>JBAMMX010000008.1:22257384-23457384 GCA_037126225.1 Dillenia turbinata | reverse complement strand
ACTTAATCTAAATTCATTTGCTCACTGTTGCCCTAGAATTATGTGTTAGTGTAGAAGTATGAGCATTTGAAGTTTCAAAATTTAAGATTGAATTAGAGTAGAGTTCTCGAGTCACGCCTGGTCCCTTCTTTACCCATATAAAAATTTTCCTTAATTGTCGTGTCAGAAAGCTTGAACTTTTGAAGCAGTTGGTTGTTCCACAAAATTTAAGAATACCACACTTTCATGCATATTCAATGTGTTTTTGTGAGTGTCATTAGACTGCTTTCTGGTAATGTATACACCAAACAAAAGATAGTTTACCTAAATTTTCTCAAAGAGCCCTTTGGTTGGCAACATTGTTGTTATCCAGTTGATTTAGAGTCACATTGGCAGCATATCTTGCCTCACTGTCCCTTCTTAGGTGTTTGTAAGTCATATCGGAAAGAATGGGAATATTAATTGCAGTATTCTACTCTTGAATGCCAATCTGGGCATTTTATATGTGTAAAGTAAACAACATTTAATGAAATTATGTAGACGAGACATAAGTGCAAATGTTGTCGGTGTTTATATCAATTGGTAGACCAAGGGCAATTCCTTTTTCAGCAGGTTGAATGCAGACATCAATATAGAAACTGTCTCCTTTTGGCAAACCAAGGCTTTGGCATAGTGTTTGGTGAGCTGGGCACCCCACTCCATGTTTACAGAAGCACACTTTCCAAATGGTAACACAAATATCAAACAGAAGATACAATATATGAGTCATTTTCCTTTATTTTTTGAACTTGAACGCTCTTTTCATTGTTCAAGTATGCTGTCAACTTATTGAATGCAGATGGTAACAATGAAGGTATGAACTTCTAACATTTAGGAATTCCACACCTTGTTTCTAAGGTCCCCTGATAAACTTGTTAACATAATGTGGTATTTACAGGAGCAATCTTTGCTTTATACTCGTTCCTCTGCAGCCATGCAAAACTTAGCTTGCCTCCTAATTACCAAGCAGCAGATGAGAAACTTTCTGCCGATATCGGCCAAGGCCGTAACATTAATAAATTGCCGTCGTTCAAATTGAAAAGGATTCTTGACAAACATAAAAAGTCAAGGATGACTTCGCTTGTCATAGTTTTATTTGGAGCGGGCATGGTAACGGTTATTGGTGCCCTAGCACCTCCAATTACTAGTAATTGTGCTTTCTGTATTCGTGAATCCATCTTTTATTGTATTCAACACTGTCCTAATGGATATTGTTTTGTTGTAGTTTTATCATCTGTTAAGAGTCTGCAGGTTCATGACATGCAATTAATGAAGGTGAGTACATCTTCCTCCCAGGTTCCTATAAGTATGCAGTGTAATGTACTGGTGGCCAGAGGAGTCGAAGGAAATTTAATTAAGCTTTCATCTGCCCTTGCTTGGTCGTCTTTATCAAATGCAGAAAGATTGTAGAACTAACATTAACAGTGCAGATATGTACTTATGCATTTTGAGAGTGTGGGCGGGTAATATGATCAATTGGGTATGCGTTCATTTATAAGATATTTTCCCTTGTGTAGGCTCTTTCTGAAACTGTAGCAAATGAGAATCTTGCATCATTTAAAGCTTCATGGACCTCGAAATAATCGTTGACCAATTTCTTTTGTCAGGCTGAAAATAAGCCGTTGACTTATTGCACTCTGTAGTCCAACAAAAAGAAAGAGTGGTAATGTTTATACATGTTCTGCTGAAGGCATCAATTATTTTGCAAGTAAGTTGAAAGGGGGTGACCTTGAAGATGGGTCAAGGGCACCTAAAGAAATTTGGCATCATTTCAACCCATAAGAGATAGTTGAATCAATTGAAAATCTTGTAGCCTGTCCGTCTAACCTATATTTACCGGAGATGTGGGACTTGGGCCACAGGAGAAAGAGACATTTATAAGGAAAAATCATTTCTTGGTGATTAATTCTGGTCTAGGCAATGTTTGCAGAAAAGAAACCTAGATTGTTCATTCAGCAGAAAATATCTGAGCCTTATCTTGCTGCTTAATTTCTAATTTTTTAGTAATGGAGGAGAGCAGGGAGGCAAAAAAGTAGTGTTAATCATGGTGTCTTGTAATTTACCTCATGAACACTTCTTTGAATAAACAAGTCAGCTTGTTTCTCTTGCCTCTGCTGTGCTGCTCGGGCTCTTCATTTGGCAACACCTTGGGAACAATTGGTTGTCCTTTCTCTGAGCCAATTGTAATTGTATGGGTTCTGACCATTGCTATCAGTGGCATCTACAATATCAAGAGTTGGAACCCAATGATATTTAAGGTTCTTTTTCCATATTATGCATTCAAATTCTTCAAAGAAACCGGAAAAGACAGTAGGATTTCTCTTGGCGGGATACTCCTATGTTGTCGAGGTGAGGGGAGGGCTGTTGAATCAAGAGAGTTTGCTTCTTCCTCCTTGTCAAACAGATTCACATGTGCATTTTGTTTATGACTTGCAGGAGCTGGAGCTGGAGCTATGTTTGCAGACCTTGGCCATTTGACGAAGAAATTAATAAGAGTATGTCAAGCCAGCAGTTGCTGTTATTATTTCAAATCCTCCGGGGAAAGGAAACCAGGAGGCAGTTAAGCACTAATGTAAGCGTGCTTGGACTATTGTCCCCCTCATTGCATACCATTCTCTGATACGTGGGCTATTGGCCTACATGATATAAATTATTATTATTTTTTAAATGGGAAGGCCCATCAAAGTAGCTTGGTACATGGGCCTTTAAGCCTTCATGCGTCACCCTGTGTTGCATTATTACATGGGCTTGGCTCACCCGTTGAGGAGGAGAATTTTATTTTTTATTGTTTTATATAGTGAGACTCGAATCCGAATTTATTACAAATGGAGGAAAAATGGTACTACTTGAGCTGAAGCTCATCGGCGTTGAGGAGAAGAATTAACGAACAGTTAATAGAAAAGACGATAGAAATTTTTTTTTATTACACGAGATTTGAATTTTGGATTACGAGATTTGAGAAGGAGATTGTGACTACTAGGCCCCCTTAGGGATAGGATGCTACTCGAATTCGAAACTTGAGAATGAAAATAATCACGTTGAGAGAGCTCCCCGCTAAAGAGGGTCTGACAGTAGTTTGAGATGCATTAGTCAAAATATGATTCTGATTACCAGTTGATCCAAGTACTAAAAGAAAAAAAAAATCCTCGTAAAATATAAAATTTAATTGAATTTTTATCCTTAAATAATAAAATTATTATTTACTAAAATAAATGTATAATTTTTATTCAATTATTCATTAAAACAACCAAGAATTTTATAAAATATAAAATTCAATTTTAAATATTGTTATTTATTAAATTACTTTTTACTTTTCATGTTTCTAAAGGGTTCAATTAGAATATGGTAAGTAAATATACATAAATCTACAAAGTTTTCAAGAATTTATTTTCAATTTCTACTTTTGCGAGTTTAAAAAATTCATAATTATTATGAGATTAAATTAAATTTTATATCTTATTTTCTAAATAACAAAAGTAGAATTAGAAATCAACTCCGCGAACTACAAGCAGAGTCTTCTAGTTTTTTCCCTCTGAAACATTTTGTCAGATTCATTTCTATTATTTTCGTTTGATCTTGAAACATTGAACCCTCCCTTGTTCTAGTTCAAAGTTCAACGGAATAATCCTTAAATTAACCCCCCCCCCCCAAAAAAAAAACACGTTTTTCACACAAATCAACCAAAAAAGTTTTAATTTTTTTGGTCGAGAAAATTTATTATTATTTTTTTAAAATTACATGGATTGGATGAATTAAAAGTAAATGAACAAAATTTTAGATGAAAAAAAAAATTTAAAATTTTTTAAACTCAACTAATTTTGAATTTCTCAAAATATTTTTTAAATTAATTAAAAAAAAATTTGGAACATATTGAGGTGAACTGTTACATAACATTCCTGTCTGTCTTATTTAATATCTCTCACATATTTTCTTGAAAAATATTTTAGGAATATCCAAGGGAATTCACATTGAGTGTCCACTAAATAAGCTCATTAAATGATCAAAATTTAAATTTAACTCTTGTGATGATGTATAATCCCGTAAACTTAAAGTATCAATTTCTATAAAATTGATGAAAAATTCTCATTAATTAATCCTAATCCAATACCAAAAAAAAAAAAAAAAATTACTAGTAAAATAAATTGATAATATCTCTTGATATTTTCTAAAAATTTATCACAAATTAGGAAAAAAGAGATATCTAGTGAAAGATTTCGATTACATATTTATCAGATAAACAAGTGGGTTTGGTTTAGTTGGACAAGGCATCACTGTGACCTTAATCTTTCCAAAACTCACATAATTCTGCATTATATAAATTGGACACAAGTGTTAGAAGATGCCATAGATGACACTAAATCAACTTTACAAATATAATGCATAAGCTTATCTAAATTGATTCCTATCCACCAATATCTCTAATTCCTATCCATTATAGAGACATATATCAAGTATTTACCATTTATTTTCTTAAAAAAAATAATAAATTAAAAAGTTAAAATGTAAACCCAACATTATTTTTCACGAAACACATTCTTAATTTTTATAAGTACGATAAACCAATAAAAATAACGTTATCCCGCAGACCAGGGAGACCCTTGTTGACTCGCCATATTTAGAAACTGTGGATGCCCACTTCGTACCGTCTCTTGAAAATTTGAAGGAAGACGCGCTTTCGATCCCGTCAACTGCTAAACCACCCCCGATCCCGAAAACCTTCCCCCCAAAAATTAGGGTTTTCCCAACTTTTTCTATCTTTCCTTTTGCTTTTCACTGAAGCAAAATTGCAGCCCAAATTTCTTTAAATCCTCTCCATTTTTTTTTTTATGTTTTCCCATTCATGAGTCGCATAGTCTGTAATTGTTGATCTAATGTTGAGCTCTCGCTCCCTCCCCATCACTCACCGACCCTTTTCTCCTCCTCCTCCTCGTCTTCTGCTTCCCTCTTCTTCTGCTCTCAATTCTTTCTCTCGTTTTAGGGTCTCGAACCAATCGCCCCTTTCTCTCTCTATATCGCCTCGTGATCGCACTTTTAGAGCCGTTGATTCTCACCTCAATCTCTCAAACAATGTAAGAATCTCATTAATTTTTCCTCATTTTCTCGATTTTCGTTAATTAATTTTGAAATTTTAATTTCGTTAATGTTGTTCTTTTCCAGAGATGGAAAAAAATTTCGTGCTTTAGGCACGAAGATTTCGAAGCAGAAAATCGTGAATCCGAGTTTAGAGAAGAAATTCGGGATGACAAACTAATAAGGCTTCATTCAAGTAAATCAAGCTCTGAAGAGAAGAATTTATTTCAAAATCTTCAAGAGGTAATGTCTTCTCTGTGTGTGTGTGTGTGGAGGCTATTAGTTCAGTGGTTATATTACGGTACTTAATTAGGTAATTAGAGGAGGATAATTCTGATTTTTGATAAATTTCTATAGTGGGCAGTTCAATCTTCATTAACGGTACTTGAGAAAATCCTGTTGCATCAAATGTGATGTGATTTAATCAAATTAATGACATAAACTTGTGTATTTATTAAACAATTATTAGTTAACCGAGTTTGATGATACCATATTGGGAAAACTGTATTTTCTTTTTTTGTGGCTGAGTTGTTTCTTAGAGCGTGTTTTGGTGAATTTCTGGTCTTATGGGTCATAAGGTGGATTATAGTTAAGCTCAGTAGAGATGATAGTTTAAAATCTTATGGCCAATAAGTTAAGTAGCAATTGTAATTTCGGTTGATGGGTCATAAGGTGGATCTGATGTTTGGTTATTTCTAAGCTTCTAACTAGTTAACCTAAGGAGCAATGGTTGTTTTGAATCTTATTATCAATAAAAATCAGAAAAGTTGTTAAAGATTGTTGGGGTACTCAAGGATTTTATTGCAGGAGTGTGTGTATATATATATATATATATATATATGAAGTTGCACACTATCATCTACTAGCTAAATTCTCATCAAAAGGTTCAAGCTATTAGATATTAGTCACTCATTTTTGTTTTGACAAAAGTTTTCCTATATTTGTCTCTCATTTTGGTTTTGGCAAAATGAGACGTTGGGCCAATTCTTTAGACATACATAAACACCATATTCATCCACAATTTATATAATATCGGATTCTTTACTTGCACATGATATCTAATAAGTTGACTACCTGAAGGGTGTGACCTGGTGTTGTTTCCTGCTTAATGTCTTGTGATTAAAAGTAAATGTCGAAGTGGTGGTGTTGCTCTGATAATTGTCTTTACATAGGATGATGATATCCTGTAGAAGGAATAAAGTCAGTGTAAACCTGTATCAGAATTGAAAGATTTGTGATTTACTTGTTTGTCATCTTAAAGGTGTGTGTAGTATCTTCTCTGTTGGTTTCAGTGTTGTGCATTAAGTTACTGATTGATTCAAATAAGTCACAAGACAAGAGAAGCATGTGTAATGGGCTCGATCATGTTTCAGGCTGTCAAGTCACTGTTTAGAGACACCGGACAACCATGGGAGGTTCCGTGGACTGCAGAGACCACAGTGCAGGTACTTTCACTTTATATGGAGGCCATACAATAATGAATTCTTCACTGAAGTTTTGGCTTGCTTGCTTCATGCAATCTTAAGGGGCACAACTTTCTACGGCTCTATGCATGAACTTGTTTATATAGGTTGGATTGGAGGATTTTTATGGGTCTTTTGAAGTTATGCTTTATGGAAAGTAACTATTAAAGGGAAAGCATGGGTTTTTGACTGAAGGAGATATGTACATGCATCTCATGGTTGAAAATGTATCAATTTGGCATTTTTTTTTTAATTCATGGTTTGTCTTTCTGCCAAAAATTTTCTGGAGATGTTATTTACTTATCCTCTAAATTTCATGATAATTCAGGTAATGCTTATCTGGATTGCTTCATTTTGGCTCTTGGGCTCTTGGGTAATTCCCTTTGCGGCCCATATGGCTGGATTCAACAGGGGATCACTAACATACAGAGGCCAGGCACTATACAGCCTCTTGACTGACATAACTGAAGGCCTTGCTGGAATTGCTATACTCCGTCACCGTCTGTCTCATTTTCGGCCCCTTCCATCTGATTTGTTTAAATGTAGTTTGAGAGGGACATGGTACCTTGATGTAGCCCTTGGATGCTTCTTGTTCCCCCTCGTGAACCATCTATCACAGGTCAACCTTGTCCTCTTGCCTCTTATGCCATCTGCACCAGTGACCATCTCAAGTGTTGAGCAGTCAATTATTGCCCGTGATCCAGTGGCCATGGCACTATATGCAACTGTTGTTTCGGTTTGTGCTCCTGTGTGGGAAGAGATAGTTTTCCGGGGCTTCCTTCTTCCTTCCTTGAGTAAATATATGCCAGTATGGTGCTCTATATTAATTAGTTCAGTGGCTTTTGCTCTTGCACACTTCAATGTGCAGAGAATGCTGCCACTTATTTTCCTTGGGGTCTTGATGGGAGTTGTATTAGCCCGGACGAGAAATCTGTTTGCACCAATGGTTTTGCATAGCCTTTGGAATGGCTTTGTTTTCTTAGATTTGATGAAATAGTGTAGAAGTTCTTCACTTCCCAGGTCAATTGGCCCATCTATTAGTGTCTCCCTTTGGAAGCGCAAAATTGATGCAATACCTGCTTCCTATGTGTAAACGTGTAAATGTGCACATTCATTCAGTGCTTAGGCAATAAAAATGGTCTTGATTTAGTTCATCTTTTCATTTTATGTTGCAAAACCTCTGTTTGTAACAGCAGTTATGAGCTATTTAATGGATATAATCACTTGTTGGAGAATTCGAGAAAGAATGATGATCCAGGAGGGAAAGTAACCTACTCCTGAGAATTTAAGTCATCTTATCATTGCCTTGCTTACTGTTTGTTGGTCGGGTTGCCACCAAGATTCAATTCTCACCTTCAAGTTTGACAAATGCTCGAGGGTTTGAAAAGCTAAAATAACTAAAGCCTATGGAGCTTCGAAGTTCCAACCTTCAACTAGGATTGTTCTTTGGTGCTATTGCTTGATGCTGTTTAATGCCTCTTTTTGTGCCTTCGGTTTGTTCTCCTCCTTGTTTCCCTCTTTCTTCCCAGAAATCGCATGCGACTCGCACCCCACCACACACCCACAAAATAGCACTCTGTTTCTTTTCTAATTTTGATTTCCAAGATGGCAAAATCCATCGGACACCTGATTGAGGAAGCTTTGACTTGACTGCACTCTGTTTCTTCTCTAGTTTTGATTTCCAAATGGCAAAAAGCTTTTACCGGAAAGAAAAAACAACTAATTTCTGTCAGAAGTGGGATTTGAACCCACGCCCTCTCTCGAGGACCAGAACTTGAGTCTGGCGCCTTAGACCACTCGGCCATCCTGACTTTCTTTCAGATTTTTGTTGCAGATAGAATACTTCCTGTCCTTTTTCTTTGGCAGCCTAGCCAGTGCAATTATTTTGCCCAATGCATGTACCATAACTAAAGATCTAGGACTAAGGGTGAGTCCAAACGCATCTGGCCTAATTATGCCATTTGTTTGAAGTGGTAAGGGCACTCAACTCTGCTCCCCATCCATGAAACCAGTTTTAGGCTCTTTTGTCCCATCACATTACCAATATGTTTTAACCAAACATCACAACTCCTCAATTGTCTGCATGCAAGTGTGGCTTTTCTCGTCCAATTCCGGGCAGCAAGGACTCATCATTTGCCGGTTTTATTATCCCTTTGGTACATTTTCTTTTTATGCAACGATTTATTTCCTTTAAAGTTCAAAAAAAGAAAAACTAATAAACATTTTTAGTTATAAATAATATAGTAGTAAATTAAATCGGAGTAAAAAAAATTAAAAATGGTAAAAATATATTATGTATTTTAGATTATACAAGAATTCGTAAGGCCTAATAAAGCAAATGATACCTGGGTTGAGCATTCCTCGCCACGAGCAAGCAGGTGTAAGCACCGAAATAAATATTATTAAAATTAAACATTTAAATTATATATATAATTTTCTTTCCAAAATGGTAGGGAGCAGCTGCACCCTGCCAATATCCACTCCCTCCCTCCAATCCGAACTAAAATCCTATCTATCTGTAATACCAAGGCCATCCACTGCCTCTCAAGTTTATATATATACATATATATATATATATCTGACAATGCATATATGTTCTTGGATTTCACCAAAAGGATACAGATTTTCCTGAAATTGGCTATACGATGTCATTCCCCCCCCCCCCCGCCTCGCCCCCATAGAAAAGGGTGGAGGCATGTTGGTTGCTAATCTGAGAGAAGATACATGAAGAGAATTTTGGGTTTCTGTCGTTTCTGTCTACATCTTGCAAAATCCACTTTTCACAATTGAAAAGAAGGCCTTGCATTTCATACACCGTTTAGTTGTTAACTATCTCAAGAAAAAAATAAATAAATAAAATTATGAAAAAAAAATACCAGTCTTTGGATGGTCGAGAATCAAAGAAAAGGGCAACAGAAATGTGGATTGAATTGGTGATTCACCCTTGTAAATTAGATGCACTAAGACTTGGTGGACCTTCGTGTATGTCCCACGTCATGCTTGTTGTTTACAAGCTACGAGATGTGTAAAAAAAAAAGTTTTTTATTTTATTATGTCACAAAACATGTCTATCAAAGGACATCTCTGTGATTTTCCTGGATAATGTCTTCACCATTCAATCCTTTTCTATTTAATTTTAAAGTTTTAGGCATAGTTTATCTCTACAATAAGGTTGGGATAAGCTCTAGCCAAGTTGCTTTGAGAAGCTTCTCTCTGCAAGAACTAGCTGAGGGGCAGTGTTCATGTTCATGCGCCTTCTTTCTTATTTTATATTTGTTCATATCCAAAACCAATTGTTTGCATGATTGAAATCGAATCTTACTTATTTATACCTATATTGAGTTTTCTTATATTATTTATTACGAAAATGATAAATAATAAAAGTAATAAATAAATGGTCTTTTTTAAATATATATTTTTTAAAAATATCATATGTACAAATCGTAATTAATAATCTAGCATTTAATTATCCTTTGAAAAAGGAAATCATTCTAAGATCTCATATATCCATGAGGGATCTTAGGAAGAGAGAGAACCCACCCAACTCATGCTGGAGTCTTCTTTTTTTTTTTTTTTTGATTTCCAACTCGATATCTGGAAATTCGTCCTGATTAATCCGGATCGACCTACTGTTGGATCCTTTTTGGAGGGAGGTCTCCCAACGTGATTTTTTCCGTACCCATGGAGAGTCAAACTCATGACCATGATTAAAGAAAGTCAACTCTCTTCCAATTGAGTCAACCAACGTTGGTATGATGGAGTCTTTCATAGTATCTCCAATTCAATTTATTTATTGGATTAATTATTTATCTCTTCTTGGATTAAAATTTTACAACCACCCTTCCAAAGCACATAATGAATGAGATAAGAGCAATACTTATCCCACAAATCCTAATTCTCGATCCGGAGAGTTTTCAGTTAAATCGACTTACTTTTTTTTCGGTCACTCGGAATTGGTGGTTGCTAGGCATTGCATATGGATTTGGAGGTTGCAATGTCGAGAGGGTGAAATTTTTTATTTTGTTGGTGTTGCATGATAGTTTGATGACCAATAGGACTCATTTTCGATGAGGGTTTACAACAGATCCCTTATGCCCCCTATGTAAGGGTCATGAGGAAATGACTTTTCATCTTTTTCGATTCTATCCAATGGTTCGACAGGTATGGAACTGGATGATCCGAACTTCATTCTTGACTAATTTATTTCTCTCACATCTCCCAATGGCAGATTGGATTATTCAAAACTGTAAATCTTATACTATCTTTAGAGGTCGACCGTGGGTCATGACCTTTGTTTATTGTCTTTGGCTCACCTAGAATGAGAGATGCCAAGTGATGTTTGAGAACGATGTTTTCCCCCAAACGAAGTCATGGTTTTGATTTCTCGTTATGCTCAATAGGGGTGGGCAGCCTTCTTGAGGGAAGCCATTCATAGGCCGAGGGGTAGGTCGTTGGATTGCTTGGTCCCCTCCAGAGCTTGGTTTCTATAAATTAAATATAGATGGATCCGTCCCCATAGATACAAGCTCAGCTAGCACTGGGGGCCTAGTCAGGGATGTATATGGTCTTTAGATTCAGGAATATGTTAGAAATTTGGGTGTGACTGATCCATTTTTTACGGAATTAAAGGGTGTTAGGGAAGGTCTTCATATTTTGATTTAAGGCTAAATTTTCCCTGGTGATCATTCGAAGGACGTGGTCGAAGCGCTTTTATCCGAGGTTAACTCTCATCATCCAGCATCATACATGATTTGGGAATGTCAACAACTAATGAAAGAAGTGCAAGTGCAATTAATTCCCTTCATCCCTTGGGAAGGTAACTTTTGTGCGGGCATTTAGTCTATCTTGATCATTCGATGTCTCCAGATATTCATGAAATATTATCCCCTCCTGGGGAGGTTTAAGAGCTCTTTTGTGTAATATTCAGGATTTAACTTTGTTTTAGATGTTAGCTTTCTGTCTCGCCCCTATAACCAAAAAAGAAGAATTTTACAACCATAAAATGTTGTCATTTATCCCTTTTATAATGATATCTACGTACCCATTCGATCAAAATAGTAAATTTCGATTGTATAATAATCATCATAATTCTAAGCACAAATTGTGGGGTTACCCACCCCTGGTCCAATATAATCTTTTCTAGGGGCAAGTGCCCCTTTCATGTGGAAACTATTGCTTTTCCGTTATAGTTATTTATTTTAATATTTATAAAATTTGTGATTATTAAATTATTATTTATAATTATTAATTATTAATTATTTTATTAATTTATAAAATAGATAATTATTAAATGATGATGGAAACTATTAAGCCTTTTAAATCTTAATATTTATATAAAATATAAAAAAATTCATATTTATCAAACAAATTATAATAACTCTTGACTTATTTGCATAAATTTTTACGTATAAAACTTTAAGATACCATTGTATAATTATATTAAATTTTTTAAGTGATAGGGGAGAAGAAGGTTGCTGCTCTAAATCTTTTAAAAAATTATATATATATTAACTTGAAAAGGTATAATTTAAATATTATAACTCTAAATTACAGATTATATTTTGCTACCTGATCTAATCTAAACATGCAGTCGAGAAGGAAGGTCCAATTTTCATGGATCCATGGATTCGAAAAGACACTTCGAGGGAGTGATTCTTTGGAAGAGCCTAAAAGCCCAAAATAGAAGCCATATACCAAATGACAATTAACGGATGGTACAGTCCATGAGCTTAAACGTAGAAGGGGAACCCCTATCAGAGTGTGGGCCCGATCCGGTTATTGGCCGGGAAAAAAACCAAAAATAAAAATAAAAATAAAAATAAAATAGGTTGTTGGAATTAATCGAATCACATGCATGCAGCAGAAGCATTCATAAATAATTTTTGAGAAAAATAAATATTGATTGGGTATAGGGTATAAATACCTCGAATATGCAGTCTCCAAAAAATCGATCGAACGTCCCTCGAACGGATCTCGTGGTCGGGATGGTGATCACGATATTAATCGAACCACCACCGCAATGTCACAACACCGCAACCCTCAGTCCGGCGATCATCGTGACGGAAAAAATTTTCTATGCAGAATTTTTCTCATGCCCTCTATATTCTCTCTCTAGAGAATATTTTTCTCTCAAGTTATCCACCCATGGTTGTCATTTTCTAAAGCAATGCAATCGACAAGCAGTGTTGATAGAACTTCCAGCGATGAGGAAGAGAGAATAATAGATCTTAGGCATTTTTTGGGGTGTTCTACAAATCTGCAGTCGTGATTCAAGGAGGTTAAGATGTGGTTAGTGGGAGTTACCCCACTAACCCTATTGTAAAATGTCTAAAATGCCCATCATGGGCATTCTAAACTAATATCTCCCACTTGCACGCGAGGGCATTTTAATATTCGTCACAAGATCACAACTCATGCGATCACATCACCCTGCTGGACTTTCATACAGAATTGGGCGTCGTGCGACCTGCAAGTACACCTGCAAGCAAAAACCTCTCGATGCACCTGTTAGGATGATCGAGAAACCATCGTTAGTATCAAAAGAACTCGCTGCACCCCAGATCCAAGACTAATTACATCCATCGAGCTACTTTCCTCAACGAAAGTAATCCCCAATAAATGCTCGACTGTGTATCCACTATTATGCTTACATCCCAACATGGACAGACATAATAGGCTAGCCGGTGAATACAACATAATGATGTAATGTCAATTGATCTTCCTTTTCCCAAACTCTAATCTATTAGTCTCAATTCAGCTGCTTTCCTAGACATGTCCCTCAGATCTCAATTTATCTTCCGGGTCATCGGTAAACAGACTAAAGTAGCAACACTGAACCAGGACTTCTAGAAACAGCCGAAAGTGATAAGGGTACAAGAGATCCCACCCAATGGATCTTGGGTCTCACACAGTGGGAACGGGGATCAAAATCATATCAGTGTCTCAAATAATGCTCCCACTATCCCTGGTCGACATATCACACGCGGTATGAAACGCGTACCACAGTGTTATTCCCCCATCTCTCAAAGGGTATATGTCAGATTTCTCTAACACTGTGCAGGTATGGGACTCAGTCTACATATAATACTTTACCCAGAGATCTCAGAGAGAGTATCTCAGAGACAATATCACTAGTCGCAAGTGATATCTGAGATCTCAAACCTGGCTACTTACAGGCAACATAGATGTGGGTACGTCCATGCCGGTCATATCGCATATGACCTCATCCTAAACACATATCAGGGCGACTTATGTTCTAGTAGGGCTACTCTCAAAACCTCTTACAACTAGAAACCGTCTCATCTACGCTCACTCAGAGCTGGAGGTGGTCACTCGTGTGAGAGAGTCAACCACGCCTACCTGACATATCATTTACCACAACATATCACAAAATATATGGCAATTAAAATGGTGCAATAAATAAGTGACCCAATCATGCACACATGTCATATATATAACACAATAAGCATCAGTACAAGGTGAGAAATGTGAATGTACATGCAAACCCAATGATTCAAATATCTCATATAGGAATCTAACACAATGGGTTTATTAAAGGGATCAGCCAACGCACTGTATAGTAATGTACTTTATTTGTCACTTCACCCTTCTCGGTGATGTCTCTCATAACATAGTATTAGGTATCAATGTGTTTGGACTTACTGATACTTAGGGTCTCAAGTGTGGTCAAAGGCGGCCTGATTTTCTCAATAAACAATCACTGGCCTCCCACTATCTGACACAACCCTTAAGTGATCCGGAAATCTCCGGAGCCAAACACTCTCCTGAACTGCCGCTGAGCATCTCATAAGCTCAGTCTCTATCGTAGATAGAGATATACAGGTTTACTTCTTGCTACTCCAATACGGTAAAACCTAATATCGATTTGCATACGTTCAGATCACCAACCCAGTTGGTATCTGAATACCCAATAAGATGCAAATCACCTCCTCCGTAACACTAAAAGAGGTCCGCAGTTCTCTCGAGATATCTCGGAATCCTTTCACTGCTCTCCAGTGATCCCCTCTAGGATTCGATCGATACCTAATTACCATAGTGACTGCAAATCAAACGTCTGAACGTGTACGCGACATTGCGTACATCAGATCACTCAGTGCACTGGAACAAGGGATTCTATTCATTTCCCTTGTCCTTTTCTGAGTCTTAGGGCATATGTCAAGAATTAGGCTTTAACCTTTTAGCGATAAGAGTATCTTTAAGGTCGTAGTCGATCACCTAGAAGTACTCGAGAACTCTCTTGATGTTTGACTCCTGTGAAAGGGTCAACACCTGTCTCGAGCGATCCTTCTGGATCTTAACTTTGAGGAAGCACTGAGTCTCACCCCATGTTCTTCACATCAAGACTCGACAAAATCCACGTTATCGTGGTCATCAGATACTCTCCGTTGTTCCCAGTCAACAGAATGTCATTCACATGAGGACATGATTAAAAGAACGTAAAAGGTATACACGATGATCCTCCTCGATCATCACGAAACCGTAAGATATCACCTTCTCGTGAAATCTCAAACGTCACTGTCTGGATTGATGATTAAGGTCATATGTAAACTTCCGAAGTCGACAGACTTTATCATCCAGATCTATAAGAATAAAGCCAGATGACCATTCCTTATAGATCCTCATCCGAACTCCCACTCAGGAGAACAGTCTCAACGTTCATCTGATCTCACTCCAGATCCATATCATGTCCACAACAATTGCTAAACGTAAACGGATCGAGGTAATCTTGCCCTCAGTCTGAGTAACCCCTGGTTATCAGATAAGCCTTATAGCTCTATACCGATCCGTCGGCCTTTTTCTTGATGTTGATAACTCACATGTTCTCAACAGCCCTACTTCCTTCAGGTAAATCAACTAGATCCCAGATCCTGTTGATTCTCATCAACTCCTCTCACCCATGGCCTATAATCAATGGTCCTCCATAGAACCCTCAAGAAACTCTAGGACAGTTAAAGGTTTCTCGTAATCCTCAAAAGTCATACTGAAAGCCTGTCCCTCAATCGGGAAGTGACGGTTAGGTACGCATTCTCAACTACTCTTAAGAGGATGGGAAACCTTTTTACCTCTAGATGGATCGCTCCCACTAGAACCCAGATCCGTAATGGATTCTTGGATCCTGCCACTGGGATTAGCCAACCTCTAGGCTCATTCATCTCATGAAAAGGTAAAGTCCCAATTGATTTCACCTCTCATAGGGAAATCACTTTCAAGAATCTCGGCATCATGAGACTCAATCTCAGTGAGAGTGCTATCTGTATGCTTATTAGAAATACATCTCCTTTCTCGCAAGCCTAACTCGCTGTGTAAATACGAGAAATAGTGAACATACGTTGCATAACCCCATAATCTCGAATGGCTAAGGTCAGGCTGCCTCCCTGTCCAAAGCTCATATGGAGTACTGACTGCGGACTTTAATAGAATACGATTGAGAACATAGACTGCAACCAATAACGCATCTCCCCAATGGGAAACGAGTAAATTGATTTGCGCCATCATCGGCCTCACCGTCTCAAACAAAATCCTATTCCTCTCTCGCGGCTACTCTACTCCACTGAGTAGCAAGGAATAGTCAGTTTCTCGTAATGCCCTTCTTGAAATAGAGCTCTTTAGACAAATACTTGCGCTCTCATTCGGTTCTGAGAGTCTCTACTCTCAAGCCTAACTGATTTTCAACCTCGCTAGTAACCTCCTGAAACATCTCAATGCCTCAGACTTGCGCGAGATTAGATAAACGTAGTCGAAACACGTGTAATTGTCAATGAACGTAATGGAGTACCCAACACCACTTCAGGTTCTCACGTTCATAAGGCCACAGATATTGGAGTGAACCGACTGCAATGGAGTCCCAGCCCTCATTGCATTGTCAAATGGTTTTCTTGTAAGTTTGTCGTCTAGGCAAAACTGGTTAGCGGGTTCTACAAAACCACACACTGCTAACCGGTTCATCCTCTCTCACACTAAGAGGACAACAAGAAATACCATTGAAAAGAATTATTTCCAGTGCATATAGTCCCTCATGGACCAAAATAGAACCAATCATAGAATTGTCGTAATAAATAGAAATTATAAAATTTCCAAATTAACAGAGCATATCCTAAACTGAAAGCAAGTTCCGTCAAACTTTTGGAGCGTAAAGGGCATACAGAGTCTAGCAACTTTGCAACTCCAACTTGCAAGTGCTACTCCCTCTGATGTCAACAAAACACTCCGTTTTAGTACGTAAATCCTCTTACTTAAGGACTTACTGGACGGAACTTTATAAGCGCGCTTCTATCTCAAGCTGCGTAGTATTATCGGTTTTCTCGAATGATTTTCTTCTTACCTGAGGCTCGAGTCACACAGGAGTCCTTGCTCGACTCCATCGCATAAGCATGACCCGAGTATGGCCTACTCGCCTCTAGATGCTCCTACTCGAGCTCATTGTGCCTATTCACATTAGTGAAAGTACGAATACTTTCGTCGTATGTGAAATAGACTTTAATGATTTTTTACGAATCAGGTAAAGAACTGGATCACATCCAATACAAGAAAATATATCCGAAATGGGCTCGGTCACATTCCCCAACTCGGCGATCATACTCGACATTTTTATCAAATATTGCATCATCATATGATCAACCCTTTTCTTATAAGTTGTTATACTTATAAGGTAGCATACTCATCTCAGGATCTGTAAGAGCACTATAATACTCTTTATAGGGTGAGTCAAACCGATAAAACCGTAGGATATTATTCATAGACTAGGATCACATCATCGTGCATGCTACTCAGGAGGATTGCCCTGACTCGGCTATCATTCCTCTTTCATGCACGTAATGTCTCATAATCCCGTCTCTCTGAGGTGTGGAACCCTCCCTGGAGTCCACCATCCCATACCTCATAATTTTAATTAGATCTTGCTCCTCAAGAATAAATTGAATCTACCAGTGAAAAATCTCGTATTTATCACCATTCAATTTTATCCCCCTTGCAAAAATCAAATACGACAATTTTAGAAACAGTCAACGAGATAGTCGTGATTTGTGATACTTATTCTCACATTTTGTGCACCATACGAATCAACAAAACCCAAATAATTCGAATACATACCCCAAGACGAGCGTATGAATCAACAGACACCATACACCACAATCCGGGACAACATCTCACCGTTTGGACTAGGATTCGATGCACAAAAACCCATAAAAAGTCACTTTTATGGATGTGGGACCCTCAAAAATTGAAAAAATTTCAATTCCGAACGACCTGACGCGCCGCCGGTGGTCCCACGCACCGGCGCGCATCCCCACGCGCCTCCACGCGCCGGGAACCGCTTCTGGCGCGTGCCAAACGCGCTGTGTGTCTGGCACGCGCTCACACGCGCGCTCTGCGCGTCGGCTCACGCGCCTGACGCACAGGCGCGCAATTCACGTGCCTGCACGCTCGCGACCCGCGGGCGCGGGTCGGTCCGGACCCGAATGAGGGTCGGGAACCCGAATTTGGTCAGGATCCGTGGGTCGCATTTCGGGGACACGTGTCCGGGTCGTAACCCGACCCAGTCGTTTCACGCGCCTGTCGGGCGTGAAATACACGCTCCTTCCCCCTGCTGCTTCACGCGCCTGCCTCGTGCGTGTAATGCACGCGCCCGCGGGTTTGGTCTTCTTCGTCTTCACCCGATGGTTCCTGTAACCGGGTCTTTCGACCCAGTTGCCGGAAAACCCCATTTCCGGCACCATTTTGACCGGATTTTTTATGGAATCTCTAATTCTATTTATTCCAAGCATCCTTGACTCGATTTTTGGAATAATTATGCCCTAAACTCGGCGTATTTTGGATCAAAAAAATCCGACCCTCCGCGGTCAAATTTGAAACCCAATTTTCCGGCCACAATCATATGTAATATATATACCAAATTGAAGAGCATGAAACAAGGATTACATATATATAAATTTCATGCATTGATTTGCCCTAAAACTCGACAAATCTAAGGTTGAAGGGGTCGGTCACTATTTACGGCCGAAACTTTCAATCGAAATTTTCTTCGCCTAAACGTACTCAGAAAATTACAAAAAAATTATTTTCGTGTTCTAGGGATCATGGGTAATACAGTGGTGTTCTCGGATTCACGAAACTCATCCGTGATCCAAACCCCAAATTTTAAACCCAATATTTTTTACACCCAAAAATTAATCCGAAAATTATTTTTTAATCCAACGTATAACTTTGATACCAATGTTGGAATTAATCGAATCACAAGCATGCAGCGGAAGCATTTATAAATAATTTTCGGGAAAAATAAATATTGATTGTGTATAGGATATAAATACCTCGAATATGCAGTTTCCAAAAAATCGATCGAACGTCCCTCGAACGGATCTCGTGGTCGGGATGGTGATCACGATGTTAATCGAACCACCACCGCAATGTCACAACACCCAACCCTCAGTCCGGCGATCATCGTGACGGAAAAAATTCCCTACGCGGAATTTTTCTCATGCCCTCTATATTCTCTCTCTAGAGAATATTTTTCTCTCAAGTTATCTACCCATGGTTGTCATTTTCTAAAGCAATGCAATCGACAAGCAGTGTTGATAGAACTTCCAGCGATGAGGAAGAGAGAATAATTGATCTTAGGCATTTTTTGGGGTGTTCTTCAAAATCTGCAGTCGTGATTCAAGAAGGTTAAGATGTGGTTAGTGAGAGTTACCGTACTAATTCTATTGTAAAATATCTAAAATGTCCTTTATGGGCATTCTAAACTAATATAGGTGAATCCCATAAATAACAATAACAATCATAATAATAACAACGATCAAAATTTTAATTTTAATATTAAGATTGATTTTGAGAACAGACATTTGTATACAACAATCCTCTTGTATAAAAAATTATTTTTACCTCTCAAATCCACCGCTCCCAACCATTACGTCAACGTTCCCCAAAAAAAAAACAGGGATTTCTTGTAGGGCTCTCCAAATTGACCTAAAATTGATCCTGTAGGCCTCTCCAAAAGCGAATAACACCAAAACTGCCGCATCATTTTAACCAATCTAGACATACTGAATTCCAAAAACTCAAAAGTTGCAAAAAAAACTCCTGAATTCTCCAATATGGAACTTCTCTGGTTCTCGAAATCTTAGTATTTGGGTCTAAATGTATGACTGAAGCCCTCCATTTTCCTTACAACCATGGATCATTCACTTCTCGAATCAAATATACATCACTACCATCAACACACTCTGTGAGTCTACCAGACAATACGATGACGAGCCGTGAAGACAAGGCTGCTATGAGCAATCCGGAAGTCTGCAAAGGCCAACCCCATATGCCCACTTCCTCCACTACTGATTTGTACAATGTGCATTTGAATGTAACATCAGACCATCACGGTGAATTCCCCATGAAGATGTACTGTGATTACTGCAATTTGAAACCTCACCATTAACTAAACCTTCAAGAAACCCCAAAGATTGTTCATCAAGGTTAGTCTTCAAGAAAGTCAATCTGCCACTCAAATCTTGCACATCCGAAGATTGTTCCACCAAATCAGTAGACAATTTGGGCTTCCAAACCTTAAAAACCATCCCAAAAACCCCAACTTCAGATCCAAAAATCAAGTTCACACATAAAATCAACCTCAAAATCTTCAAACCCAGATCCCATTTTCTCTTCTTTTCCTTCTTTTTCTCCTTAAAACTGATCTTCGCCGTAGATTTCAAAGCGGGTGAGGCCAGATTCCTGCGATTAGTATTCTTAGACGTGGGAGTAACAGAGGAACCATTGAAAGAAACAGGGCTTTTCTTTCTAAAATTGGAGAGAAGGTGAGTAACAGATGATGGCGATCGCTGATGAAACCAATGCAGAGCCATAATGGCCTTCTTCCTGACATCCTCCTTTGGGTGCCCCAACAACCCCACCACCTGAGGCAGCAATATTCTGTGTCGAATTGATCATTGGTTGAAAATTTTATGATACAACTGTATTAATTTAAAAATTATATTAGATAAATTAAATTTAATATAAAAGACTATTTAAATATGAATTAATTATTTTTTAATTAAATTATTATAATATTTTAATCAATTTAAATAAAAAATTTATCAAAATATAGTTACGTAATACAACAACATTACAGACCTTAATTCCAAAATAGGGTCGGTCACGAGAAACAAATATATATAAAAAATTAATTTAATTGATATAAATTTTTTTACGTCGTTCATTCTTATCGATGATTATCTATTCAATTAAACTCTTAACTATCATATCTTTACGGATAATCTGCATCAAGTTTTCAACGACTTATTTCTACATTTTACTAAATCTCTTATATTTAAATTCTCGATTCTCTTATCTAATACGTTTTTGAATCTTCATTGTACATATCCAAACCACCTCAGAGATATTCTTAAATCTTCTCTACAATTGAACTAACTCCCAATTTAATACGTATATTTTTATTTTTAATTCTGTATTTTCTAATTTTGTCATACATCCACTTAAATATTTTCATTTCAATTATAACAATTTCATACTTTTATCGTTATTTAATGGTCCTACATTCGACGTCATACAGTAATACAGGTCATACTGTGATTCTATAGAACATTCCCTTCAAATGCAATGGTATCGTGCGATCACAAAAAATTCCAGATATGATTCGCTATTTTATCTAACTTGTTTGAATCCTATGAATTATATCTACGTCTATATTACCTTCGTTCTGAATAATGGAACCAAAATATCTGAAACGTTCACTTTTTTGTACGTTTTTTCATTCTAATCTAATCGTTTTTTCATTATTCTACTAATTGCTATTAAATCTACAATTCATATTTTCATTTTGGATCTATTCAATCTAAATTTTCTGGATTCCAGTGTGTGTCTTCATAACTCTAATTTAGTACTGATATTCTTTCTAACTTCATCAACCAGCACTATATCATTTACAAAGAGAATTCATTTTCAATATTTTTTGTGATTTTATCTATTACTATTACAAAAAGAAAATCACTTAATACCGAATTTTAATGAATTCCAATGTTAATAGGAAAACTATCGGTCAGACCCCCGCAAAATTTTATATTTGTTACAACTCTTTCATACATATCGTTAATAAAATTAATATATTTCAAGAAATCTCTTTCTTCAACAATGTCCACTACATTACGTCTTTAGAAACCCTATCATATATTTTTCTAAATCAATGGATACTATATGTAAACTTTTCTTCTGTACCCTAAATGGCTCCATCAAACGGCTTAACAAGTGAATTGTTTCAGTAGTTTATTATTTTGATATAAATCAAAATTAATTCTAAAATACATTTATTTCCAATCTCAATCTGTGTTTTATCACTCTCTCTTATAATTTCATGATAATTTCATGATGTGATTCATAAGTTTAATTTTTTTGTAATTAGAATAATTTTGTATGTTACCTTTATTCTTATATAGTGGTAGAAGTGTACCCTCTCTTCATATTTTAGACATTTTCTTGATTTGTCAAATTTTGTTAAAAAGATCCATTAATATTACTATACCAAATTCATCCAAATATTTCCACATCTTAACAAGTATTTCGTTATTTCATATATTTCTCGTACTCTTAATATTAAAGAGATTATTAAAATAATCTCTCTAATATTTTCTTATATTCTCATTTTTTATAAATATACTATTAATTTCACTCTTAATATACCTAATACCATTTAATTTTTTTTCCTTCCTCTCACTTAGTATGACAATTCTTTAAATCTCTCTTTCTCCCTCTTTAGCTCCTAGTTCTTGTATAATTCATCATACACTTTGCTCTTTGATTGGTAAATAATCTTTTTCACATCTTTTTTGTACTTTTGCATTTTTTATACATATCACTACTTTTATTACCATGAAAGTTCCTATAATACTCTCGTTTGGTTCGAATAGCAATTTGTATTTTCTTGCTCCACCACCACGACTCTTTGTCTATTAGAGCCTGACCCTTAGATATGCCTAGAATCTCCATATTTATACTTTTAATATTATTAGACATCTATTTTTACATTATTTCTGAATTATCATTAACAAATCAACTTGTTATTTGAATTAATTTATCTCTAAAAGTCATCTTTTTTTTTTCATATTTCACTACTTAATTTTTTATTTCACAAATGAACGATATTTTTTTTTCCTTTTATGTACACGTACATCTAAAATTAAAGTTCTATACTGAATTACTACACTTTCTCCCGATATAACCTTACAATTCTTATAAGTCATTCTATCACCCTCCTGATGAGGAAGAAATCTATTTAACTGTCATTTGACCCACTTCTATATGTAACAATGTACGATTCTTTTTTCTTGAAAAAGGTGTTTACAAGTATCATTGAATGTTGTGGCAAACTCTAAAATGATACTTCATGCCTTATTCCTACTACCAAAACCAAAACTTTTATGTACGGTTTCGAATTTCTCATTATTCCCTCCTACATATTCATTTAGGTCTCTTCCAATAACTAGTTTCTCTCCACTAGATATGGTTTGTATAAACTCATTTAAATTCTCTCAAAACATTAGATCTATACCTGTTTGGGGCACATACTTACTGACTATATTAATTACGTTTTCTCTATTAACTAATTTGACAATTATAATTCTATTACCATTTCTCCTTATCTTTACTATATTCTCTTGTAAGTTGTTATGTATAATTATTTTTATCTCATTTTTAGTTTTATTTCTATATGTATACCAAAACTTATAACCATAAGATTCTAAAACGCATGATATTAATTTTTTGTTTATTTATTATTTTTCGTATCTCTCATAATTTGTTGGTTAAGGATCATACGTTTCAAGTGATTAGGCGAATTCTATTTTTATGGACTAACTTATTTTTCTGCACTTTAGTGTCACTTGATAATTTGTTACTACACTCGGAATTCGATGTAATGCGTCGCTAAAAGAGATATGTTTCAAAAGTTTTTTTTTATATTTGTCTCCTATTTTTCATTTTGATAAAAAATTTTACGCTAGTTATTGACCTATCGTAATTTTATTCCTTTACCAGGACTTGGGTCCGGCGTGATGGAGCTCTTCAAATAATAAAAATATAGTTTTGCAATACATAAAATTTAATTTACAATTTATTTATTTTATCTAACATAATTGGAAGAATTAATTAACCATAATTCACTTGGTTTATCTCATACATCGGCGCAGGTAGTGGTCCCACTATCATGAAGCGGCAGTGAGGGAGGAAAAAAGAAACTGTTTCTGCAACTTTGCTCAAGAGACACAAAAACAGAGTATCATGAAATGCAGGGGAAGGGTGGTAGAGTTGATAGCATGCTTGGTCAAAGAACTAGAGTAGGAGAGCATGAAGCTATGAGAAAGATAAAAAACGAGTTCATGACTCATTGGGATGGTCTCATGACAAAATCGGGTGAGTGCATCCTGGTTCTTGCTGCAACAAACCGACCTTTTGATCTAGATGAAGCGATTATCAGGCGTTTTGAACGCAGGTATTGCTCACCTTAAAATTTGTCTATGTAATAGTATATATAACAAAAAACTATATCTTCTTTTCAAACTAGTACTACACTGAAATAGCATCATTAGAGGGACTTATTGCAGATGGTGTGTGCACGGTTGTAGTCTGCTTGCCTGTTCTTCTGTTAGGAATTACTCTTAACAAAATTTTTCATGTAAACTACCGAGACTAATAGTTGTTGGAGACTTCTTAAGTTTCTGCAGGATTTTGTCTAGATAGAGCACATATGACAGTGATGTCAGTGGTTGTTCTCGTTTTCAATTTTATGTTGTTCTTTCCACATGCTTACCACCTTTATGTTAACAGAATCATGGTTGGCCTCCCATCTGTCGAGAGAACAGAGAAATGATCCTGAAGACCCTTTTGGCAAAGGAGATTGTTGAGGAAGGTCTAGACTTCAAAGAAATTGCAATTATGACAGAAGGATACACTGGAAGCGATATTAAGGTTTGTATGGTCATGCAAATCTAGTGAATTATATCAGCTGTATTCGATTCTTAGACGTATGTCATGAACAGAACTTATGCACAACAGCTGCATACTGGCTAGTAAGGGAGTTAATCCAGCGAGAAAGATTAAAGGATTTTGTCAGCCTCTCTCTCTGTCTCTCACAAAACAACTACTAGATATCTGATTTCTATTTGCCTGTGCTTATTGTGAAGAATTCCAATTTTGTTTTAATTATAACATGCGGACATTTTGTAGAAGAAAAGGCAAAAAACTGATGCAGGAAGGCAGATCTCTGGGAATGCTGAGAATCCCATACAAGAAGAAAATGAAAAGGAAAGAGTGATCTCCTTAAGGCCATTAAACATGGAGGATTTCAGGCAGGCCAAAAGTCAGGTAAATGCTGCCTAACCTACAATTTCTTAATTTTACTACCATTATTCTTCTTCTTCTTGTTATTGCTTTTTTAGTTGTTTAATATCCTTGGAATTGAAAGTACCAGCTAATAGTGGCAATTAGCTGCATTTTTGTTCTAATATGAAAAGAGACGAAAGGTGAGAAACTTTTGTTTCTCCTGAAATGAGAAAATTTGATTCCTACGGCACTCTTGAAAGGTACCGGTAATTTTGGTTGTATATGTGATTTGTGTCATGAAATCCTGATCATTAAGGATAAGTAAGTGCATTAAAATGCATATTTTTAGTGGATTTTTTCAATGCAATTATCAACGATGTGCAAAACCATGCAAATGTATTTTCCATGTGTAGGTGGCTGCAAGCTTTGCTGCAGAGTGAGCTGAAGCAGTGGAATGACATATACGGAGGAGGTTCTAGGATGCAGCAGAGCATTTTACTTACTTCTTTGAGAGTGATGGAGGTGGGTCTCCTGTGACTGTCGATGCCCGCATGATTTTCTTTGCTGATGGAAGTTCATGGTTATGAATTTGGTAACTAAGGAAAGAGGAGCATGTAGGAGGAACTGAATTTGGTCCAAACGTGAACGAAAGCTATGGAAATGTTGGGAACTACATAGGTGGAAACGTTTGTGTAATAAATGAGAAGCAAATGTTTGCTGTGCTTTGTGAACGAGTGTCCTGCTTCCCTACTGTAGCATATGTTCGGGAAGGACAAGGAGAGTATATGTTGGGGCAAGACAAGGTTGCTTATAGAAAAGGTTGCTTACCATGGGGGAAACGTCATTGGAACTGTTTGGGTGCTGTATATTATACCTGCACACTTTTTTAACTGATGCCACGATGTCATAGGGTCAGCAGCGCCCGACTGCTGAATTTGCTACAATTTTAGCTTGGAAACTTCGGTTCAAAGTGGAGAGGGTGTGATACGCAGGTTCCAAACCAGCTCAGATTGCCTCGCAAGGGTCAATTTGATGTAGTCGGGCCTCTTTGGACCAAGAGAATACCATGGTGAACCATTCGTAGCCTCCCGGGCGACGTTGCAGCTTCTAGGGCGGTGGAATTGGGAACGAAAAGTGACTAAAAAAGAGAGCGTCTGGCCCGATTAGAAGATTGATGAGCCCATCAGGCCCTATAAGTCCTCGAGGTCAGATGGGTGCTAGCGGGGACCTCAGTCGGGCAACGACAGAGAACCTTAAAGTGGACAACGTAAAGCCCAGATGTCGAGCCCGCAAGCCCAAAATTATGGGACTCAGCTGCACTGAGCCAGTAAATCCTCGGAGTACGGCCAGTTTGGGCCCATAAATATGGTCGCACAAATAACACCTAGAAGGCCTTACCATGCCCCAATTTTCAGCCGCAAGTTACTAGAAATCTGGTCGCCAGAACCATTATCAGCAGAAAACAAATTGATTTTTTCGGCCTGAATTATTTGAGGCCCAAACGTAGGAAAAGGCCGAAATTCCGACTCGTAGTATCTCAATTTAAGTACCAAATGGTGAATAAAACTTTGAAGTTGGGTACCAAGTCCAGACACCCAAGGATCAAACCTAAAATTGGACTCAACAGCAGATTTAAGCTCAAAATAACCATTGAAAATCAATTTGAGCCCAAAACTGGAAAAATCATGGCCATGCTAAGAGTGGAAGCCCTTGCCCAGGAAATTAGAGTGACAAACACAAATTAGGATAGAACAGCTAACATGAAATCAAGGCCAGATGCGTAAAGAATGAATCAACATACAGGCCTCCTATGGGCACCCAACATAGTCATGGTCCTCAGACTAGCTACAAACTAGGCTAGAATAGCAGACATAACAACCCAGCCGCAGCATTGCTTTAAGGTTAAGTGGCAAAATAAACCCTTAGCTCAATGCATGTATGCGCACTGCTGATCATAATCATATAAAAATCATTAATTTTCATCTGAGTCCACGGCAATCAAAACAACACAAACTCCAGAAATCATTCTACCCAACATTAGATCCCCAGATGAAGTCCGGAACTAATCCCTAAAACACAACCATGACAAAGAAAACACCAGGCAAGTTGAAACCAGGAGACCTAGAAAGCCTCTCGATAAAAATATTGCGGGTCTATCCATGACAAAATCCAATATAGCATTTCACCTATTGTGAAGTTCAACACGTTCATGAGTGTTGTCCCAGTGTCACAGAATGCTTTTCGACCAGTGACCAGTATATTATACACATTCTCGAGTAAGTAAATCTCAAGAAAAGTAAAACACAAGCAATTATCATGCCATCAAAGAAATAAGTGCTAATTCTAATAGAATCTCACATCTATGCATGAGTGTATGATAAAATAACTTTAAAGCATGCATCTACATGAAACAGAATAATAACAAAGCCAAGTCAATCACAGAAAATAAATCCATAAAAACTGCTCTACAACAAACAGCAAAGCAAGTTTGAAATAACACACCCATACCCAAATTTTGAACCCAGGAACCTTTTGAGAGAGAGGGGGGGGAAGCCAATGGGGAAACAGGGTTCCGACCAATAATGGATAAAAATTCATCACTTCACGACCTCAACCATCAAGTTCCAAATGCCTATCAAAACTTAGTAACAGCTGTAGGCCGTACCTCAGCCATTCTAAGCCACCTTCTTGTCCTTCAATGGGCCCCTGGGGATCCTACTCAACACCTTTGCATCAAATACAAAATACTGCCTCTTCAACTCTGTGAATGCCTTCTCCGCCAATGGATCGACCTTGTCTTCATGTTTCTCATACAGCACAGGGACAGTGTGAAGCAAAACAAAAGCTACAAAAGAAAGTACCATCAATCAACAATCAATCAAAAACATTGTAAATTAACAAGAAGCAAATAATAGAGCAACTCACTTATGTAAAATAAGGTCAAGAAATTGCACCAACTTCCCACAATTGAGAAAACCCACAAGCCAGCAATAACCTGGTTAATATCAAACATCACAATTTGCATAAATTTTGACAAGAACCAAATGTAAAATGTGTAAACAGAAGTAGAAGCAATTCCAAAATTCACTATTTAGTGTGAAGTAAGACTAATAACCAACAAATTTTAGGGCTAACCATACAATGGCTGTGGAAGGATAATACATCATGCACCAATACGAACTCATATAATTGCAAAATTCTCGGGTTTATCCATGTGAATAAGAAACAAGTTCATCAACATTTCAGGAGATTTTTTAGCAAATGTACAAGATAAGAATAAAAGGTGTGTTGCATTACACACCCAACCAGCATAGGTTTAAGACTCTGCTAACCAACAAATTTGTAACAATAATTTTTTTTTTTTTGGGTGTAAAATAGGTAAATGCAAATAAAAGTCATTCCACTTTGCAGGAAACAATTTTGAGACTAATAATTTACATGATAAAGGGCCCACTGCACAATGTGCTCCTTGACTTAGTGACTTAGTGGAGGAAAGGGGGAGGGTGGGCATATATGTACGCCGCCTTCCGCTTGCATTTTGCAAAGAGACTGTTCGAATCTGTGACCGAGATCACCAAAAGGGGCAATTCCACCGATGTGACAAGGCTCACCCTCAGAAGAATAAAATATTTTCAATTTCACGCTAATCAGTATTAATTTAAGATACTAATAACCAGACAATTTCCAGATTACTCAAGTAAATAAGAAACAAAATCATTAGTATACCGAGAGAAACTTCTTCAAATCCCTTCCCGAAGCAATATCTCGCAGAGCAGCTAGTCCTCTGTTGATCTCAAATCTGAGAGCAGAAGCAAATTCCAGGATGGGACCCTCTGGAATAGAGACCTCAGGAATGCGCGGAGGAGACCTAAAATAAAATCAATCAACTCCCATAAATAAATATCAAGAATAAGAACTAGAAGACAAAAAAGTAGGGTTTAACACAGAAAAAGACATCTCACTTGTTAATAAAGGTACTAGCATTGGACCACAAGAACAGGATAGCCAAAGCGAGAATCAAACAATGGCAGACCAAAGTGAGGAGATGATATTCGAGTAATTCAAACAGAACCCATATTGCTGTGGCCCCACCAAGTACTCCTGCCGATATCTTCTTGTTCCTCCATAGAAACACATCCGCGGCTGCGTTTTTAATTCAAGAAATGTTAACACTTCTGGTTCTATAGAGAGAAACAGAGAGAGACTGAAATTAAATCGTGGAATTGAACTTTACAAAAAGTGAACAGCAAAACTTTATCAGAACCAATTACATCGAACTATATGACTCCGAATTTCGACGAAACCCACTCAATCGATTCAAAAATAGATCCATAAAGCGAAAGACAATCCAACGATATTCTAGATCAAAAAGCATTCACAACTAAACCATAAGTATAGAGAAAATTGGAACCGTAAAACTCACTCACTGACCAGAGATTCATAGAGATTAGCATAACTTACAAACAAGTAGGATTTAATTAAAAAAAAAAGACCCTAATTATCACTTCAAGAAACGAAACAAAAAAAAAAATAGAACTATGAAACTCGAATATGATCTCACATTTCACTTAAAGATCAGATTCAGAAAACCCTAAGTTTCACCTCCAAACGATCACAATAAGAATCGAAACCAACAAATGGCATGAAAAGTTAAGAACCAAACATACGTTTTCCACCGCCAAGAACCTGGTGAACAGGCTTCTCTCTCCCAAAGAGCCGGAAAATCTTGGCCTTCGTCGACGATTTCTCGTCCTCAGAATCGGACGAGGAGGACGACGAATCGTGATGGAACTTCTCGGTAATTTTCTCCATCACAGACTCCACAACTGACTCTTCCTGCTTCTCATCAGCCATTTCACTTTCGCTTACTACAGACACCAAAACCCTAAACCTAGAAACTGAAAATCAGAGAGAGAAAGAGAATCTAGCGCTTGGTTAGACTTCGATTGTGCCGGTAGTAAAATGAAATGACTGTTTTTTGTGGGACAGCGAGAGAGAAAGAGGCTAAATACATGGAGAAATGTTGGAAATGATCTCAGCCGTTGATAAGATTTGCCGCTATCACCGAAGCTAGAGGTTCGGTTTATTTCGAACCTACAGGTTCGGATAAAATTTCCGAAATCCAATGAGATGAGCAGTTGGCTGTCCCAGCGAAAAAAGAGGGAGAGAGATAAACTGTTACTACGTACCTTAACATCGATAGCCTCAGGACTGAACGGCCGTTAAATCACCGTTACTTTTGAATGCCAAAAAACAGGAAGGGAAGCCCAGATCGGGGGTCAATTAACGGCCGTATGAATGTACTCCAAATGGCCACATCGTCGTGTTTTTTTTTGACACGTGGAATGATCTTAGCCGTTGATTTTACCTTTTCTTTTAAATTAGAAATAAATTTATTTAATTTGTTGCCATCTTTGCCATGTTGAATTTTTTTCTTAATCAGCTACCCAACATTTCTTCAATATAATAATATAAATTCATAATCATAATTTTTTATAATACTGGATCTGTGAGTAAATTTATTAAATATACGTCCCAGTTTATAAAATTAAATTTTATATATCAAAACAAAATCTCTTTAATATAATTTTTGATAGTCAAATTTTAAATTTTAGGAAATTTTAGTGGTCGATTTAAAATTTAGATACAGATAAAGAAAATTATTTAATAGAGAATAAAAGAATTTAAGTTAGGAGGTGTAAAAGAGGATCGAAGAATAGTATTAAGTTTATGTTTATTTCTCACAAATCACAAAAAAAAAAGGAAAACAAAAAATTTCGTTGTTTATTTTTTGGAAATCCCCCCAAATCTTAAGTATTTTCTAAAAAGGAATTCAAGAAAATAATATTTTGAAAAATTTCTACAAATGATATTTTGAGATTATTTAAGAAATTAAAAAGTTAGAATTTTAGTAAAACATTCCAAACATGTGAAAGTTTATAAAAATAGTTCTTCTCCTAAAAAAGATATTTTAGTAAAAATATTTTTCCTGAGAAAAAGATACAGACTGTAAAAAGAATGGCCGAGTAATACCATACGAAGAAAGGAAAAAATTCGGCAATATGCCTTTGAATATAGAAACAAGCTATTAAACATTGAACATCCAAACCGTGACAAGTTCTTTTTTTTTTATAATAATAATAATAATAATAAGATCTAGAGAGGGAGGAGGATGCCAACGAGCTTCTCAAGTGGTACTTTATCCTTTCCTCATATAATAAATTCGGATGTGAATCTCAATATACACAAAAAAAGGAAGAGGATGATAACTGCTTGCTTTTTCTTTTTATACACGTAAATAGTTATACCACCAGTTATAAAACATGTTTTATTTGGAAATACAGATTATAACATAAAATTTGATTCATTTAATTTATCAAACATTATAATTATGAAAAAAAAATAAGAAATTTAAAATTTTTCATTTCTAGTAAGCTCTTTCATATTTATTCAACTTTATTCAATTTATTTTTATTTTATTTGTGATAGATGTTAAATGCATTTAAGATCTCTAGCAGAGCATAAAATGATGAAATCAGATAACGACCACAAATAAGGGCAGCAATGTCAAGAAACATCTTTGTGGGGGTGCAGCTAGACACTTGTACATGGCAAAGGAGTCCAACGCAATGCAAGGGAACCATACCTTAGTGCAAGGAGTATTACCTATAGCTGCGAACTACCTAAACCTTCAATGTGGGGCACAAGATATGAAAGGGCTCAACAGAAGGGAACAAATTATATTAGCTCACTCGAGAAGACGACAATTTGAAAGGAATAGGTGGGCACCCTCACCATTTACGGAACAATATCAAAATTATATTTTATGAAAACGAAAACATTAAAATTGTAAAAGGTTGAGTTATATTTTTTAATAAGATAAATAATATTTAAGATTATAAATATAATTTTAAAAAAAAAATCAAGAAGGCAGGTGCTTTCCTTGCCTAATACCCCACCTTCCCCCCACTTTGAGAATCATTGATGCCCAGGATGAAAAGCCATTTCATCCCCCTTCTCCCCCCCCCCCCAAAAAAAAGGAATGCCCATAACTATAAGTCATTCTCCTATGATAGAGAGAAAAAATTATATACCTCAAAAAATACCAATTAAAAGCTAATCCACAGACTATTCTCTTGTTGCAATTGGTTCAAGGCAATCAACAATTAGGTTATAGTTAAAAGCTAATCCGTGATGGCATTCAAGGAGCTTTAAGTTTGCACATAATTAGGATGGCCCAGCTCACAATTTGCTAACTTGTGACAGGTACAAATGAATGTAAGTAGAATTACTAAGGAGAAAGAAAAAGGTACAGTGAAAGGCAGGATAAAGGGCTCATAAAAGCATATGGGACATAAGCAATTGCAATGACTAGAGACCCAGAAGAATTGAAGTTTTCCAACTAGCAAAGTTAGTACGGTTATGATGAAAGCCAACAGGTGATTAAAGTTTTCCCAAACAAGTAGCCATAGTGAAGAAAGCATATATCAATTCAACCTTCTTATTCTGATTACAGAAAGCATAGGATCTCACGCTCTAATGCCTTTTTAAATTTTATAAATTGACAATCCACTCCCTAAACTCAAACTTGTATAGTGTTATGCCATACATACTAACTTTCTAAGGTTAAAATAAAAATGATTAACTCGGTGTATAAAGTGTTCCCAACTTAGTGCGGAGCAGGGGGAGATATGCGAAGAAAATCCAAGATTAATGTGAGAAAAAAGAGAAAAAGTTTAATATGGGAACAGACCACGTCTGTCCTACTCAACGACAAGCTTGTATGATTGCCTCTGTTACACAGAGGAAGCCGTTCCCAAGTCCACAACAAGAGTTCTTGTGCAGATGTGTCCCGAGCACATATTTGAAAAGCAAAATCTGGAAAAACTCTAAATCCTTCTTCCTCTTTGCTCGTTAAGCAGTGAAGGGAGGTGGGGAGGGGGAAAAAAGAAAAAAAGAAAAAGAAAGAGAACATGTTTGAGCTTGAAAATCTCTTGAGGTCTATGTCTGTGATGCTTATACAAAACAATGTCAGACATCCCTCACTGGATCAGCTTAACTAAATCACAAGGGCAAAACCCACATCCATGTAAGTCATCCTCTCACAAGGTGTGAACTAGATTACACTCATTTACTTCTTAGCAAAATAATACTCTTTTACTCTCCTCCTGTATTCCTCAAGCCTCCTATAGCATGCGGATTACGTACAACTTAAGAGCTGTAATCACCTCCAAGTCCCCCCCCCAAAAAAAAGAAAAAAATTCTTGAATATATATAATTTCAAAAATTCTAACTCAGATGTTGTTTACCCCTACAAATTATAATTTTTGTCCCACTTTCACTTCGCTGATATAAATTTCTAGCTTTCCCTATTGTAAATAGTACAAAATCTAGATTTCATTGCCACAAAGCAACTTTCTCTGCAATCAGCAAAAAAGAAAAAGGAAGCAACATCTCCTCCTTGCCATCAGACTACTGAAGACTTTTTTTGTCTATAATCTCTGCTTATAACCATTCAATTCCTTTCCCGGACCTACTGCTGTAACTGAGGTGGACTGATAATTCTAGTTTTACACAGATTGACCACCCAATGCATTAACAAGGGGGTTTGGCATGGCAAGTCAAGATTATTTTGTCTCCTTTCTTATGAATCAAATTAATGAACCCTAGAACAATTAAAAATAAATACCAAGTAAACAAAAACAGATAAATGAATACGTGAAATTGCCATTTCTGAAGGCAAACCAACAAAATGCAAGAAATTGAATAACAGGAAAGAATTCTACTAACCCTCTCAAAGGTCCCCAAATTTTTTGGCGTTTGAGCTCCGAAGGGATCCCAAAGATTTTGAGGGAATTCAATGAACCACCGAAGAAAATGCCATAAGACAAAATAGGTTGGTAAATTGCAAAAGGCAAATGGGGGGGGGGGAGGAACTATGGTAAGACAGAGAAAAGGATCACCTCATTTTTTGCTTTGAAATAGGTAAAAGGAGAGAGAGAGAGAGGGGGGGGGGGGAGGGGGATTGGTCCTGTTTGTCTCAAACTCAAAGGCAGAAGCCACTAAATTGGCTCGCAAGCAACTCTGAAAATTTGTTAAATCTGGTTTCTCAATGTTACCCCTACCAAACTAATGAACATGAGCATCCTCTGGTTCGGAAATTCATGAAAGAAAGGGCATTTTTTGTCATTTCAATAAGGTGAGTGGCACTTCTAAGGATTATTAGAATTGTTCGGGGCATACACCCTTCTTCTCGTGAAAAACAGAAGAGTTAACAACTTCAGAAGGGTTCAGATTCCATAGCAAAAGGAGCTTCCTCTCGTCTGTTTACGGAGATGCTAGGAACCAAACCACACCAACTATAGGTTGCACAGTTTAGGTAGCACCCGGGAGAGTCAACTCATCGAAACCCCACCAATGAAAATAAATGAAATATTAATATTAATATATATATTTCTGACATATATATATATATAAACTCTGTAAATAGGATTAGCTTTCATTTAAAACTCCATAAGTCTCGGCCGTTAAATATTAAATAATATCATTCAAAGGGAAGCAAAATGAGTAAAGAACCAAATCTACTCAAACATTAAATAGAAGTTTCTATTAAAATATTTTGACCAATTGTTATATTTGTTTGAATTAATTAAAATATATTTACTAAAAATGTTATGCAGCGACAAAGTTATGTTCGAATAGAGCTTATGTTCACATTTATAATTTAAATATATATATGTTTGAATCAGTTTATATTCAAATTTGTTTCAAGCTCCAAACTTCACATAGATGCGACAGGTGAGAAGGGCAAAATGTTATGCTTAGAAAGCAAATTTTCCGATTTTTCTGTATTCATGACTAGAAAATATGGAAGATACTTCTATATGAAGTAGAAATCCCCAACATCAATGGTTCAAGCTTATTCCGACAAATGGACAAAATTAGAAATTATTCTCTCTCTCTCTCTCTCTCTCTCTTCCAAATCAAACCTTCAAGAATTTAGTTTTGACACTGAAATAATAAGGTATTAGTTTTTAAAAAATTTATTCTCATTGTTAGTATCTTATTTTCTCAAAATAAATAGAATCATCCAATTGATCATAAACATAATAAATGGACTAAGTTTCTGATGAGGGGGAATAATTGCAAATTCATTATTTACGAAATTCGAAAAATAATCAAATTCCTTATAAAAAAAATTAATAATAATCAAATTGGATTCATTTATTCGGCTCACGGGCCCAAGAACGACCACCAAGCCCAAAAATGGTGTCGGGCAAAACGCCACTTTGATGGAAAAACCACCTAGGGTGAGAAGTGCAAGAAGACGTGCTGCTCCGAAGGCATAGTGACGATCAAAACCCTTCTAAACCCTCTCTCTCTCTCTCTACTCCAGATGTGGATCCTACAACGCGCACTCCTCTCCCAAACCCGCCTCCTCCGATCTTTCACATCCTCAACAGCAGCAGCAATTCTCCAAGACCCAGACCCTCTTACAACACTAACCTACCTCGAAGGCTTCCCGAGACCAGACCCCAAATATGCCGAGACCATCTTAGCCATTCCTCGCGCTTCTTCCGGCAAGAACATCGCCGCCAAAGAGCGCAAAGTGGGTCGTGTTCCCAGCATTGTTTTCGAGCAAGAGGATGGTCAACATGGTGGCAATAAAAGGCTCGTTTCTGTGCAGACCAACCAGATTCGCAAGCTCGTTACCCATCTGGGTCGCTCTTTTTTTCTATCTAGATTGTTTGATCTTGAAGTTAGGTCCGAGTTCGGTGATTCCGGTGATTTGATTGAGAAAGTTCGTGTTTTACCTCGTAAGGTATTGCTCTATCAACTGCTCGTCAACTGTTTGTAGTTTTGTGTGTGTGGGGGTGTATGTTAATTGTAATGGGTATGCATATGGGTCTGTGAACCACACTCGGACTAAAGCTTCTAGAGCTGGATTTTATACTTCTTCAGTTGTAGACTACGTGAAATAATCATTCTTTTGTTGGGCTGTTTTATGCTTATTTGCAGCTTAATTCTTGTGTAGATTTGTAGTTTTGAAAATACTGGGTAGTACTATTAATTGTAGTGTCTATGCATATGGTTCGGTGAACAATCCTGAAAATCCGCTTCTTCGAGCTGAATTATTTACTTATTCAATTGTTGCCCATGTGACATGGTCCTTTTCTTTGTGGGCTGTTTTATGTTCATTTGAAGCTTAATTCCGGTGTGGATTTGTAGTTTGAGAATACTTGATATTATTAATATATGAGCATATAAGCTTTTAAGCAACTCTCAGAGTTTCAATTCTTAAGCTGAATTATGTACTGGTTCAATTGCAGCTTACATGAACTGGGCGGGTGGCTTATAGGTTAATTGAACTGGTTATGGACATGGGTCTGTGAACAACGCTCACATCTACTTCTTCAAGCTGAATTTATATACTTCTGTTGTAGCCCCTGTGAAACGATCCTTCTTTTTGTTGGCCGTTTTATGTTCATATGTAGCTTAATCCCTGTATATATTAATAGTTTTGACAAAATACTGGGTGCTATTAATGGATAAGCATATAATTTGTTAAGCAACTCAGAGAATTTCACTTCTTGAGCTGAATTGCAGCTTGTGTGAATTGGTTGGAGATAAATCTCATTTCTGGTCCATGTGGAGTTTTTATGATCATTTAAATTTGGAATATTGAGATTGTGCTTTTGCATAAATTTTGAAATTTAGATAATGAGAGTTATTGAAATGAGGGCGTTGGATGTTATATACCTGCATTATATCTCTGGCTGGTATTGTTTATAAAGCTACATTGAATAGGAATTTAGGAGTCCAATTACATGGAAAGTCTCCTTGTGCCTGAATTTGTCAGTGTTATTCCATGTGTAAAAGTCCAGCTTTGCTTAATTGTCTCAGCTCCATCTACATGCGGGTACAGACGCAGTACTTAATGTGACCTTTATAAGAGCCCCTTCTACAGCTTTGTTGAAGGTTGAAGTTCCTCTTGTCTTCAGAGGAGAAGATATATCACCTGGACTGAAAAAAGGTATGATTATTGTTGTTTTTTTACATTTTAGTCCAATGGTTGTGAGTTTGATGCGTAAATTCAGGGCACTTCTTCTTCTTTTAACTTGATCATAACTTGGTGAGACCTTATGAAGCACTATCACTTGATGTCCTGCATGTTGGATATTCTGACTGTTTGTGTGTTTGTCAGAGAGCGGTAGAGAGGTATAAAGAATGAGTAGAGCAATTTTCCCAGTAACATATGCAATCCTTGTCTATGTTAAGTTATGTGTCAAGATGTTAGCCATGTTAATTTGAACATGTTGTGAAGATAGCTTTCAGCAGTGAAGTATGCGAATGGTAGTTTCCTGGAAAAAGTGCCATTTGAATTCACCCCTGGATTCAAGATTGGCTAAATTTGTCTTATGGATGTTTGCATCATTTGGCCGCCTATTGATCCACATACAAATAATCAGAGAGAGAGAGAGAGAGAGAGAGAGAGAGAGAGATGACCTTTATTCTGTGGCTAGGCAATGCTAGTGTTTCATGTCCTGAATTTGCGTTGTAAAATGGATGACAATTAAGTCTTATCCATGCTCGTGACTTTTCTGGAGTTCTGATTGCTTCTTAGGTTCAGGTTCTGGAGTCATTAGAAGTAGCAGGAGTGATGTGTGATATCCAACATCATGCTTTGGAATCACATTCATACAGTGCCTATTGGTGCATTTATTCGGGAAAAGTCATCTAAGATTGTGGAGAATTATATTCCTGGAGTGTGGGGCTTTGGTTGGCTGTTCTCCATGGGATGTGCTGCTTCCACTTTTCTGCTTTTGTAGATGAACTTTTATTTTTTTTGGGCTTTGTTGGTGATATGATGAATTACCCATATGTCTTTATAGCAAGGGTGGAAAGAAAATTGAGGAAAGAAAGATTAGGTCTTAGAGGATCCAAAGAAAGCTTTAATCATCTGATAGAAGCCATTAGTGCACTGTAGAAAGATAGAAACTTCACATGTTTTGTTTAGATAAACTACCTAGTGAATATGCTTATACATTTTGTCCAATTCTTTCCTTTGGAAAAATTTTTGCCAACTCGCTGATTTTATAGTGCTTTTCTATTGACCTTGGGGTATCTTTTACTCAGAGCAAGTTATAAGAAGGTGTTAGTTCTGGCATTGTTCAAGAAACATGTGGGGAGGATGAGGTATTTGAAGAGTCCAAAAGATGCCCCAAATTATCCAGTTTATAATTGTGCCAAAATGAGAGATTTTCACTTTTTATGTGGTTATGTGATTTGAAAGTTAGCATGTGGAATATACTGACTTACTGACCTTTTGACATTGATAATATTCTCATCAGTAGCAACTGGGAATCACTGTGGCCTTGCAGAGAATATGTGAATTTTGTTGTTAGAAAGAGAGAGTTGTATTGGAATATTTGATTCATATTCTTACCCTTGGTTGGAAGGATTTTCAACTTCATAAAAAGTGGTACGTGCTCAGGAATGCTATTTCCACACCCTTTGTATACTCCCAATTTTGACCCCTGCTGTTTATTTATCCATAATTAGTTTCTTTGAAACACACTCAGGGGTCTTATTGACTAATGATCATATGCAGACCATGACACAAATGGAGTATGAGTTTTGACGTTGGTTTGATGTTTGTGGACAATCATAACTAGGTACCTCTCCTTTATGTTGACGATGTAGATGACAAAACATGCAATTATGAAATATTAATATGTATTCTTTAGCTGTTATTCAAGATGCAGTTGGGTGTCAAGCTCTGTTTCCCGATTAATACTAGATGCAAGTCGCTTGTGGTCCAGTGAGGGAAAGCAAGAGTGATCATGTAAACGGCAACAAAGATATATTGATTTAGCACACTTTTTCTTTTGCACTTTGTTAATGAATCAAACTCATTTCTTGCTGTGGTGACAATTTCCTGTGATGTTACATGATTTCACAGCAAACTTATGCTTTTGTTTAATATATTTTGATGCTTCCTTGGCATAATTGGTGTTAGTCATGGTCGTTTTAGATCTTGCAATTGAGCAACTATTTCTCTAGCCATGAAACACCTGACCCTTTTCATTTTTGCAAATTTTGCAGGGGCTTATCTCAATACCATAAAGAGAACAGCTAAATACCTTTGCCCTGCAGACATCATTCCTCCATATATTGATGTGGATTTGAGTGAACTAGACGTGGGCCACAAGTTGGTAATGGGAGACCTCAACGTTCACCCTGCTCTAAAGCTTATTCAATCAAAGGATGAACCTGTTTGTAAGATTATGGGATCCAGAGTTTCAGAGCAAAGGAAAAAATAAGTCATTCAAATTTTCAGACTTTGGTGAGCCTGTCGTTTATGAATTCTGCCTAGCTGTGCAAGGAATTTTTTAGGGTGTATAAATTCTTCTGTTGTTACCCTTTTACCTCCGGCAGTTCTCTATCACCACCGCATGGTGGAATCATGGAATTACTTTGCTCTGACTTGTAAGGGTGTTATATGTGGGTATACCAACTTAATTGTCATGCCACTGGATGCCCTTTTAGATTGTTAGTGTTTTGAGTTTGCTTCTAGGACCAGTCGCGAGTCTCCCTCTGGCGAATTTTTAAGCTAATAGATCTGCTTCCTGGGTTTCTTTCGTGACTTTTCAATGATAATTATGAATACAGACGTGTTTCTGCCTCATTTCTCAGTTGTGGTATGATGTTTTCCATTGGTGGGATATAGTCTTGGGCCCAATCCAAAGGGTCGATATCTGAAAGACCCACACACGAAACTCAAAAATGATAGTTATCATCCAATATCCAATGTTTTCTACGACTATATACTGAAGGGTCTTAGTCGTCTAAATCTCTTGAATGATAGGGGTTCAGTTGTCTCGCTTATCGAAAGAAATTTATCGAACAGGAATAACTTCCTTGATTGGGTACTTAATCATTGGTCGGTCGAACGAACGGACCTCAAAGACTCTTCATTGGTCAAACAATTGACCGATAATCAGCGGTTCTAACAATTCTAAAGGAAGGTCAAAACACCTTACCATCTTTGATTTCTTATTTAAGAACGGTATCTTTAAAAACTTTCAGTTAAGAAACAGATCTCCCCAGAAAACGAAAGTTCTCATATGATGAAGATCACGATCAATTTGGAATATTGAACTCCTGAGATTTTTTTATCGGTTCGATAAGGAAAGTAGGATTGAAACAACCCAACAGTGTACAACTCTCACAGGTATAAGACATCCAAAAACCCTCCAAACCAGATACGCTCTCTTAGCCTAACACATTGAGTACTTTAATGACAGTGAACATCTCCCTCTTTGAACTCTCAGTATGTTTCTTTTACATTCGAAAACCGCTCTTTCTGACTTGAGTATCGGAACCTCCCCTACCGGAACACTCTTTGGCAGTTTTTGTAGGTTTCACATCCTGTCGACGGCAACCGTTCGAGTCAACAAAGAGTCGGTATCTGTGGAGTCGTAACCCACCTTCAACAGATTAGGGCCGTCGGTGGGAAGCAGACTGATCTCTTAAAAGCTCATAACGATATCTACTACAATCACTCCCAGCGCAACGCCCGTCAAGAAAAAAAGGTTAGTCATAATCTTTGACGATAACGATTTGTTGGGGGTTGATCTCTGTCGTGATGACCCCATAGTCATTACCCTTAAGATAGAATTCCATATCATGAAGAGAGTTCTTGTTGATCAAGGGGCTGACTACGATCTCCTCACTTGGGACGCCTTCTATCAATTGGGTCTCAATCCATCTCGATTTCTATCACCTACTGGATCCCTTAGATGACTTTCAGATAAGTCCATCTATCCCGAAGATATCATCTACCTTTCCGTGACCCTCGAAAAACCCTCTAATCATGCGACCGCCCAGGTCTTATTTTATGTGGTGGAACTTTTCTCTCCTTACAACGCCATTCTCGGAAGGCTCAGTTTGGATGAACTAGAAGTATTGCCGAGCACAAGATACATGAACGTGAAGTTCAGAACACCGCAAGAGGTCGCCACCATACGTAGCAATTCTGATACTTATATCCTCTTTGCGGCCCAAGACGCACAAGAAATTTTTCCAATGGACGCCTTAAAATTTAGGGATGGCACAGGACCGAAATCAAATCCGAATCAGACGAAGAAACGGTTGAGGTCCCTTTAACAAGCGATCCTAGTCAAACCGTTCAGATAGAGACCAACCTATCACCTTCCTTGGGAGAGGCCTTAGTCGCCTGTCTACAACGATACTCAATAGTCTTCGCTTGGACCCCGGCAGACATGCCAAGCATAAATCCGTCCGTCATAGCCCATAGTCTAACAATTAATGCTAATTTCAAATCTATGAGATAGAAAAAGAGAGTATTCGCTTTTGAACGTCAACGTACTATACAAGAAGAAGTTCAGAAAGCTATTAGTGGCCGGGTTCATTCGGGAGGTCAAATATCTCGAGTGGTTAGCAAACGTGGTTTTGGTAAAAAAGGCAAGTGGCAAATGGAGAATATGTGTAGATTTCACCGATTTCAACAAAGCGTGTTCGAAGGATAGTTATCCACTCTCTAATATCGATAAACTCATAGACAACTCTTCGGGACACCATCTCTTGAGTTTCATGGATGTCTATTCAGGTTACAATCAGATCAGAATGACACCAGAGGATAAAGAAAAGACCGGCTTCATCACCGAATTCAGCACGTATTGCTACCAGGTCATGTCCTTTGACTTAAAAAACGCTGGAGTAACTTTCCAACGGCTGGTCAACACGGTCTTTAAGGACCAGTTAGGTAGGAACGTTGAAACTTATGTTGACGACATGCTAGTTAAGAGTATCATCGCAGAATCTCATGTTATGGACTTTGAAGAAACCTTCTAGACATTAGAACGATATAACATGCGACTGAACCTGGCGAAGTGCACCTTTGGAATCACCTTCGGAAAGTTTCTAGACTTTATGATCACCAATCGAGGGATAGAGGCCAACCTCGAGAAGATGCAGACGATATTAGATATGTCGCCTCCCCAGACGTTAAAAGAGGTACAGCGTCTTATTAGTTGGATAGCGACTCTAAGTCGGTTCATGTCTAGAGTCGGCGAGAAATACAAGCTCATATTCAATGCATTGAAGAGGTCTCGAAAGTTTGAAGACTTCCGAATGTCAGGCAGCCTTCGAACGATTAACAAAGTACCTGATAGAACCACCACTACTTTCGCGGCCTGTCCTCGGGGAAGAACTTTACTTATATCTTGTCGTCTCCGAACGAGCGCTTTGCTCTGTGATGGTAAGACAAGCTGCCTAGAAGCCAGTCTACTACATTAAGGATATTAAAGGAGTCCGAGATTAACTAATGATCGATCGAAAAGATAGCCTACGTCTTGGTCATCTCAGTAAGATGTTTTCAACCATACTTCTAGGCCTATACCATCGTGGTGCTCACCGACCAACCGTTGAAGCAGATCCTCCAAAAGAGAGACTTTCGGTCGGCTTATCAAATGAAGCGTGGAATTAGACGAATTCGATATCCAGTATCGATTGCAACCAGCGATAAAGGGCCAAGTATCGGCCGATTTCATCCTCGAATGTACTTTGCTGACAACGCTCGAAGACAAGTCTTCCAACCATCAGGAATAGTGGTCGATCCCAGAATGGACCATTCATATCGTTAGATCATCAAATTCCTTAGAGAGTGGCGTCGGGTTTATACTAGTAGGCCCGAACAATTTTAAGAAAGAATACGCCATCCGATTCGATTTTCAGGCCATCAACAACCAAGCAGAATACGAAACTTTACTGACAAGCCTTTGGATTGTCATTGACATGGGGGCACGGAATGTCAGGGTATTCACGGATGACAGTTGGTCGTAAAACAAATCGAAGAGGTCTATGAAACGAAAAACACAATCATGACTAAATATTTGAGTAAGCTGCGTGAGACGATGGAATAACTAAGTAAAGTTGACATCTAGCAAATCCCTCAGTCGGAGAATGCACGAGCTGACACTCTGTTGAAACTGGATATTTTCGATTCGGCTGCCTCTAGCCGAACGGTATACATTGAAGTCTGCCATATTCCAGCATTGACGAGCCCAAAGAGACTCTCCCTATCGATCGATCCCCCAGTTGGAAAGACCCCATAGAAAAATATCTAAGGCACGATCATCTATCGAAGTCCCCGAGAGAAGTGATAAAACTGAAACGAAAAGCCGCACACTACGCCACAATTAATGGGATCCTTTACCGGAAGTCATTCACTCATCCATATCTGCGGTGCCTAACTCCTGAGGAGGGGGACTATATCGTTCGAGAAATCCACGAAGGGGTCTATAGTAACCACCTAGGTGCTCGAAACCTGGTTTACAAAACTCTTTGTTAAGGGTACTATTGGCCAACTATGAAGGTCGACTCCGACAACTATGTAAAACGGTGTGACAAGTGCCAATGTTTCTCCTCAATACCTCGGCTACCTTCCACCGAGCTCAACCCTATATCTACCTCCTGGCCATTTGCTCAATAGGGTATGGATATCCTCGGGCCATTTTTTCTAGCCACAGGATAGTGAAAATTTCTCATAGTAACGATCGACTACTTCACCAAGTGGGCGAAAACTGAGCCTTTAGCTCAGATCACGGCAGCCAAGGTCAAATCCTTCGTGTGGGCTCATATCGTCACCTGGTTCGGTATACTGCGTGTCCTTATCATGGACAATGGGAAGCAATTCGACAACAAGCACTTTTGGGAGTTTTGTAAAAAACTCGAGATTCCATATCGATTTTCATTGATCGCTCATTCTCAAACAAATGGGCTGACTGAGATAACCAACCGAATGATCCTATAAGAATTAAAGATGATGTTAGACGACGCCAAAGGGCAATAACTCGAAAAACTTTATGGTATCATCTGGTCATATCACACTATACCTCGAAGAGCAATAGGAGAAACACCATTCAGTCTGACATATGGAAGCGAAATAGTCATACCCGTGGAGATATTAATTTACACACTCCAGGTAACCCAATATGACGCTAAGCCAAACGAGCGTACCTTGCGTAAAAGACTAGATTTACTTCCAGAGTTACGAGAATCCGCATCGGCACAAATGACAGCTTATCAACAACAAAGGACAAGATATCACAATCGTAGAGTCAAAAACTAAACGTTCAGACCCGACGAGTTGGTACTAAGAAGGGTGGAAGCTATCGGATAACCCCAACCCGGCGGCAAACTTGCTCCTAACTGAGAAGACCCATATCAAGTGTGTTCTGTGGTCCGACCATGAACTTATCTCATCGACAATCTAAACGGATCGGTCGTACCTAGGATCTGGAATTTAGAAAACCTACGTATATACTATCAGTAAACTCCGGAACTATCTGCAGCTAGAGGAACCAACTCAGTGAGAACCAAACGATTCTCGCCCCTCAATCAAAGGTTTCCTATCGTTTGAACGTGCCATCAATAATGAATGGAACTCTCCGAACGGGTGGACACGACCACTTTATCTAAAAGATTTCTTATCGTACGGTGGGTCTAAATCGCCCAAATCCTATCGTTCGAATGTGTCATCAATAAGATATGGAACTCGCCGAATGGGTGGACACGACCCATCTATCTAAAAGTTTCCTATTGTTGGACGTAAGTCACCTCAATCCCTATCGATCGAACGTGTCATCAATAAGGAATGAAACTTTCCGAATGGCTGGACACGACACCTTTAACTAAAAGTTTTCTATCATATGACGGATCTAAATCGTCAAGATCCTATCATTCAAATATGTCAACAATAAGGGATGAAACTCTCCGAATGAGTAGACACGACCCCTCTATCTAAAAGTTTTCTATCGTACGGCGGGTCTAAATCACTCAGATCCTATCATTCGAATGTATCATCAATAAAGGATGGAACTCTCCAAATGGGAGCCCCTCTATCTAAAAGTTTTCTATCGTCGGGTTTGAATCGCTCAGTCCCTATCGATCGAACGTGTCATCAATAAGGGATAGAACTCCCCAAACGGGTGGACACGACTCCTCTATCTAAAAGTTTCACATTATACGGCGAGTCTAAGTCACCTAAATCCTATCGTTCGAACGTGTCAAGAATAAGAGATTGAACTCGTCGAACGGATGGACACGACCCCTCTATCTAAAAGTTTTCTATCGTATGGCGGGTCTAAATCATTCAGATTTTATTGTTCGAACGTATCAACAATAAAGGATGAAACTCCTCGAATGGGTGGACATGACCCCTCTATTTAAAACTTTCCTATCGTACGGTGGGTCTAAATCGTCCAAATCACATCGTTCAAACGTATCATCAATAAGTGATGGAACTCTCCGAACGGGTGGATACGGCCACTCTATCAAAAAGTTCCTATCGTCGGGTCTAAGTCGCTCAGTCCCTATCGATTGAACATGTCATCAATAAGAGATAAAACTCCCCGAATGGGTGGACACAGTCTCTCTATCTAAAAGTTTCCTATCGTACGACAGGTCTAAATCGTCCAAATCCTATCGTTCGAATGTGTCAACAATAAGGGATGGAACTCCCTGAACGGGTGGACACTGCTCCTCTATCTAAAAATTTCCTATCGTATGACGGGTCTAAATTGTCCAGATCCTATCGTTCGAACGCGTCATCAATAAGGGATGGAACTTCCTAAACGGGTGAACACGGCTCCTCTATTTAAAAGTTTCCTATCGTCGAGTCTAAGTCGCTCAGTCCCTATCAATCGAACGTGTTATCAATAGGGGATGGAACTCCCCAAACAGGTGTACACGGTCTCTCTATATAAAAATTTTCTATTTGAGGGTCTAAGTCGCCCCGATCTCACCGAACGAGTGGGCACGACCCTCCTATCCAACTACCAAGCGTCTGGAGGTCCAAAAGGCCGGTACTACTTAGCATCTCAGTGCGGAGCCTAAAGCCAGAGGCAGATCTATTTAGACGAGAGTTGAAGAAAATCATATAACCAATCAAGAGATCAGAAGAGAACAAAGACAAGATTCAAGTAAGTAAAGCCCAACCTTTCATTTAATTTCATACAAGAAGTACATTTGGATATGTATACAAGTCTCTGAGTCAGACCAATTATACTAAAAAACAGGTAACAGGGTCGTTCCAAGATAAAGAACCACAGTCCCTATACTAAAGAATACAAAAACGATAATTCCAATGTAGTGCTAGGGACAAGAGAATGTGAGTTTAGGTTTTGTCACCCCCAAACAACTCGAACCTGGCCTATTAACCAAAAAACGGTGCGAGAGACATCCCCACCATAATTGGATGATGGAGGGGAACCCGGACAGATCACCCAAGGCGGTACAAAACGCGCCTCCGCCGATGATGGACGATCTCACCATGCCAACCGAACAATGGCCAACATAATGAAATCTCATTCCGGTGGTCCCCATCCTTAATGAGATCTCACTCCAACAGAAGTTACCCGAGTCATAGAGCTCCGCATACTAAAGCGCCTCACAAAATGACTCTCGAAAAGGAACCACTCTCAGCAGAACCCCAAAAGAGGAAGAAAAACCTCAATTCTCTATGGGAAGGAACGAGTACCCATCATAACTATTTATAGCAATGAAGAAATGGGTCTTAATTGGCTCAGGGCAGGTGAAACGGATCAACAAGAATAACCTGTCATAAATGGAATAATTAATTTTCTCCGATTCCCCATGATGGGGTTACTTCCGATGAGACGCACCCACGTTCGTGACAAAATGGTGGAATGGATTAGGATGAATCTAGCACCCCTATGCTCCTGTAACATATGAAACACGCCTCACCCTAATAGGTCTTTACTCATGGCACCTCTTTGCCAAGAAGACTATGAATCGGAGGCAAATGATGGAATATAGTCCTAGACCCAATCCAAATAGTCGACACCTGAAAGGCCCACACACGAAACTTACAAATGATAGTTACCATCCGATCTACGACCATCTACCGAAGGGGTTTAGTTATCTAGATCTCCCGAACGATAGGGGCTCAGTCGCCCCATTTACCGAATGAGATTTATCGAGCAGGAATAATTTCCCCGATCGGGTACTCAATTATTTGTCCATCAAATGAACGAACCCCCAAGACCCTTCATTAGCCAAACAACCGATCGATAGTCAGCGGCTCTAACAATTCTAAAGGAAGATCAAAGCACCTTACCATTTTTGATTCTCTACTTAAGAACGATATTTTTATAATATTTCAGTTAAGGAACGGATCTCTCCAGAAAATGAAAGTTTCCGTACGATGAAGAACACGATCAATTCGGAATATTGAACTCTCGAAATTTTCGGATCGATTCGATAAAGAAAATATGGTTGAAGCACCCCAACGACGTATGACTCTCACAGGTATAAGACATTCAAAAAAACTTCAAGTCATGTACGTTCTCTTAACTTAATACATTGGACACTCTAATGATAGGGAACCTCTCCCTCTTTAAATCTCAGTCTGTTTTTTATACATTCGAAACCCGTTCTTTCTGATTTGAGGGTCGGAGCTTCTCCTGCCGGAACACCCTCCTGCGGTTTTTACAAATTTCATATCCCGTCGACGGTAACTCTTCGAATCAACAAGGAGGTAATATGTATGGAGACGTAACCCACTTCCAATTTCCATGAAATATGGTAACATTTTCAGCATTTTCAACCTTGCTGGGCTTGCATTCTCCATCGTCATGTAGCCACTTTTTGAAGCCAGATTCTTTGAGAAATTTAAATATTGTTGTTGGTCGTGGTGGTGGACCGACCTGGTCTTGGTCTTGTGTGGGTTTGGCTTCTGAAACAATAGCAATGAAGATTATGACTGCCTTCTGAGTTTTCTTTCATCTCTCAACTCTTAAAGCCCTTTTCTCTCCACAGAGCAAATGGTAATAAGTTGCAGTATTGGAGAGTTTTGAAGTTTGGGATTTTGGAGAGGGTGGGGTCTGCAATGCCATTGTATTATAAAGGAAGAGAGAGATTGAGATTACCTAAATAATTTTGTGGTCGAGTATTGGCATGGGAGCTGAAAAAGGATGCTAAAGAATGAACATAAATCTCGGGTTTGTCGCCCAGCACCGGCAAAAAAGACCAAAAAGAGAGGAGAGAAAAGACATGTTACTGTAGTGTTCACCGTCTACCCATTCATATTCACATTCCCCTTCTATAAAAGCTAAAATTGGCCCATATAATTCCTTTCCAAACATTACTCTAGTAGTTTTTTTCTTTTTTTTTTTTTTTTGTTTCCTCATAATTTGATTCTGAAATTACTATATTGGTAGAGAAAGATTGTGATCGGGTTAGAGGAGAGAGACTGTACTCTTGGAGACATTACTTTGATAGCTATTTTACTTCTATAATATCATCTCATCTTTTTCTTTTTATAAATTATTAATTATTGATATCTGATAATTATATTAAATTTAATTTAAATCAATTAAGATTAGATACTTATTTTCATTGTACACAATATTCAAATTTAAAATTTTTCATAAAATATCATCTAGTCTAAGCATAGTATCCTCCCCCGACTTCGACCCCCAAAAGAAAGAAAAAACCAATACGTGGCTTGTGTTATGAACTTGTTTTAGAGATGATAATTATAGTTTAAAATGGAAAATTTTGTAGTATTATAAGAACTTTCAAATCTTGTTAGCAGGGTGGTGTTCCTCTCCTGCATTTTTCCTGAAGGAAAAAACATACACACACTCGCATGCATGCGCGCACACAAAGAATTATCCCACCCAAGAAAAAGCACTTATAATTTTTCATTAATTTGGGAAAAAAGTCATTATAAAAAGGCGTTACTTTTTTTCTTGCTATTTTATAAAAAGAGGGGCAAAATAATGATGGTAATACATTAAGAGTTTATATCACTTAATCAATAGGCGATTATCACGGCATTGCTGATTTGCTATGCGAAGTACTCTGCAGTATGTATAAGCATGCGAAGGGTGTGGGACAACAAAATGTGAGAATGTCTAGAAATTTTGGTGAAACTTCCTTTCTCTATAAAAAGAAATTGGTTGTTTTCTGACCTAATTCGCCTTCTCTAATTTATGGATGTCGCTTACCAACTCATTAAACCTTTCTCTAAGCCATTGAAAAAAAAAAAAAAAAAAAAACCTTTTAAATTTTTCTGGTTATCTCATTGTAAACCATTTTATCAATGTTAGGTGACTCAATAGAAAGGGCGTTGAGACCCTTTAATCATATGTGATTTTGACTCATCATGAGAATGAAAAGAATCACGCTAAAAGATTCACCTGAAAAAGGACCTGGTAGCGGGTAAACCCAGATTAGTTAGGGCAAATATCTGAATACTGGATGATAATGATGAAGACACAAAAAAAAAATTGTGAACCATTTTTTATTCCTCTTATTACTTTGCTTTCCAATATAAATTTTTCATTTCATTTTTACCATTTAATATTACAACAACAACAACGACAATCTGAATTTTAATCCCAAAATTTGAGATCAATCGTTTGAGAGACAAATATAAGATGATTTAAAAAAAAAATAACAAACACATACACACACCTAATCAAATACATATATAATACGGAAATTGATGATTTAACTCTCTCTAATTCTCTTACGTCATTCGTTTCGATCCGAAATGATCTTTTTAATCAACCTCATAACTGTCATATCTTTGTGAATACAGTGCATCCAGGTTTTTAATGGTCTACATCGTCGTTTTACTAGATCTCATACATTTAAATTCTCAATTCTCCTAAGTGGTGCATCTTTGGGTTTTCGTTGTATATGTCCAAACCATCTCAAGCGATACTCTTGCATCTTATCCACAATTGAGCACACTCCTAATTTATTACGTATCTCTTCATTTCTAATTCTATGCTTCATAATTTTACCACACATTCATCTTAATATTCTCATCTCAACTACAATCATTTTCTACTCTTGTTTTTATATAATGGCCCAACATTCGGTACCATATAGTAATGCAGGTCTTATTTTCGTTTTATAAAACTTTCCTTTTAGAGAGAGTGGTATCATGCGATCGCAAAAAACTCTAGATGTTCTTCTCCATCTCATCCAGCCCGCTTGAATCATATGATTTACATTCTCATCTATGTTGCCGTCATTTTAGATAATGGATCCGAGATATTTAAAACGTTCACTTTTTGTTATATCATGTCCTCCTAACCTAATTGTTTTTTCATCGTTCTGATGGCTATCACTGAATGTGTACTTCATATACTCTATTTTAGATCTGTTCAATCTAAATTCTTTAAACTATAGTGTATCTCTTCATAACTCCAATTTAATACTAATACTCTCTTTAGTTTCATTTATCAATACTATATCATCTGTAAATAGTATACAACATCGTATTTCATTTTGGATGCTTTTTGTAATTTCATCTATCACTTTCACAAATAGAATTGGACTTATTGTCGATTTTTAATAGGGTTTAATGTTTATCACAAATATAAAATTAAAATATATATCAATATTGTCTTAAATAATTAAAATCTCTTTAATGAAATTAACGAGTAGTCATTTTAATAAATAAAAATAATAAAATTTTTAATTAAATTTTAGATTTAAAAGTTAAGAATAAAAAAAAATTATATTAAAAAAATACCTTAAATCGAATATAATAATATCCCATTTAGATTAAATTAAAATGTAAATTTAAATATCAATCAATTAAAAAAGAAGGAAAATCTCATCGGAAAAAGGAAAAACAATAGCAGTAAATTGTTGAAGTTGTCCTAAACAACCCTAGCCTGGTCGTATTTATTGTCTCCAAAAGGACAATAATACATCGCAATAGAGTCCATTAAATGATTATGTAAACTCAGATCAGTACTTAAATTCGGCAGACGTCCGAACCTGAATTGGTAGGTTATTTGACTCGATTTCTGTCCTTCCCATAATTTACTCATTGGTATTTGGGTACCCTTGGCGGGGCCCTACTACGCCACAAACTTTGAATTCAGAATGAATTTCTAGGTAGGGTAGCTCTTCCTCTGATCCCTACATTCTCTAAACTTTTCTTGCAAACCTTTGCCGCAGACCCAATTTAAAAGTTTAGTATTGAATTGACTTTTTATTTTGAAAAAACAGAATTAATATATTTAATTTTAAAAAGAAAAACTGAATTTAGTTTTTTAAAATGTAGAGAGCCAAAATTTTAAAAAATAATATTTTAAAAAAGAAACAATTAGATGTGCTTACTTTTAGAGAGAAACAAACAAAATTTGACTTATTGGAGGAAGAAATCTTAAAATTATTGGGTTTAGTGAAGGAAAATATAAATTAAATTAATTTTTTTAAAGAGAAAACTCATATGTTTAATTTTAGAGAAAGAGAACTTAGATTTTATATTTTTTATATAGAGATTACTTGAAAACAATATGCTTAAAGAAACAACATTTAAAATAATTTAAACATTCTACGGAAAAAATTAATATGCTTAATATTAGATAGAGAAAACTTAATTTTGATTGTTTAGTGAAAGTTTAAAATAAGATTATTTAGAGAGAAAAATGAATTAAATTGATTTTTATAAAAAATTAATGTGTTTAACTTTAAAGAGAGAAAACTTATTTTTAATTTTTCCTAGAGAGAAAAAATTTAAAACTAATATGTTTAAAGAAATAAATTTTAAAATAATTACTTATTTGAGAGAGAAAAAAAATTAATTAGATTAGGAATAGTTTGGTTGGGATAAAAAGTGAAAAGAAAATGGGAGAGAAAGTAAAAGTGAAAGGAAATGGGAGATTTCACTTATTTGATAAGGAGATAAAAGTGAAGCGGAAGTAAAAATATGGTGTAATCTCTTTTCCTCATTTTCCTTCATCTTAAAAAATTATTTCCGTCCTAAAATAGACGGAAATCAAAGGAAATAAAAATTTTGGACGATTTTACTGTTTTTTTTTAATATTTATGAAATTGTCTATTATTTTTTATTATTACAATTTTATTTAATATAAACTAATAAAATTTAATTTCTTTCATCAATTTTATTAGACAAATTATTTTTTTTAATTTTACTTTTTTTACTTTTTTTATATTTTTACATTAATATTCTAATTTTATTTAATATAAAATAACAATAAAATAATTTATAAAAAATAAGAAAAATATATTAAATAACTATTTTTAGAAAAAGAAATATTTTTAAAAAAAATTTTCAAATTAAAAAATAAAAAAATCATATAGTAACAAATATTAAAAATATTATTTTACGAGAGTAGAATAGTAAATTAGGTATTATTTTTTTCACTTTTCTTTCTAACTAAACACAAAAACATGTCACTCATTTTCTTTTTTTCCATCCTTATCAAATAAAAATAAAGAAAATATATTTATTTTCATCAAGGAAAAGTAAATCTCTCTCTTTCCCTCCTTCTCCCATTCTGCAAACCAAATTAAAAGAGTAAAACACTAAATTTTGTTCTTTTTTGAGATAAAAAATAAAAATAATATATTTAGAGGGAGAAAATGTAAAGCTAATTTTTTAAAAATAGAAAGTTAATGTGTTAAATTTTAGAATGAGATGACTTAAAAATCCGGACCGGACACGTACTCGTTCGTAAGTTCAAAATAGCATGCAACTTAGGATTTCAATGCTAGTAGCTCGTCGCAATTCTGATTGAGAAACATCATTCTGACCCTTTTCTTCTTGGACCCTACCACACCCAATTCAATTTCCATCTAGTTTTCGGACAAAAGAAAAATAGTATCCAACGGTTGCAATCAAATCATTCCCATCTATACAATACATGATGTATGATTTGGAGGGTCCCGCTATCATAGTCGTAAGTTGATCAACACTCAATAGTCTCTATCTGTCCATATCTTCTAAGGCGACCTCACCATTATGATCTGCCAATCACGTTGAATTCTACTACCCAGGTCAATGCTTTTAAAACAGAAGCTCAGGAGTTGTATTTTTGATTCATTTCCTCCTCAAATTCACTAAAATTAATTTTTCTAAAATATTCAAATGATTGTATAAATTAAGGTAACAATCGAATAATTTAAAGAATGGCAACAAAGAATCAAAGCCCTGCAAGGAAATATATTTATAAAAAAATTGAACTTATTCGCATAATGCTAACTTATGCAAGTTCATGTTCAACAACTCACCCGTAAGCCTGTAAGACTTGTCATGAGTAATTTTTTCTTTTAAGGACAAATAATCATTTTTTTTCTATAGATTATCATGTTATTTTCAAATAAATTTAAATCGATTGGATTAAATTTTTAAAGAATAAAACTTTTCTATAATCACTCAAACCCTTTTAAATAATATGATTTTATTTGATATTTGTAATTAAATTTATCTATCACAAAATTTTACAATTTTTTTCAAGAAAGCTATTGGATTGTACCCATTTACTATACGGGTTTGAGGATCCTTACACCGTGCATGTGAGCCGCGTGATTTAGATAGGAAAGTTAGCCATTTTAGGATTCAAAGTTAATGTGTCATAAATTTTATATTGATTTTTAATAAAATTATAAAATAATAATTAAGTCTAATATATTCTTTCACCCAATAGATTAACCATTTAGATTGAGTTATTTATTATGTTTGAATCCATCAATTGGATCCATAATAAATTGGTATCAAAATTAAACTAAAATAGAAAATGACTAACAGGAAAAGAATTACTTGATATTTGATAAGGTATAGAGTGCAGTCATCCAAAGAAAAAAGGGCTATATGTTGTCAGAGTGCGAGTTATCCAAAGAAGAAAAGGGTTATCTGGTGTAGAGTGAGAGTCATCTAAAAAAAAGAAAAAAATTACCTGACATCAAAGTTAGAGTCGTCCAAATAGAAAAATGATTACTTAATGTCAGAGTGAGAGCTATCTAAAAAAAATGATAACATAGTGTCAAAATGAGAGCTGTCTAAAGAAAAAAATGATTATTTGATGTTATAGTAAGAGTTGTCTAAAAAAAAAGAAAATGACTACTTGATATTGTGAAGAGTTTAAAGTGAAAACTGTTCAGAGTGAGAACCATCTATAGATGTCTGACTTCTCAAAAAACGGATAATATCATAAATCTTATATTAGTTTCTAATAAAATTATAACATGATATTTAAATTTCATGAATTACTATATAGATTAAATTTTTTATTAGACTTGAGTTCACCGAGGGAATTCATGATATAACATTTTCTGGTTATGACCTTTATATTTTGGATTAAATTAATAACCGTTTCTCTCCGTCTAAGCCTCAGACCCTTTTCCGGGTCTCTCGACGGCCAGCAGACCCAATATGGCTATAATCTCACTCCTGACTCTCTCTCTCTCTCTCTCTCTCAACCCTCCTCTCCTCCTTTAGTAGTTTCCGTAGTGTTTCCTGTGTCATATTCACAGCTATTCACAGCTATGTTTACGGTATTTGCACACTCCCACTCAATCTCCTCTCTCTCTCTCTCTCCTGACGCTTGTATCAGTTTCACATGACTGCACTGCAAACACGTAGACAGAAAAGGACAAATAAAAGCGAATCCCTCTCTACTCTACTCTCTCTCTCTCTCTCTCTCTCTCTCTCTCTCTCCTTTCCTGGTAAAAGATTACCCTCCCCTCTCTGTTCACGCTGTCACCCTATTTTCGGCTCTAATACCCCCATCAAAGCAACCCCTCTCTCCTTGCTTTTTTATTTTCACCTTTCTCCCTCCAAAGTTGTATTCTGGCTCTCCCAACCATGGAAGCTTTTAGCCTGCTTAAATACTGGAGAGGCGGAGGCGGCAGCGGTAGTGGCGGAGGAGGCGACGGAGGCGGTAATGGTTGCCGGAATGTAGCAAACACCACCATTGTAACAGCCGTGGCCCATGGGTCTGTCGATTCCAACGACGACGACGACGATGGACCGTTCTTTGACTTGGAATTTGCCGTTCCAGCTGATGAAGAAGATCAGGAAAATAACGAAAACAATGGAGATGAGTGCGGAAATGGAGGTAATGAAGAAGAGGATGATGATGATGATAAAGATGAAAACGGTGAGTCTGAGGGTGAGGGAGAGTTCAATTTCAGAGTCTCCTCCGTTTCGTCAACGAACGATGGTGTTACCAATGTAAATGGCTCGTTGTCTCCGTCCGACGATCTCTTCTTCAAAGGCAAGCTCGTCGCAATCGAGCCTTCTTCGCTTTCCGATTCCAACTCAAAGTTACAATTTCCTGTCTCCTTCCTTAAATCCGCTACAAAATTTCGAGTTTTCATGCTAGGTTTCAAGAAATCAAAATCAACTGTTTGTGAGAAAGTCGAATCTGCTTCTTTAGCTCCAAAACAGCGACCAGAAGAAGAAAAAGAAACACCGCCACCGCCGCCACCGCAGAAACAAGAGCAACAGAGCAAGTTTTTCACCGTGAAATTCAAAGTTGAAGAAGTTCCTCTCGTCTCTCTCTTCACTAGGGACAACAGCTCACGAAACTCCTCTACTACAAGCAATAAATCACAAAAACCAGAAGAGGCAAACCCTACAGTTGCAGACGAGAAGCAGCGATTCTCGAAAGACGTTGTTCAAAAGTACTTAAAAATGGTGAAGCCTCTCTACATTCGCGTCTCGAGACGCAATGGAGAGAAACTCAAGTTTTCCGGACAGCTTATGGCTCAATCACCACCGCCGCCACCACCAGCAACGGCGGTTGTAACTAACAATCAAAATGCTGCCAAAACAGAGTCAGTAGAAAGCGAATCTTGCCAATCTCAATCTCAAGCTACTACTCCTACCAACAGTAATCACAATGTAAGGACCCAAAAGCAAGTGAGTCTGCCATTACCGGCTGGATTGCGGGTTGTTTGTAAGCATTTGGGGAAAAGTCGATCTGCCTCTTCTGTTGCTTCCACTGCGCCTTCTTCGACGAATCTTCAGTCAAGAAGACGTGATGACTCCCTTTTGCAACAACAAGATGGAATTCAAGGCGCCATTCTTCATTGCAAACGATCTTTCAACGCTTCCAGAGGTAAAATTTTATTTCATAAAACTTTATTTTAGGTCTGTTTTTACCTAATTTTCCATTCGATTTTATTTGTTTATTTATTTTTCAGAGCCGGATTTGAATTCTTCGCTGCTGTTGCGGTCGGCCAGCGATCCCTCGTACGACAAGCCTGCAGATTTGACGAGAAAATCTTCGGAAGAAGAGAAAGAGACTTGTGTGTTTTGAAAAGCTCTCGAAATCTGAGTGACAGAGAGACTGGAAACGGCGGGAAAATTAGGAGAAAAAAAGAAAAAAAGGGGGAACTAGCTAGTGTCCAGTCATGGTCGGAATCTGAATCGAGAGGCGTTTTCAGCTCTCTGTGTTTTATCTGTAAATGGAAGATTAGTCCTAGTCCATCAATAGAGGGTTAAAGTCCGCAAGTAGAACATGTAAAGCCTTTTCTTTTACCATATTCCAAGTGAAAGAAGATTCCCAATATCTTCATTGTTGAATCAATCCCTACTGATTTTAGTTTAATTTTTAATTAAATCGTAATTAATATTCAAAAAGTCCTTGGTTAAATACAAACCCTTTACCCTGGGGTTTGAAAAAAATAGTAGTGAAATTGAGATTATCAAGGCAGGCAAAGGGTGGGAATGAGTGGTGTCTTTTTGGTCAGCGAAGGAGGAAAGTGGAGACAAAAGACTGTTACCATAATAAAAGAAATAAAGATTTTCGTCACTTTTACTGTGTATATAAATTTTTTATCTTATTGTTATTGGTTCTTAAATTCAAATAATTATCTTTCTGAGAGAGAGAGGTTAGTAAAGGCTGTCAGAGTCGCATCTCCCTCACGCCGAGGAACCGGAAAACAAAAGGAAAAAAGAAAAGAAAATCGGTAGTCTAATCATGTTGAAGTTCGTGAAGTCATTTCAATTTTTCAGGTAATGTTTATTGCTGGGGAGATTGAATTTGTCTGCTTCTGTGTTGCCTTGGAGCTAAGAAGGCGCTGCCACGTGGCATCAAAATCCGACTTTTCTGTTTGCCATGTCAACCACTTCTCCGCCTTCACTGTTTCACCGGCCGCCACTAACCTTACACTTTCTCTACTTAATTAGAGTAAAAATATTTCTTACAATGCTCTAATTTTATTTTAACTATAAAATTAAAAATACATAAAATTCATATTTTAGTTATTTTTAAATTATTTTTTATACAATTTAATCCATCATATTATTACTAGTAAAATAATTAAATTTTAAATAAAATATAATTTAGAAGTAATATTTATCAATAAAAATTAAATTTCTGTATAAAAACTTAAATTATTAATATATTAATTAATATATTAATAATAAGTTGTATTAAAAATACAGTAAAATTTGTATTGAATAGAATTCTAATTTTGTAACAATAACAATAATAATCAGAGTTTTAATATTAAAATTTAAGATTGATTATCAGATAGACAAATATAAAATAATTCGATTAAATAAAACACACAAAAAAACTATCAAATTAAACTTATAATATGAGAAGTGATGATTTAAGTTACTCTAATTCTTCAACGTCACTTATTTCTTTTTGAAATCATTTTTTCAGTTAATCTCTTAATTGTCATAACTTTTCAAATATATTACATCCATATTTTTAACGGCCTAACTTGTCGTTAGACTAAATCTCTTATATTTACACTCTCGATTTTCTTAATTGGTACATTTTTGAGTTTTCATTGTATATGTTCAAAACACCTTAAATGATATTTTCACATTTTATTCACAATTATAATATTTAATTTTTGTAAATAAAGCCAAAATCATTTAATTTCCGGGAAAGAAAAGATTAAAATTATGAGAAAATTTATGGTAAATTATGCGGTCAAACATCAATACAATGTCTAAATTAGGCCGCCACATTACATAATTTTAAATTTTTTCTTTTATTATATTTACTATTTATAGAAATAGTTTAAAAAAACTGGTTACAAGAAATGAGGGGTAAAATTTTTTACATCAAAAATTAAGTAAAAAAATTCGAAACTTGAAATATATTTATTATTTTAAAATAATAAGAATAATAATAATTCTACATTTTCAGCAATATTTGATATATTTGAATGTGAAAAACAAAACCCATTTTTAATTAGTCTATGACAAATTTATAGTTTAAAAGGCCTCATATTTACGGTAGTACCCAGTTTTAAGTTAGAACGGTGAGCTCCCTAATTAAAATTTGTAATTTAGCAAGAATGGTGGTGAGAGCTTCCACGAATGAAGTTCGAGGAAAATTCAGGCAACAATGGCCGAAACTTCCTTATCTCATCCATCAATTATCAAATGTTGCGTAGGCCTATAGCTCTATTAAATAAATCATATACCAAATGATGGCGCTCCAAATTAGTATATAACAATAATTGATCATTAATTAAATTATTAGTATATTTTAATTAATTTAAATAATCTCCTAATTAAAATTTGATTAAGATAGATAATCACATGTTAGGTCGGTGTATTTGTTTGAGTCTTTAGTTGAATGTTTAGATTGACGGCTAGTAACTGAGTTTTCCATAATTTACATGCATGCGAGTGTTTGTTTGTTCCGTGGGCTCCAAAAAAAAAAAATATTATCAATGCCCCATTCATTTGCCTAAATTGGATAAAATGTTTATCTCAATCAATGTGCATGGGATTAGAATCAAGATGGGTTCGGTTCATTCATGCACCATTTCGAGTTCCTTTCTTTTCCAACTCTAGGGAGATGGATGATTCTTATAGATAGTAGTGGTGCGTTGCTATTTTGGAAATGTCAAAAGGATGTATGCATGCATGTACCCCACAAAAGCATCATCTAGTTGAAAGTCAGTCAGTCCCCCATACCCTTATTTCCTATCCCAAGAAAGGTCGGTGTTCTCTGTTTTCAAGATCGATCACCCCCTTTCACATAATGTGTTTCTCGTCTTTGTGTTGCCATCAGTGAGGAAAATAAATTTAACCAAAGAGTTTTTATTATAACCAATTTTTTTTTTAACTCATGTGACCATGACCGGCTCAAAACAAAGTATGTGATTTTGGATTAGACATGCGAAGGTCGAGTAAATTCAGATTCCTAGGTAGCGCGGTCCGATATAAATTAGATGCGGGAGGACACCGAAAGCCGTAGCTGTTTGGCTGAGCACATTTATTCATAGGGCTTAGTCTTACCTACCTTCTATGGCTGTGCGAGAGAGTGCGTGCCTACCGCTGCGCGACCGTCAGAAAGTGCGTTCGGAGTAATGTTGGTTTGACATCCACACTTGGTGGTCCAAAAATGTACCTGAAAATTTTTGGAATTTTGCCCCTAAAGTCGTTTCCTTCCCTACAAGAGTTGGGACTCAGCATCTGCTTACAACTTCGCCTTGTCTTAGGACATCAAAACTTACAGTCGTAAGATTAGTTTTTTATATTGTATTGGTTAATGAAATTTCATCAAATAGTTTTCCTTGACTTATTATTCAAGTACTAATTTTCATTTTCTACTTTATTTTTTCTTTGTTTAGATTTTTTTTTTAAAAAGTATTTTATCCAAGTATTAGTATTTTTCAAAATTAGCGGCATATCTTATCATATTTAGAACATGTTTGGCATCATTTCTTTTCTTTTTATCTTCTCATTTTGAGAAGAAATAGAAATTAATTCATTTTGAAAAAAATGTTAAAAGTTGTTTAATATTTTTAATTTTAAAAATAGCTTATATACTCCTTTTTATAAATAAATTATTTGATAAAATATTTTTATAAATCTTATTTTTATAAAGGATGTATATAAAAAATATAATTTTTTTTCTCACCATCGATTGATTAAAATTTATATATCTATATTTTAAAAATAAAAAATATAAATAGTAATAATTAAAATAAAAATAAATTAATTATTTTTCTAAATAATTAGAATCAAACATTTATAAATATAAAATCATTTTTATATAATATAATGAACTTAAAAATTCAAAAATAACATAAATCATATATTTATTAATACCCAAATTGTATAACAACAACAACAATAACAAAAATTTATGAATACCCAAATCGTACAAATGACATAAAATATAGATACGAACATGTTTGAAATTTATAAAAAATATATGAACTCACCCAAGTTATATATTTATGAACATTCAAGTCATATAAATAAAATAAAAAAAAAATTATCAACATATTTAAAATTTATGAACATATTTGAAATTTATAAAAAAATTTAAACCCACCAAAATTATCTATTTATGAATACCCAATTCATATAAATGGAATAAAAAATATTTATAAATATATTTAAAATTTATGAACATATTTGAAATTTATAAAAAAAATATTTAAATCCATCCAAGTTGTTGGAGGTAGATTGTAACTCCATAGATACCGGTTCCTTTGACTCGAACGAGTATTTCGAAGGATGAAGTGAAATCTGTAAAAGACTACCAGAGGGTATTCCGATATAGGAGGTTTCGACGGTCAAGTCAGAAAAAACGATTTTCTAAAGAGATGAAACAGACTGAGTAGGAGAAGGCTAAATATAAGAGTCATGTGATTTGTGTGTCGAGTGTATGATTCTAAAAGAGTGTACCTGACTGATGGCATGCAGAGTGTCTTTATAGAACTGTCAGCACATTCGGGACGTTACAACCCTAGTTTTCTTATGAGAACGTCTTGAGATCTTGGGACTCTATAGTTAAATATTCTCAAAAAATTTAGATCTTTATCATTTAAAAAATTCAACAAGTCGAGGAGATTTTTTCTTTATCGATTTGATTTTGAGATGTCTCATTCTTTATCCAGAAAACACGCTTTAAGTTGAATAAGAAATAAACTTTTATACAAATTTCAATTAAATATTACCTTTAATTGATGAGGATAGGTCATCCAGACACCTAACCTCTTATCAAGGCTATCGATCTGGTATCAAAGAGGAAAATATCAATCCTGAGCTTACCGAATGCCGATGAGGGCCCCAAGCCCATTAGGTTATTACCGTTATAGATTAATCAAGAAGTCAGGCTATGTTTACCTTTCGGGAAGATATGTCCCTAATTGCTGATACGTCTGGGTGTGGAATGTTCATTTGATCATGGGTTTATAAGATTTTGGGTTTTGCCATTACGAGCCTTTGGGTCGTGTTCTATTATTTGCTCCCAACTTATGGTGTCATTCTATGAAAAGGGTGCCATGAGTAGTGGTCATTGTATAGAAATTGAAAAGGTGCAAAGCTTTTAATGCGGTACATGCGTTTCGGATCTTGTGAATCATCACTACTACACTTTATAAAGCATGATGACTGAGTTGATCGAACACCTCCACACTTTCCTTTTAACAATCTCATCTTCTTGCGAATTAACCCTTTGTAAGGACAATTTTACCAGAGAGTATGGCTAAGGGTTCTTTTTCCCAACTCATCAAGGCATCAATGACATTAGAAACACGATGACAGAGGAGGAACTTCGGAAAGTTCAAACCGATATGCTGCTGGAGAACGATTATTCCCTTATATTAGGGGTGTTCATCGGTTCAATTTTCGAATTCTTCGATTAATTCAGTTCGGTTAATTCGGTTTAACATTTTTTAAATTCAAATCGAAAACCAAACCGAATTCGTTTAAATTCGAAATTTGATTTTCGGTTTGAATTCGAATTGAATCGAATAAACCAAATAAATTGATTTTGATTTTTGAGATCTAAATTTTCACATAAATCCAATTTAACCAAATTCGAATCGATAAAACAATGAATTTTTTAACTACTATTTTATTGTTTGCTTAAAAAAGAAAAATTACCAATAAAAGTTTGCATAAAAAGAAAAGAAAATAAATAATAAATAATCAAAATTAATAAAAATGAGATAATTAAAAACCCTAATTTGGTTTTCGGTTCGAATTCGTATTAAAAATCTCAATTCAAAACTCGAACCGAAAACCAAATTTGGAATTTGGTTCTAACCAAAAACCAATTCGAATAAAAAAATTGAATTCAAATTTAATTTGATTCGATTGGATATTCGGTTATTACCAAATATTGCACACCCCTACCTTATATCGGCTACAGACGAGGATGCGGCTGACAGGGCATCGGAGAGTCACGTTCTGATATATAAATAATCGTTAAGTACGACCTAAAAATACCATATATTGGTATAATCGGAGAGATGTTATTTCATTAAAACATATTTCCGACAATGCTCCTACTCAGCGCTTGGCGTCTAGTTATTGCTATGATTTCTCTGTTAGAATTTTGTCGTCTACGTTTCGATTTTGAAATTCTGATGGCCATCTTTTCATTGAAAAGACGAGAGAGTAAGGGTTTCACTCCGAGCTGGTATAGGCTGTAAACCTAGTTCGAATCCAACCGGAAGTTTTACTATAAAGGGTTGATCGATAAGAGTTGCATGTACAAATGTTTCTTCAGTTCCTTTTCATCATTCCAGGTTTGTCCATTAGGTTGGTAACTACTACACATCTACCCAGAGGAACATCTGGGTGGATACTCTTATGGAAGACCAAATGCTATAATTGGTAGGTTTGCTGATCGGGGAGAAAAGAAAGATAAAAAAACCCCCTTCTGGTAAAGAGGAGAGAGAAAGAGTTTGTTGATATATTGTCTTCTCCAGGAGATACTATCTTGAAAGAAATCACCACCGATAAGTAAGTAAGACCGAATACAAAGAGACCTTCGAGGGAAACTGATAAGGCACCCAGAGCTCGGTCATCAAAAGCCATGCCTCCTTTGTCAAATAGGAAAAAGGTCCAACTGCTAGAGTCTTCAGCAAAGAAAAAGGAAACTGGAGAGGTCGGAGAGCGCGTATCTCCTACTTTATCGAAACATTTCAAACCGGTGTCTATTAGATTAGAGGGGGTTGACAGCTTGACATCTGACGAACATGTATCCCCATTGGTTGGCAAGCTTGATGAAGATGTCCCGGTAAGGAAGGCACCTAAGGTAGAGGAACCTGATGGTGCCAATACAGCAACTACAAAGGCAAGACCATTGGAGGAACCAGACGATCCTGCTATGGGTGTAGAAGACATGTCTGGGCCACTATTTGTCATTCCCTTATGACCCCTGCGCAAGGGGAAGCGTAAGGTAATCGACGGGACTGTTCTTTCTCCTTCTATTCCCATTCGGTCTTTTAACGGTCGGAAGGGTTCAAAAGAAAGAGGTACGGTTACAATATGCACAGAAAACAATCGGTACAGCTATGTCGACATAACCGAAACAAGTCGCATAGCGGATCAGTTTGATTTCCATCGTTCAGAGTTGGAGCTGAACAGGATGTCGCTTGAATAGGCTGACAAGGTTCTTCAGTCTCTAGGCTTGGTAGTATTACCCTCCCTTCTTCTTGGCTTATCCCACTTTGCTTTTTTCTTTGTTTTGCCTTCGATTGAGTAGGCTTTTTTCTTTAGACAATGGTTTTAATAGAGTTCCAGAAGTAGTGGAGGAAGTAAACAATAGGGCATTTGGAGAAATGTGCTAATCAGTTGGGCAGTCAGGTGTTAGCATTGCAAGACGCCCTTGAGTAGAGGGAGAAAGACACAGAAGCGGAGAGGACATTTAACGCCCTACTTGCTAAGAAGGATGAAGAGATTAGGCGTCTACAGCTTTCCTTAGACTTGTCTCGGAAACGTTACAAGGAACTGGAGGTCAAGGAGAAGGTTCGTGAGGCGTGTTTACAAACTGTCGAGATACTATTTCGAATGCACAAGGAATCACTTCAGGCCACGGAGCAGAAAGTAACTGAGATTGGGGAATCTTTCGCCAGGAATACCAAAATCTATCAGGGTTCCCAGTGCAAATTGATTGAAAGGCTAAAGTTCGTCAAAAAGATAGTTTATTGAGTAGGCTTGGCTGGGGCCTTGCCATTTGATGAAGATGCTGCTAGTCAAGAGGTATCGGGCTAGGACCTTGCCCTGCTAATCCCGTTAGTGTTTCCGTAGAGTCGGTTACGGCCCAAATGATTGTAAACTCTCCCCCTTGAGAGGTCCTTGCACTCCCCCTTGCTCCCCCCGACTTTGTATAACTTTTGTACTATTGAACTTCCAATGAAGAACTTTGCGTTTCATTTCATTTTTTATACATTGTCACTGTGAGACATTCCCTCAATTGTCTTAGTAGTGAAGGTAGGTTTTATCTGTATGCCTCTATTTGTGTCACCAATAGGATCCGTTAAGGAATGTGCTATATCTAAACAGGATCATTTGGCCGATTAAGCAAGGCTTGTTTATCTACAGTGCATATTGTATCTGTTAGGAAATCATCTAATAGGTTGGACTACGTCTACCCTTCTGAGAGTCATGTTCCTTTTTGACGACATGTTGCATTCGTTAGGAACTAATGATGGGATGGGTCGTACCTATCCAAATGGGAGTTACATCTCTTTTTGATGACACGTTTCATTCGTTAGGAATCAAATGACAGGATGGATCATGCTTACCATTCTGGGAGTCATATCCATTATTAACGATACGTTGCATTCATTAAGAACTAATCGATGGGATGGGCCGTACCTACCTAACTAGGAGTTACATCACTTTTTGATAACATGCTTCATTCGTTAAGAATCAAATGATATGATGGGTCGTGTTTACCCTTTTAAGAGTTATATCTCTTATTGACAACATGGTTCGTTTATTAGGAGTCAAACGATCGGATGTGCCATGCCTATCCGACGGAGAATTATGTCACTTTTTGACGACACGCTTCATTTGTTAGGAATCAATTGATAAAATGCACGCATGCTGATCATGAATATAAAAGATTGAAAATACCATTGCAATGATATAAAAATATAAAGCCGAACAATCAAGGAGTACCCTATGGTTGAAAGGGAATCATGATCACTTGGAAAGAGGTGTTGGAGGTTCTGAATCACAAGATAACATTCCGATACTGAGAGATGTTCTAAATTTAAGATTCATGCATTTGGTGCTGGGCAGGGCTTCCATGGCGTTTAGGTCTGACTTGTTTAAGATTGCATTGTAGAACGAAAGAAGTTTAACCATATTGAATATAGTAGCAACTGTAGCATGGTTTGGCGATGTGCCAAAGGTGACCGAGAGTGAGATAATGCCCTTAGGATATATCTACTCATCAGAGAGCCCTTTTGACCGGTCCTACATGGAGTTGGAGATACGTCTGATTGAAATCCATTCGTTCGAAAACATCCCAATAGAAGAGATTGTATCCCGCTTCTTGATTAATAAAGATTCTTCTCACCTCATACTGGCCGATTTTAATGATAACAACAAGAGGATCATGTTGATTAGGGTCAACTTCTATCAAATCCCCATCTGTGAAGCCAATAATTGGTCTTTTTCCTTTAGATTATTTGTCAACATAAGTTGTAAGTATTTCCTAAGGATCAGGAAGAGACGTTTTAGCCATGTAGAAAATAGGTACGATCATATATTTGGCTTCATCCCACTATGAATAACTTCGAGGATTTGGACTTTGGGTTGGAAAGACGTTGCTGGGGATATAAGACTCATGAAGAGAGCATTTGTCATAGATTTGGAGGATCACCCAATCTGGTCAGTTGCGTATTGGTCTGGCAATTGGTTGTTCATTTGATTTGTTTTCCCTTAGTGGAACATGTTTATCGGGAGAGAGAATGTTTCTCCCTTCCACACTGATAAAACTTTTGTAGTTTTCCATTTCAAACAAGAATTCCAGTTAGTTCTTGAGTTTTCTGCACTCATCCATCATGTGATCATAATTTTGATAGAAGTGACAATATTTGGTTTTATCTTTCTTGGCATCATTTTTCGTGGAGCGAGGAGGCCACCTAACATAGGGTTTGTTTCTAATCTGAAGTAAGACTTGACCGGAAGTCTCGTTTAGAGGTGTGTAGGTATTAAGCATTTGTTGACATTGGGTTCCCTGTCGGTTTTTTTCGGTAAGGGATGTTGGGGTGACTGGCTACGTTCCCTTCGGGATGATCGGTTTTGACATTTGTCGAATGCTTCTGCATTTTCGGCAACAATATATTTCTCAACACGGGCGTAGAAATCCTGGATGGTTAAAGGAGGATTTTTGGTGATGGATGTTTCTATACTTGAGGGGCGTAGCCCTGTAAGCAAGGCGGCTAACGTAATAGAAAGATCCAAAGTTGAGACCTTCCTCGTTTCAGATTTAAACTTATCTAGAAAATCTCTCAAAGGCTCATCTTCCCTTTGCTACAGTGATAATAAAGAAGTAGCTTCTTTTTGGCTCTTTGACTGATCATAAAGTGAGTTTCGAACTGTTATCAAAACTAAGAGAAACTTTTGATACTGAGCAGTGAAAGCGAGTTGAACCATATTAAAACGTTACATTTGAGGGTGGTAGGGAAATGCTTGTACATAACCACGTCTGTCATGTCTCTCGAAACCATCACTGTCACAAAGTGAGTTACATGGTTATGAGGGTCAGTTATACCATCTTACCTCCCCATGGGAGAAAGAAATATATCATGGGGCATTGGCTTTGAGGAGACTTTCGGATTGAAATATGACAAATTAGAGGAATAAAGAGGTGCTTTGCTTCTCTTTGTGTTGGCTCGTTTGAGTTCATTGGCGAGAAGTTGCTCGACTTATCTCCTCAGATCGTCAGGATCATAACGGGAGGTTACCGAAGATTCATAGTTCAGGCGACGCGCGAACCTACGAGAATGTGCATATCCTTATTCGCCTGAAGAAGATTGTCCCTCCGGTTGGAGGGCACGACTAAGTCCTTATAGCTGTTTGCTCATGCTCTATATTTTGGATTCGAGCCTTTTGAGTTGAAAACGGTTAGTCCTCTCCGGGGACGTTAGCATTGGACCAAAATCCATGTTTTTACTTGAGTTCCACAAATCCCATATTTTGAATGTTTCATTTCTAAATCCCCATTCCCGTAACATTAATTCAAAAAACTCATATATGTTTTAATTCAATTCTTGATTCACATTCCCTTTTAACCCAATGCCCCCTCAATCCTATATAATCAATGGCACATCGTTAGGACTGGGTGGTCCTGGGGTGCAGGAGGTAAGGCTTCCTCCAGGCGGGGAGGTCGAGACTAAGTAATAAGGATATCAGCAGGATGAGTGGACAATGTTGGGTAACCGTGTGTCCATCCACAGCAGATGCAGCCTTTAAGGCAGTTTTGGTTTTTCTTTTTGGAGGCATGGTAAGCTGCCTTAGTTTGTTTTTCACAGATGGCGCCAATTTGTTGGAAGTCGGTTGTAGTTCCATAGAGACTGACTCCTTTGATTCAAATGGGTGCTCTGAATGATAAAGTGAAACATGTAAAAGATCACCGGAAGGTGCTCGGCGGGGGACCTCCAATGCTCAAATCAGAAAGAGCCGTTTTTGAAGAAGATGAAACAGACTAAGCAGGAGAGGGCTAAGTGTGGGAACTTTGTAATTTGTGGGTCGAGTGTATGGTTCTAAGAGAGCGTACCTGGCTGATAGCATGCGGAGTGTCTTTATAGATCGGTGCCTCCTGAGTTATGCGCATTTGGGATGTTCAACTCTAATTTCCTTATGAGGATATCTTGAGATCTCAGGACTTTGTAGTTAAAGATTCTCAAAAGATTTAGATTTTTATCACTTAGAAAGTTCAACAAGCCGAGGAGATTCTTTTTTTATTGATTTGATTTTGAAAGGTTTCAATCTTTGTCCAAGAAACACGCTTCACAGCCGAATGAGAAATAAACTTTTATACAAATTTAATTAAATATTACCTTAAGTCGATGAGAATAGGCCATCCAGACACCTACCCTCCTGTTTTGGGAAAATATGTCCCTAATCACTGACACGACTGGGTATGGAATGCTCATTGGATCATGGGTTTATAAGATTTTGGGTTCTGCCATAATGGGTTTTTAGGCCGTATCTTATCACAAGTCATAGCATTTATAAATACATTTATTATGTAGATATATTGAAATTTGAAATTTCGTATTATTCAAGTAAGAATATAAGTGAAATAAAAAAATATAATTTTGAAAAAATTGAAATATTAAAAAAAAAAAACTTCTCTCAGAAATTTCTCCCTAAAAGTTATATTTTTTATTTTTATTCATTAAGAAAAGTTACTTTTTAAAAAAAAAAAAATTGTTTGGTAAAACTTCTTTAAAAAGACGAGAGGTAAAAAAAAAAAAAAATTCCTCTCAAATGGTGACTTAGTAAAATTCATTTGCAATTTCATATAGGGCTAAAATTATAACTAATACTCAAATTTCAGGACTCACTTGAAAAAATGAATACAACAACAACAACAATCTGAACTTTAATCTCAAAATTTGAATTCGGCCATTTGAAAGATAAATATAAAATAATTTTAAAAAAAAACATACATATATACTATCCAAATAAATATAAAATACGAAGCGTGATAATTTAACTTTCTCTAATTCTCCTACGCCATTCATTCATGTCTGAAATCATCTCTTTAGTTAACCCCTTAGTTATCATATCTTTGCGAATACATTACATCCAGATTTTTATTGGTCTATTTTGTCAGATTTTTAATAGTCTATCTTGTTGTTTTATTAGATCTCCTACATTTAAATTCCCGATTCTCCGAACTAGTGCATCTTTGGGTTTTCGTTGCACATGCTCAAATCATCTCAAGTGATACTCATGTATCTTATCTACAATTGAATACACTACTAATCCACTACGTATCTCTTAATTTCTAATTCTATCATTCCTAGTTTTATCACACATCCATCTTAACATTCTCATATCAATTATAGCTATTTTCTACTCTTGTTTTTGTTTAATGGTCAAACATTCGGTACCATATAGTAATACAGGTTTTACTGTCATTCTATAAAATTTTCCTTTCAAAGAGGGTGGTATCATGCGATCTCAAAGAACTCTAGATGCTCTTCTCCATTTCATCCAACTAGTTTGTATCCTATGATTTACATCTCCATCTATGTTGCTATCATTTTGGATAATGAATTCAAAATATCTGAAACGTTCACTTTTTGTTACCTCATATCCTCCTAATCTAATTATTTTTTCATCGTTTTGATGGCTATCACTGAATGTGCATTTTATGTACTCTGTTTTAATTCTACTCAATCTAAATTTTCTGAACTCTAGTGTGTCACTCCATAACTCTAATTTAGTATTAATACTTTCACTAATTTTATCTATCAATACTATATCATTTGCAAAGAGTATACACTATTGTATTTCATCTTGGATACTCTTTGTAACTTCATTTATCACTATCGCAAACAGAATTGGACTTAATGCCATTCCCTGGTAGAGTCCAATGTTTATTGAAAAACTATCACTTACCCCACCGTAAGTTCTTACATTAGTGACAACTCCATCATACATATCTTTAATAAAATTAATGTATTTAATAGAAATCCCTTTTTTCATTAACTTCTACCACAATATATCTCTTGAGACCCTATCATACGCTTTTTCTAAGTCAATGAATACTATATGTAAGTTTCTCTTCTGTACCTTAAATAACTCCATTAGATTTCTTAGTAAGTTGATTGTTTTAGTATTGGATTTTTCTGACATAAATTCAAATTGATTCTGAAACACGCTTATCTCTAATTTCAATTTATACTCAATCACTCTTTCCCACAATTTCATACCACAATCTCACGTTTATCACAATTTCATATGTGCTCAATCACTCACTCGAAAAAATGAATAAAAATTATTAAACATTTAGGATTTTGAATCTAATAATTTCAGATTTCGAGTAATGGATCCAATATATCTAAAACGTTCACTTTTTGTTGTCTCATATCCTCCTAATCTAATTGTTTTTTCATCGTTTTGATGGTTATCACTGAATGTGTATTTCATGTACTTTGTTTTAATTCTGCTCAATCTAAATCTTCTGGACTCTAGTGTGTCCCTCCATAACTCTAATTTAGTATTAATACATTCACTAATTTCATCTATCAATACTATATTATCTGCAAAGAGTAAACACTACGGTATTTCATCTTAGATCCTCTTTGTAACTTCATCTATCACTATCGCAAACAGAATTAGTCTTAATGCCAATCTCTGGTGGAGTCCAATGTTTATTAGAAAACTATCACCTACCCCTCGCAAGTTATTACATTAGTGACAACTCCATCATACATATCTTTAATAAAATTGATGTCTTTGATAGAAATCCCCTTTTTCATTAACACTCACCACAATATATCTTTTGACACCCTATCATACGCTTTTTCTAAGTCAATGAATATCATATGTAAATTTTTCTTATGTATTCTAAATATCTCTATTAAATTTCTTAGTAAGTGTATTGTTTCAGTAGTGGATCTTTCTGACATAAATCCAAATTGATTTTGAAACACGTTTGTCTCTAATCTCTGTCTGTACTCAATCACTCTTTCTTACAATTTCATACTATAAGCTCACACTTATCACACTTTCATACGTGCTTAATAACTCGCTCGAAAAAATGAATAAAAATTATTAAACATTTAGGATTTTGAATCTAATAATTTCATATTTCGAGTAATATTTAAAATTTAAAAATATGTTAGCTCATCATTCGAGGGAGATTGAGAATATAAAAAGACCTTTCTCTTGGTTTCATATAAAGTTATAATTAAAAAGATTGGAGAAATATAGAAGTATAAATGATTGATTTTTTTTATTTGACAATTGATATTTAAAAATTTAACTAATTTGATTCGATTAATTGATTGTGAGATTTAATTTAGAAATTAATTTTGATGTCTATTTTTTTTATTCAAAAACCCGAAGTTGTTCATTAAGTGTTTTGTTACTAAAACACAAGATATTATCTTTAGATTTGCCGAAATTGTTGGATTTCACATCGTCACCATGAATTTCAGAATTTTATCTCCACTTGAGAGATTCTGAATATACATACATACATATACATATATATATATATATATATATATATATATATATATATATATATCTCAATGTTGAATTTGGTATATTGCATGAGATTTCAAACAAAAACGTGTGGGCCAAAGTAGGAATGAGTCCCCTTGAATGTTGGACTTTGGAGTCTCGCGTGAAAATTTCAACTTGTTCTCCATTCCAAGATGGAAAGATTTATCTTATTGAACATACGACCAATTCCAAGTCCAGGCCCAGAAGTCCTCCAATGGTACGAAGTCAAATGAATTTGTTTTTTTTTTTTTTTTTGGGGGGGGGGGGGGGCGGGGGTGTTTAGGATGATGTAGTGTTTTTCCACACGCCAAACACGTCAATCCAATCCTAGCCAATCAGAGCTTTGCCTCAATGCCACGAGGGAACAATATATATTGCATTATATTTGTATTTTTCAGTTTTTACTTCTTTTTCCTTAGCAGTATAATTATTCAAAAGTTTTTTTTTTTTTAACACTAATTCTTCCTCGATTTTTTTTTTCCAAAAAAAGAATTATGCATTGACTTTCTAACCGCACATTCAAATTATGATATTCGATTTTTTTTTTTTTTTATCTTTACAAAAAGATATGTTTAAGTTGCTTTTGCCCTAGCAAAAAAGGGAAAAAAAAAAGAGTAGAGCAATACTGGATTGATTAAATAAATTATAAAATAAATGGACCATCATATCAATATTTTATGATCAACCTTATTAGTTAACCATTTATTTGAATCGATCGAAATATAATAATAATTTAATTAACAATTACTCAATACATTTTTGATTTATTTTATCCATATCTGCTTTGGTTCATTTAATATTGTTGAAAAAAGTATGTTCAATCATTAAAATTTAGTGCAAGCTTATTATTTTACACATTCAAAGCAGACTAGCCGGAAGGATAGTAATATCAATCATTGCTCTTACCTTTTTATTCAATACATCAAAACCCTTACAAACCTTGTCATACAAAAAAAAAAAAAAAAAAAACATATTTGTTGCAAGTGATGATTTACGTGTGAACAATCAAATATCAAGATTTTCCACGGTTCAAACATGTCATTGATATCCTCCTGGTCGATGACTATCCAATGGTTATCCATTGTTTTATCATCATCTTCCATCAGACAGTGATTGGATGATGATCAAATCATCGTGAAACCCATGAGTCTTAATATCTGACCGAGGCTAGAAAAAACCCAAGGAAACCCATGAGTCTTAATAAAAAACCCAACAAACAACCATCAGCCTAAATTGAAAACCCCCCTTTAAAAAAAGTTCTAGTCCAAAACATGTTTTGTACATTGCTGAGATAGAATACGCTTGCTGGTAATATTGAACATGGAGGTACAATTCAAGTTGACGACAACCTGTTTTCTGAACAAAATCTTAACCTCACCGTCAATCTTAGTATAACTACTCAAATTCAGCGTACCTCTATTCACGTCCGTATCAAAACTCTGCACTCCCAACATTTTCGAAGGAACTATATCAGCCGTAACGTTCATTCTCAACGTCCGTTTCGCTTTCACCTTCCCTGCAGGTCCTCCAGCATCTCCAACTACCGTTCCGTTATAGTAAACAATCGTTGTGGTATTCTTAAACTTGAAAGATACGACGTTAGGGTTCTTAACGGACACATCGGCTGTTAGAGTCAGGTTTTTACCTGAACGGAGAGTGCTGTTTATTTGGTCAAGGTGGTCAACGCTAACGCTGTTCAGCTTGATCTTAGGTTCCTTGATGATGAAGACGGTGAACGAGAGGACTAAGGAAATCGCGGCGAGGAGTAGGAAAACTGCGGTGAAGCAACCGCAGCATTTTATGCACCTTCTGTGTTTCTTGGAGATTTCTATGGGAATGTCTTCGTCTTCATTGCTGCGAAATCGGTAGGGTGTTGATAGAGCTAAGGCTTTTTCTTGGTCTTGCTCTGCCATGGAAAGAGATTGTGAAGAAATTGATGGGTTTGTGACTGAGCTTAGCATATATAAGAAGACTAAGATTGTTTTTATTTGACAATTAGTGGGGAGAGAGAGAGAGGGGTTGTGAAGTTTTTCATACGGTTTTGTGTCCTGAGATTGTGAAGTTTTTCATACGGTTTTGTGTCCTGAGATTAAGTGTCCATGACGGCTTTGAATGTTGACTTTAGGACAATCTGGATCGGAGAAATTCCTTGAATATGTGTTGGAAAACTATAGGAGAAATGTGACGACCTCTTCAAATAATTTGTGGAAGGTAATAAATCATTAACTCAATTGATATTAATTTTTTTAGATTTCCCGAGTTTGAATCTGTTTTATGTGTTAAAAAATAAAAAAAAAAAATAATTTGTGGAAGCTTCCATATATAATCCACTTCTTTTTTGAGGGGTATTTTATTTTAGAGATCAATCCTTTTCTAAAGTCGAGAGTGACGTTGACATTGCACTACACAGAATCGTGACTCTCCTATATAGTATTTAAAGAAATTATTGACAAAACGTTAATTCATTTTCCCAAAAAATCAGAATGGTGACAGCAGATCCCTCATTGATCCTGCATTTCACAAAATTTGAAAAAGAATAAATCTCATTAATCAATAGTCATCATAGATCACAGCCCCCGTTTTATTTTTAGGAATGATCTTCCTAGTCCTAGACACGGGATACTTACTGTGTAATGCTATATTTTTTTCCCTTTTTGCACAGCAAGTAATGCTATTTTAGTAAATCCATATGTGACATTTTATGATTACTCCCACCATTAAACAAAAATAATAATAAAAAAAATCTAGGCCAAAATTAAAATCGTTACATGAACTACACATCCAAAATTAACAAACTCTTATTGATAGAATTTTCCCATATAAGGTTGTTCTATTATTTTGTTGCTATTAATAGTCATACAATTAATGGTCGTTGTCCCAAGGGGACAGTCTAGTAATTATAATCCCCATTTCTTCAATTCCATGATCCGGGTTTAAATCTCGTATAACCGTGGTCTTTGTTTTCTCTGGAAGTGAGCATGGGCTAGGCCGGTGCAAGTCCAAAGGATTGGGCCCTATCTGGACCTTGTACTAGGACTAAAATTCAAAAGTTAATCCAGCAATAATTGGGCCTTGGGCTTTGAATAAAAGTCAAAAACCTTCTGGAAGCTGAATTTTTCCACCAAGTCTTGGGATAAAGTCATCCGAAGTGGAGTGGAGCCTAATCCTCGATTAAAAAATAAAATAAAGAAAAACAAAAAACCTTTTATTTTTACCAATAGTTTGGGTACTCGTACTTGTTCGTAATGGTGGGTTGAGCAAAGAGTAATTTTAATTTTCTTGACTTCAAAATCATTGTGTGAGGTCAGAATAGTAGTCCTGTGACGAAAATATCAGTGTAAATATTAATTTTCATGCCACAAAATTATTCAAATTTATTAGAAAAGAAAATATACTTATCATCGTTGATTAGGAAGGGCTAGTGCTAATTCTAAAAATTAAAAATTTTATTAATTTCTTGATTTTGAATCAATTCTAAGCCAATTCGAATCATGAAGATTTGAACATAATTCGTACGTAACATCAAAATAGGAAATATTTCTATTAAAAATTTTTTTTAAAAAAAAAAAAAAATTTTTTTGAAGAAAATTTTAAATAAATTTAGAGGGTATTTAGAATTGTTTATAAATTGATCAAACTAACTTATAAGTTAAAATTAAAATTCTAATTGTTTGGTAATTAAAATTTATAAAAGTACTTATAAACCCAAAAAGTGATTATAAGTCAAAAAAACAATAAGATATTTCTACAAGCTTTTTCATTTTTGTGTTTTTAAGTATAAATAAAATAAACTATTTTGACAAATAAAAATATATTTTTATCCTTTATATTTTAACAAAAATTACAATTATGTCACATGGTTTATATTCTCATCTAGTAATAAGGTTTCACTAATTTTAAGAAATCTCGTTATGTCAACTTACATATTTTTCTATAATACATTTCTCTTCTCATCTTAAAATTTTTGGCTCCTACTTTTATAATATATTTATGATTATGGACTCTATTATAAACTATGTTAATTTAAATTATATATTTATATTTGTAAAAATAAATTTAAAAATTATTTACTTTATTTATCTGTTTTTAACTGAATTATTTTAATTTTTTTCCTGTTTTTTAAATTATAATACTATTCACTTTTAAAATATGTATTCTATAATTATGTAAAAGTATCTTATGTCCACAATGGTTTTTTATCTATTTTATATAGTTTATAAGTATTTATTTTATCAAACAGTTAACTATTTTTATGTAATATTTATCCAAATAATTAACAACTTATTTTTAAAAAAATTAAAATAAGGTTATAAGTTCAAAAACTACTTATGAATACTGTATTTATAAATAGCTTTTTTTTTAACAATTCCAAACGACCCCGTTAGCACGTGCATTACAACATTAAATCAATTATTTGATGCCACGTCAACTCTAATTTGAATGGGGTTCTTGGGAAAAAGATTAAAAGAAAATCAAACCAAAATTAAAAGCCTTTCTGATGGAGTGGAGGCCATGCCACTCCAACCAAGTTTTCATTGTTTGCATCCCCCTGCAAGCATCGCTAAACCCTAGCACAAATGTGCCCTGTAGGCCGTAACACTATTTTGAACTAGAGTTTCTTGGGCTCTGCAATGGCTACTTGGTTAGTGCTTGTGTTTCTTCTTTTCTCTCCATTTGGCGGCTTTAAACTACACCATTGTCACAAGCCTCCCAACTGTTAGAATAATAAAATCAAGGGACAAAATTTACCTTTTATTTCATATTATTTTTGTTTGTGAAATATTGCGGCCTGTGAATAATGAACAAAGACAGGATTGATCGAAATATAATTTCAGATATCGGTTGGTCCAGGTACCCAAAAAAAATAATGAACAAAATCTTTTAATACATATATGTAATGTCAATTATGAAATAATATGTTTTAAATCATATCAGAATTGTTATCTTTGAATACAATTGTTAACACAAGTAGAACCACTTCCTGGTGGGATTTTTTTTTTTTTATTATTTTGACTTGAGCATGGGAAGTAAGGCCTATAGACAAATTTATAACCACATGACAGTAATTGATTTGGGGTGAAGTAACATAAGATATGAAGTAAGTTCATCCATGGAAGCAAGAGCTGGTTAAAGTAGTTTTTTGAACTAATAGTCCTAAATAAGAATTAGATGAGTTAAAGATTAAACATACAGAATTTTAGATAATAATCCACCACAAAATTTAAAATTACCCAAATTTAAAAGATTTTGACGTTTTACTAATACGTATGTTGATATATAGTTTGATACGTAGTTCATAACTTATTTTGTTCTTTCAGTATTATTGGTTTTAAATCAATAGTATGAAAATTGAGTGATATTAGATCAAATTTTGTGTAGTAAAAGCCAATTCATTACAATCAATTTTCTTTATTTTCAAGATTTTTTTTCATCTTTGTTATAGAGTTGATCAAAGACCAAAGAAGTCCAACCCAACACTTGAATGATTGAGCAATTTAATTGCCCAAGAGGATTTAAAACAAAAAAAAAAAAACTGACATTCTTTATTATTGAATTCTACCGAATTGCACCATGAATATTCAATTCTTTTTTTTTAATCTCAATATTATCCGATAATTATATTAAATCTGATTAAAAAAATTCTTCATATAGTGCGCAGCTACTAAACCTGATCAAAAGGTATGTCATTTAATCAAAAGGCTTGTCATAAATGGTGTTGAAATTAATAATTAAAAAAATACCCTTTTCTGTTACACTAAATAAATAAAAATGCTATAATACATGATAAATAATGAAACTTTGTAACAGCCCCCAGAGGGAATATGTACTATGAACTCATCTGGGCAATCCAACCCAAATTGATAACCGTAACTGCAACAAAACTAAAAGTCTAAAAATACAAAATTGAATTTCATACCCCCAAAGAATTTATTAAAAAAAAGGTTCAACTTTCTTCGCACAATAAATCTTGAATAGCCTTGCTAGTCAAATTCAAGTTCATGGTGCAATCCAAGACTGAAACTTTACTCTGCCTGGCAATCTTCAAAACCCTCACTTTCCCTCTAAAATCAGCATAGCTTCTCAGCTTCACCAACCCAGAATTCAGATCACTATTCAAATACGTTTGATTAACCCAAACATTCGAACTCACCTTCATTGTCACATTCATAATCTCAGTTTCTCTTCCTCGTACCTCACCCCCTAAAAACCCACTTGTCCCAATAAGTGTTCCATTGTAAAAAACACTCGTAGAGCTATTTTGAAACTTGAATGTTCCGAAGTTGTCGTTTTTAATCTGAATTTCTGCAATAAATGTCATGTTCAAATATGGCGGAGATGAAGAAGAGTTGAATTTAAGGTTTTTGATGATGACAGACTGTAGTTTAAGGTTTGGAGCCACAATTCGGAAAACTATTAAGGAAAAAGTTAAGGCAATTGCTCCCATGAATACGATGAATGAAAAAAAGTAGATGAAACATTTACTGCTTCTGCTTGTTTCCCGCTTTAATGGCTCGAATTTTTCGTCGCTTCTTCTGAATTTGTATTGGGGTGCTAGTGGAAGTATCTGACTCTCTTGATCTGCCATTACAAATTCCTTTTTCTTGTTTGGGAAGAGAGAGAGAGAGAGAAAGGGGTTTTTGGGAGGGTTTGGGTTGTTTTTTGGAGGCTTTTGGTTTTCTGGGTGTCAGGTACACAGGTTGTGCATTTATATAGGTAGTAAAGTTTGGACTGTTTCTAAACTTCCTTTGCTTGCTAAGGAAATAGTCCAACTAAGGCAATTACTAATTCTTTATTAGAAACTGAAGTGAGAGAGAGAGAGAGAGAGAGGGGAAATGGGGATTTCTATATTTAAAGAGTTGAATATTTTGGCAGTGAGCTCATTAGAATTGTTCGTGCAGAGGAAGTAGGACTTCACAAGGTCAAAGCGCGTGCTCAATTTAACATGGTTGTAGGGGAAAATATTATATAATATAACTATAGTACATAGTTTTTTTTATTTTTTTAATATAATAATATACATTTGAGAGTGGTGTTCGGATGTCTAAATCAGACCAAGAAAAGACCGGCGCCGGGGGGGTCCAACTTGAAGTCCGACATAGTTATCTTTCTTGTAATGACCACTTCTTCAGGGCGCCGCCGCCATTCTTCTTTAGCTTTGCATACTGTCTATTTCCTTCCGGTAATTATTTTGGATAAAAATATAAAAGAAAATTGAACAAGGCATCTAATACCGAGCAAAAAAGAAACATAAAATAATATAAATATAACGGATAGAAAAAAATGGTTATGAGAGAGATATAAACAATATAAATTATTAATCATAATATTTTATTGATTCAATTAATTATTATAATATATTGATTTTACGTAAAAAAATTTATTATTATAAATATAAAAATAAATAAAATCAAATATTTTTAAAGTAAAATCAATAACATACATAATATATTTGTTAATAATTTTATTTCAAGCTCAAAGTGATTAATTTAATTCAATAACACAAAGAAAATGTTATATGACATGATTGTTATATTTGCGTCATTTGGCCAGAAAGGAGATCTAGCGTCTTGATTGTTTAATTAATAAATTCTTTAATTGTTCTTCATATTTTTATATTTTTCTTTATAACAAAATTATTAATCTTTTTATCTGTAAAAATAAAGTATTTACTGAATCATACAATACTGTTTGTCTTAAACCAATTGGGATTGAGGGGGATGATGGGATATCCATTATGAACAGTGGTTGGCCCCCTTGATGTGCTTCTTCTCTCCTTCATTTTTCCTGCACTGATACGAAGAAGAATTGTCTGGAGATATAAAATTTCTTAATAAAATTATCAATTTTTTTAATTAACAAATGTAATAAAGTTATTAGATTAAAAAGTAGTGGTATTAAAAAATAGAGGAGAAAATGAGAGGCAAACCACCCCTAAAATTGGGAATAGCTGGCTTTCCATTTCCCTGCTCCCAGAATATCCACTCCTAAGATCAGTTAGCTTAAGTTTAGTTTGCGGAAGAGGAGGCGGAGGGAGCGGTGGAGGAAGAGTGAAAGGGGAAGATTTATCGAAGGAAATAAATGAACTTTTTTTTTTTTTATTTTTGTTCTGTAGAAATAAAAGGAAAGAAAATTGATAGTATTTTTTTTTATTTAGTTGAAATGGAAAGTGAAAAAAAATACTATTAATTTTACTATTATATTCTTACGAAATAATATTCTTAATATTTTTTCGTCATATTTTTTTGTTTTTTAATTTAAAATATTTTTCTAAAAAAAGTTATTTAATATATATTTTTTATTGTTATAAATTATTTTTATTATTATTTTATATTAAATAAAATTAAAATATTAATGTAAAAAAGTTAAAAAAATTTAAAATTAGAAAAAATAATTTTTTTAATAAAATTGATAATGAAAATTAAATTTTATTAGTTTATATTAAATGAAATTAAAATAAAAAATAGATAATTTCGTAAATGTTAAAGAAGGGTAAGGATAAATTTGTGCAAAAATCTCATTTTCTTTCATTTCTATCCATTTTAGGACAAAAATAATTTTTTAAGGGGATGAAAAGATATTATACCCCACTTTTACTTTCCGATCAGATTTTCTTTCTTATCAAATGAGTGAAATGTGTCATTTTTTTTCATTTTTACTTCCCTTTCCCTTTTCTTTTCATTTTTCACCGTAACCAAACTAACTTAAGTAACAGACTTGCGGCTCATCTCACACAATTTTTTTTTTTTTGGGATTTCGAATTCAAATATCTTATATATATTATATAAGTTAAATATAATAATTAATTATTTTCAAGATTTATAATGGTGAAAGGGTAATAGTTTAGGGGAAAAAGAAAGGATTATACTTGGAGATAAGGATGAGCACTCCCCCCCCCCCCATTAAATATAATCAACACTGCTTAAATGCATTCTACTTTGCATCTCTTGGTAGAGCCCTGAAGTCTTGATAATTGAGGACCTCGACGTGACAGGAATTAATTTTGGATTTATGAAATCCAATCACAAAACTGAAAGCAATATTTGCAAGTGTTCTTCAAAAATTAATTTGGGTCTATCGTCATGGAAGTTTGAATGGCCATTCCTTTGGTCCTGGTCCTAGGATATTGGCTGGTGGCCAGACCAACAACCTTTTTTATTGCTTTTTTTTTTTCTTTTTATTTTGGACAATTGCCTTAGATAGAGGTAAAGCAGGCTTCACTGCGGGCATCGTTGCACACCTAAATACTAAACCAAGGCCTGCAAAGTTATAATGTTACATAAGGATTTTTTTTTTCCTCCATATCTAAATTTATATTCTGATTAATTTAATTCAAGTGTCTACTCTACTTAAGAGGTAACTCTTTCAAAATATAATATTTTATATTCTCAAATTTTGAATTCGAAATTTATTAAGAAACTTAACGTCTCATCTTATTAAACTAAAGATAGATAGACATGCAGATTTAGTGAATGTCACTTGTTTTGGTATAAGTTCTTTTAATTTAATTTCCTTTTTTAGAAATATCATGAATCATATGTGTTGATTAAATCAAACAAAGATTTAGTAGAGAATCAATTATAATATATTCAGGGATGGAACCTAAGATTAAGTCCTTTGGCTTCGGCTAGCATTATTTTTATTTATCTTTTATTCTTTGGCTAATACTCCCAGATTTAATGAGTTATGTGGAAATTGCACCTGTCCAAATTGTTTTTGGAGAGAGTTGTTTTGTTTTGGTATCACAAAATATGGTGACGGCTACTTACGTTGGTTAGAATGTTGAGATATGTTCGGATTTAATTTATTATCATGGAAACGAAAAAAATCGGTTGGGAGATCCGTTTTCCGATTAAGATCTAACCATTGATTGATTTAAAATAATCAAAACGAAATTTCAAATATTAGATGAGCACGAGAAAATAAAAAAAATATATGGTGACTCTATTGATGGTCATGGATTTTTCATGAAAACAAAAATGTTCGCCATGCTTACCAAAGAAGTCTTAGGGTGACATCTCTTGATTTTGTAATTTTATATTTAAATATGTATGTGATAATAATTCATAAATAGATTTTTTCGAGCGGCTATTAATACTTTAATGAATCTATAAATCAATTCAAACATTTTAATAAAGTTGCTTTTTACTAACATCACGAGCATAAATACATATGAATTTTTTAATAATTAATTCTGCTATTAGATTTTATAAGAAATAATATTCATGTATCCATAGCACTGCCAAGGAATTAATCAGACCACCATTTTGAGAGCTATCCTTCCAATATAATCTTTTCTATTCTCAATAGTTGAATTCGAGATCTTAATTAAAAGATTTAAAATTATATTCCACTAAATCGATTATCCGTTGATACCTCACGATGTTGTCTATTGAATTTTGAGACTTATCTCGAATGTAACATTAAATTTTTGATAGATTTCACTTTGACACTTCCATATCACCATATAAAATAGTGAAGGTGTTATCATCGTACTTGAACTTAACAAAAATTTGAATTCTTAATATTGATGTAAGAAGTCTGTGGTAGTATTACCAAAATTATCAATGGTGACCATACCAAATCTCACCTTAGGACCAACCTTAAACACGAATAGGGCAAAAACTAGAATGACTATAGTTTGGAACCCCACAAATGAAGCCACATAAGCTGGGCATTTCCCCTGTTTTTTTCCCTCGGATTTCATGATTGGATTAGCTTGAATCAGACGTCCTGTTTATTTCTTGAATCCATACTCGTTTAGAAGACTTTTTTAACTGCGCAAAGAAAGATTGCCCCAATTTCAATTAAACAATGACCCACTTGAAAACTTCTAATTTTTATTATTTTAGTAATTAAGATCACAACAACGGGCCACTCTATTGTTTAATTTTTATTATTTTTGTAATTAATTTTGGATTCTTTTGTTTAATCTAGTCAGAATTCGGAATTTAAGGTTATTTTTAGGGGCTGCGCTCTTCATATATAGACAGTGAGCGTGGTGAGAGTTGAACCGTGATAAAGTGGGGGATATGTGAGAGAGAGAGAGAGAGGGAGAGAATTGCAGCTTCTAAAAGTGTGGGTCATCAACTAACCAATTTTAAAAACATTGTACAGTCGTTATGCCTGGGAATATCGAATCAAATGCATATGCAGTATAGGAAGCGTCAATTCACATATCTGTTGGACCTTTTTTTGCAATATACAAAGAATGAAGCCAAGGAGTTATTGCTCAATTGGTACTATCCCCATCTTCCTTGTAAAGATTTAGATTTCGAATCTCCCTATATGTCAAAATAATAATAATAATAAACAAAGAATGAAGGAGGTCTGAAACTCAAGTTTCTGGTGACCCGGGCCAGGTTTATGGAGAAGCTAATTGTCCAATAGTATGGCTCATCGTCGAGTTAATTGATGATTTCTATGTTCAAATTATAAGTCATATTTTTAGATGTGTACCAGTGATGAGAAAATGATAGAATCCTAAATTTAGAATACCTTTCGGCTTCCTTCCATTGCTTGTTTTCTCCATTATAGCACAAAGAATCTTGTTAAGTGGTGATAACAACAATGTTTCAAAAGATCATGAAATTGACTCTGTTTGTAGAAAAAACAGAGTATTGTACGGACAATATAGAATTAATAGAACTTTGGTAGAACTCTGACAATGAGCTTGCCCTGTGACGAATAAATATGCATCAAACTGTAAGTTGATAATCGTATGATTTTAAAAAGAAAAACAGCAAGGAGCAGAAAGACACAGATTGTGCCAATGAGCTTAAACTCAAGTGGCATCTCCTCCCACCTCTTGTAATAGGTTTGGGTGCGAGTAAAAAAAAAAAAAAAAAAAAAAGGACACGGATTGCAGGGCTGCTGCTTGATTTCCTGTGGCAGTTAAGCAAGTCCAAACGATCAAGGGAACACTCATATCCCAACAAGTAAATGGGCCTTTCGATGGCGGCTCAGCCTTGGTGACTATATTATGGATTAGTCTAAGTCCAATCAATTTCCAGGCCTAGGCATCTGACCTTGCTATCCCCTTTTTACCCTCTCTCTCTCTCTCTCTCTCATTTCTGCTCTCTTCGACCTCTTTCTATTCTTTTTGGACTATTTTGCAAGGCTAACAATCAAGGTGTCTTTGGGGCTGAGTCGGATCAAAGGGTGTAAAAAATAAGTAACATGACAACATACTGTGGATCCAGAGACAATGTATTAAAATTTGTTAATCAAAATTTTAAATTTGATTAGGGAATAGAAAAATAAATATAGAAATAGTTTATCCTTAAATTGAACCTTATGATATTCAAATCAATAATTCATATATCAATAATAAAGTAAAAAAAAAACAATAAGCAACATATTTCATTTCACGGGTAAAGACTTTCTCTCTCCAGACATGCCATTAAAAACGAAAAAGGCCAAAAACGTATCAACCGAATATTTTGTAAAACCACAACTATGATTTAGCCCAATAATAAGCTCAAAACAAAGTGTGCTGCGGTTCTTATTACTCTTGGGATTTGAGTTTTGCCTCCGACAACAAGGGCACAAATGTAAAAACATTACAGAACATGTATAAAAAGACTTTGTCTTGAACTTCCGTTTGTACATTTCAATTATGCAAATTCTTGCAGGCTAATAAAAACCCAAAACCATAATTCCAAGACGTGATTCTAGAAGGATTCTATCCTCACGCATATCCTCTGAGGAATATAATCTTCTTCATCACCGACAAACCAGTGGTCCCACCCCACCAATCCCATCAGTTGACACAACACGCACCAACTTCACCTCAACCCGTTCAGATCCAAAATCTCTCAGACATGTCATTGCCCACCCCACATATGAATGTCCACAAATCATACATGTCCATATGGGTGTGTATATATATATATATATAAATTTGTACATATCAATTAGGTCAACTTCTCCATTTTGTAGCTGTCACGCACTCTTTATCTTTCAAAAAATATGTGTACATATATAAAAAGAAAATTAAAAATAGGAAAATTCCAACATTATAAGTGTATGGGCACAGAGAGAGCCGTAAGAAAATCAAATTCCAAGCCATCTCACCAACCCCAGACTAACTCTTCTTGGTTGTGCTTGGTGCTTTGCTAATATATGAAAACAATGGAAAAGAAAGAAAGAAAGATGTGTATACAAATGCTTTCCCTACACCCTTCTTTTTTCTTTCCTACCCAAAACTGTACAATTCCTCCTTTCCTTTTCTCTCCTTTTTCGGGGTATTTGGGTTTTGGATTATAGTAAATGTCCTTTATTGTGGAGATATATGTATGAGGCTTGTTAGAGACTAGTGTCTGGTTGTGAAGTGGGAGATAAAAAGTGTAGGTAGGTAAATAGGCACTTGCAAAAACAGCCTAGAAATGCTCCTTATGAAATTCAAATTTTGTTGAACCTCTTTGGTTGAATTCATAGCAAAGTTTGCCCAGTTCCTTGGCCAAAACCGGTGCTCCGCAATAAAATACTCCTGAAAAAGATAGTGTCGGCAATGATAAGTCTTCATTCAAATGATATTATCCTTCACATTAGTCAAGGTTATTTGAAATTAACCAACCTATTCTTGCATTTGGATGCTTGGAACATGTCCGAGAGAAAACTTGCTTCCAGTTGGGTCTTGCAAAATGAGTCCTCACCTAACACAGGAAAAATTAAGCAAACAAATACATGAGCCAGTTATTAAGAGGCTTGGTATGTTTGTATCATTTGACAAAGCTTGAGTAGACAAGGGCTTTACTCTTGTGCCAGAGACAATGTCGACCCCATTTTTGGCATGGTTGAGAGCTTGGACCATGGTTATTAGAGCAGACCGGGCATCTCCTTCCTCATAGACGCTGGTCAAATAGTTGTGCATCTCAATCACACCCTAGAATAAGAAAAATTAACTGTTAATTTAGTATTCAACTTATTAGTCCTGTTCGGAAGTTTTAAGGACATGCAATGTCACCCTCTGATCAAGCTCGGCAACTTCATTCATGACACCTTTGAACCAATCAAATGAACCTTGCTCTCTGGTCACCCAGTAGAAGTAAGCATTGGTGGTCTTAAGAACTTTTTTCCGTTTGGGAGAGACCCGATTGAGACAGGGATTTGAGGAATCTGCACTGCCCAGACTTTGCTCTGATGCCCTGCTAAAATCTGAAACTGAATCCTGAAATGTACGCAGCATATGCACATTCATTACCGTCCTTAGTCAAGCATTGTAAATTCTATAGAAAACCCAATCTCGTTTTCCGTTGAATAATAGTGGATCAGAAGTCAAATTTAAAATGAAAATTATTGTTGCCAGGGTAAACGTTGCTTACTCCTTGCTCTTCCATTTTCACAATGTTGTTAAGCAAATCTTTTAAAATACTGATGAAAGGTGTAGCTCCAATTCCAAGACCAACAAGAAGCAAGACATCGTATTTCCTGTAGTCCTGTGCTGGAGCACCATAAGGTCCATCTATTAAGAGCTTTGGCAAGCTGAAAATTATGGAAAAATTATTTATAGCAATCCCCATGGTTATTAAATAATCACAAAAAATACCAGACAAGAAGATTTGCATGAATTGAACATGAGATTTGAAATGTACCTTTTTTTGGTGTTTTCATCCGCTCTAAGTAGCCCACTCTTTCCGGCAACAGGAGGCTCACATGCCTCTGAAAATACCCTTTTGAGCTCTTGAGTCCAGTCACCTAGCTGTCGGATGTGAATACTAAGGTAGTCATCACCAGGAGCTGAGGTAATGGAAAATGGATGCCTGGATTATGCAAACCATACATCATCAGCATTTGGTGCAACATCAAACAGCAGTTACATATAGCCAGAATTGTGCAGCTGCCCTACAAGCTAAAGATATAGGGTGTAACATAAAAATGCGCTTACAGCTTTTCAGATTCTCAATACTTCAAATGCTAATGCATCATTGCCCCTTTTCCCTTTCATGATTTCCAAATTTCTAAGATATTTCTTTCAGAATGTTGCAAGACCTAAATTGCATTTATACAGTGTGGAAATTTCCTAAACCATGGCCATAGCATGCACGCATATATTATCTATACAGATAAGAATGCAGTGCATATTTACCATTCAAATGGAGAAACTGCAGGGCACTGGACAAACATGTACTGCCCACTCTTGTATCGAAACAGTGGAGGCTCAGACATTTGGAGAGTTAGCACATTTCCAGGATAAATTGCAACCTGACAAGCACAAGTTTGAGGTGGTCTATTCAATACCAGAAAAAAAGCCAATAATGACAGCATGTTCCTTATGCCTTTTCTTTTAAAAGACACTCCCATGATTCTTAGTTCGTCTGCAACAATAGCAATTTACCTTCAGAAGACGGACAGTATAGAGTCCGGAGCGAAATAATCTTAGCGTCCTTTCCCCAGCATATAGAAGAACAGGAATGGAGAGATACATCCATGTCTGCAGACCACAACATCAGAAACTTAGATTACTTGAGCAGCATTCTTGAACTAGCTGCTATGCAAAATCTAGTTGAATATGAGTAATGAACTATTTTACCAACAATAAAGCTTTCTTTGTAGAGACTGCATGGTTGTGAGAGGTCCCAATACCAAGGCTTGATTGAGAATGACATCTTAGAATGCAAGAAAAGGAAATTTAAACAGAGTTGATCGTACCGTCTTGAGGTACCAATGATGAACAAGATAAAGGAAAAGTCCGTGGACGATGAGCAGTGCATAGACTATCACGAACAGGTGGTGTGAATACCAGAACGCGTTGAAGCCTGTAAGCCTATCAAAGGGCTTGGGCAGCTTAACAAGACTCCTCCTGAACCACCTTGTTGCAAGTGTGAAAGCAACAACCATGCAGATTACCATAATAATTCCAGTCACACCCTCAACTCCTCGCACTAGGTCCAAATAGGTAGGTTTATGCTGCCCAAAGTCGTCAGCAAGATATAGGTCATAAAGATATTCAGGCGAACGTATAAGCCTTGGGAAATCGCACGCAAGGTGGTCTCCAGCATGAAGAATGATACCAATCACAATAGCTGCTGCTATAGTCTGCATAAAATGCAATTAAATTATGAGAGTTAATTCCAACTTCCACTTTCAAAATATGCATCCAAACTATGTCCTCGAAAGTTTCCAAATCCAAGTTCAACCACTAACCTTGATTGGTCCTATCAAAGATCTTTAAACCGCAATTACAAAAGTTTTTTCTCTTTTGGATATATGAGAACTAGCATATTGTCATAAAGTTTAGCACAATTTAGCCTTTTCTTTTTTGGTAATGACTTTAAGTGTTTTCTTTTTTGGATAAATGAGAACTAGCATATTGTCATAAAGTTTAGCACAATGTAGCCTTTTATTTTTCGTAATGACTTCAAGTGTCAATGATGTTAGGGAAAAAGGTTTTCTGAATCATGCCATACAAAAATAGCAGACAAAACATGGGAGCACTTCGGAAGTACCATGTGAATTTATAACCAATATCAACTTACAAGACATCTCAAGCAGAAAATTCTATCCAGTGGAACTTTTAGATTTTGCAATAATCAATAATTCAAAATTTCTATCATGCCGTTCAGCTATTTTGCACATTTATATGCAAGCACAAACACAGCAGACATGCCATATGAAAGTTCAGAAGGGGAACAAAGCAACGTGACCCTTAATCTGGGAGTGTCCAACTTTGTTAGGTAAAACTAGAAATGACAACAGCATTTTCAAGTTTCAACAGGAAGCAAGAAAGAACTCGCCACGTTCATCTGAAAGAGTAGGATTGAGCCTTTGTCATTTGACAAACAAAGATTGAATAGCTTTATTGATAGTTGGAAAATGACATTATTTAGGAGGCGAATGTCCCACATACAAGCGATTTGACATAAAAATATGATGATAAATTAATTCTTCACTCAAGTAGCAGCATCAACTAAAAGTCGTTTTTGTATTGAGGTTTCATATGCAACTAATGTTGGAAATGAGAGCATCTTAAGTTGGGACTTGATGAAGTGTAAACGCATGAATTTCCCACATATTCAATCACGCAAGACGCAGTTGATCTTTCGCTTTCATTTTTTTTTTTTTTTATAACTTAAACTTTCTATAAAGCAAAGGGAAGATAAATAAATGAGTTCCCAAAGATATACTCCTTTTCTCAGGACCACAATGGACACCCAACAGTATCAAATTCAATAATTTAGTTGCCATAAACGCCAATTACTACCACATCAAGCATCTTTAAAAAACTCTAAAACTAAAGGGCATGCAAGCTAATGCCAACTTATTGATCTTGATTTCTCATTATCTACACTCTGCAGACAATGAAGAGCACTATTTGCAATACAAACATAAGTAAGAGTCATTGTTATTCTCGTGTATAGATTTCTAGATATTAACATAAGGGTCAATAATGTATTTGTTTTATTCTGAATATTTTTCTCCTACTTTGGGCCCAACAAATTGAAAAGTTGTTGAGAACCACATAAGTCACTAATAAACTTATTTTAGTAACTAGGCTTTTGGAGAAAGAAAAAGAAAAATCCTTTACTTGGTCCCTAAATACTTTTTCTCCTTTTCTTATCTTGTAGGGTATCCCTCTTTTTTGGGTAGCCTATTAATGGTTTCCACCAAGCAATTATATTTCTCAAATAATGTCATCCTTTGCTGCTTATAAAGTTCTTCCCTAGAACGCGTAAACTGTAAACTAAAAGACAAATAAATGTGTATGCATTTGAATGCTCACTGAGGTACTAGGATAAGTGATTCGGCAAAAGATTTTCCTATTTTGTAGAGTAAAACTTTATATCATCCTAAAAATTTACTAATTTTCCATTTTTTTAAAGGAAAAAAAAACATTTTTTATTTTTCGAAACAGAAATTTTATTTTACTTGTTGTTTTAATCAATAAAAATCATCTCAATTATATATAACAACATCTTATTTTTAAATATCTATTTATTTGTTTATAAGAGAGGGAGAATATGGGATTTTTACCCTTTTCTTACCCTTAGATGAGGACAAAAAATTATATTATCATTAAATAAAATGACCGGTAACTTTTAGTATGTTTCTATGGAAAATCAAACAATTTTTTTTTTTAATTTTAAATGGCATCTATGACTAAACAAAAGAGTAAGAAGGGAAAAGGAAATCATCAAATCAATGTGAGGGCTAAAGGGCAAACGTAATGAACGAGTCATATATAAGGAGTGGAGTAGGTGTACCTTGTGAAAGTTGATGTTATCGTCAAAAGGAACGAAGAAACCCAACTTGGTGGACCTCAACCAGGTAATGGTGTTCCTGCAAACAGGCAATAAAATGAGAGCCATATTGAATTTGAGTGTCTCAGCTGCACCCTTTGCCGTGAGTAAACAATAACCCATGATCTTAAAAGCGTTCTTCTGCTTGTACTGTAGAAACTTCCAAGTGAACAATCCTGCCATGATTAGGACCCACAAAGACAGCACCCAAATTCTCCTCCAATTCTCTTGTACAAAGTACACCAATTTTGAGCTCATTCTACGTATTGGGCTTCTTTTTCTTAGGCCTTGTAGGTTTTGGCTTAATGCTTGGCTTGTGTAACTGAGTGCTTGACTGTAGTTCAAATACGTGTCCTTTTGTAGCAGCAGGGTTTCTAGTTGCCATAGCTGTGCACATATCATCATCACCATCAAAATTCAAGATCCAAACCTTTTTATCAGATGATTCCGATGTTTTGCTATCAGTTATGATGAAAATAGGATCATGAAATAGTGGGCAATCTAGCACGCGTCTCAGTGTATAACATGCATGAGACATGAGTGCGCAGAACGCGTCTAGGAAGCAGTACAGATGGAAAAACAACTATTGATGTCAGGATTCATACGTGTCATATATGATATTGATGTTGTCTGTCTACATTTTTCTCCTACCCTTTCCCATGGTTTGAGTTTTAAATCAATTCAAGCATGAGGGCACCAAGTAGTTTACTGGTTAATGACAATGGGGGTGTTCAGAAAAACTTAATTTGTGTTAATTTATTTTTATTTAATTTTTAATATTTTTTAATTAGAATAAAAAATAAGAAATATAACAATTTGTAAATGTAAGTTAAACTTACTATTAAGTTAAAGTTTTCTTAAAAAAAAGCGATTTAAATTATTTTCACACTAATATTTCTTATATCTAAACATTACTGCAACTTTCTTAAGAGGGGCCTATGCATATTGGAATGAATTAAACTTGCGTAATATTTATGTTATAATTTTATAGAAATAAACAAAAAATAATATGTTAATTGCTTTGCTACATGTTTTGAGTTTATCAATATGTACACGAAAAGTATAATTCAAAATTTATTATTATTATTATTAAAAATAAAGTATGGATCAATTGTAAAATAAATTACAATTTCATATAATCAACTTATTCTTCCCAAGTTTAATTGAAAAAACTGCACTAGATAGACCGGCCCGACTAGCTGGTCAATAAAGAAATCGAATTGTCTCCATCAACTAATCTCACCCACCACTACTTCCTAACCTTGCAAGTGCTTACATTAAACTCAGAAGACCCAATCCATGCTAATGAAAATTTTGAACAAGGCAAAAAAAAAAAAAAAAAACCAGGTGGACCATTTGTTTGGTCACTCTCTCTCTCTCTCTCCCCTTTACCGTAAACAGTTTTTGACTTTTGAATTTTTGAAATTTTAGGAAAATTTTCCATATTGGCCATAATTCATCATCACAAGAAATTGATATTAGAAAAGAAAATAATAAAAGACGGCAAATTAATAATAAGTTAGGTCATCTTCCACCTTCGTGATCATTCATATGTACATCTACATTTTCGTCATTTTTATTCCTACTCAATGAAAGAGAAGATAACCTAAAATGAGTAATGAAAATCAAGCAAAGCCATAAACAATGCCATTTTCTAGAATATATATATATATATATATATATATATATATATATATATATATAGGGCAGCCAATCTAATTTTAAACTTATTTTAGATAAAAATAATTCCACAAATTATGATAATTTTGTACTGTCATCAAAAATAAACTCTTAAAATATTGACACTAAATACGAACTAGGAACCCAATCATGACCCGGTGGCTCCGATACACAACTAAAGTAGAATTAATTAGTGAGTCAGAGTCAAAAAAGCTATCAGCAAAATTGATTAAGTACATTTCTTTTCTAATCAAACCTACCTTGGGTTTGGTATTATTGGTATTTTCCTTTTTTTCTCATATGGTTGAACAACACAATAACCGAGTCATGTCTCGTCCAACAATCAAAAAGCTTGGAAAGACAAAGTCCTACTAAAACCTCTTAATTTTAATTTGTTGTAATTGGTCAACACTTACCTCCTCCGGTTGGATAACAAGAAAGCAACCCCATAACTAATACCATGAGAATGTTACATAATCAAGCTTAATTTCATGTCATATGGCAAGTAATTGATAATTATGAATAGTAAATCACTGTTCTATATAAGAGAGATAGAGAGAGAGAGCGACTGACCTCAATGTAGCCCAGCCTCTCAGGATCCAATTCTTCCATGATTAGGGCTGCATATTCCTCCGCCTGCTCTTTTAATCTCGACAATTTATTTGCCGATGCACTTAGCATAATAATCTACAAAATAAATATTTTCAAATTGTATGAACAAAATACATTATTAAATTCACATGGTAAAGTTTAGTATAAAGAAAAAGAGGGAATTCTTAACCATTATTAGTTAATTAGAGGATTTAATTTTTAATCCTTTTTCTCTTGTTTAGAAAAGTAAAAAATAGATATAATTTTTGTAATCTAAGACAAGGAATTCTTCCCTCATACACTTAACATAATATTTCTACCGCAAAATATTTGAAGAAATTAAAGAAATATTATTCTTAACAAAATAAGTAAATAGATGAAAAGGGGAATATGTTAAATTTTTTATAAAGAAAGAAGATTTTTAAAGAGATAGTTTAATAGTTATAATAATTTTTTTTTCGTGATAGTGAAAAAAAAAAAAAAAATGAAAGGGCCAGGACGTGGACTAACGCAGTTTATGTTGAACAGGAAATGACGAAAAAGGCCTCGACCTACCCCCCAAAGGAATTGGTGCCAATTTGGAAGTTTCAATTTCAAAAACACCGAAAAATTGTCTGTACTGCAACCTCGTACTTTCAACTCAACAGGCGAATTCGAATGTCTCTACTCTACAGTCTACACTTTATAATTTTAGCAATAATTTGTTTTTTTTTTTTTTTAAAGAAGAAGGGGTTAGAACTTTTAAATTTATATACAAAGATTTATATTAAAATTTCAAATTGGAAGATTTAATTTTTACCTCTTTGACTTCTTCTTCGGTTATTCGCCCATCTTCATTCTTGTCGACCCTGTAATCACGTAATTCACATTTGATGATAATAAACCCCACTCCACTGATAACAAACTGTTTTTGACAACAGTCCCACTAAAAAGGACACTTTTGTCCTTCTGAAATACAGAATATTTCGTATACTACAAGGGTAAATTTGTCTTTTTGTCACGCAAATAAGCAATAGTTAGTGCGCTGTTCATGACCACATACACGTACAATTATTAACACATTAATTAATTAGTTAACTACGTTAAGATTATTTTATTTCTTTTTGAAAAAATAATTTAGTTCTGTAAAAGTGCATACATGTCGAAGAAGATCTGAAGACGGGAGTCGAAACTCTGATCGGTGATTTGCGACCAAAACTCGTAAAGCTCATCTCTGCTAATTCTCTCAGCTTTCAATCTTCTTCTCCGACTCAGCGCATCGAACAATTCTACTGCGAATTCTTTCGAATCTCTCATCCCTTCAAGAGAACCAAATAAAAGAAATCACGAAAATATTTTTTCAAAAAGCAAAAATGTAATGGAAAACAGTTTTTAAGATTCTAACAAACCAATGCATTGTGCGAAGTCGGCTCTGCAGAGGTGCCCGTCTTTGGCTAACTTATCGAAGTTGCTCTGCACTTCATTCCAGGCATCTACGCCGTTGGATTTACAGTTGCTGATGAATCTCAGCCCTTTAAGTGCCTTTTGAGCACCTGAACGAGTCCGATCGAGTTGAGCTCGTTGTCTGCGGAGAGCTCTGGCAGCCAAAGCTGAGTCAAGTCCCGAGCTGACGCCGTTTTGCGAAGACGACGTCGTTTTGAGACTCCACGAGAACTTCTTCAGCTCTTGAGATAATTGCTTTGCTTTTGCGACTGCTTCGGCTTTCAATTCTTGTGAGAATTGCCGCAGCCTGTTCGATGAGCTCCGGCGGATCGTCGGAGATCGTGATGCTGAAGTCGGAGTCTCGGCTTCGGAGTTAACGCTGACGTCATGCTCGATGTTGAGAACTGTGGCTGGTTCGACGCTGCGGAGAATGATAGTGTCGTCGTCTTGGAGGTCTAGTGTGACTTCTACGAACTCCTCCCCTGCAGCTGATCCTGACTCGTTTCCCGGTGAAGATCCGGTGCTGCTCAGGGCTTTGCCGGGAACTGTATCTGACGCCCATCGTCTTTCATGCTTCCCAGATCCTCTCATTGTGCGATTTAACCGTTTCTCTCACTCACTCCCTCTCTCTTACCTAATGGGTGATTTTGAATGAGGAGAGAGAAGAGGCAGAGAGATTTTTAAAGAAGTGGAGTCGTCGAAGGCATCCAGAATCTCTAGTGAAAGGCATAAACACGCGGTGATAAAAGTTCCAGAGAGAGAAAATCTCTGAAAAAGACAACTAGAGAGAGAGAGAAGAGTGGGCTCAAAAACAGGGGACCGAATATATTATTTTCTTTCTTCTTCTTCTCCTTCTTCGCTCGACGATTAAGCGATAGTTCTCGAGACGGTTAGACTGTGTGTGGCTACCAACCACTCGCTCATAAGAAAAAGACTTCCCTCTGCTTTTGGAACGAGGAGGGTGACACGACCCCGGAGAGAGAAAATGGGTGAAAGACCAAAAAGAGAGAAACGACGAGGGAAGACAAGGATGGAGAATCAGTGAGGGAGGGGAGATGGCCCGGCCCAATATATGTGGGTTGGGTTTTGTACAACTGTGGGACCGACTCTTTTGTTTACATGACTCTAGCTTCTTCTGTATGAATCGGATGAGTCACCCTCACCATGTTTGTGTGAAAAGGCAAACCACACGAGAGGAATTTGGGGTGAGCGAAAATAGAAGGAAAAAGAAAATATCCTATATTATATTTTTATATAGCTATTATTCACCACCCATCAAATGAAAAGAATTCACAGTTGCCCTATTTCTCTAATTCTTTTCTTTTATCTTAGAGTAGTCATTTTTTAAACTATAAAAGCAATGTAATCTTTTGAGTGAAATTAGCATCCTCCTAGACTCTATCACCTTTCTATTTCCTTCATCAATTCTTGCCACACACTCTCTTCTATCTCTCTTTCTCTCTCTCCTTGATCTTTTCCCCCTCAATCTTTCCCTTTTCCCTCTCTCGATTGTTGATTGAATGAAGATGGTTGGTCTTCCTCTCCCTCTCTATCTCTTTCTCTCACCAATGGCCACTCTTTTCTCTTTTCTCTCTTTGATTACAAATTCATTGACTTATTTACGATAAAAAGGATAAAAGATCAGGTATACAAAAGTGAAAGAGTAACGACTGTTAAAAAAGAGAGTCAATGATAAAGATCAATGTTAATCAATGATCAATCGAGAGAGATAAAGAGATCAATTGATGGATCCGATAGAGAGAAAAAGAAAAGAAGAGAGAAGATAAGAGAGAGAGAAGAAAGAGTCTAGAGATAGAACGGTAATTTCATGGACATAAGAGCAATTTCACTCGAGAATCATCATTTGTTGAAAATTGCCCCAAAAATTGTTTTATTAGTGGAGTGCTAACAAATAATATGATTAATGACACTTCCTCAAAGAAACATATAGCGTTCCACAATCTAATTTTCTGCTAAATTGTTTTTTTTTTTTTTTGTACTGACAGGGTATAAATTAGTATAATAATTATAGTTTATTTTGTTCATTTTTGAATAAATATTATATTAATTATTGTGTTTTATGGTCATTGATATAATAGAAATGATGGATAGGACTTTTGAAGAAAAAGAAAAAAAATGAGTCAAAATTGAAAATTTTCAAAATTTTTAAAATCATTAATTTATTCCTAATATTTAGAAATAAATTTTAGAAGTTTAACTTTTAAAAAATTTTATTTTTAAAAAAAAAAATTCTTCTTGAAAATAGGATTATTACTTCTATACATATAAGAATGTTTCGTTGCGTAAAAGAGAGAGAGGAGAGCCCAAAAAGAAAGGGGGGCCGCAGCCTCCCTTCACCCTATTCCCAGTAGCACAAACCTTTTTTTTATTATTATTTTAGGTTTTGTTTTTTTGTGGTTCATTCAAGAGAGGCAGCCGGTTGCTCTTCCTTGGAGAATGGTTTTCATTCTTTTTATTTTCTCTTCGTTGTTCAGCAATTGAAACATCGAATAAAGTATTGTGAGCTTTTTTTATTATTATTTTATATTTTCATTTTAATTTATTTTTTAATTAAAGAGTTATTGAAATCTTGATGAATAAAGATGATTGTGAGATCTAAATGATATTATTAGTTCAATATTTTATAAGTATTTATTAAATTTTTGTACCCTAATATTCATAATTATTTTAGATTTATTGAATAAAGATTTATATTTAATAACTCTAGAATAATCTATAGTCAATTAAAAATAGTAAGATTTGTTTATTTTTAATAAAGTGAAAATTAACATAATTTTATGATCTCACAAACGATTTAACTCATTCCAATAGATTAAATAATCTAATTTAAATGAACATGTCATGTATTTATTAATTAGAATTGGATCTCTCTAAATCGTAAGATTATCGAAATACCAAATCCAATGAAAATCTCTTGGGTTGTCTTTCGATTAGGGAAGCAATTAATGATGGTATCTTGATTACCGAAAAAGTAAGGAGTGATTGGTTATTTTGTGATACTTAATGACTATAACTAATTTATTTGCGGGATGTTGGGTAATTTTTGTATCAATGATTAATCAAATACATCAAGGTGGAAATAATTCTCTTGTTTAGAAAAAAAAATTGATTTTCTATTAATTTTTATTTTTTTTAGTTCTTTATTTTTATTTAAATAGTTTAGTTAATTTTTCTACCCATATTTTTATTTTATTTTATTTTTCTTAAAAGAAGTAAATCTATCGTTTCCTATAGATTAGACTCTACTTGCCCTAAAGTCATTTTTCGTAAAGTAGGTAATTTATTTTTGCTAATTTGACGACATACCAAATTTTGGCGCCGTTGCCGGAGAACGGTATTAAGTGATTTATTTCTTTTAAGTTTTGTTTTTTTTTTTTAAATTTTTTGGACTAATATTGGCATTGAACTTATTGAAAGTTTGTCAACGACATAGAAGAGAAAGACTTGACGAAATATGGCCACATAAAAGACTTTAAGTGAGTTGTTATTTTCTAATTTTAATGAACATACCGTTTACAGTGATTTTCCTAATATTGGAATTTTTCAACAATTTGCAATATGACAAGATATTCCAAATGAGGTAAGTGATTTTTTCCTTGGTCAAAAATTAAAAGAACTAACTTCTCTTATGCGTAATTTTGTTGTAGGATAAGGACAACCAGTACAAATTTGTGAAATTTGTTCAGAGATGGATCATCCAACCGATAAGTGTCTCATTCTTTATGGTGATCCATATTTGAACATCTATAACCAAGGATAGTATAAAGAATCATAATTCAATTATGAAAATTGGCAATAAGAATTCCAACAACCACAAGTCCAATCTTAATTTCAAACTCAACTAACTTTTTTGATCCAAAGTATGTCTTTAGAAGAGATTGTTAAAAGTTTGACTAACAGCACTTTAAGATTTCAACTGGAAACAAGAGCCAGCATCCAGAATTTAGAAAATCAAATGTCACAATTGATGGCAATCGTGAGTCGATTGAAAAAATCATAAAAAAAAGTGGAAGACAATTCATCAAAAGCCGAAGAAGATATGAAAATCGAGCAAATAGAGAAATCATCAATAGCGAATGAATCCATCAAGGAGGTCAGTAACAAACCTGATACTTTCAAGACAAAAATTTTGATTCCATCACCTTTTCTTAACAGGTTGGCACAACCAAAAGAAGAGGAAGAAAATGAGATTTTGAAACCTTTGCCAAAAGAAGAAACCAACATTCCTCTTTTAGAAGTAATAAAACAAGTGTTAGAGTCATTCATGAAAACAGTCAAGACAAAAATTGATGTGAATTTGGGTATTTTAACTCTTGAGTTTGATGATAAAGTTGTTACTTTTAATATTTTTGACGTTATGAAATATCCAAATGATTTTAAATCTATTTTTCATGATAGTATGGTGGAGTTCATTGTTCATGATAATTTTGTGCAAGATGAATTTGTTTTTGTGTTTAAGGAAAACGTGACAAATAAGATTGCACAATGGGACAAATTTCTTGATGACAAACTCCCACATTGGAAACAATCATGGGTAGGCTATAAAATCCTTCACTTCAATTCAAAATGGAAGTTCATACCAGGTATGTTAAAATCAAAATGGACCGGATCAGTCTTTGAATGAGATTGAAACGAGGAGACAATGTCGAGCCAAAGACATTAAATAAAGGCGCTTGTTGGGAGACAACCTAATATTTTCTTTTATGACTTTTATTTCATATTTATTTGGTTTGATTTAAGTTTGATTTTGATTTTTTTTAGGTGAATAAATGCTGAAAAATTTTATGACTAGAAGTGCTCTGCCATTAAGGCATATCCACGCCTTAACAAGCCTTCATTGCTATCCAGTTTTGCTAATACTCTTAAGTGACCAGAATTGCATATGAATTAGGGCGTACCCACGCCCTAAAAAAGGGTTTATTATTGCCACCATAATTTTTTCTTCAAAATTTGTTGGATTTGACCATCCATTCACTACTCCACCCTAGGGAGGTTTTGCTCTCATTTTATTTTATTTTATTTTATTTCTGCTTTTATTTGAAAGGATGGTTATTTATTTTTATTTTTTTCTCTCTCATTTGACAAACATTGGGGATAATGTATGATTTAAGTATGGGAGGATACTTCATATTTTTGTTTTTGGTAGTTTGTTTGTTTTTTTTTTTTTAAAAAAATAAGTTAAATTTTGTTTCATTTTATTTAATTAAAAAAAGAGAAAAAATAAAATAAAAAATTTGAACTTTCTAAGTTGATGTGTGTTATTTGGTTGGCTAGAAATCTATGAAAAAATATCTCATATCAATAGTTTTTGTACTTGTAATGACTATTCATGTCTTTATTAGTTTTTTTTTTTTGAATTATAAGTATGCAAAATTTGATACAAACCCCATTTAAAAGTGAGATTTTGAAGATAAAGCGAGCAAATTCATTCGTTGTGTTTGGAATTTTCTTTCTTGATGAGTGATTATCACATTTGGATTGAACATTCTAGAACTTGTAATGTTATGCATTTCGAGATCACATTTAGGGTTTCATGCATTGAAATAATAAAGGCATCTAGATTTTACTACATTTTGGCTTTCATAAAAATCCATACCTTAATTTATAATTCTCTTAGTAAACCAATTTGAGTTTGAGACTCTTTCTTTCTTCAAACACCATTCAATATAATACTCTAACCCTATTTTGACTTGCATTTCAACCCTTATACCAAGGATTTATGTAGTTAATTGTATGATATTAGTTATATGATTGTCTCATGAGATATGTATTGATTAGAATTTTGATAATGATATTTGCTACATATGATAAAGGAAGGAAAAAGTTTGATTTTGTTTATTTTTTGTACTGAAAAGTTCTTCATAAAAAAAAAAAGAACAAAACAAAAAAAAAAGAAAAAAGAGGGAAAAAAAAAACAACAGCGAAAAAAAAAGAAAAAAAAAGTGTTGTATCTCTAATATTTTCATTTCAATCATGGATCATAGAGAAAAAGTTTGATATTTTTATATATTCTTGACTGTTGGCTATGTTGAGCACATGTAGATAGGGAAATCATATATTTTTTGTGTGCTATTTGTGAGGGGCAAATGTGTAATTATAGAAAATTGTGTGGTTAGTTGCATATTTTCTTTGATACATTTTAAACTCTTGATATACCCCCTTTATCTTACCTTTAACCCTAACCTCATTACTTGATTAGTGTATAAAATTCAAAATTTTAAGTGGTGGAGATTTGATATATTTGCAAATATATGGTAATATCAATTTCAATGTGTTGATTTGAATGTTATTGATATATTCTTTATCCATTTTTGAGTGAATTTGAGTGAACCCTTGGAGAAAATATTGGATCATGCAGTTTTGATTTAATAAAGAACTGTTGAGATTTATAATGGTTGTTCTCGTACGAAATACTATGAAATGTTTGTTGTTTTGATTATTTTTCTAGTTTGACTCTCATGGTATATATTGGCTTAGTAGTTTGAAAGAAAAATAGATTGATTTCGGTAGTTTTAATTTTATTCGAGTTAGGAATGTTTGGGAGCAAGCATTATGTAGGTGTGGGAAAATTTGATGGGGTATAAATTAGTGTAATAATTATAGTTTATTTTATTTTATTTTTGAATAAATATTACACTAATTATTGTGTTTTAGGTTTTATTTTTTTGTGGCTCATTCAAGAGAGGCAGTCGGCTGCTCTTCCTGGGAGGACGGTTTTCATTCTTTTTATTTTCTCTTCATTGTTCAGCAATTGAAACTTTGTAAGTTTTCTTTTTTTATTATTTTATGTTTTCATTTTAATTAATTTTCTAATTGAATGATCATTAAAATCTTAATGAATAAAGATGATTATGATATCTAAATGATATTATTTACTCAATATTTTGTAAATATTTATTTAATCTTCATATTCTAATGTTTATGATTGTTTTAGTTTTATTGAATAGAGATCTATATTTGATAACTCTAGAATAATCTATAGTCAATTAAAAACGACAAGATTTGTTTGTTTTTAATGAAGTGATAATTGACATAATTTTATAGCCTCACAAGCGATTTAACTTATACCAAGACATTAAATAATCTAATTTTAATGAATCTATTGTGTGTTTATTAATTAGAATTGGATCTCTCTAGATTGTAAGACTGTCGAAATACTAAATCCAATGAGAGTCACTTGGGTTGTCTTTCGATTAAGGAAGTAATTAATTGTGGTACCTTAATTACCGAAGAAATAAGGAGGGATTGGTCGTTTTGTGATATTTAACGACTATAACTAATTTATTTGCGGGATGTTGGGTAATTTTTGTATCGATGATCAATCAAATACATCAAGGTAGAAATAATTCTTTTGTCTAGAAAAAAATTGATTTTCTATTAGTATTTTTATTTAATTAGTTTAGTTAATTTTCTAACCTCATATTTTTATTTTATTTTATTTTTCTTAAAAGAAGTAAATCTATTATTCACTGTGGATTCGACCCTACTTATCCTAAATTCATCTTTCATAAAATAGATAATTTATTTTTGATAGTTTGACAACACGTCATGTACATCAATATTTTTGTGCCTTTAGATTTTTTCATTAAGCTCAAATTAACTTGTGTCCAATAAAAACATTGAATTTATTTTCTTCCCAAAAAAAAAAGAAAAAGCAAAAAAAGGGGGAGGCATATCCATGGCATAGAGTACAAGTTATTTTACAATTGCTTAAAAGAGAGGGCTGAAAAGAGCTCAGGGTGATGATCTTCTACTATCTGTTCCTGCCATTATGCAAGAAAGGAACGAGAAATCCGATGTGTCTTTTTTAATATTCTCAATTTATTTTGATTTATCTCAATTTAATTATATTTTGTTTATTATGTTGTAAAAATAAAAATAAATGTTTTTTTAAAAGCAGTAAGCGGAGGTGCAACAACTCAATATTTCTTGCTTTTTATAATAATATATCTTAAATCCTAGTTAGCAGCCCATTAATGAAAGTGTGATCCCATGATATATATATAAAAAAAATGAAATTCTATGCAAATAATAAACTTTTTCATAAAAAATAAATCTAAAATTATTAGTACATTAATAAAATTTTATATGGGATATTCGACCTAACTTTTTACCTTTTTTAAATAGATTTATATGCATTAAACTAATTAATATCCAAGAATACCCAAAGAGACAGCCTAATGGTCACAATCTTTTCTTTCAAACCTGAATCTCACATAAACCCTGAGAATCAGGATTCAAATCTCTATATAATAAAAATAATAATAATAATAATATCTAATAAAGTTCCATGGTATCCGAGACCAGGATAATATGGATTTAGGTAGCCACAGGATTAGTGGAACCCCTAATTGTTGCAATAAATTCTTAAGATGATGATAGCTTCAGTATAGAAACTGAGGTTCTGAGCTGTGTCAAGAGGCTGTTTTTTTCCTTTTCTTCAGCAGAGGAAAATAAGATTTTCCTCACGGAGAAATTTTTTTAAAATAAAATTATTTATAATTTTAAATGTTACTCTCAAAAACTTATAACTCGTCCCTCAAAATTATAATCATAAATTTATATTGAATCGAGTGTCAAATATAAATTTCTGATTTCATCCGATAAAAAAACTGAAAACAAAGTCATTTTCTCTATTAAAAGAAATTCAAGTGTCTTTTCACATTCATTCACCGGTATCTGTAGATGGTTTTGGATTCGAGTCATGATAATAAAAGAAAGAAGGATATGGGAGAACTAACTTCTTAATGAATATCATAGTATTCGAATCGGATTAATCAGATAAAATCCAGATACCAGTCAGTGGATACTTAATTAAGAGCCCACACAATGACACTCTTTAATTTTGCCAAACTCCCTAATATGGACGAACTAATGGGCGTGAAGGGATTAGAGAGCATACTTGGAAATTCTTTTGGAATCAGGCGAAAGGAGGACACAATTCCTTACCCACCAAAAAGATTAAACATGTGTTTATACTCTAATCACGTTTATTAATCCGAACTGATAATTAAGTTTTAACTAAAACGTGCACTTAGAGTAAACTATAGTGTCCATTTTCTTCTTCTTCTTGCAAAAGAAGTTAAGGGCAACCCTATTTGTTTATTTTCATCAATTGGTTATTCAAATACAAGTCTATTTCACCCTCTACCCTTTTTTCTAACATATGGTTCTTACCCACAAATTTTCTCAAGAAAAGTATTGGAATGACAATGCCATTTAGAAAGGTTAAGATTAGTATAATAATAATTATTATAATTTTTTATTAAGAATTTTTTATTTTAATTAAAAGATATTATATGTAAATAACATAGAATATAGACAAAATAAAACAAATTAGGGTTTGGCAAATGGAATATTAGATCGCTGTCTTAAATTTAGTGTGCGCCATTTTTTTTTTTTTTGATAATCTTCAATATATTTTGCCTTCATTAAATCCAACTTAGTCTTTTGTAAATCAAACAATTTGCGGATAACTATTAGAGTATCAATACTTTTAGTGAAGTTGTGGAATGACTTTTGTCAGGACACCCAGAAGAGGGTAACTACATACATCGTTGCTGCCTTTGAGTGCATATTTTTTAGTAAAAATAAAATAAAAAATATTCAAATTCACACATAAAAAATAGAAAGAGAATTTTTGTATTTTTTGTTAAAAAAAAAGCTATTTGATCTTTTTTTTATAAAGAGAAATGCAACTAAATAAGATCAAATCTAGAAAAAGAGAATAGAAGTGGAGAGACTCTATCGGTTGAACTATCTTTACGGAACAAAGCTATATGATATTCTAGGCTAGATTAAACAATAAAAGAGGTGAAAGGGTTATACAAGTGAATTGGATGGTAAGAATAATTAATCACCCATTTCTCACAGTTAATGTTGAGATTCTTGGGATCTTGCTCTCGTTTTTTGAGGCATATTACTCCCTTCTCCCTTCACGTAATCAAATGCCAAAAAATGGGGTATCCAAACTAAGTAACCAAGTAAAAGTCCTAAGCCAAAAATTTCAACCAAAAATCAGTGTTTCAAATATTATAATATACTAAAGGATTGAACCAGTTTGATTAAAAAAAGAAAAAATTTATGATATGACATGTATAAAATATTAAAAAGATCATGCAAACCGATACTATCTTATCAAAACAGATCAATATTTTTTAATTTAATTTTTTAAAAGAATTTAAAAATTAAAAACAATGAGTTCATAAATAATAACTATTTATGCCTCATTTTCTTCGGTTAATCGACTCTTATTTATCACATTTCTCTTAAATAATGATTTTTTTTTTTTAACGGCTAGATTTGCTACAATATTTGAAACACCAAAAAAAAGCTCATTGATAGATTTGGGTTTGGACATTTAATTATGAAATTTGTTGCCAACCAAACAATAATGACTTTTCCCATAAGAAAACTCTAATCAAAACCAACTTTAACACTCTAAAGAAAATTATGCACTTACCAAAACCATTCAACCAACCCCCTTTGCTTAACTCAAAATTCAAAAAAGTCCACTTTGTAGCACCATATGCAGAGAGAGAGAGAGAGAGAGATTGCCTCTCTCTCTCTCTCTCTCTCTCTCTCTCTCCCCCCCCCCCAAAAAAAAAAATGTTTTGATCCATGAATTCAACCTACTTCATTTTCATCACATTTATATGAAATGTTTTAACACTAGTTTTGGCCCACCCGACTTAATTCCAAAATCTCAATCATTGAAGTACCTTCAAGTACGTATTCGGAAATCAAATGTTGTGTAGATGTCTTTGTTAACTTGGGTTCATGAGTCTTTTGTTACTATTGTACTATATAACCTTACTAGGAAAAATAATTGCACAATTAATCCATAATTATTTCCATTTATTATTTATAACACTGCAAATTATCTTCGCTTATCTGAATTCAGTGATTACATTTTTACTCGTTTGTCCTTCATTGACCCTATCGGGGATTGTCATTTGCAAGCCCATGGTTTTAAGGTACCATAGATCTTAATTAATTAATATATAATTTTAGAAATTGTAATACAAATATTATTTATTTCTCGAAGAGTTTTAACCTAATTTTAAAATTATAATTTTATATATATATATATATATATATATTGTATTTGATGATGCTTCGCCATCTCACCTACTCTGTATACTGTTGTTATGCATGCCCTAGAAACTGTGTGCACCGAAGAGAGAGATGGATCACGAGTAGGTGAGCTTCTAGATGTTCATCTTCATTAGGATTATAATTTAAGAGTCAAACACTCACCAACTCCTTTTACTCATAAATCACTGATTTAGTTTAATGCCCTTTAGAATTTATGGTTTCATTAATGGCCTAGTCTCTGTTCTCTTTAATGGGCTTTCAATCCTGACCTTGCATTTCTCGTGATAAAGAAGACTAGGCCAAGAATTGACAAGCCACTTTTAGTGCATTTGTTCGCATTTTCTACCTCGATCTTTACTCTCCTTCCTTTTTTTTTTCCAATCGATTGATATTTAAATTCAGTTCAATCAATTTAATTTAAATATTATGAAGTCTATTAAACATCAACTCTTTTAATCTTATTTATCTATTTTTATAATTTAAATTTAAAATTTATGACCAAGAGAGTGCAACGACCTCCCTCCCATTATTTACATACAAAATATTTTAATAAAATAAGGGTAAATTAATTCAATTTTAAATAAATTTATTTAAACTCCTATGCAATCAAAATGTAATAAGAATAATCATTGAATAGTTTAGTGGTATGAGTGTTAAATTTTTTAATTAAATTTCAGATTCGAAATTTAAGAATGAAAAAAACTACGCTGGTAGAGTCACACTCTAAATAGGGCTTCCATATATATTCGAACTAGATTAATTGAAATATGATTTCCCATACTCGTGATAGAAAAAAATAATAATAAGAAGAAGTAGAATAAACTTACTATATGCATTTTCTAGTTAAATCTCTTTCTCTCTCACTACAAAAAAAAAAAAAAAAAAAAAAAAAAAAAAAACATAATTTTAATGACGAAATTTAACGACAGAAAAAATTCATCGCTATTTAGCGATAAAAACCAAAATCAATCGCTAATTTATTTTTTGTTGTTAAAATTAGCGACGGATTCTTATTTCTGTCATTAATTAGGGATGGATTTCATTTTTCGTCTTTAAATTTAGCAACGAACTATTATATCTATCGCTGATTAGCGACGGATTACGATTTCGTCACTAAATTTAGCGACGGTTTCAAACCCGTCGCTAATTTAATCACGGATTTGATATCCGTCACTGAATTTAGCGATTGACTATAATATCCGTCGCTAATTTAGCGATGAAAATATAATTCGTTACTAAATTTAACGAGAAAAAAATATTTGTTGCTAAATTTAGCGACGAAAAATAAAATTCATCCCTAATTAGCGACGGATTTGAAATCCGTCGCTAAATTTAGTATTGAAAACATAATCCGTCACTAAATTTAGCGACGAAAAAAAAATTCGTTGCTAAATTTAGCAATGGAAAAAAATATCCGTTACTAATTAGCAATGGATTTCAAATCCGTCGCTAAATATAATTTTATATTTTTATTAAATATAATTTTATGTTTTTATTAAAAATATAATTTTATATTTTTTAAATATAATTTTATGTTTTTATTAAATATAATTTTGTAATTCTATTAAATATAATTTTGTATTTTTATTAAATATAATTTTGTATTTTTTGTTAGATTAGAGAATTATATTTTTAATGGTAAGAGTTAGAAAGAAAGTAAAGAAGTAAAAAAAATATATATATCTGATAAGTTAATGTGTCATAGTGGTTAAGAGCATTCCAGATAACCCCTTAAATCTATATTCAAATTTGAGCAAAAACATATTTTTTTGTAAAAAAAAAAAGAAAAAAAAAAAAAAAGCAACAAAGGGTGGGCTGGAGGGTGCAGGCATGGGTGGGCAAGCAGCTGGGGCCAGGATGGCGGCGGCTGACGGACGAGCTCTACAAATAAAAATATTAAATGTGAAATTTAACGACGGATTTAGATTCGTCCCTAAAATTTAGCGACGGAAACTGAAATCCGTTGCTAAATTTTTGCGACATATTATTGATGACGGAAATTTTTCCATCACTAAAAGTATTAATGACAAATTTTTTTAAAATTTTCGTCCTTAAATCGGTTGTTAAACTCTTATTTTTTTGTAGTGTCTCTCAGCTTTATGCATGTTCGGTAATTCAACCTTAAACCTTAATTACCCAAAATCCTTTATTAAATAACACTTTTGAATCCAAAAAAAGAAAACGGTCTTGCAGACAAATTCCCATATTGCGGTGCGGCACCATATATCATCAAAAAAAAAAAAAAATCATCAATATTTTGTGTATACAATAAAATCTCCTCGTTGTTGTTATTTTTAAGGTCAATATTAAGTTTTCTAGGTCGGCCATAAGCGTTGATCAAAATCGAGAAAACTGGACCCCGCCCCCCGGGGGGGGGGGGGACGAAGACTTGCGGAATGAACATCAGTCTCTCTCATAAAACCAACAACAATCGGAACAATTGGAGTTGCTTTGCTTTGCTCAGGAGTCTGCGTCAACAGTTGCATGTCCTTGTCTCACCCGTTACACAACCCTTCTTCCACATTTTTCTTCATTGGGTTGGTAGATTATTGGCTTTTTTGAACATAAGTTCTGTCAATGAAATGTCCATTTTCTGAACTCAGAAAAGAATAATTAAAATATTAAATAATACTCCATGGACCAAATGAGTCAAAAAGATAATCAGGTGAGCTGCGATATCGATTTGATTTTAATTCATTTGATTTCTCCGACGTAATTCAAATTGAAGATAAGACAGTGTTTTCATTTACAAAATTTTATCATTTATTTCTTATTGTTATTTTATTCATGACGTATCCTTTTTCTTTCTCCTCCAAAACAAAAGTTCCTTTCCTTGTCTGCATCCCAAAAATCATCTTTTGCAGGCAGATAAATATTTTTAACTCATTGGCTAGGTAGGTCTAGACTTTGAAAATGGGCTAATAGGTATATGTCCACTTAGGTAATAATATCATTCCTTTCCCGTTTGGTTGCTTGGTGAAATTTCTGAGAAAAGGTGAAAAATCATGTATTGACTTAAAAGTTAGTCTAATTTCCAGACTTCTTTTTGGGTTTATGGGCTGTAGAGACCGGCTTCAGTTGTGGTAGGTAGAATCAGGTTGTGTCATCTCCGACTACCAATTTATGGCATCGGAAATTTTGAAGTTCAGGGACCATTTTGACTGTGGAAATACTCTTTCTTAAAATGGTTCTATTCATATTTGCCAAACGAGTTTAAATGATATGCATTTGAAGCATTGCTCTAAAATAAATAGTAAGAGCCAATGAGCAATAGCTCAACTATTTACTGTCTTCCTTCCCCTTCTAAGGATCTTGATTTTGAGTCTTCTTATGTACCAAAATAAATAAATAGTAAGAATTAGGGGATGCCTATTAATAGTAATTAATTTTAATTGATTCTTTTATCAAATTGTAATTTTATGTTGTTGAATAGACCCATTTGAAAACAATTGGATGATGACAAAATTATTAAGAATTTTTGTTTAAATTTGATTTATTTAATTAAGTGCTCAAATACAAACCCTTTACACTTGACTCATAACGTAGGAATCTATTATGAGATAATTTGATTTTTATCTTAAAAGTTAGTTATTAGGTAAGATGGAGGGTTCTCGTATTTCCTAACATCTTCTCTAGAGATGATTAATTCAGCTCAGATGCAGAATGATACTGTCTACTAAGGCCAACCATAGATGCCGTGAACCGGGTCCACCCCATCAGTGCATGGCCTTTAAATCCTTGAACCGAAATCTTAACCTTAAGGATGGTTCATGTCCGTTAAGGTGACGTTCAAACTGGTTCATTGTTTCGATCCGGTTCCAAGCTTGAACCGTGTAGTTCTCAATTTTTTTATTTTTTTTTTTTTGTTAATGCTTATTTTTTTCAAAACAAAACAAAACAAAAAAACAATAAAAACATCGACTTGTAAAGGAACTGCCGATTCCTTCCATGTGTTGGGGCATCATGGTTCAACGATTTCTTGATTGGTTCCGACCTGCTTCATCATTTGGTTAAACTTGGCCAAAAACGATACTCCCTTCAGTTCACGGGTCGGGCCTCAACCAGCCCTTAGTCAATTTTCCGGTCCTCCGTTTGACCGTGCCAGTTTTGGGTCAAACCCGCACCACGGTCAGATCTGTGCTAACCTGCATAACTAAATTTAACTAAAAATGCCTCTGTTGAAAAAAAAAACAATAATAATTTGATTTCTATTGTTTAAAATTCTAGTTTTCTTTATGTATCTATACATACATATATATATATATATACAATATATATATATATATATATATATATATATATAAAAGAAAAATTTTAACCGTTAAGCTTGTTGTTCAATTTTAAATTTTTAGATGGCCTTTGCAACGGTTTATTTTGGAAGAAAACATTTCATATTTATTAACCCTAATAGGTCAAAAATTTTTAAATACCAAAAGTTAATTATACCTTATTATATGAATAATGCCAATTGACCCCGCTTTTAGCATTTGTTTAACAATTACACCCACATCATTCGGCCCACTTCAACAATCTTAATTATTACTACGTTAATCATGGAGGGTTCGAATTTTGGCATGGGCATAGAAAAACCTTTGTTGGTAGACCCACCCCCACTAAAATGGATCCCACAGCAGTCGATCCAGAATAATCAGAGCGAAACCTCAGATACCGGGTGGTAGCTTAGCCAAGGTAAAAAAAAAAAAAAAACAAATTATCACTACGTTGGAGAATCTGAAAACCCACTACTTATTTTTATAAATGCATATGTTGGAAATGTTTATTATTCACTCTTTTGTACATTATAAGGAAAAAAAATTATTGTGTTTTAAAGAATTCAAATATCTTTTCTAAGATCTAGTGTTGTGGACATGTGTACTTTTATGATTTTTGTGACCTCTATATAACAAAAAAGGAAAAAAAAATTATGAAAAAAAAAGGGTCGGAAACAATAAATTTATAAAATTTGGAGTAATGTTAGATAAATTAAACAGATAAAATTTTATACACAATTGATATTAGTATTTTTTGACTAATTTTTTAAAAAATTATTAAAAATATACTTATAATTTATTAAAAATTAGTTAGCATATGTTAAATCACCTAAAATTTAATTCATTTAATATATACTTTATTAATCTATTTAATTCATTTGATTTATAATTTATTAATTTATTAAATTTTTTAATGTTGTCTTTTTCAAAGCTGGAGCCGCCATCATTGGCAATTTGATTTATTCTGTGGTTTTTCTTAATAGGTTCCATTATTATAGTGGACACACAAACATTGAAAGTACCCTTTTGGCCTATGATCATAGGATGTGTCTAAAGCGTCTCAATACTTCCCCAAATGCAGGCACACAATACAAGCAAGCCCTTGTGATTATTCAACTCCTTCTAATTGGGAGATTAGTTGGAAGCTTTAATAATTTCAAATTGAACAATTAATACGCATAAAAACACTCGCTAATAGAAGACTTCTTATACCTTTTTTTGTTATATAGAGATTTGAATATAAAATCTTCAGATTAAGGAGAAAAATTGTGATCACTAAACTGTCTCTTTGGAGACATAGAGAACTTCTTATACACAAAGTATAAGCAAACAAGGTATAATCCTTTTTATCTTTTTTTCTTGAGCAATAAAAATATATTTATTTGTTATATAATAATCAGTTTGATATGTAATTATGATACAAAAAATAAAACTTCTAATATAAAACAGTAAAAATATTCGTAATATTCGGGTGATATGCAATTATTGTAACTAGATTTAAATCGGTCACCATGTGAAAACAGGATAAAAGAATTATTTTGCATGTTTTAGTGCCTAGTGTCAATGATTGAAAGAGTAAATCGCACGAAATAAAGGATTAGTTAATGAACGATATGTAATGTAACAGAGGAAGCACTTATAAAATATTTTTTCTAATAAAGGTGAAACATGGGGTTGGGAGAGAGAAGAGGAAGTCTTATGGAGATTTGGGAGGGCACTGAACAACGTGAATGCAGGATTAGGTAACGCCTACGCAAGACACCCACCACAATTTTCTTTTTGTGGGGTTAATAAACGTTGAAAAATACTGATTGGGAAAAAAGAAAAGGAAGGATTAAAGCTTTAGAGGTGTGGCATTTGTTGTGCCTCAGAATGTGGGTATGGCAGACAACAAATTTTGCTTTCAAGTTTATATAGCTAACACTTGGGCTGCCACTGGACTGAGTCGTTTTTGACTCCATCAAGAGCCAACAAGAAATGATCATAGCCACTGTTTTTATTTTTATTTGGCTTTGTAAATACTCCATGGTGTAGAAATTGATTGTTTTCAAGATGTGACATGCATCGCCTGTTGTTAAAGCATCAAGATTATGATTTTAGAATATTCTCTAGGGTTCTCTGTTTGCCGGTTATGGGAAGGAGAAGCTAGAAATTCAAACAACGAGCAAGGGGCTTTTTCTTTCTCCCTTATTTTTGGTTCATTGGAAGGGTTATATGCCCTTTTTTGGTTAGAAGGGTTATATGCCCTATTATAACTAGACTAGATATCCCCAAAATGATAGTCTAATAGTCACATTCTTCTCTCATATTCTAGTGATCCGGAATTCAAATCTTGTATTACCAAAAAATAACTTGACTGGGTTATGAGGTTTCAATTCCCTCACCAGTTACAAGGGCAAAAAATTGTTGGCATTATTCAGCCAAGGAGCGAATAATCTACGGTGATCTCCGGGTTAGAGCATTATTCAGGCAAAGAGCCAATAAGCTGGGTTGCCCTCGTTTTATTGAAAAGAAAAGAAAAAAAAGAAAGCTGTTTCGAGACCCTGCACCTAAGCCCGACTGTAAGGGCCTACTGTTCCATTTCAAGAGTCCAAGATAGCCTAACAGAGCCCATTTGTGACCCAGTGGACCACTTTATTATCATTTTGGTCTCCGAGGGAGGAACATGTAAAAAGGGGGCCGTTGGGTTGAGACCAGTCTGGTTGGATGTTAATGGACCCATGAAGAACCAGCCTGTAATCCTTCCACCGAGAGCAGGACGTGTTTGCTGCTATGTGAAGCCAGCCTCACGCTGTTCCCTCCACTCTGAAGCCCAGGGCCTACACCCAAAGCCCATGTCTAACTCCCAACTTGGAGTGGGCGAACCAGCCAGTATCAAGGCCCACTCTGTGAACCTCATGCCCTTGCTCGAGTTACAAGCTCGCTCTGCATTCCTCGCCGGTCGACCTCTTTCTATTGTATTTCACGTTTATAAAGATGTTAACTAGCCAGTGGGGGACAATATACATACATAGGAAAAACAAATAACATAAAAATTAGCAAGGGCTCAATAGGAGGAGAACTTTTATTCACAAGTAAAATCCTCAAAACCAGCACTTCTTAAGTGTTGTTGGCTATTTCTTCGTATAACTGTATCAAGGTGTGCCTTGTGAATTTCTTGTAAAGTAGTAATAATTTGCACCATTGGCAGATCCTTTTCTGTCCCCTCAAGCATTGATTCTTAAACTCTTGGTATCCGTATTTACAAAAATGATGATCAAAATAAATACTGACTATTTAAAATTTTTTACTATTTAAAATAAAATACCACTCCTTTGGTGGCAATATTTATTAAAGGCAGGAAGGTGCCCTAGAAGTTAGGCAGGACAAATGACTCACGAATCACATGTTTGGGGTCGTTTGACCAAAGCATGACTTGGGAAAGGATCGATTCAAAATAAGATATAGAATAATCGAACATAATTGCAGTTTCATTGTACCTTTGTTCTAACAAAGAAAAATGGAAAATACAATGGTTGTCTTGCGTAAACGTCCACGGGCATGATGTTCTCTTGGAAGGGAATAATATCCCAAAAGGGCCTACGTGTAGTTGATTCAGAAGAACCCCACGCGTTCATGCATCCCACAGTAGAACTACCTTGTTGTACATTCCAATGACCCCCTTGCTTGTTCTAGAAAATATGATATTTGAATTGATGAAAATGTTAATGAACTCCTTCGCGAAAGTTGAAGGGTAAATTTAATTAAAATTTATTGTGATTTTTAATATAAACAATTATAGAATAATAGAGGCATGCGAATATAGACTCAGAACTAAAATTGTACTCATACATATAATGGTACACATTTAATTGAATTGACACACGATCGGTTTAGTAAGTTGAAGTGTTAAATCTTTTAATCAAGTATTATGTTCGAAATTTAGAAATAAAAAAGATTATGCTGAAAGAGGTACCTCCTAAATAGGATTCTCACATACTCGAATTAAATTAGTCAGAATATGATTTTGGATATCGAAAAAAATCAGCCACTCAAACAAATATAAAAGTCACAGAGTGATCTGGCAATTTCACATAGAAGGGCTCTCACTCGATGGGTCAAAGGTATATCAAAGATATCTGGCCGACAACTAAGATTTGTAGAATTTTTTTTTTTATTTTGTAATACCTAACTTTATTTTAAAAAAATAAAATAAAATAAAAATAAGTTAAAACGAAAGAACTAATATAATATAAAATTCTCCCATAATAATTGAATTCTTTGATTAATATTTTGTCTGGTTTTGTGCAATTCTTGACTAAATATGGGAAGATCTTCCCAAGAATATTCAAAACTATTTGGGCCAGAAGATTATGTGCAATGATCTCTTCTTTTGGAAAATGCTTAAAAAGAAATCTAGAATATAATGAAAAATCAACAATCGTGTGGATGGAAATGTGGGAGAAGAGTCATATTTTGTTACATAGTATGGTTGGATGGGTAATATTATTAAAATCCAAATGCAGATTGAGGCGTGTTAAAAGCTAATTGCTTGTGGATATTATGATTATTATAATTTTTACACATTAATTCAATCTCTATCTACATCCTTGCTTGCGTGTACCCAAAAAGTTGGTAAAAGATTTTCATGGTGTTGGGTTGTATGGAGAGAGGGCTTGGGATGATGGAGAAAGAGGAGGCAAAGGAACTCTTGGTGAGTTGGTCGGCTACTGGTGCCAACAAAAATTTTTTTTTTTTTTTTTCCCTTTTTTTTTTTTTTTTTTTTTTTAAAAAAAAAAAAATTTTTTATTTTTTTAGGAAAAACCTCCCCCTTTTTCTTCCTTAAAAAAAAAAAAAAAAACCTTTTCTTTTTTCTTTCCTAAAAAGCATCATAGAGTAAAAGACTATTTCTTTTCAAAAATATCTCCTTTTTTGACAAATTATATATATACATATATAATATAATTTTGACATCAATTTGTTTTGATTTTTAGAAGAGAGAAAACATTTTCCGACAAAAATATAAAGGAGAAGAAAATATCTCTCAAAATTTCTTGTAAAAAAAGTGAATTTTCGATGAAAGAACTTTTTTTTTTTTATCATTCCATGCGTAATCAAATTAATCTCGCCATTCAAAATCTAAGATAAAATTTTAAAAATTTGAAACGATTAATATTTATTTTATTTTCTATTGATGATTATTATCTAGTCGACCAAAACGATAGAATAACTCTTTGAAATATCCCAGTAATTGAAAGTTTCTAGAATAACTTTTGCACACGTTGTGTTTTTGTTCTATACAATAGCTGGCCAAATAACAAGGTTTTGTCGTGCCTAAGATTTCCCTAGAAAAGTTTTGCATATCCATCTCTCTCTTTGAAGAACAGATGAAATCAAATGCCTGAAGTAATTTTGGCAGAGAGAGAGAGAGAGAGAGACGTGTTTGAAGAGAACATTAGACAAGCCATGTGACAAGGACATAGGAGTCATGCACAATGGTTATAGATTCAACATGAGGACATGCTTGTCTTGGCTTGAAATTTGTGTTTAGAGTGAGACAGCTTCAGAGTAAAGCCAACATTCTTTCTGAGATTTTCCATGGATGGAGAGACTGCCACGATATCTTCTAAGCCTAGCCCCAAAAAATGTATACTAGAAAATCTGTAATCAACTTAACCACTGACCTTCATTAACATGCAAATTTTTATAAATAATCTTTAATGACTTGATAGGTGAACAAAGCTTCGGACCACCGACAGTTATTTGGCCTAATAGAATATGTTGATAGATTCCTTAATCAAGATATTGAGTTTTACTCATGAAGCAGATTATGTTAAAAGGATAACTCTCTAAATGGGTTACTGTAAGTCTATTAATTGAAATATAATTTTGAATATCGATTGGTATAGAAAAAAAAAAGACTTAAAACTTTTAATATTTTATAAAAAATGTGTCCAGATCTCATTAGTTCTAAAATTTCTGTTTTAAGATAGATGGCACTGTAGAAAAGAGAAATTATTATTCTCTCTTTTTTTTTTTTCCTTTGGACTCGTGTTTCCTTTTTTTATGGGTATATAACTCATTTTGCCAGCCATTTTCTTTTCTCTAATTTCCCCACCAGCATCAGAGAGCACAAAGACAGGGCACAGACAGTACCAAAAAGTCAGGCAAGATTCCAGTCCATTGAAGGACATAGTACACGTGTTCTCTGGTCCAAAATTTAAGAACATGTCATCACACGAGAAACTCGACTTGGGACCTTCTCTAGTTAATGTTTGAAGTAGATTTCTTCATGAAAAATTAAATTTTAACCACCGCAAACATAACTTGGACTTTTGAGCCCTAAGAGCTCACGAGAAGCAAAAATTTTTCAACTCCAGTGAATATTTTCAAGTCGGTCCCAACCAGTAACTAAAAAAAGAAAAAAAAACCCAAATCAAAAGGTCAATTTTTAAAAAAAAATAATAATTTCTAACATGCATTATATGCAAAAATATGTATTTAAAAAATAAGAGAAAATGACATGACTATATGGATTGAATCAGAGTGACAAGAAAGTAGAACCAGGTGTTTTTCTTCTCTTCCTAGTAACTCTTACTGTATGTTAATGTTACTTTGTGTTCTTCTTCAATCAAGGTGTGCCATGAAAAATCAAGTTGATTAGGGTTAAATTGTCGGGTGCAGAGGCTTCGTTATAATCTAGGGGCAACTTAGGTTCTTTTCTCCTTGTCTTTATCAATCCACCCCCCCCCCCCGCAAAATAAAAAATAAAAAAAAGAAAAGAAAGAAAGAATTCTCTCTGTATGTGGGTCAAAAATCAAATTACGCACACGACTTCGCGTAAAGGGGCAAATGCAAATTCCTACACACTTCAACTTCAAACTTCCCACTATGGAATAGGATGGGTCAAAACTTAAATTAGGTGCCCTATAGTTCCTACACCCCCCCCCCCGGGGAAAAAAAAATCTATCCCTTCTCTAATTAAGCACCATTGCATATATATGTCCCACCAAGAGAGGAATTGAGAGAGAGAGAGAGAGCAAAATGAAAATGGTTGTATACTTAAGTTCTTTATCAAAACAAATAGAAAGCAAGGAAGATAACGATGAGGATGAAAGCAACAACGAGTGCAAGAAAGGGAGGAAAGACTGCACAACACTAACGGTGTGGAGGAAATCACTTGTGTTCAGTTGCAATGGGTTTACGGTGATCGATGCTCGTGGAGATTTAGCGTATCGGGTCGACAACTACATCGGACACCCTCCTGAACTCACTCTCATGAACGCTTCCGGCAAACCCATTCTTACCATGATTCGTCGCCGCAAGGTACGTTCAAAACACATTACTTCCACATAATTTTATTTTTGTATGTCTAAGTCTAGTAATTCGCACCAACCCATAAATTTTATTTGGCAATTTTGTATCAAAATACCCTAACTTTTTTTTTTTGATCTACACGTGGTGATCTGAGTCTAACCAGTCCTCGAGTCCTCACACAAGACATTGATGACAAACTATTTACAATATTGTATGCCCTCGGGGGAGAATGTTAATTCCGTAATTATAGAATTTGTGATAGATTAGAACTAAATTCCGATTATTCAAAATTTTAAATATTCACCGATGCTATGAGTAACTATCGGCATGATAGAAAATTTCTTGTGACTCACGGTCTCACGAAGTATTTATTAACCCAGATAGCCGTCGGTGAAAGATGCATCTACAAAAAAAATAAAAAAAATCAGTGATTGATGGTTGGGCTAATAACTTGGGTGTTATTATATATATTTTATAAAAAGAAAGTGAAATTAAAAATTTATATTTGAGAGAGAAAGTATAAATATTGATTTGAGATTATAATTTCAAAGTGTAAAAGTTATAAAATTTAGTAGAAAAAGATGACATTTGAAGTTATAATTTAAATTTTATTTTTTAAAAAAAGAATTCAAGATATAGTTGCTTCAGCCCCTCTCTTCGCGCCTAAAAGCCATCTATCACTCTAATTTTTTATATTTATTTCTGTGGAAAGAAATCTGATCTTATTTCCTTTTTTCATGGCTAAAAGTTTTTTTTATTAATTATTTCTATGATTTTTAAATGTAAGAATGATAATAAAATTATTTAGGTTAGCTTATATCAATATTCCAGATAAAATCAGTAAAAGCATTGGAGTTTGAATTCATCTCATCAATGTATTTACTTTTTTATGGATTGATTGGGCAGAAGCTGAGATTGCTAGATGATTGGCTCGTGTATGAGGGAGAAGTCACCGCATCGTCATCATCGAAAGAAGCAATTTTTTGTGTAAGGAAACACATTAGCATTTCCAACTCAAATGTGATAGCACAAGTTTTCGAGACGCAATCGGACAAGAAAAATGCTGCATATGTTATTGAAGGATCATTTTTGCATAGATCGTGTCAAATGTTGGACAAGTCGAGAAGAGTTGTGGCTAAGATTAAGAGGAAAGAGCCAACAAACTGTGGGATCTCTTTTGGGTTTGATGTTTTTGTTTTGGTAGTGAAACCTGGTTTTGATCCTGGTTTTGCCATGGCCATGGTTTTGCTCTTGGATCAAATGTTCTCCTATGGTCTTTTTAACATTAGGAGAATAGCCGATTAGCCTCCAAAAACCTACTACATCTGATTACAAAATGTTTTTTTTTTTTTTTTTTTTGATATTTTTCTTGTGGGTTTGTTTTTTCTTGTCTCTCAAAAAAAAGGACTCATAGAGTATTTCTTGGTTTAGTACGGAGTAAGAGGAGGATGAGTGTATATGTACGTAACATTTTTCCTTATATTTTACAAAGAAACTTATTTTCATTTATCGAATCTATGATTTTAAAATCATTAAAAAATCCAGCTCCACATAATATGGTTGGGTTTTGATCCATTTTCGGATTGGTTGATGTAGACATATGGGTAGTTTGATCATTTTTTTTTTCTTTTTTTTTTATATGTATATACCAATATGTTTTTTATTGTATGGTTATGCATGGACTAGTGATCCGATGCATATAATCAAGTTTACGGGGGCAGATTAATTATTTTCTGCTAAGATCAAATACTTAAAATAACAAAACATTGATGTTCTTGATTTTGTATATCACAGGACACTCAAAAGTGCTAAGTGTTATGTGTGATTTGATGGCGTTGTCTTGCAGCAAAATACCATGTAGCAAGTCTAAAATGGGGATTAAACTCACTTAAATTGGTAAGATTTTAAATAAAATAATTCTCCGTAATAATAATAATTTTAATCATTTATACAAAAATTAATTTTTAATTGTAAAATTATACACTTATTATTATTTTTTATTATTAATAAAATAAAATAAAGATACCAAACAACATTTTTGTTGGCAAGAGTCGTATCCAGTAGCGCCATACGAAAAGAAGGGGAAGAAGAAAAACCAAAAAGCATGGTCACAAGTTGCCGGCATTGCTCTTTCATGTGACCTGAGTAAAGCCAAACCGAATTTAAACTCGAAGGATGTAAGCCCTGCCTCTGCAGATCACTGTTTAAGGCCCAGTAACAATCCTTCCAAGTTTTGCTTAGTTTCCTGTCCTCTGCAACCCGAGAGAGAGAGAGACGGGGGAAAGAAGAATAAAGAAGAGGAAGTAGAAGAAGAAGAAATTTCCATTGCCTTAAGAGAATGCTCTACACAAGGCAAAGAATTTTTGTGCTGCTACAACTGGACTCGTTTACTGTTACAACAACACTAAAACACTTGTATGTCATGTCACTTCCAAAAGCCCTTTCAACTCGAATCCGATTCTACCCTCTAACATGATATGTACATATGACCAGCGTGAACAGCAGCCAATGCCAACAATTCACAAATAAAATGAAGGGGAAAAAAAAAGTAGGCTTTTGTTGACAACAATAGCTTACTACCTCCGGCTAGCTTCTGTTCCAATCCATGGGAACTAATTTCCTTTGATGCTGCCGACTGTTGCTGGGTTTGTCTGAGACCCTCAAAGACGAAGTCGTCATGCATGCCTGCTTCATAATGTTGGGAGTAGTAAACTTTGTTTCTGATTCCACCTCTCGGACTAATTTCAAAGGCAATGATCTACTTGACCTGGGAGCAGACCAATTTATTGGTCCATTCTTTATGTTGTTTATATGATCTATTTCTTTTCTTCTTTCCGTTGTCAAGAGCTTTGGCCTCTTCAAAGGAAATATCTGGTCTGAACCGTGGACTGCATTTGCAGAACCTATTGTGGTTGATGAAGCTAGCTGTCCTTCAGGTTCATCAATTGATTTTGCCTTGCGAGCTTTCATGGCCTTCTGTGACAGCTTCTTTGGCGACTTGATCATGTCATCTAGGTTTTGCTTCAATGCTTGTTGTGCAATGTCGACAAGTGTCTGGGCAGCTGCCAATACACTTGGCGAATCTCCATCTGTCAAAAATGAGATAAAAGTGAGCAACACCAAACAAAAAGACACTTGATCAGCTTTTGCAAATTCTAGTAGGCATCAAAGGATCACACTTCCCTACCATATGAGATAATGCACCAGTAGGCACAAACAATAACTAACAGCAACATATGAAATCAACATTGACAAATCGATTAAGGTGTTGAGTGTACACCATGGAGTGATGCAAGTCTATCAAAAGCCAAACAGACTTAATAACAAGGCAAAACAAGATACTTGGCAATACTTGGTTCTAAAAAATAAACAAGCTATTAGAACACATTCTATTATGAGGGATGTAAATACATGACTGTAGTCTATAAAGTCGAGAATTCTTCAGCTCTTATATCTCTTCTCCCCACTTTACTCTCTTCCTAAACCTTCTCCTACCTAGCCAGTGGCCTGGCTTCCAGAATATCATCTGCATACCAGGGACCGAGGTCTCCTCTTTCCCTCTTTACGTTCCCTCAAAATTAACTTTCCTAATCAGTGTGCACAGCCTAAAATCATGCTTCCTTGTGCACTATATGAGTACGGTGCAAGTAACAATGAGCAACAAATCATTGAAAGCCTAGAGTCAGCATGCAAACACAAACACATAACATTTCAGATTTCTTCAGTATTCCGCATTTTCTAAAGGATAAAAGAAAACCCCAATTAAAACCAAATACATCAGAAATAGCATAAATGTGTTAATACACTAGAAAAGGAGGAAATTTCATAAAGGAATTGGTACCAAATAAATCCGGTCGCACTCTCACCTGAGGTGATGTGGGAAGCTAAAGAGCAAGTTACAGATGAGGATGATTCCTGTGGATGCCAAGGAGCCGCAGACAATGCGTGTGAGGCCATAATTTTTATTACAGAGCCTTTTATAGGAACTAAGCTGTAATCATAAGACAGTGATTCTAGGTCTGAATAACAGTCCGTGACTGCTCCAAGAGAACTAGCTGTATTTCCTACTCTCTTCCACCTGCCTAGGCAGGTGCTCCTACTAGTCGATAATTTAGCTGAATCTGAACTAGACTTGAAGTGGCCACCAAAAGCATGAGACCAAGGAAAGGGTGGCAAGCTAGCTCGGTGAGATATTATCTTTCCTGAACGTGCATCAGGTGAATATCTTAAAGATGCAGCGGGCTTGCTGGTATCCTGAAGCAGCACCTCCAAGTCCTTGGGTACAGAGAGTGCCAAATGCTCCAAAATATCTTTTGGTTGGCATAATTGGGAATCATTCATTTCAGCCAAGCTTTCCAGCTTGCTACATGAATCTGGATTCTGTTAAAGTACATAAGATATTTGACAATCAGTTTACAAAACCATCCTTTATAAAGAAAGGATTGAAATCAAAAATAAGAGAACAAGTTTAAAATAGATATTCAAATAACAATACCCCTCCATAAAGCCCAAGGGAGTATCAGAGGCACCAGCGCATCACTCCCTGTTGCAAATATATCAGGGCCACAACCCAGTCTCTAACATGGAAGCCAGTAAAAAAAAAAACAAGGGGACAATGTTTTTAACTTCCTCATCTCTTTTAGAAAGCAGGAAGGGAAAGGCCAAGGGAGGAAAAATCTGACAAATTTTTCTACTTCAACATGACGTGATTTCAAGAGAAAACACTATAACATTGTTTCCTCTTTCTCCCTCTGCCCCCGTCATCATTATTTACTTTCCCTCTTTAACCATACTGCATAACATCTCATGGTTAGGTCTCCCCACCCTTCCCTTCAGCTACCCAATGTTAAAAGACTTGCAGTAAGACAAAGAATCATAAGTCCTTTGAGAGAAAAAGAAACGGATTGGTTTTTCATCAGTTTCTATTTTCAATTTGTTCCTCACATAAATCTATGCAGTAAGTGCACCACGAGTTAATATCACATACACATCATACTTGTACTTGAAACCAACCTTATCACCATCTCCAGCAGAGGTAATTCCTTGGTCAGCATCAGTGGGGTCTGGTACAGACAAGCCAGAGCATAATAGGCCAATGGGCATTTTGTTGTTGGAGCCAACAGCTGTCTCAGCAGAATTTGCAGATCGTATACGCCTGAGCTGAAGAAGAGAGCTAGCCTCCTTCACTGAATTAAGCAGGTTGTCATTTGAAATTGCACCGCTCTTCCCCTTATCTATTCCTAAACCGGAATGTTTGAAACTGCCAGCAAGAAGATCATCCAACAATATTTCATCCATAAGCTTTGTGACATCACGAATGTCTGACTTCAAGCCATATATTCCTGTCATATTAGCATTTACAAGGGGGGGAAAAAAGGACAAAGAAAATCATGCATCAGCACTAAATGGTGGTGAAAGCGATGAAGCAAGCTAAACAAACAATAGCACATAACAGTAACTGCTCTACATTGACAAAGTAGTACCATGTAACTTGACGGACTAAAGATTAAGCACAAAATGGTGGCGAAAATAATGGATTTTAAATCCTATATGTATATGATCCCTTTTTATTCCCTTCATACCGCAAGTTTAAAACAAGAGATGATCTCTTATTTTCCTATATTTCCTCTGTTTTCAACAACTACTCAAAATAAACCCATATGTATTCACACAGATATAAATATATATATATATATATATATATATATATATATATATATATATCCAATCAACATTCAACAAAAGCAGGCCTTTCGGATATTATTGGCTGATGAACTAGGAGGGAGTGAGCGAAGTAGGCAAGGAATGCAACATGTGAAAGATATGAAAGCTATATCAGCATGCACTATCATCATTCAAGTACTAACTAATCTAGCTTGTCAAGAAATCAAGAGATCAAACGGAAAATATTGCTTTTTAGCAGTGTTATTGTCTACTGACACAAAGTCCACCAGGGCTACTTGATAACTGTATTATTTTAATTTCATGTTATTTTCTTTGGAAAATTATTCCTTCTGCTTTTTTCTTTTTTCGTTTTTTTTTTTTTTGGGGGGGGGGGTTAGCTATGGAGATTAGTGTGTTTTTTTTTTTTTTTTTGTTAACACTATTGATATATCTCTGATATATCTCCAATTCCTGCTAAAAGTAAAAGAAAAATAACAAAAGGAACAAAGAGACGTTTAGCAAGGAACATGAACCGAGTCATAAAATACATCATCAGCATGCAAATAATTGTGAATCTATATGCAAGTAGAAATATGGGATTCTTGTGGGCATGCCACCATGTAAAATTTCATAATGTTGACCATTCAATAAGCACTTCAAAAATCCTATTTAGATCAACCATCATGTTTCCAGTACCTGATACAGAACTACTCAGCTGACAGGTCATACCTAGAATGTTGTTCCCTCCACTAGCAGAACTGAAGCTCCCCAAACCAGTTTTCATAGAGAAAGAATCAAATCTGGTCTTCGTGGGAACCTTAAAATTTCTTCTCTCACTTCGCTTTCCATTTAAGTTACTTTTCTGTTTAACAACTGGAATTTTCTCTGAGACTTTAAGAAGAAACAGAAATGAGATCCATAAGTTGTCAGCACAAGTGAACCACAAATGCACTTGAAATCATGTTATTTGGAATAATAAAAAAAATTAATACAGATACCAATTCCACAAAATTGGTATCAGACTGGAATAGATACTCAAATGAAACCGTTTCATGAGACAGCCAATTACCTAATGGAGAACGATATATATTCCTTGCTTGGAATGTGTATCTCACGTTATAACCATGTGTCAAATATGAAAGAGAAGATAGAACACATCAACTAATAAAACAAAGCATCAAGAATCCAAAAACATAATGTAGAATGAAGGAAATGAAGAGAGGTTGGAATGAGATAATGAATCTCTGGGATGAAATCTTAACAAAAAGAGAAAGAAGATATCAACATCTAAGGTTGGGATGTGGACCATATATTTGGAAGTCCTGCGCTATAAAGCCTGTCATCTAACATCAGCATGTGAGGAAGTTAGCAGTAAACAACGATATTGCCTAATGAACAAAACAAAATAAAGTTCATAATCCATCAATTAAATGTTAAAATTAGCTATTCCTTTTTTCAATATGTTTGTTAACATAATTAGCAGTGCTACCCCACTTTAGCAACAAGAGAACAGCGACTTCATGCTTTGGAACTTAACCTTCTCCTTAACGCATTCAACACTTTCCAGTACTTTCATACATAGAGCATACACACATGAAGTTACTAAAACCTCCACAGCATTTAATACAGCCCATAACTCTATTAGTTACCTGGGAAGGTGGATATTGATAAAGATGATCCAAGCAGGTCAGGCGAACCTTCTACATTATAAGCACTAGGTTGACTCACAAAATCCTCAACCTGGGCTGTGCGTAGTCTCTTAGAGCAACCACTGCTATTTCTGGATAATTTTCCAGCTTTACGCTGCAACTGTTTACCCTCAGGTCTGGTTACTGATGGGAGTAAGCCACTCTGACTATGTTCATGAGGCTTGTTCTCCCCATGAAAACCATTTGGCTGGCTAGAATGCTTACAAGATTCATCATGTGGCATCTGGTTTCTAGAAGCAAATCCAGAAACATTAACAGCAAGCGTCCCATCTGACGTAATCACGTTCCACAAGCCAAACATTAAGTACTCAAGCAGCACAAGAAAATTATTTGTATGAAATTTTACACAAACCAGATATTTAAGCAATTCTGACTTTATACTACCCTACGAAGAGCCAATTAACAATGTTAATTGGGAAAGGGCCTCCACAATGCATAAACTCCCCTTGTTGCAAGGGGGATTTTTCACCTAAAAGACTATACCAATTGAACCACCTGCCATTGGAAATGAATAGTTTGTGGTGGATTCCTTCCGCCACCCCCAGTCCAAGGACATAAGAACCAGACATTAGTCTAAACACGTGGACAAAAACCAAGAGCAGCCTACACTGATCGCCCCCCATTAGCAAGATAAAGGCATGAGGTGGAGCGGTATTACCGATCTGCAGATCTAAGATCCTCAGAAACACAATATTTTCACCAAATAAATGGTTAAAACCCTAACTGCTCCACTCTTTGCTAGTGTTCGTTTTCACATAATCAACAAATTATCTAGCACAAGGAAGATATTTATATTCCATTTGCAAAACTCAAAAGCTAACTTCAACCAAGATCAAGAAGTCAAAGGGGCCAATGAAGAGAAATATGACAATCGAGATCAAATTCAGAGAACAACTAAACTAAGAAATCAAAAACAAACAACGGGAAAAACGAAGAAATTTCACCTTGATGAGTGAGCGAAGAGCTGCACCGATCGATCGAAGGACTAACAAGAATCGAAACACAATCCGATTCGCGACCATCTTTAACCCTAACCCTAGCAAAACCATCCGTCCCCATAATCTTCGCTGAGACCGCAACTGTAACTGGGAACTCCAAAGCATCCATCCTCAATAAGCCCTAATTTCCATCATCGCCTTCCTCTTCTCAAATCCAAAACCCTAGACGCGGAAAACGAACCAGATTGAAGCGGTTCCGGCTTTAAAAACAATGAAAAACCCGAATTAGGTTAGGGGTTTGGGTAGAGAAGGAGGGGACAGAGAAGTGCATTTGAGGAAAGAGAAACGCGTTGCGGCGAGGAGAGATGGGAATGGAGAGGATTTTTTAGGGCACGAAAATGTTGGTGAGAAGAGAGAATGACAAGTATTTATAGTTTTCGGGAAAAGGTTTAGCGGTAAATGAAATTCTCCGTCGGTGAAGAATATTCCGGTGACGTTACCGTCAATCTAGACTTCATTCTCCATCTACTGTTGTTTGGGGTATTAGTACGGTGTCGTCTTGTGGGGTCCACGTGGATGTTATCCACAAGAATTCAGATATATAAATATAATGAGAGAAGCGGGGGGAGAGAGCGAGAGAGAGTGCGCGTGTGTGAACGTTACGGTGAGAACAAGAGACGGGGGAAGACTAACGGTCAACTTACGACGTAGTGAGTAAGTAGAATCATTGGATGTCTAACACGTGGCACTTTTCCGCAACCAAAACACATCGGGGGAAATTGGATATTAACAATATTTCGTTTCTAGGAAACAAAAAATAAAAAGGTCCGGGCCTTATTAAAGATTTTTAATATCCTCTTTTCCTAAATTAACCGGTATTTTCTTTTTTATTCTTTTTTTTCAAAAGAATAGCAGAATCTTTGTAACCGAAATTATTTAATTTAAATTATAATTATAATAACTCGGCATCCTAACTTATTACATGTTTTGCATTAGTATGTATATTATTGATAAGATAAAACAATTATTTTAAAATTAAGAATTAAATGTGATTCATTTAATAATGATAAGTTTGGATTTGTACCAATTAAAAGATTTATTTAAAAAAAATCACTTAAAGTTTTATTATTTATAAACAAGGTAGCTATATATTTTTCTTTTTTTTTTCTTTTTCTTCATCGATTTCGATATTTGCCTCTCATATGGTCGATCCTAAATTTTTTAATAGAAGACAGATTATTGTTGTTGTTGTAATTATATATTTTTCTATCAAATTTGTGTTATTAAATTTGACTTCCAGCCTTAGCTGGGGCTTTTTCATTAACCATGCCCTCTCCTCGTGTCTAGATGCTTGTTTATCATAGTGGGCCTTTTTGCCAATGAAATATAGACTGAAACATGTTTATAATTAGGGCTTTTTCGGAGAAAAAATTATTAAATTGGTTGTTAAATTGCCTCTATCAATTTCCTAAAAGAGGAATTATAGGGTTTTTGTAGAGACAATCGAGTGGTAATAAGTTTTTATTCAAGTGTTTTTCTTGAGATATCGTATTCAAACTTTCGTTAACGTATATATTTTTGTGATTTTCTTAATCTCTGGTTGTAATTAAGGCAATGTGTTATTGATTCACGTAATTGATTTAAGTCTAACAGAAAAATGCAGTCTAAAAGATTGATATGTTAAATAAGAGACTGTTGAATTTAAGTATTATTATATGATTTATTTGTAAATCCAATATAAGATTCGTAATATTATCCACTTCTTAAGAAATTTAATATGAGATTCATAATATTGTCCACCCCTTGAAAATCTGGATATCCAGATGATTCTTATTTTGAACTCTTCAAAGCATCAGGTAGTGGATGACTCTCACTTCGGATCTTATTCAAATAATCATTTTCTTATTGAATTAACTCTGATATCAATTTGTTATGAATTCACGTGATGAATTCAAATCTAACAAGAAAACTTAGTCTAGAAGATTAATTTCTTAGATAAAAAAAATCTATTAGATTTAACTATTATTTTATAAATTTTTTTGGATTCTACGTGGATTCGAAACACAATGTCCTAAAAATCATTGTGGACAAGTAAATGAGATACGGCAACCCTTTACGTTGAGTTACGATCAAGGGCGTGTCTTTGACCTTAATCAACTTATCACAATGGCTACTACCCTATAACTATACCCTTGAACTGCCTTTAATTCGTCTGTCAAAACCTTAAATTTCTCACATTATTTAAAATATAACAGTTTTATATTTTATTTCACTTAATAAATCTGTACGTGTAATATTTCGATTTTAATTATTTATTTTGGGCCGGTATGTATCCATAGTTAAAATTGAGTGGTTCGAGATAATTATTTTTTCTTTTTTTTTTCTTTTATATTAACTAATTTTCTTTTACAAGTCAAACACATGTAAACAAAATTTAAAAGGACTTAAGAGTTAAGATTAGTTGATTAAGTAAAAATCCAACTCAAGCCGAACGTTGTATTAAAGCAATTACAAATGGGAATCAATGTTTTATTGGTCAATTATGAGATATTAATATTTCTTAAATAAGATATCATGTTTGAGTTTTGTATATGTTAAAATAGATGTAGGTAGAATTTTATCTCTTAAAGAGTCAATCTGATTCGAATCAAATTTATTTAAATTGAACGCGATTATCAAATGTGTTTGGATGAACTAAATTTTATAATTATATAAACATAGGACTGATGATATACTTGCGTTGGATGGAGGAGAACTTTGCATCGAAAAGTCAAACCATGAGGGACCAAGGGGGACCAAATGAATGCAATAAAGGTGAAAATTTATCAGACAACATTGTTTAAGAAGAAAAGGTAATGTCAAGAATAGAATTAACCAAGTTTATGATTCCAAAAGATAAGTCATATATTTTATAGTAAAATATTTTAAAATATTTTTTTTTCACGTGCAAGAATAGTTTACAAAGCCATGTATTTTATACTAATATTTACAAAACATTTATATATATAGCAATAAAAGCTGAATTAAATAAAAAAATAAATTTACATATCAGATTTTAATGAATAACAAAATCTATAATGAAAACAAGATTATTATTACTAAATTAATTAAAGTAATTAATAATAGTATGATATTTATTTATATTATTATTAAATTAAATTACATCAGATTAAATCCAAGTTCAATTATTTGAGTCATTGTCCATCACTTCTCCATTGCTGGACTTGACGCATTCTCAACTTTATCCATAATCAAGAGCAAGATTTCACAACTGGCACAAAAAGATTCAGGTTCAGATATTTTTGGTTTATTTGTGATTCTTGAAATAATACTAAAAAGAAATTATAAATTATTATTATTATTTTGCTGAGCTTATCCTAATTAAAACTCTATCCTTTCACTTGCTGTTGGGATCAATGTTGTTAATGAGTAATGAGATTTGAGTGCACCTGTTATAAATAATATACAATATAAAATTTAAAAACTCATTAAACTATTATAATAAATTAAATATTTATATAATGCTCGTGATTATAAATACTGGGTTATAAAATAAATTTTAAATATTTTAAAAAATTAAATTATTTCTAGCTTTTATTTATAGTCAATTTTTTAATTTTTAATATATCCACAAACCTATTTATAAATCAATAAGAATATTAAATTTTTTTTTTCCAAATCTATAAAAAAATTTAAAATAGGTTCCAAGGAGAGACGAAATTTTTTGTATGGACAAAATTAGAAATGAACTAATGATATTTAGTGAGATAGACTTTTTTTAAATAACTGGACTAAAAGGAAAAATTAATACTCAAAATCTCTTGAAAATGAAAAAACTTAAAGATTTTTAAAATTAAATCATTACTAATTTTTTCAATATTCAGTGTTTTTTGATAGATATAAATTAATTAACTTAACTTGTTTAATATTTTTTAATGAAAAAGACATTTTTTATAAATGAATAAATTAATAAACAACCATAATAACTAAAAGATTATATTTGTTGTAGAATCACGTTAACAAGTGATTTTCTTTTTTAATTTTCTTTTATTTTAATAATAAAACGAAAATATAAAAGTATATTATGCCTCCAAAACTTTTGCTTATTTCTAAATAAATCTAAATTTGTAGCGTATCATTTTCATAATCTAAAAATTATAAAGAAATTAATAATATTAGATGGACCATATGAATTACAGAATAAATGTATTGAATTTTATATCATAGCTTACATCAATATGCATTAATAATTATATTTAAAGTTTAATATATTTAATTATGATATATTTGATTAACACAAGTGTTATTTTAAAGAAATTATTATTATTATTATTATTAATTGTATTAAAAAGATAATATTTTAAGCGGCCACCCAAGGTTTCCACTTTGAGAGGACTGAGGAACCCACGTGCGCGAGCACTGTCCTTGTGCAGATAGGGTTCTCGAAGGGCCCTTCTTTCGCTCTCCTCTTCTATATCGTGTCAAACACCCATCAACTGATACCCTTACTAACGCTCCTTTTCTATCATATAGAAGATGGAAAAGAGAGAGCGTGGTCGTGCGTGAATTGGCGCCCACGCACTCCAAATGCAACCATTGACTCAAAATTTGTTTAGAGAGAGAAAGATAGAGAGAGGGAGAGAGAGTCCAGTGCTTCTCGCCGGTGCCGGAGTCTTTATAAACCGCTGTTTCAAACAGAGTTTTAGGTGAAAGATTTCACCATCTCTCTATGTGTCTGCTTTCTTTGAAAGCGAAGAACTAGTTGTATTAAATTTGATTAGAGGGAGGGAGGGAGGGAGGGGGAGAGAGAGAGAGAGAGAGAGAGAGAGAGAGAGAGAGAGAGGTGAGGGTTAGGGTTTTGGTGTCGGTTGCAGTTGGAGATGGACGAGAGTTTGCTTGACGATATTATAAGGCGGCTTCTTGATGCAAAGAACGGTCGGACACCAAAGCAAGTTCATCTGACGGAGGCGGAAATCCGGCAACTTTGTGTGGCTTCCAAGGAGATCTTTCTCAGTCAGCCGAATCTTCTAGAACTCGAAGCTCCCATCAAAATTTGTGGTAAAAAGACTTCTGCCAATCCATTTAAGTTGTTTTCCATCATTTCTCTGGGTTTTTGAATACCGTTTCTTGTTCTGCTTATGTTTTGTTCGATTGCAATTGGGCGTTGTTTATTTTGAATGTTGGGTTTGAACTTGAAGTGGTTGTACAGGATTGGAAAGCGATAGTGTTGGGCTTCTCTGGGGTGGTTTAGTTTGTGAAATTTAAGAATGTTTACTATTGGTTATTTTTGTCAACAACCACTACGAGTAAACCAATTATGAGAGAGAGAGAGTAGCAATACCAGACCGGAAAAAGTCAATGGCTGAAATCACTAAACAACGATGTCTAACACGGTGCCGTTTTCACAACGGGCATTTCAATAACCAATGTAACTATGTCATTTTGGGTTCACCAGTTTGGTCATTGAAATATATATATATATATATATATATATATATATATATATATATATATATATATATATATATATATATTTTAAGTAGCCCAATAATGCGGGAGGGAAGGAATTATACATATTCTAACAAGGTTGTGTGATCCCTGGTGTTGTAAAGTTGGAAGATTTCACAACTGACATTTCAATGACCAACGGAACTATACCACATTGCACTTCGTTATATTGGTCATTAATTTTTTTTCCCCTGTTAGTCACAAACCATGGAGATTCTTTGGACTGTCGCTTGGTCTTTGTCTAGCCAAATTTCTTTGTTAGTGATGCTGAGGGCAGTTGCTAGGGTGGCAACTTGAATCTTACAGCCCAGAGAAACGCGTGCTTTGCAGGCAGTGGGACCCACTTGCAGGAAATATACGGATTCGTTTTAAGGCATTAGATTTTGCACGTAATCACCTAAGGCTTCTTTTGGAAATCACACATGAAATTGTTAAACGTGTGGATTATCGTTGTCTCTCGGGAATTGACCTTGTGTCTTGATGCAGAGCTTCTAATTTAGGGTAAAAGCCTTCATGTTAAGTTGGAATGTCTAATTCGAGCATTAGGTTTGTTTTGGATGAAGTCGGATTTCATGTCGTTTTGCACGACTAATGAGGAAAAATTGTGGATGTTATAATAAGTACTGTTTTATTTAGCATGTAACCACATTTTTAGCCTGGTTCATCCTCTTGCTCTCTCTCTCTCTCTCACACACACACACACACTGATTACGTGTAATTTGGAGAAACTGTGGCCCAGTCAAATGTCATGATATATATATATATATTACCTTGGGTAAAGTCAACTAAACCTTGCCAATTTGGTTTTGTTGTATCTCAATATTCCATGAACCAAGAGCCTTGTTTTGATAAGGACCATCTTGAAAGTTTTTTCACGTGTTGCTAAGCCAACTCCAAGGTTTAATCCTATAAGGCTCAAGGAAAGCTACTTTCTTTTGTTTACATATGTATATGTACAATTATATTAATACTACTTGCAAGGAAAGACTGCAAATATTCTCTATACCCTTCAGTGTTCAACACATGAATCTTTCCGTTTCAAGCTTTCCTATCTACTTCATTCAGTGCTTTAGTTTCCGCTACTGTTCCTTTACTAAAAATGACAAACTTAGTTGCTCCTATTTTTTCTTTCTATATTGGTGGGTTCATATAGTGCAGAATTCATTTCTCGACCTGTTAGTGGTGAATTAGTGGCAAGTTGATTTCTTTTTCAAATTTTAATTAACTAAAATTTTTAAGATTAAGGCACAATAGCTCAATGCTTGAAATGTCATGCATATTGTGATTTAAGTTTCATTTTAGTCGTATGATAGGTAGACAGTGCAAAAATAGAAATTATGTAATATTTGAATGGTGCTTGGGTGGGGGGAATGGAGTTTTCTCAATAAAGAAAGGCTTACCGCATGAAAGTTAGATTTTATAGAGAAGTCATGAAATTAAGTGACAAGGAAAAGGACTGTTAAAACATTCTATAAGGCAAGTATTGATTTAAAATCTTTTGTGCACATTAGCAGAAAATTTTGTTGATGCAACTTGTGTAGATGCTTTACCATCTGTGTGTGTGTGTGTGTGTGTGTGTGTAAAGAAGATAGTGAAGAGAAGCAAGATAAGGATTGCAAGCTGGGATGGATTACCCTAGCGGTTCTCTTCTCTCCCTCTAGCTTTGCTTTGCTATTCTTTTCAATGAACCCTCTTCCCGTTCATTTGGTTTCGGTACTGCAATCCCCTCATATTGCCCTTGTATTGCACAGTTGGAATCCTTATAGAAGTTAGTAACTATCTATACATGCTTTTTCTTACTTTTCTTTTAAGATTTCTTTGGGCAAGCTGAATTGATTGAGAGATGAGATTGCCCAAATATATATGTATATATAATATATTTCCCTCCTTGGATTGAGCTTTTTTCTCTTTTGGATGGCAAAATTGTGCTTGAACCTGGTTGGGCTTAGATTGATTTCTGCACAACAGGGCTACATGAGGTTAACCTGTAGTGACTTCGGTTGATTAGTTTTTTGCATGATTGCAATTGATTGATACTAACTTCTTGGTATTTCTATCTGCACTTGAATCATAAGTTACTGTACCAGTAGTGTTCTTCTAGGTTGAAAACATGAACGGTGAAGTGGAGTTTGTTTAGATAATGTGATAAAAAAATCAAATTTGACCCACTGGTCTTTTGGGGATTTTACTAAATAGGTACTAGTTAATTATGTTATTCACCTTGCTTGGCTTCTTGACATTAAGTTTATTTGCTGCAGTAGTGATCCAGCTTGCCAAATTTGCTCGTGGATATAGTAAAATATGCAGTCATATGCCTATTAAGGTTCTTAATGTAGTATATATGGTGTATGTCACCATCTGAGAAATTTAACATGCTGCCTTTTTGTTCCACTTCGGCAGGAGATGTTCATGGTCAGTATTCTGATCTTCTACGGTTGTTTGAGTATGGTGGGTTCCCACCCGAGGCAAACTACTTATTCTTAGGAGACTATGTTGATCGTGGTAAGCAGAGTATAGAGACTATATGCCTTCTCCTTGCATACAAGATCAAGTACAAGGAAAACTTCTTTCTTCTCAGAGGAAACCATGAATGTGCTTCCATTAACAGAATTTATGGCTTCTATGATGAGTGCAAGAGGAGGTTTAATGTGCGTCTGTGGAAGACATTTACTGATTGCTTCAATTGCCTACCTGTTGCTGCTCTCATTGACGAGAAGATCATTTGCATGCATGGGGGATTATCTCCCGATTTAAAAAATCTGGACCAGATCAGAAATATTGCTCGTCCTGTTGATGTCCCAGATCAGGGCCTTCTCTGTGATTTACTCTGGGCTGATCCTGATAAGGAACTTGAAGGCTGGGGTGAGAATGACCGTGGTGTGTCATATACGTTTGGAGCTGACAAAGTTGCTGAATTTCTTCAAAAACATGATCTTGATCTAATTTGCCGAGCACACCAGGTAAAGATTTTGAAGGCTGCAATATTAATAGCAAACTATCTGTTTACATAACAGGTGTTCTTGCTTTGTGGACTATTCCTGACTTGGTACATGATGCAATCTGATCAGGGTGTTGATTAACTTTGACTCATATGGGGGAAGTTGTTATTGTCATCTGAACTTTGCATTTTGTCTTGAATTTTCAATTTGAATTTTCATAGAACTGAACTCGAGTTGGGGAGGTCATTTGTCAACTCTCTCTCCCTGTCTGTCACATGCATTCTTGCAAAACTTTGTGCAGGGATACATGAGCATATGCATGAATAGCAAAATGATTAATAGGAAAAGACGTTGAAATATGTCCCTTGTTTACATGCTTTTCTGTTGTTAAAAGTTGTAACACTGGACTCGCTCTCTCTGTCACACACAAAAGCACGTAAAAGGTGATGGTTATAAAAGGTGATGGTTATGTGCTGTGGCATTTGACTTGCGGTATCTGTGTGTCTTTCAGGTTGTTGAAGATGGTTATGAGTTCTTTGCAAAGCGGCAACTGGTGACCGTATTCTCAGCCCCAAATTACTGTGGAGAGTTTGACAATGCTGGGGCCATGATGAGTGTAGATGATACACTGACTTGTTCTTTTCAGATCCTTAAGTCATCTGATAAGAAAGGGAAAGTTGGATTTGGCAGCAATATGTTGAGACCTGGAACTCCACCACATAAGGTACAGAAGACTAACTGTAGCACCAAGCCCTATATATTATATATGTAAGAGTGTTGGCTTAATATCATAATCAGTGTCGTCAAAGGTGATCCATGCTCTCATCCAAGTTACATTAATGCCTCATAGCCTCATTGAATGCGACATCAGGTGTTTTTAGATGCTAAGGTGTCAAGGGGAGTGCCTTCTATTAACCTTACCAGTTTAAGTATGCTTTTCATATTCCTTTTTCCTCCCTAACTTCTTCTTTTGTTTGGTCCTTTTTTTTTGGGTCTACCTTAGCTCCAATATCATAACCAATGTCATCAAAGGTGATCCATGCTCTCATCCAAGTTACATTGATGCCTCATAGCCTCATTGACTTAAGGTGTTTTAGATGCTAAGGTGTCAAGAGGAGTGCCTTCTATTAACCTTACCAGTTTAAGTATGCTTTTCATATTCCTTTTTCCTCCCTAACTTCTTCTTTTGTTTAGTCCTTTTTTTTGTCTACCTTAGCTCCAAACATGTTCTTTTGTTTTTTAGTTCTTCTTTTGGAAAAAGAGTCCATGCATACAGCTTTCAAAATATTTGAGAATGTGAAATTATATCCCATATTTCAGAGTATTTGGTGATATGGATCCTTTCTTCTACTACTTCTCTTCATCATCTTATCGTCATCATCATGTCTTACACTCTCTCTTTCCTCTTTTTTATTAATGTTTGGTCATTATTTGGCTGTTTTCTTGCAATTTAAATAAATTGACAATTTCGTGCTGTGTTCTTTTACCACTAAAAATTTGATATGTCATCATGTATGCTATAAAAAGGAATAAACTCCTATCTATTTGTGATCTGGTTAATGCTTATAGAGATATCGTGCTTATAGTAAATTGGGAATTAGAAAAAAAGCATCTTCGTTTGTCAATGCCCTAATCTTTCATTCGTTTTAACTTTTGCAAATTAAAGTTTTTCCTAAATGATTGACTCAACTGAGGCAAGTGCCTGGCATGGCACCTACATTGTCGGTTGTTGGGATTTAGCACTTCAAAGGCACTTGAGGCATTCAATGATATTGATTATAATTGCCTCTCCTTTTTGTTTGGTGAAATAAAAGGAGTTTATCTATGCTATCAGACCACCTTTTTGTGGTGACGTGGTGGTCAAGTGGTTAATTCTTTGTAAATTTATTAAGGGTTGAGTAGCGATTTAGCCGATGTTCACTTAAAAAAAAAAACAATCAAATATTGCCCATGAACTTTAACTTTGTTAAATTAACCCCCTAAACTCTTGATGTAATCAATCCCCACCATTTCAATGTCGGGTTTAATGACTTGCTTAATTTGCATATATGGACAAAAAGTGCATGGATGCTGTGGTAGCTGATCTCAGCTCTCTCTCCCTATCTAACATCATCATTTACCTTTTTAGAAAACCCCAATCGTTGGTTTATAGGTTTTGACAGCCACATTAACTTTGAGATGTGCCATGTGTTTGTTGTGGTAATTTTTTGTCCTTGTGTGCAGTTTAGAATCCTGCTAGGCAAAGATTAATTGACAGCCAAATGCTGTTATGTTCAACATTGACTCAGGCTTTGAACGGATAATATATAGGAGATCAGGGGGCTGATTGAACCAAATTAATATATAGGGGCCACATTTGATTTTTGACAAAAGTTCATGGGCTACATCTTGACTTAATGCACTTATTTTATAATAGATTGGCCCACTAGCAAGAAGAGAGCAAGTATTAACTTGCCAAGCTGAGAAGGACACCTTTTTAGGGAGTGAACTTAATCATCAATTCTGTAAGATGGATGATCTAGCTAGGATGCAGAACAATTGTCACCAAGATGGTGGCTCTTACTTGGCTGGAATATGTAATATAACGGTGATACAGAATACTTTAAATATTATTTAATATTTAGGGTTTTAGAATAGTTTGTATTATTATTTTGTTTCTATTGGAAATGTTTGTTGATGTTGTTTCTTTATTTAGTTTAAGGTTTTGGCCTATAAACTGTGATGCAGAATACATTAATATTATTTCATATTCAGGGTTTTAGAGTAGTTTCTATTATTAGTTTGTTTCTATTTATCATGAGATTGTTCTTTGATTATTGAACTATTATGGAATATTAATATCTTTCTTGCCTCTTTGTTTCTCTTTCTTTCACTTCCATTGGTTTCTCATCTTTTCTTTTTCTTCTTATCCTGCTTCTCTCTGTTCTCCATTCTCCTTTGCTATTATTATACATTATTTGGTATGAGAGCCCTGTTATCAGTGGATTCCTCTTCTCTCTCCCTTCTCTCCCAAGTTAATGCACTCTTATTTTTATTATTGTTATTATTATTATTTAAAATTTCTATGAATAGTTTATTTTTATTTCTTTCTTTTTATTATTTGTATTTTTTTTAGTTTTATCTTTTTTATTTTTCCTTTCAAATTTTAATTTAATGTTATTTTATTATTTTTTCTCTCTTCTCTCTTTGGCTAACCCTAAAATTTAGGATTAAAGTTTGTTGTCACTCTTTGTTCTCCTACTTGGGTCCGTTCTACATTAAACTGTTATGTTATATTGAGCCAAAAGGCTGAATTAGGTTGAGATGGTTTAAGGATTTGAGAATAGACTTTAGTACAATTAAGTTAACAGGAGGTTAAAAATTGTTAACCCACGATAGGGTTTTTAGGTTGCTTATGTGATTTTGATTACAGATTTCCAAGGTTGGCAAAACGAGGCCCATCTTTAAATTTATTTGTATCATTCCAACTATGTTAAAATGGTTGGCTATACTTGATACAATTTTTAATATTCATGTTATCTCAAAGTTTGTATTTGTGGCTTATGCTTCGACTTGTCTCTGCTCTGCCAGGGAAAGGGTTGATCTTCTCCAAAGCTGATTGTATCATTGGAGGATAAGATGGGGCTTATCACAATCTCATTTCTGAACTGTCATCAGCTGGCATGGGTTTCTGCTGTCCTCAGTGATGTGGGTTTTAAGTGAGCAAAAGTTGTAATACCTGGTCTGCTCTTGTTGAAAAAAGGCGGATTGAAGATGGATGCTACAGCTCCAACTCCTTAAGGAGCCCTCAGACACACTGGCATTGAACTTCCTCTGCTTTTGAATTTGTAAAATGCTAAGACTTGAAGTTTGGTGGAATTGTGAATGGTCCTGGAGTTTGTTCTTATGTTATGGTAACCTTCATTTTCTGTTTTCCCTTCCTTTTCTTTTCTTGATCTAGAGGAATTTGAGGTAATTTGGACTTTATACATTGCCCTAATAGGCGAAATTTTTATAGTTAAAAATATAAATAAATTTTACTTTTGATTATTTTAAAATTATTGGTTGATCGATCGATAATATGTGCATAAATACAATAGTTGAACCCCTTAAATCAGAAATAATTTGAAATGTCTCAAAATATGATGATCCTCCTCAAATTTTATGACTGCTGTAATAATCCTTCTCAAATATGAACTCGGGTGGTCCTAGGTGTAGCCTCATAAGAGATTTCCTTTCATTGAATTCAGACCTAGGACTCGAGGTTAGGAAGTTTGTTACCCCCACTTGGGCGACAGCCTTATAGGACTATCAAATTCATTTACCATGAAAGCATTTAAAGCCCTAAATCATACTGGATACTGCAAATTCCGATCTGCCATTGATAATTTCAACAGGAGCTTTTACAAACATTTGCACAAACCATCTATTAGAAACCAGGGAGTACCATACTTCAATATTGTTGAAATTGTTCAAGTTTCTAGCACTGGTACGGTGCGATGTAGGCCAAGAAAATATGAAGGAGTACCAATTAGAGCTTGCAGGAAATAAAATACCACCCTGGATAAATTAAGAAAACCTCGTGTCTGAAATCTTTTTTTTTTTCCCCCTGACATCTTATCAAATGATTACAGCGAGAACCCGGAAGGAAACTTAGGAGGGAAGTGGGGGTGAGGGTCATAAGCCATGAAATTGCCCAAATCGATTGCGAGACCCTTTTGTTCCATCTCCATCTCTGTAACCGGAATTGGAGAAGCTCATATATGCGTGTGAGAGTTTGAGAGAGAGAGAGAGAGAGAGAGAGAGAGTTGAGTGTAGCAAAACTGACGCTGAAGTCCTTCCCGTTGTGTTCTTTAACCATCTCAAAATCCGGCAAACGCAGGCTGTTGCTCGTCTCTAAACATCAAATTTCATCAGATCTGAGAGAAAAACTACAAGCTTTTCCTGTAGAAAAATGGTAGATAGGGGGAAGAGGGAGGGAGGGAGGGAGAACTCATTTAAAAAATTTCAAAATTTTGAACGTGGGCTGCTGTTGGACGATAGCGGTTATTGGCGGAAGGTACGTGGAAGTTATTTTGCTGAGGTGGCATCCACGTCATCAAATTCCACATGGCGATTTTTTATTCGACCTCTCAACGGCTGACGTGGTGCGCCGGGCCTATGAGATAATTTGCCGACTAGTAGACCTTTGCTTTTTCAAATCCAAAAAGGTCTTTTCTTCTGGAAACTACGAGGGGAGAGAGAGGGGGGGGGGGAACCATCAATGATCAGTGCCGCCCCAACTCTTGCGTCGATTCCTGGCGTCGTCGGAACAGAAGGCGGCAGCGCAAACAGCGTTCCTCCGTTGCTGATCAACTCTTATAGAGTCTCCAGAGTTGTAGACCAATTAGCTATGCATGTCCGTGCAGGTTGCAGAAGTGACCCTGCCGAGTTTTCCAGTCTCTGTCTCTCTCTTGCAAGGTTATTGTTTCTCTCTCACTATCTACTCTCAAAAACACTTGCACAAGATAAACATACATTTTTACTCTTCCGAAACCGCAGAATATGCATGCGAGTCTTGTATTTTGGGGTTTAATTTGAGTTTCTGCTTCTATATGGTTCTTAATATTAGCTAGTATGCATTTTGGTTTCAATTTCCTATTAGGATTTAGAAATGAGAGTACCATCTTGCATTTAGGTAATTTCGATTTGGTTCACAGATTGGTTATTTTCCCGAATTTTGAGGGGGTTTGCAGTATCTTAATATCATTTTTTTGCCATAAGAAGATTCTAGGGTTAAGGTTTGTTAAAATTTTTGGCGAACTTGTCATATGGGCATCAAAGATCTTGATACTAGGATAAATATATGTTTTATGTTAACAATTGTTTGAAATAACAAAATAGGAGTTTATACCAGGTCTATCAAATAGACTTGCCCCCATGAAGCAAATTAGTTAAGGATCAATTGGAGTAAAGTCTTCATGGTGGTCCATATCAATAACAAATCATTAAATTTTTAAGCTTGTAATTTTAAATTGATTCACCGTTCAAATAAAGCCATTTTTTTTTTAATATACCAAGGTGGATTGCCCCATAAGGTTATGCCCATTTGGTCATTGACTCGATTGGTCATTCTACCATTATTCTTCTTTCTCACTCTAATGTATGAGACTTCTCTAAGAGATGTGCTTTTCACAAAATAACCCTAAAAAGTTCAGGAGGTATGGCAGAATTTTGGTCCAAAGCAGCTCACTTTTCTCAATTTGAGTGGGGAAACTTTATGTGAGTAGGGGAAAAAGGCGCAAAGTATGAACTTTTATTAGCATTTTTTTTCTTTATTTGGTAAAACTACCTTCTCTAGATAAGAGCCAATTTTCAGGTCTCAATATTTGGCGGTGAGGGAAATTTGAAGGATCTTATCCCAATTTTCCATTTGATAGGCCGTAGCTGAAAAATCTAATTTCTCACAACTACAAGAAAAAGATTGAAGAGCTTATTGCTAATGGTATTGTATACTGCTCTATTTAGGTTATCCTGTTTTGTGAGAATGTGAGGTTTCAAAGTAATTGTCAAACATGGACACAGTCGTGTATGACAAAAGTTACAAGAGTTGCTTATTCACGCAATTATAGAAGCATATCAAAGAAGACCATTATTGTAGTTTGACCTTTAATCTAAGTCCACAGTTTCATTTTAATCATGTTAATTGTACTTATGAGAAGTATCTCTAAGGTGTTTGAGACCTTTAATCTGAAACAGCAGTTGCATTTTAATTCTGTTAATTGTAATAACATGAAGTATCTCTAAGGTGTTTGACCAGAATTCATTGCTTAAAAGAAGTATTTCCACTGTCCCATTTTGTTTGTCCCCTTTGTATTATGACACAAATTAAGAAACACAATAAATGTTATCCGCATCATCTAAATTTACAGTAATATTATCATACAAAATTGAAGGAAAAATAAAAAATAAAAAATATTTTAAGGTTCACAATTTTGAAAAGGTGAACTGTGGTTGGCTAGTTGTTATCTTGGAAAATATCAACAAATTAATGAAGAGGAATGAGTGATTCCCTCGGAATTAATGAAATGATAAAAATATTAAGAGGCCAAAATTATGACATGATGAAAAATTGAAATAAGATGGATTCAAGAAAGGGCATCTAGAAAAATATTTAATTTGGGCAATGTATGCAATGTATTAGACATGTTTGGAAAGTGCAAGGCAATTGTTATGTTCAACGCAATGTTAGATATTACTTTATTTAGGGTAAAGTTTTTATTTCTTAAATAAGTAGTATGGCTTTTATGATTTATGATAATACCTTTTATAAAATTATTGATATAGCACTATTATGCTTGATGACAAGTTACCTTAGTGAGTTGTAGGCAGTTGGCTCGCTCCCCACCAAGCATAGTTAGGTATACCGACTTTAGTGCGAGATAAATCGTGTATTGAATCAACAAATAGGAGAGAGAGAGAGAGAGAGAGAGAGAGAGAGAGAGAGAGAGAGAGAGAGAGAGAGAGAGAGAACCATCAATGACTAGTGCCACACCATCTCTTCTGGTGATCCCCAATGTTGTCAGAACACCCACCAAGCATAGTTAGGTATAGTGAGACCATACAGTGTATGTGTATGTGATATAACCGACTTCAGTGCAATATAAATTGTGTATCGAATCAACAAATAGGGGAGAGAGAGAGAGAGAGAGAGAGAGAGAGAGAGAGAGAGCCATCAATGACTAGTGCCACACCATCTCTTCTGGTGTTCCCCAATGTTGTCAGAACAGAAGCCATCGGCACGAACAGCAATTCTTTGTCGCTGATTAACTCTTATAGACTCAACAGACTTGTAGACCAATTTGCCCTGCATGTCCGTGCTGGTTACAAAAGTAACCGTTCTGAGTTCTTAAATCTTTGTCTCTCTCTGGCAAGGTTTTGTTTCTCTCTTATTATCCATTCTCAAAATACTTTCACAAAATCAAACTCATTTTACTATTTTGAGAATGTGGAATGTATGTGGATCTTGCATTTTTGGGTTTGAATTTGAATTTCTGCTGCTATAAAGTTCTCTGTGTTCCGTGACTATTAATTTTATTTTCAATTTCCTATTAGGGTTTTGAAAGGAGAGTGCCTTTTTGCATTTGGGTAAGTTCGATTAGGCTGATGGATTGGTTGTGTACAAATTTTGAGTAGGTTTGTGCTGTCTCATTATTAATTTCTGCCACAGTAAATTCTAGGGTTAGGGTTTGTTAAAATTTTGGGCTAACTTGTCATATTAATGCTCAAGATCTTGATGCTAGGATAACTATGTGAAAATGCTGAATCTGTATGTGGATCTTATTTTGGGGTTTGAATTTGAATTTCCACTTCTATATGGTAGTATTCTTAATGTTCTGTGACTATGCATTTTTTTTTCAATTTCCTATTAGGGTTTCGAAAGGAGAGTACCATTTTGCATTTGGGTAAGTTTGATTTTGCTGACAGATTGGTTGTGTGTCTGAATTTTGAGTAGGTTTGCGCTGTCTTAGTATCTTTTTTCGCCATCAGTAAATTCTAGGGTTAGAGTTTGTCAAAATTTTGGGCTAACTTGGCACATTAATGTTAAATATCTTGATTTATGTTAACATTAGTTTGAAATTACAAAATAGGGCCTTAAATTAGGGCTAGCCAATACATTTGCCAATTCTTTCTCACTAACATGCATGAGACTTCTCTAAGAGATTTTTTCTCTGTGTATACTTAATAGTGCCTTTCACAGAATAACCCTAAAACTCATGTCTTGACGGAATTTTTGTCCGTGCAACTATAGAATTCAAAAGTGACAATTATGGTAATTTGACATTTTTCCAAAGTTGCTCTTTTTTTAAAGTTGCGGAGAAACATTACATGAGTATCGGAAAAAAGCAGAAAGTGTCAACTTTCGTTAGGATTTTCTCTTTATTTGGTAAAATTAATTGAGCTACATAAGAGTCAATTTCAAGTCTGTGTACTGTCAGTGAGGGAAATTTGAAGGATCCTATTCCCATTTTCCATTTGATAGGGCATAGCTGAAAAATCTAGTTTTTTGTTACTTTGAGAAAAAGATTGAAGAGCGTATTGCTAATGGTATATGCGCTATTTAGCTTATCCCATTTTTTCAAAAAATGTGGGTTTCTAAAGTAATTGTTAAACATGGACACAGTCATATGGTAAAGTTAAATGTTGCTTATCTGTGCAACTATAGAATTCAAAAGAGACTATGATTGTAATTTGACATTTTTCAAAAATGCGGGCTTCTAAAGTAATGGTCAGACATGGACACGGTCATATGGTAATGTTATAAATGTTGCTTATCCACATGATTATACAAGTTAAAAGTGACAATTATTGTAATTTGACCTTTAATCTAAACCAACAGTTACATTTCCATTGTGTTAATTGTAATTATGTAAAGTACCTCTAAGGTGTTTAAGTAGTGTCTGTTGTTTAAAAGAAGTAATAACTTGGGCACACCGTGTAATGTATCATAGGTGTGTGGAATGTGTAGGACAATTGTCATGTTTGACACAATTTTAGACATGGACGTGACTTTAGTTTTTAAGTGTTCATAACTAGGAAACTTGGTTCTAATAGAAGATGGGTCAAAGTGCTAAATAGTTGCTTTCCTTCAGTCACTTGCCTTTTGTCTTAGTAAGTAATGAGAGTTCTTTGATCATATGAGTACTTAGAGCACTAAATTTCTTCACTTGGTGGACATTGTTAGAGCAGAAAATCAACCTATGTCAAGATTTTACTGATCATGTTCCAACATATCTTCTTGCTTTTAAGATATGCCAGAATAGTTACTGATCCTTGTGAACTATATACTAGAAATTAGTTTGCCATATCAAGTTACCTTGTATGTGCAGAGGGATTGATTATGCGGTCGCGTACGGTGATATTCCAGCCAAAGCTCAAGAGTTGGCATTACTGATAAAGCAGGTACTCTTTATTCCTGTAATATGCAATCCAAGATTTGAGGCTCTGTTTTATTCAATTTTCAGTTTTTAGTCAGTTGTCTATTCTGGACCATTGCACTGCCTGTCGGTGTACTGTGTAAGTGCTTTGCAATTTATGATGCCATCTTCTAAATATAGGGCAGTCCTAGACCAGGCAATGGATTCCTGAATGCAATATATTAGAATGAAGTATGAATTTTCTATGCAAATATATGTAAATATATATATTGGAGTATGAATCAAAGTTTTAATGTACAAGCTCCACTCTCAGTGACTCTAAGTTAATGTAAGCTTCTGTCTCACTTGAATAAGATCATCATCTGAAACTGCAAAATTGGAATGTAGTAGAATTGCTAAAAATCATATGCTTTAAGCATTGATTATTGAGCACAAGAGCCAGGATGCATTTTGAGAGATGCATAGTGAGGGGAAGGAATTCCAGGTAACAGACTTAATTTGACTTGTTTTGATTGAAAGAGATGAGAATGCCAATTGATTTCAATTCAGAACAAGCTCACGGTTACCCCCGCTCTATCAAATATGTTGGAGTTTGTATATTTGAGATATACATATTTAAGCTAGGATCTTAAACATCTTGTTCTTGTGCTTCTGTGGGAGGTGAAAATTTCTGAGCTCAAGGATGATATGGCTGAAGGAAACTGGCCCATTGTCCTAGTTGATCTGTCATTTATGTCACTGTTGGTTGTTGTGCATATTACATGGTAACTGAACAATATTTCTTAATTTCATATATGTATGCTTGGTCCCTGCTCATCTTACGAAAATATAGGATTAATATTACTTTTCCAAAACATTTGTGGTATATGAGTTCAGGATCCTTATTTCCATCCTCCTGTTCTTTGTAGGTCTGTCAGCGAAAAAGTGATCCTTTTCTACAAGCAACTCTAATGGTGCTCATGATCTCTATAAGGGTATGTTCTGAATGCAATCATTTCTTTTCTGAATGAACTACTAAAATTATTGGAAAGAAGTTGTATTTTCCTCCACCAGCTGTAATTTCAGCAATAGAGTAGTTTGCTATTTGATAAATCTTTTGAGAGTCTTCATTCTTTGACCTAGCATCCTGTTGTTTGTTTGTGTTTACAAGCTGTTTCCTTGTAAGTTTTTGGATTCTTTTTTCTACACACTCTAAATAGAAATTTTCAGGGCGTGAGGCCTAATTCAATTGAGCTGATTATCACTTAATTTGGCACAATGTCTTTTCTTGTATTATGCCCATGGGATAGCCAACATCTTCTTTCTGGTCTTGACACTTTCTCTTTGTTCTGTTTTCTATGATTTTCCATGCACTTCCCCCCCCCCTCTATTGAGAAATTGAGTTGTTATGCAGCATTGTTGATCTTTCTATTCATCATCTTATGATTTTATATTTCTAAGTAAATATATTATACCCACATATGTATGCATATGTTTGTGCACATTATTCCTAACTATATAGATTTGTCTACATCCTTTGGAATTCTCTTTTGGTAGGTTTTCCTTTCTATATTTAAATTTCCACATGGAGAGATCTCCTTTTGACTTGGGTGTTTTATTTGATAGAATGCTTGCAAGATCGGATGTTTTCAACCTAAGGACAGGGAAGAACTCCTTGCTCTTGCAAATGAGGTTTTGCTATGATTCACAGCCATCTTTAATTGCCACTTTTGTCATGGATTTTTTCATGTTAGTGTTGTGCAATGTGTAAGAGGAATTATTTCTAACAGTCTCCAAATGGCCCATTAGATGGAGAATGTCTTTTGCAGCAAGGAAAAGGTTAATATTGAACCCAACAATTTCAGTTGCATTATCTCCAAAGTCATATCCAGGTGCGTGCGGTTCACTTTCACTTCTTTCTAGTACTAATTGTTTTATGGTTGCTTATGAAATGATTCTTCCATTTTTATTTATAATTTTAACCTGCTTAGTGATGCTGATTTTTTTTTTTTAGGGGGGGGGGGAACCATGTGTATCAATGATCCATTTTCTTGTTTTCTTAGGTTGCTTGTTCATCATTTGGACACTTTGTGATTGATTTATGAATTAACGTAGTATAGAGAGAGAAACAGCAGGAAAATCAGTTGAATTAAGCTGGAAACAAGTGGGATAGAAGTTAGAACTCTTTTGGAAATGTAGGATTAGAGAAACCTCTAATTTTTGTAGTTCAATAATTAAAATAATGATATAAAAAGTGGCTGTAAATTTGTATGACAGCTATTTATGCTTAAGCTTTCTCTCTCTCTTGAATTAAGTATGGAATTGTTTATAGGTACTATCCACAAATGAAGATGGGCAGGATACTATGCTCTCTTGAAGTAAAGGTCGGGTATCTAACTTTGATATGGTTCCTTTCATAACTATTATGGGTAAATTGGTGAGGGATTTAAGGCTTTTGTTTCTCTATTTCTTTTACAGCCCGGATATGGTGCATTTTTGGCTGATTTTTACATTTCTAAAACAATGGAACCTTCGCAAGAAGAGAAAATCGTAAGCTTCTCCTGTTTTTTGCAAACTTGAGCCAATCAATATATGTTTTTTTATGCATGTTAGTGTTATGTGTCTTGCCTGTCATATGTCAACTTACCAACGTGAGCAGTGTTCTCACAAGCTGTTTCAGATACACTCGGAGTTGATGCATCACAACCACTGACTCGAGAAACTTAAGCCAACAGGCATTGGGTTCATTTGAGCATTGACAAGCTGTTCACTATATGCCTCCCTCTTGTTTTTTTCCATTGTCTGTACAGTTCACCCGCTCATCGACTCCAACATTCTCCCTTTAATTTGTGTGTAATCCCCCCTCCCCAAAAGGGGGGAATGCTCACCCTTTTTTGTTTAAAATAGTTATGGAGCTATTCAAGTGGCACACACACTTTTCCCATACTAGAGATGCTGAACTATTGGCTTTGAGACCATTTAAATTGCCTTTTGTTTCAAAAGCTTGGTATGCTTTTTTTTACCCCCTCGTCAGGTGGTGGCAGTGTGGAAGAGTATTCTTACCTTGGATAATTTGCAAGAGGGGTTGGGTTCTTGTGATAGATGTTTTATGTGCAGGTCTGAGGTTGAGTCTGTTCGTCATTTTCTGTTACATTACCCGTGTGTGAGGGAGTTGTGGAATATACTTTTCGGTTTTCTTGGTTGTTCTTGGGTGGTGGCAGGAAGTATTGAAGATGAAATCTGGATTTGGTCGTATTTGTCTACACATAAGACGAAGAGACATCTTTTGACATTGGTTCCTTTGTTTATTTTTTGGCTAGTGTGGTGAGAACAAAATTCTAGGGCTTTTGAGGGGTAGAATGAGCTCTTTAGATCAGCTAAAATCTAAGTGAATTCTTCCTTTACTTTTTGGGCTTCTAGAATTTCTATGGATCTGGATGTAGCTTTCTTTTTTGACTTGCATTGAGTTTCTAGCCTTGTAATTTCCTTTTGGGTGGCTTCCCCTTGAAGCCTTTAATACAGCTTTTTATTCATCAGGGAAAAAAAAAAGATGCTTGGTATGTTCAATTTGTAGCATAGCTGTCCCTTCTTTCTCTCTCTCCATTGGTATTCTGGAGGATCTCTAATTTCTCCTTCACTCTGTTTTCTCTAGACCCTTTAATGATTTCTTCTGGGTTCTCACCTTTGTCTTCATTTCTCATATGCAGCGTCTCTTTGTTGCTCAAACTGATAATATGGAGACATCATCATGCATCATAAGTCCCCAAGATGTGAAGTATGGTTACTTTCCCCAACATAATACTGACTAAATGGCTTCATGCTGATTCTGATAATTCTGTCGCTTTATGCAGCTTTCTCTTAAATGGAAATGGAGTACACAGAAGGACTAATGTTTTTAAGGTTTATGAATTTCTAATTATGTTTATGGTTGGTTCATGGTTGAATAAAAGGTTGATTGCATTTCTTTGATGTTCTATATAATTAGGATCCTGGACCTGTTCTTCCAACTGGGGTGACTAAAATGCTTAAATACGGAACAAATCTTTTGCAAGCTGTGGGGCAGTTTAATGGTATCGTTGGTCGCTAGATTAATTATAAACTTCATGCTTGTTACCTGAAAGTTTTGAACCTTTTTGACATAGTTTTTAATTATTACAAGGTCATTATATCATTGTTGTTGCCTTCATGAGCTCTGCACCTTTAGCTGAAATTCCAGCACTACCAGACTATGTTCCGCCTGTTGTCAATGCAGCAGATTCAGGTGCCCAGATATTTTTCTTCTTTGCTTCTTTTCTTTTTGAGATATCTGGGGGTGTATTGGTAGTCTCTTGTTGTTTAGAGTTTCTTGAGTCAGATAATCAATGTGCACTGCAACTTATTTTTAATCTTCTGTATATTAGACTCTGAAGTCATTGAGGGGCCATCACGAATATCACTCAACTGTCCAATAAGGTATGTAATAATCTTGTTTTGGTTTGACATGTTATCTGGAATCTCCCAGTTTGGTGGATTGCGTAGTATGCTTAGGCCACTATCTCAATCCATGTAGATATGATGCTGAGGGTTGGATTCTGTTGTTGTATTAGCCCTGAGATGTGCTCTCTGACAGAAGGACACTTTATACTTTTCGTCTTCAAAATCTGGTTACAAACATTTGATAACAAATGTGCTATCTATGCACATGAATTCTTAAATATCAACTGTGAACTGATTGACTTGTCCTGTTATCATCTTGTTTAGCCATAGCCGGATCAAAACACCTGTCAAGGGACACTCTTGCAAGCATCTTCAGGTAAGGGATTTACGCTGGGCATGTCCAGAAAAGTTTTTCTCATAAGACTAAACTTGTTTACTTTGTTGCTTTGTGGTTTCTGGCATGGTCCGGTCGCTTGATTGTGTTGCAATCTTTATCTTTTCGGTTTTATTTCTTATGAGGCAGATTCTGTGACTTCCTTGCATTTATTTCATTCTGTTTGTTGTTCTATAAAATCTTCTCAAATTTAAAGATGGGCACTATTTGAGGTAAGAACCTCTGTCAGATTTGCAAACAAGGATGCTAAACTGTTCTTGTATATCATATTATGCGCCGCATGATGATGCTTCTAATCTTCTCCTTCCTCTGCCTAAATTTTGGAATTATTGTGTGATGAATCTCATCTTGCATTCACTTATAAAAATATCTCAACTAGCATTGTTATGTTCCTGGATTTTCTCTCTCTCTTGCGAGAGGTGGAGCACTATTATAAAACTTTTCTTCCTTGATCCAAACATCATGGTTGGTTTCAATTAGGGGCATGCTTGTCCCATCAACACTTTATTCTGTGTATGAATAGGACCCTTTTGGTGATAGGGGGCTATCTGAAGTTTTTTTTGGGTTCTTTAGTAGTAGACCTGATAATAGCCTGGCATCTTCCACCCTTTTCTTATTCGGGCTGTCCAGCCCAGAAATTTTTTGGGATCATGCCCGGGCTTTAGGTTCCTCTTTGGAAGCCGTGCCAGGACTGGAAAATGGCTAGAAAAGCCCAGCCTTGGCCTGGGTCCAGATTCTTTTCTTAAACCCCCTGTAGGCCTTGCCCTGCCTGCCCAGCCCAGGTCTTTTTTTTAGTATTATATTTTAGTATATTCCTTGTAGGAAGTGGTTTTAAGATCCATGCCGCACTCTTTAACCATGATTATTTTCCATCTATATTAATTTTTTGGGATCATGCCCGGGATTTAGGTTCCGCTTTGGAAGCCGTGCCAGGACTGGAAAATGGCTAGAAAAGCCCAGCCTTGGCCTGGGTCCAGATTCTTTTCCTAAACCCCCTGTAGGCCTTGCCCTGCCTGCCCAGCCCAGGTCTTTTTTTTAGTATTATATTTTAGTATATTCCTTGTAGGAAGTGGTTTTAAGCTCCATGCCGCACTCTTTAACCATGATTATTTTCCATCTATGTTAAACCTTGTTTAATATCCCAGTTTTCCCTGGACCTGGAGTCAGAAAATTCTGTATGCTGGATGCTTCAATGAAGTTGTTCTGTGCTTGGACATTTTCCTTTCAACTATGGCATAGTTGGTTTCTTCAAGTTAACATTCAGTTGGTATTGTATGTTGTAGTGTTTTGATTTTGCCAATTATTTGGAGATAAACTCAAGAAGACCAATTTGGCGCTGCCCCCATTGTAATCAGTTTGTCTGCTACACTGACATACGAATCGATCAAACAATGGTTAAGGCAAGTGGATAGTAATCAGTTCTGTAATGGATCAAGTGATCTTGACCATTTAACAAGCCTGCTGTTTTTTTTTCTCAGGTTCTGAAAGAAGTGAAAGAGGAAGTGACTGATGTCATGATATCCTTGGATGGATCATGGACACCATCTGTGGAAACTAATTTAAAGGATAAGCCATATGACGGAACCCCTGGCTGTCAAAAGGAGGGGTCTGAGAGGCACAAGTCCGTGGAAAGTCCTCAAGTCTTTGACCTTACAGAAGAGGATGAATTTGAAATAGTCGATGTTGAGGATGAGGACATAAAACCTTCACAGGCTGCTTCTCTTGCCACAAATATATCCATTCCCCCTGTCATGAAGAATACTATCTCGATTGCCGGTAACCAGGTTGAAGATAACTTCTGGTCCAATATGTATTATTCAACTTTTAACTCATATAATTTGGGTGCTCTGTCAGACGCACATACTATGGGTAATCTGGATCCTTCTGCAGCTAACTCGGTAGTTCCTGTGATAATGGATTCTGCTTCCCCTGCACTTAATAGGGAATCTGAAAATATTTATGGAACTTCTCATCTGACAAACCCTTCACAACTGGGTCTGAACAATTCTATGTTGCAACAGTCGCAGATCTCACATGCTGTTGCTACCAACCATTATGGTGCTATGCCGCCACCGATTCCAAGACATGTTACAAGAACTCCAGTAGCAATTCAGGCTCTTCCTGCACCGACACTGACGCCAACTTCTCTGCAACGATCAAGGACCACTGTGAATAACTTGATGTCGGCAGGCACCTCCTTCACTTCTCAGTCTGCGATTACTGGTGACGTTCAAAGGCAACATCAATTTTCTACATCCCTTTCCAGTCAAATTCCTTTGTTGGATGTAGCGTCGTCTTCAATGCTGCATCAGTCTACACAGGTATTTTCCTTTCTCCCATATTGTCTCATGTCATTATCTTCTCACATGATGCATGGAAGTAGAAATTCCATGTCAGATCTTGGTAAAATTGACAGTACGATGTCTTTGCTTTGGATTCCTATACTTCTGTGTGTAATTCCTTAATTCAATTTTACTGCAAGTGCATGCTTAGGGGTAGCATTGGTTCTCATCAATTTTTGTCTTTCAGACACGGCAGGAGCAGTCATTCACTCTAAGGGAACCACTTCAGCAACTTGTCCATCATGCTGCTCCAGTTCAGCTCCCTTTGGCTCGAAATTCACCTCAGCAGCAGCGTCCAAGGGTCCATGTGACCATGAATCAGTCTGCAGGCATGATTAGAGCACCTTCACCTTTTATAAGAACTCGTGTTGAGCAAGGTCCTCCAGGTGGAACTGGCCAGGCAGTACCTGCTGGAGATAGCCAAGCAGCTTGTCTCATGGCTGCTGCTAATCGAGCTGCCAGTAGAGAAATACAGGCACAGTCATTGCTTTATCGAGCTGCACAATCAGTGTCTAGAAATTCTGATACAATCAGGACAACAGGAGGTGAACAGAATGGAAGTCTTGGTGGAGTTGTGCAGCGAGTGGATATCCCAGTAGAGCAGACATGGAGACCAACTGGCCAAATGCGTGGAAGCCAATCAGGTTCAGCTTATTCGGCTGCTCTTAGCCGGTTCATGGTACCGCCATCTCAACCAAGTCAGATTGAGAGACCCTCATTGACCCTAAACTCTTCTACTCTTCCGCCCCATCTCCATGCCCACCTTACAAATAGGACTGATCCATTTATGGCTCCAGTAGCTCATAATACCTCAACTGGGCCTACTAATACACCTCGAAATTTTGGAATTCCTCCGGAGCCATCTCAGTGGATGCAATGATGTTGACTTGAGCATCAGATTATACATAAATCAGCCAAATTCCTAGTTACTTGTAAAGTGATATTTGGATACCAAATTTTGTCAGTAGGAAGCTTCTTTGCCCGTCAAGGTTGGTGCACAGCATATTCACCAAAAGGAAGAGTTCAATTTAAAGTTAACCGGTACAGATCTAATCCAAGTGCTGGCTGAAAAGAACTGTTCTCACGAGGACTACCAAAGGATAATGCATGGGACCAAGTAGCACCTTGCTTTGCTGATCCGATATCTAAATGACCTTTCTGGAATCAAAACTAATTATTTTGTTGTGGAAGGCTTATAGTAGTTTTCTGAGTCCTAGAATAATTAATAGGTGTGTTGCCATCTGATGTCTTCTTTTTAGTTTGAGAAGCCATACGGATGCAATGCAATAGATGCCATTTATGTATTTGGGGTTGTTGCATACATAAAAAACTAGGTTATTTTCATTACTGAAAAAATTATGATTATTTTGGGCGATGAATAATGACATTTTTCACAAATAACTTTCTCTTGCTGAAGGGATGTTTATAAGCTATTTTTAGTGAGTGCTATTAATATTGTATAAAAGATGCGATAATAAAATACTAATAAATATATTTAAATTACATCTCAATGTAAAACAACCTATAGAATACATTTTTTATTATTTTTTTTTCCTTTGGACCTTTACAAGTAGAGATGTCACCGGGTTGGTTTTAGCCTGAAAATTGGCCTAGTCAGTCTAAAAAAGCCTGGCTCGGGTCCCGGATCGGGTGAACAGTAACCCGGAATGGGCCGGTTTGGTTCAATGGTTTCTGAAATCGGAAACTTTCCTGAATCGGTCCGGGCCAGGAACCAACGGGGTTCCCACGTTCTTTGTTTTTTTTTTTTTGAATTTTTTTTTGAATTTTAACATTTCCAAAAGTTATAAAACGACTAATTTGGAGGGTATTTTGATCCATGAGATAAAAAATTTTTTCTATAAATAGAACACATCTCATTTCCAAAATTCTAATAATAAAATCTCATATTCTCTCTTATATTTTTATTCTCTCAATACTATTATACTTTTTCAAACTCAATTTAAATTTTCTACACCACAATTTTCATCTACATTCAACACATTTTCACAATTTCCATTCTCAACTTTATCATTTCCATAATTTCCATTTACACAATTTCCATATCTCAATCTCAATTATATCATTTCCACCACTTACAACATTGATCAAGATTTGTCAAGATTTCAAGATTAGGAGTTAAAATTCAAAATTTTGTGAAAAACAATCGCGATTTACGTCAAGTCGGTACATTTAATTTTTTTATATATTTACTTTTTTTGAATAATTAATTCATTTGTATTATATTTTATTTAAAAAAAATGCTCTTAATTTTTTTTAAAAAAATATTCGGAACACATTTTTTTAAAACTTTCCAACAATCTCCTTTTTTTTTTTTTTCCCATTTTCATATTTTCAAAAGAAAATTCTCGAAAATATAGATATTAAAAATCTTTTAAAAAAATCAATTTAATAACATACAATTTATCAAATGTATTAGAAAAAAATGATTTTAATGTATGAAAAATTTTTGTTAAAAATATTGATGAACAAAAGACATCTTGTAAAATTTGTCACAAAAAAATAAAAAAATTAAATTTTGAAGGGTTGGGGGTAGACACACTTAGAAGACACTTAGTTAGAGATCACTCGAATAAATTACCTCACAAATACAAATAGCCACCGGGAGAGAAAATGCTATTGGTACATTTAAATATAATGCAAAAAATAAAAAAATTGATCAAATAAAGTGGATATTAAGAAAAAAAATATCACTTAGTATAATTATATGTCTCGTTTTTTAATAATATGTTCAAAAATTTTTACAATTAGATTACAAAAAAAGTATTAGAGCAACCGATAGGAGGAGATGGTATAATTATATAATTTATAACTAGTCAATATAAATTTTTATTAATTTTAGATACTTAGAAAAATGAATGTAAAAAAAAAATATTATATTGTAGTAACATGTCATTGAGTTAATAATTCATGAGATTTAGAAAAAAGAATTTTAGTTTTTCAACGTTGTGATTATCCATATTTCAATACTCACATAATTAGAGTAATTATGAATGTTGTGCATGAATTTGGAATTGGTGATAGAATTATTTTTTTTATATTTTTTGATAATATTTTAGTTAATATTAATACGGTTAATACTTTAAAACAAATTTTAAAAATAATTTTAGATGAAATATTATTTTATATTAGATGTGCATGTCATATTATAAATTTATGTGTTAGAAATGGTTTAGAAATAGCACACCTAGTTTTAAAACCCACTTGTGAATTAATCTATCAAATTAGAAAATTTTTAGCAAAAACTTAATAAATGAGACAATTATATCAATTATATAATAAAAAATTTTAAAAATTTAAAATAGAATATGAAATTAGATAGAATTCAACTTATGACATTTTATAACGTGTACTTTTTTTAAAAAATATTTTAATTGAATTTGTAAATTTTAATTATGAATGTGGTTTTATTGATAATACCGTTTTTAATTTTGCAACCTAAATTATTAGAAAATTTTTTATACATATAAAAATTTATTTTTCAAAATTACTATTTAACAACTCATTTAATATTATTTAATCTTTATAAAATTTGTTTTATATTTAATCAATTTGAAGAAAAATATAAATTTAGTGACATTGTTCAATTAATGAAAATAAAAATTTAAAAATATTATGAAAAAATTTATATTTTGTATTTAGTAGTAAGTGTTTTAGATTTACGTGTTAAAATTAAAAGTATTGAAATGTTAATAAATTGTTTTGCACGTACTTTTTCAATGAAAATATATATTATACAACATTTAAAACAACAAATATCACATACTTTACGATTCATATTTGAATTATATGAAAAGAAATATAATAATTTAAATATTAGTGATATAGATAATAGTAGTGCTAGTACAACAATTTGATCATTTTCAATTTTTTTTAATCTTTTACATATTTTAGGAAAAAAATAAAGAATATTTTTTTCAATATTCAATGAATTACTTTTATACAAACAAACACTCACATTAAAAAATTTTGATGATGATGATTTTTTTGATATTCTAGATTGGTTGAGAAATAATTTATCATATTATCCAATTTTGGTCCAAGTGGTCAAAAATATACAAACCCCTCCACTATCCATAGTGCCATCAATAAATGTTTTTAATACAGGTGATCGAGTATTAAATAAAAAGCGTACAAAATTTGATAAACGACACTTTAAAATCTTTAATTTGTATTAAAAATTGAAATGATGTCAAAAAAAGGATGCAAAGCATTGTCAAGGTCTTGGAAGAAGAAGACGAAGAAGAAGAAATATTTTTTTTTTTGTATGAGAAACATTCTATAAATAGAAAAAAAATCATTCTCGTGTAAAAATGCAAGGAATTGTCAAGGTCTTGGAAGAAGAAGAAGAAGAAGAAGAAGTAACATTTTTTTTTTTTTGTATAAGAAACATTCTATAAATAGAAAAAAAATCATTATTGTGTAAAAATCAAAAAATGTAATCATAAAAAATTATTGTATTTCAAAATCCAAGTGAAGGTGTGGTAGTGGACGTATACCGAATTTGATAAAATTACTGTCTCTCTATTTTTTTTTTTTTTATCTATTCATTGGTAAGAAGTAAATTTAAAAAAAAAAAACAAAGTGAAAAAAAAAAAACAACAAGAGAGTTAAAAAAAAAACAACAACAAAAGTAAAAAAAAAAGGAACAAAAAAAAAAGAGAGAGTTTTAAAATAAAAGAAAACAAGGGAGTTAAAAAAACAAAAAGGACAAGAGAGTTAAAAAAAAAATAAACAAGAGTAAAAAAAAAAGGGAACAAAGAGAGATTAAAAAAAAACAAAAGGATAAAAAAAAAAAAAAAGAAAACAAGGTAGGTTAAAAAAAAGAGTAAAAAAAATGAAAAAACCTGAACCGAAACTGGCCTGACTAGACCCGATACAATGGTTCGGGTTCACCGGGCCGGGCCTTAGAACCGCAATTAACCAAGCTCGTGATTCCAAGAACAGCCCATGAACCAGACCGGGCCTGACTCAACCCAACCCGATGACATCTTTGTTTACAAGCTCTAAATGTATTTTTTTTCCCCTTGACTATTTTTTTATTATTTTTATTATAAATTTTAAACATCTTTTTCAGAGCTTATAGACATTTGCGAAAGAAAAAAAAAATTACTAGTTAAATTGCAAGAGATCATGAACCCATGTATATCCCATAAGATGTTTTGAAGACCATGCAAGTTTAACCAAATAGTGTCTTCTTTATTATTTTATTTATTTTAGACCATTTGCCCTGTTTAAGTCAGAGGAAAATATGGGATTTATCAATCAGATCAAGTTATAGTCACTGCAAACATTCAAAAATTTACCTTCGGATGTTCATAACAATAACAACGACCATATTTACTTTCCAAAATAAACAAAAGAGGCACACTCAAACTAGATTAACATTTAAAACAAAAAAATCATGGTAGGAACCATAGGAACAAACCCAGTAAGGATGGTTCGGGAAGACAACATTGTCACAAAATCTAGGACTCTCGCAATAACAGGGCTCAAGTTGCTAATATTCCCATTTCTTCAGCTCCATGCCATCGGGGGGGCTTCCTTCCACCTTTTTTGCACCCACCTCTTTCCAATTTGTTGAAAGCACAGTCCCATTTGACTCCACCTGTTGAAAGACGAGCACAGAAGCTTGATCAGATCTAAGTTTGAGAGACACCACCATAATCTCATTCCCAGCTTCAATTTGCTTGTAAGACCAAAACATGAGCATGCAGACAAGCATGTAATGCTCTAAAACATGCAGATCGCGAGAGTTCTGGTTGAGGAAGAGTGGGAAAGTCCATGAAGAATCAGTAACTTTTACGAGCTATACACAAATGAAAGGAACAAATACTATGTACTTACTTGTGTGCTTCCCACCTAGTTTCATGGAGTGGAAGACTATGACACCAACTAGGATCATTATAAGCTATCAGAAGGTAAGAAAGAAACAACCCTCATGGTCATCCCTTATGGCATAACATAGGACCAAAATCAATCAGCTTGGCTACAAAAGAAGTACACATCGGTGAAATAACATGACTTCTTAAGACTGTATGGAGAAATAAGCTGCATATTTTTTGAGAGCTCTACCATTTGGCCCTAACATTGGCTTACTTCAAACTTTAAAGAGTCAAATACTCAAAGAGGCATAGGATTCCTAGAAGGAATATCTTTTGAGGAAGGAGGACAAATCTGTAGGGTATAAATAGAAGATTCTAGACAGTGCAGGAAGAAGGAGGTAGGACGAGTTGAAAGGGCAGGACAGAAACAGAGTACTACAATGTCAAGTGGAGCAACAGTGGCATCCCAAGTGAACTAACAGGCTAAGGAAAAGGTAGATCATAGAGTATTCACCTAATGCAAAACATTGATGCATCATGCTTCAAATATAGACAAGCCTATTCCCATGTAAAATTCATCAATATGAAATGCATAGAAATCTTACAAAAGATTTGCTCATAGCTCTCCTCATGTCCTCATCTGCACTTTGGTATATATCCCGGAAGAACTTGTTCAAAGCTGCATCACCGTCTAATTTCTCCTCTTTTTCCTGACATGTAGACCGTCACCCAGTAAGACACCTTGCTATTCCAAATCCAATAAAGGGAACCCTCTTTTTTTTTGGGGGGGGGGGGGGGAGGCGAAAGGATTGGAATATAATTCTCATAATCAAGTTCACACAAACCTCTTTCTTCACTTGGGCTTCCAACTTATCCCAGTCTGTTCCTCTTGCCTTGGAAGATGGATAAGATGGCCTGACAGATCCAACACCTGCAAGATGCAACAGAAAAGAAAACCATTATGCCTAGAAGGAAAAAGTATGACATATATAGTCATTAGCCAACGGCTTCAAAACTAATAACCGGAAGTTACCTGATGGTTTATTTATCTTCTGTGGCACTGGAGGTGCCCTGCTATATTCAAGAGATGTCCAATTAGTTTCATCTGCTTTTGCAAGCCGTATTTCAACTTTGGTTGACAATACTTCATATCTGCATTTGTCTGGAACAATCTGTTTCACATGCGCAAACCTAGAATCATATTAGTGCTTAAAATCCAAGTTTAAGTGGGTGAAATTCAATACCTCATAGTCAAATAAACAGATCAACATCATGATCACAAAGTTGAAAAAGATACAAAACTAATTTCATCTGCATACTCAAGGTTCACTTATTCAACAAGCTTCACATGATATGCCACAACCACAAATAAGCAGAATCTGAGTCTACGCAATACCTTTCCAAACAGGCGAGGTTGAAATTGATACGGGCTTTCCCCAGGAACGTTAATACTAACGCTTAGCTGAAGGATAAAATTTTGAGTAAATTCCAAGAAATTTTCGTAGCAACGTGGACCTCATTAATGCTTAATGCAGTGGCATTAATGAGTGGAGGGTCTTGAGAAATTAGAAAAAAATACGCATTATATATGCAGTTCATATAAATAGAAAAAACTGTGTAAGAGTGTACATACTATTTGTTCACCAAATTCAACTACCACATTGCTTGCTGGAACTCCCTTTGCAAATATGGTAACAACCACTTCATCAGGCTTCTGGTAGTATGAATGCCTGTTGTCTTTCTAGTGTCAGATAACTTCATATAGGAAAAAACAGTTCAAATAGTGAAACATTATAGCTACATTATGGATGCTACAGAAATATTCTAGTGCCCACTAAAAGGCTATTAGTGACTAATATTACCTGAAAATTCAGACTATTTACCTAATTCTCATAGTTAGGATCGAACAGGCAGTGGACTTTTTTTTTTTGTATGAATTATGATGAAGGCAAATCTTTGAAGAAACTGCGTGAGTTGCAGCAAATAGATTATCAGACCAACAGTTTACCTGTATTTTGGTTGGATGGTGGCAGCTTCTGTTGCTTGATGGGATGCATCTGATTCTGGACAAGTTTGTTCCAAACTTTTCTGGTGCTCTGGATGTGGCACCGAAGGTCTTTCCAAAACCCCAATTTCCTCTGCCAAATAATTCAAGGAACATTGATTAGCTGATAGTTTTGGTTCGAAATATGAATTTGCCAATGCAATCATTGGTGGCAAATGATAGGAATGCCTACTATCCTCTTGTATCAGTCATGTCTATCCTCATGTCTCGGTCTTTCTCAAGAACTCGAAATCAATATACAAGCACAAAGACATACCTATAATATGCTCATCGCATTCTTTGATCAATTTGGTGAATCTTGAATCGTTTTGTGCCAAGGAAGCACCTTTCTCAAGGGCTGCCTTAGCAATCTGGTATTCTTCAAGCTTCATGCAAGCAGTGCTGCAGTACATACAAGAAGTAATGAGATAGATTAGCCACCTGAACTGATGAATGCAACACAATATATCAGAACAAAGAAGATAGCCCAAAAAAAAAACTGCCACAAGAAAAGAAATATAAGCAAGTAGCTTAAGCATGAATACCTAGAGATGCATGGAATACCATATATAATTGTGAGAGGAATTTGCAGAAACAAAAGTTTTAAGAAGAAAACATCCAACATTATGGATCAAACAAACAAAAGCAAAAATATCCTATAGAGGAGAGATTTGAGAATATACACCAAAGATAAACTCAGAAATTTATATCTGGGGCAAAGTACAACATGCATTTAGGATTATAATTTCCAAAAGTGCACGGGTTATTTCTAAGGGCAAACAACATTTGCATAACTTTCAAAATTACATATATAAAATCCCCTCCCCTACCTTGCCATCGTCCCTATACACAAACTATGGAGGGAGAAAGAAAAAGAAATTTCATATATTAAGTATTATATGATTATGTTTTGATGACAGAACAAATGCAGATAATATACATTCTATGAGTTACTCATAGAGAATCACTAAAGTCATATGCATTACCCTTTCCGCAGGTATGCCTTCGCCATTGAGGGATCCAACTCAATAGCTTTGCTTGCATCCGCAACCGCTTCTACACATAGTTGTAGACATTTTGTATGTTAGAAAAAAATGAGGCCAAGGAGATCAAATGAGTGAAAAACCAAATATGCCAAGTTTCACGTGATATGCCAACTTTTTATGTTTCAATAATAATTTTTTTTTTAACTTATTTAAAAGGTATTTTAAACAATTTTAAACTTTTTAAATTTGAAAAGTTTGATCTTATATATATATATATATGTATGTATGTATATGTATATGTATATGTATATGTATATGTATATATATGAACCCTCATGGATTTGATCCATGCAACATTCGTTGTCAGGCAAAAACAGTTGTTTGAGAGAGAATTGACCAAAATTTCATTACATAATAGGATTTTCAAGATTTTGGAAACAAATATTCAACAAAATAAGCTTCTACCCTACATTATTAACTATGAAATTGAAGCCAAGAGAAAAGCACCCCCAAGAAAAACAGCACTAAAGTCAATTTATGAAAGCGGGAGGGATCTGATGTACTATAATTTTATTGGATAAAAAATCATAGACCCATATACTACAATAACTAATAAATTATGGCACATGTTTAGAATCAATATCTTTTTGTCTTTGAATAATTTTTGGTAACTATAGTATTTACCATAATTTATGTAAACAGCATAGGACTTGGAAGGATTAGTAACATTATTTTCTAGAATATTCAAATCAAACACTTCCCCGACCGATTCATTCCGCGAACTCCAATGAACAAGACATTAATGACAGAATAGAATGAAATAAAACGAGGAACCCGTGATGGAAATCAAAGAGATTATAAAGTTAAAACTGGGTAAAAAGGTTGAGGTAGAATTAAGGTTTACCAGTATAATTGTGGAGTTTGATGTTGGCCTGGGATCGATCAGCGAAGAGTTGAGCGTTACTAGGATCATGTTCTATGGCTTTCACGTACAACTCAACGGCCAGCTCATATTCGTCATCCACGAATGCCTCTTTAGCCCTCTGTTCAAGCGCCGTCGCCATTACAATGCTTCTTCCAAATCAAACCCACAAATCAGGAGGGAGGGAGAGAGAGAGAGATGATAATATGATTGGGGGGGTGGGGGAGAGAGGACTTTGTATTGACTCTGCAGCTTTCTGGAAACTTCTATATTTGAAGGGACAAACAAGGGTAGTGGGTTTAAATTCCAGAATCCCATTGGTTTTTTTGCAGTTTCCTTTTTTTTTTTTTTAAAAAAAAGAAAATAGTTAATTTCTAATTTTCCAAAACCCCACGTGAGTTCGGAGAAGCTGCCATGTTGCGGTCAAAAATTTCTTGCGAACCGGGTAATATATGGTGCGGATGATTGGGCTAATTACAGTTTTGTCACGTGGGTAACCCAAAAAGAAAAAAAAAAAAAGATAAAAATCAAAATGACAGTCCTATCCATCGAATTTAAAATGGGGCGCTACACTTCATTGACGGGGGAAAAAAAAAAAAACAAAACCCAAGTATCAAGCGAGCTTTGAACAAAAATAACTTAATTTTTTAAAAAATTCCCGAAACAATCCTATTGAAAAAAAATAATGTAAAGATAATCCATATTTATGGAGTTTTTAAATTCAAATACATTATTCATATGTATTTTAAAGATAACTTATTTAAATATATATACACTATGTTAATTCTTAAAAATTCGACATATACTATTTATATATATTTTAAAATTTATTTAATTTTTAAATCTCGACAAATATAGATTATCTTTTTAATTTTTTTTCAATAAGATTATTTTAAGATTTTTTTTAAAAGAGTTATTTTCATTTTCTTTTTTCTTTGAGCAAAGTCAAGGTGCCTTTAAAATCTAAAAAAATTAATTTTACCTTGAAATAGGATTAAGATCTGAATTTTGGAGTTGATTATACGAGGAGAACAATTCTCTAATTTTTGGATTAAAATTGTAATTAATTCCTAATCTGAGTTTGTGGCTGTATGAAATTATTATTTTTTTAGAGACTTTGACCGGACACCTTTTATTATACATACAGTTTAAAATTTTAAAATAGAGAATCAAAATTTTAAAAGCTATTATATAATTGCATACTGTTTAAAATTATCCCTTATTGATGCCAACGCAAAAGTAATCAAAATTGGAGATAAAATTAATTTTCCCTTCCCAAAAAATTTCTATTTCAATTTTCAAATTTTTTTTAATTCAAAAAAAAGGACTTTTCATTATTCACATATATTTGATAGGGTGAAAATGCCTTTTGTTTCTCTCCTTTCAACCTTCTCTCTCTTCTCTCTAATTTCCGAAGACCCAATATGATTTTTTTTTGTTTCTTCTTTGATTTCAGTGATTATAGTGAAGGAATTTCTTTTTCCTATCCCATTTTTCAAATTTTCTTCTTAATCTATTTCCTCTTTTATCTACGAGGTGAAGTGAGAGAATAAGATAAACAAAAAAAAAAAAAACGAAAGAGTCTCTCTATCTTTATGAATTGAATTAATCATTTATTATTATTTTAATAGATTTAATTGATACTTTTAATTATAAATTTAATTAAATTTAACATACCTAATCCAAGTGCTAGACTATTATGGGCATGACATGTTTTATTTGAGTTAGAAAACCTCCTACTAATTATTTTCTGGCCCGAGCTAATTTCTTTTATTTTTTATTAAAAAAAGGAAAAATAATGGACATAGCAATACAAAATAATGTAAGAAAATAAAAAACAATATGGGAGCGGGGCCGGGCTAGAAATTCTTCCACGAGACTCGGGCTTTTTTCGCAGGTCCAAGACCCGATTCGCAATCGAGAGAGAGAGCTCTTCAAATCACGGTGTTGTGTTCCAGAACTCAAAATTCATTAAAACTGGATGAAATGAATTAACGTTGTCTCTGTCAGTCTGTTGATTCAAATCTTTGATCTCAATCATCTTGGGATTACATCGGCAATGAAGTGTAAATCCGTGGCGTGTATATGGTCAGCGTCTCCTCCTCTTCATAGAATTACAGCGACTGCAGTCATCAACGCACCCCCAACTCTTTATACTGGTGCCTCCGATGGCTCCATCATCTGGTGGCATCTTTCTGGCGACGAGCCCAAGAAGGTCTGCTGCTTTCTCTACACAATACCCACAAACTGTTTGTTCTTGTCTCTGAATCAGAATTTTGTTGTTCAATTTGTCTTGTACTGTTTAAATGCTATGTCGGGTGAATTGAGGTTTTCTAACTGGAGTTGGTATTTGACGCATTTGGAGTACTGTGTGATCCAATTTGGTGATTTTCTTAAATTGGGTTTTACTGTTTTGGGCTAATGGATGAATACTAGTCCTGTTTGTGTATTTGTATATGAACAGTTTAAATGTTTCCAAGTGAAGTTGTTATTTGATGCACATGAAGTGTTGCGTGATCCATTTAGGTAATATGTGCAATGGCGTTTTATTCTATTGGCTAGTAAGGCCTGTTTGTGTATCTATACAGTTCAATTGTTCTTTTGTATGGATCAAAATTTTGTGAGTGGGGTTGGTATTCGATGTACCTGAATTTTTATGTATGATTTTCTCAAATGGGGCTTTAAGTTTTAGCAAATGTATAGATTTATAGTTCTATCTGTGTTCTACATGGGTATATGCCAAATTTTGTGCACTTGTTGTGATAGACTAATTAGTGGTTCTTTGGCAGGAATTTATGCCTGTTGCGTTGTTGTGTGGTCATGCAGCACCAATAGTGGATCTCGACACATGCACTCCTGTTGTTTCAGGAGAAGGAAAGAATGAAGTTTCAAGTAATGTTGTTGAAAATTGCAGTTCGGATGTTAGTTGCGCCTTAATAAGTGCATGCAATGATGGTGTGTTGTGTGTGTGGAGCAGAGGAAGTGGGCACTGCAGGTGTAGAAGGAAAATGCCACCGTGGGTGGGGAGTCCATCTCGGATACAAGCATTGCCGACAAACAAGCGATATGTATGCATTGCCTCTGGTTTCATTGATTCTGTTCATTTTGTTGAAGGCGGGAAAGCTACAGAGGATCATGATTTTCTCAGTGGGAAACCATCAAAACACAGTATAATTGTTGTTGATACATATACTCTAACAATTGTTCAGACTATTTTTCATGGAAACTCACCTATGGGGCCATTAAGTTTCATGGATCTAGTGTTGTGTAGAGAGGATGAGAAAGAGTATGTCCTCATGGTTAACTTGCATGGCAAGAGTCAATTGGTTCCTGTTTTAAAGGATCCCAACCCTGAAAGGGAGGGTGGCTCTGGATCTGGGTTGCACAAAAGCTGCTCGAATGCAGTGATGTCTATTTGGAGTGATGAGATAAGTGAGGGGGAACAAGTTGTCTCCATTGCAACCTGTGAGAAATTTATTGCTTTCGTATATAGAAGCCGATGCGTATTTAGGCTATTAATAGGTATCACTGCAATTGGAGAGATTTCCTTTGCTGACAATCTTCTCTGTGCTGAAGGTTGTTCCACTGACCTAAGGGTAGCTGGAGGGATGTTTATCAAATGTGATTTCTCACGGCATATGATGGATTCAAATGGACTTCCAGATGTGTTTGTAGAAAATTTTGCTGCCTGGAATAATCGAGGTCTTGCCATTGTTTATGCAATATCCTGGATGGACAACAACTTTAAGTTTGATCCTCTTTGCAAGATTCCTGCATTATCTCCTTCTGTTGATGTGAGATGCTCAATTAGTTTTACACAACTGAGCTCTCATCTTCTCCGCATTGAATCTCACTGCATCTGTAACGAAGAGCCATTATTGTGGAAACCAAACATAACTATGTGGTCAATGTGTGGGCAAGGGAATGACCATGGAAAACTGTCTCAAACATGCCAGATGATTGGCAGTGGTGGGTTCTCTATGGAAAACATAGCAGAATCTAAAGGCTTCCTAAATGATGTCAATATGCAATCCACCATAGGAGAAGTCATTCCTGAGAAAAGCCTTATTCCAAGTCCAAAGGCTGTGAATGGCTTCTGTTTAAATGATAAAAGACATGGCTTTTGCCCAAACAGACAGATAGTATCTTGTTCAATGATCATATCTAGGAATTCTACTCCTTATGCTGTTGTCTATGGATTTCACAGTGGTGAAATAGAGATGGTGAAATTCGAGGTGATTTTTCAGGAATTTAATTTTCATTTGGGGCATTCACAGCATTCCTCTAAACAACTTTTTTTGGGACACAGAGGAGCCGTGTTATGTTTAGCAGCTCATTGGATGGAATTGGCATTTCAAGAACGGAGTTTTAGGTGGATTTTAGTTTCAGGAAGCACTGATTGCACTGTTTGCTTGTGGGATCTTGACACTTCTAATCTCATTATGGTGATGCATCAGCATGTATCTCCTGTACGTCAAATAGTCTTGCCACCTTCCCTGACTGCCCGTCCTTGGAGTGATTGCTTTCTCTCTGTTGGAGAGGATGGTTGTGTTGCTCTTGCTTCTTTTGAAACTCTGAGAGTGGAAAGAATGTTTCCTGGACACCCTAGTTATCCATCCAAGGTTCTGTGGGATGGTGCCAGAGGCTATATTGCATGTCTTTGTCAGTACCATTCAGGAAGATCCGAAGCACTTGATGTTTTATACATTTGGGACATAAAGACAGGTGCTCGGGAACGAGTTCTTCGAGGAACAGCATCTCAAGCAATGTTTGATCATTTTTGTAAGGGCGTTAGTAAAAGCTCCATTTCAGGTACTACTTCAGCATCCTCCTTGCATGCCTCTATGGTTGAAAATGGAACAGTTTCCCATTTGCATTCAAAAGCCGTTTCAAATGGATTGACTGTAGCAAATTCGGCTAACAGAGTGAAAAATGCAACTCAAGCCAGTACTTCTCAAGAGATTATGACTAACGGACATATGCCGAACCTATTCCGAAATTCTTCTGGCTTCCAGAACAAGATGAGTCCCATAAAATGCTCTTGCCCATTCCCAGAGGTAGCTACTTTGAGTTTTGACTTGGCTTCTCTTATGTCTCCTGAAAAGCTAAAAGAATTCCCAGTAAGTGATGAACGTGAGAACATAGGTGCCAAAGTAAATGAAAATGGAACTGATGAATTAACTCCACATCCTGTGGATAAAGCAGATGGTTCTGACATGCAAGGAGAATTGGTTAAGTTCATTGAGAAGCATGATCAACTGGGATCAGAGGAAGGCTGCCTGCTTAGATTCAGCTTGTCCTATTTGCATTTGTGGGAAGTAGATTGTGAACTTGATGAATTACTGGTAACTGATATGAAGCTAGTCAAGCCAGAGGCATTCAATGTGGCATCAGGTTTGGAAGGGGATAGAGGATCTCTCACAGTGGCTTTTCCTGGTCTCGGTGCTACAGAGGTACTTCTGATGGCCCATATTTGACTTTGGATCCTGCTGTTATTTGAATTCTTTTTTATTTGTTTATGCTAGGCTGTTGGAACTTGTTGTTTTGATTTATTTCAACATGTAACAATTAGTTGCAATCCGTATTTCAGCTTTGGAAGTTGTCATCTGAATTTTGTGCAATGAGGTCACTGGCTTTGCTATCCATTGCCCAACGGATTGTTAGCTTGTCTCACTCAACTGCTGCAGCTAGCAGGTACTCAAATGCTTCAGTCAGAGGTATTATATGAAATTGTTATGCTTCTGTACTTAGCTTTCTGATGGTAAAGTTGCTTGCATCTTACTTAAGGGCTTAGTCTGAACCCAACATGTTATTGGGATGTTTGAGCACCAGGTGAAAGCTTTTCTGTACCATTTTTTTTTCCTGTCTTGCATAGATTCCAGCTTCAAATTTTGAGTTTTCAACTACCATCTGTATGGGATTTCTGCTGCAAAAATGCCCTGAAACTTTTTGGAAGTTCTACCTGCTTCTGTTCTCCATACTGATTTTTCTATGCAACAGGAGTGGTTTTCCACCTTACGCTGGATATTGGCCTGGAAGATCAATTGTTTTTTTAATTAAATCCTCAATACTTAGTATTCTGCATGTATCCATGCTTGTCAACCTCGAGAATTATGCTGGATATCTTGATTATCTCATGCAGTTTGCACTAGGCCTATAAGCATGATGGTGTCATGGTTTTGCTTTTCTTCCCTTTTGCCTTGTCATCTGCCATTTCAGGACTGAAATTCACATGGCTAGGTAGATTCATTTTATGATATCACTATTGCACATATCAGATTCTTATATGTTCATGATGTTGCATGCTTGCGCGATCCGATTTCATTTACTCATGACCTACTGCTTGTTCTTTGCAGTGCTTTAGCAGCATTTTATACTCGTAATTTAGGGGAGAAGATCCCTGAAATTAAGCCACCTTCACTCCAGGTTCTCTTTTCATTTTTTTTTGTTATTTTTGCATGTGCTTTTGAAAATTTCCGATCTTGACTTGGTAACTGGATTCAATTGCTGAAGTAGTTCCATTGCTTTGCATGCCATACTGCAGTTATTACAAAACATGCTGAATTTAAGTGGAACAATCGATTAAAAGATTGCATATACCTGCACTATGGGCTGCCAAACTGAAAGAAACATTTACATGATTTGCTGAAAAAGGGGGAACATGGATTGAGTGATTGATCATTTAGGATGTGCAGTGTCAATTTTCTGTCTTATTATAATGGTTTATGTCGTATAAGATCTATTTCAGTGATGTTTATGTAGATGTACACATGTATTGTGACTGAAAATTGATTGGCTGTGTCTGGATTCACTTCTTGCCAAAAATATTGAACCAAATCTTCGAAGAAGCCAACTTTGGGGTTGGATTAATGTTTAGTGACTGCCTTTTCAGTCTTTTCAGCCAACTTGTTTGGCATTTTGATATTTTGTTTTTCTACAACTCAGGAGGGCAAATGTATTGGACTCTCTTTTATAGATGTCAGATTTCTCTTTTTTCTGGTGTGCGTTCCATGACAGGAAAGAACATGCTGCCTACTCTCTCCCAGCAAAAGAATAATTTAAAAAGAAAAAATTGTGAAAATGACAATTCCCTTTTCAAAATATAGATGCATCCGTCAAGTAAATTTTATAATGGTAAAAATGTTTTTGAGTAGTTCTTTGGTTGCACACTTCAAAGAAATGGCCAAGTGTGGAGTAAAAAAGATGTACTTCACTCTTAAAGAGGTACAAAGGTTCCAAATAATTCTTTGAAGTCCCTTGCTTCCTTTCAGATAAGGTCGGTATATATGTGGCTTATACTGGCTACACTAGTTTTCCAAGTTCCTTAATTCATACAAATTATTTGCTATATCCAAGGAAGTGAACAAATATCTATGGCCTGATTGTTGTCTCATTCGTCATAACTTTTATTTTATCCTCTTCGAAACTGAAGGTCTTGGGAAAAACTCTATAATTCTCAGTTGTGCATAAATACTATCCAGTCCCATATTTCTTTTTCAAGCATTAAAATGTCTTAATTTATGACTTGTAAATTAAGCTTTTATTTCTTTTTTTCTCTCTTATCTTTTGATTTATATCTGGCTCTTGTTAACAGCTATTGGTGACTTTCTGGCAAAATGAGAGTGAACATGTACGATTGGCTGCACGCTCTTTATTCCACTGTGCTGCTTCACGGGCTATTCCACTTCCATTGTATCATCAGAACACAACTGACGAGTTAGGGAATGCGAGCTCTAGAAACAAAGTTGGAGAAATCAGAAATGAAAACTTAAGCACAAATAAAATGTCCACAACCATTTCTGATCTTAATGGGCTTCCTCAGGTGGAGGAGTACGAGATCTGCACCTGGCTAGAGCCATTTGAAGTGCAAGACTGGATTTCATGTGTGGGTGGGACAAGCCAGGATGCAATGGCTTCTCATATCGTTGTAGCAGCAGCTTTGGCTGTTTGGTACCCTAGCCTTGTAAAACCAGTCCTTGCTGCCCTTACAGTTCATCCATTAGTGAAGCTGGTAATGGCAATGAATGAGACATATAGCTCTACTGCTGCAGAGCTCCTGGCAGAAGGCATGGACAGCACATGGAAAGCATACATTGGCACTGATATACCTCGTCTAATTGGGGATATATTCTTTCAGATAGAGTGTGTAAGTGGTTCATCCAACTCAGCTGCGCAAAATCATTATGTACCCGTAACTATCCGGGAAACGTTGGTTGACATTCTTCTCCCAAGTTTAGCAATAGCTGACGTACCAGGATTTCTTTCAGTAATTGAGAGTCAAATATGGTCTACAGCTTCTGATTCACCTGTTCATTTGGTATCGCTCATGACTCTCATCAGAGTTGTTCGTGGTTCTCCAAGAAGTTTGGTTCAGCACCTTGATAAGGTTAGCATAGATGACTCTTTGAAATGGAAATACATTCTTTCTTTCAAAATTAGAGAAAATGGCTGCAAGCTTTCGACATGAACAAACATGTTTAATAATTGGACAGATATGCAGGTCGTCAACTTCATACTACAAACCCTGGACCATAGCAACTTGGTTATGCGAAAAACATGCCTTCATAGTTCTTTGACAGCACTGAAGGAGATATCTCGTGTTCTCCCTATGGTAGCATTGAATGACACATCAACACGATTGGCTATTGGGGATGCAATTGCAGACATAAATATTGCTAGCATTCATGTCTATGACTTAGAAAGGTACTAAAAGTTGGATAAGTTTTCCTTGAGATCTGTTCCCCTTTCCCTTGAATCCTGCTATGCATTTGATTATGGCTAAAGATACATCATTGTAGATTGGGGGGAATTTTTTTTTTTTTTTTTTTTTTTTTTTTTTTTTTTTTCATATCAAGTTGGAAGTGCTCTAATGGAAAGACATTATAAATCATTGTTGCTAATATGGAAAATTTTTCGACTTTTGGAGTTCCTGGACATAATATGCATATGCTTAATTTGATCTGTGCCTCAATGGCGGCTTGAAGCCAATAGCTGAGAAGGCAAACTCTAGGACTTATATAGGAATTGCACCTTAGAGTACTTTGCTAATGACCAACCAATCAGTAATAGATATGTTGTTCTACAAGGCCTAGCCAATATTAGGTTAAATTTAGGGGGGACACACAAACATACAAGCGTGAATTGAATAGCTTGAAAGAAATCTACCGAGCATTCATCTCCTATTTTGTATAATACAATGCTTACACATCGTAAAATGCTATATACTGTTCCAAAGTTCCCACTTTTCTCAAAGATGGTTAATAGAGGTGGGACTTTAATTATACTAAAACCAACTAAACTAATTTCCAAGCTTGGGGAATCATAGCATCTCCATTTTTTCTCGCTTTTACTCACTGGAGTATGCAGCTGCCTTTCTGAAAGGTATTGTCATGAAATGGCCAGTACTACTTGGTTTGCTATTATATAACTGTTAGACCATTTTTGTGGTTTTAGCTATCCGTTTGCTGTTGTTTTGCATCCTGTTTTTGCTGATGGTCATAAAACCTCCGAATATGCAAGAGCTTTTGACATTATGTAACTCTTTTGTTTTCAACCTAGTGTAACAAAAATGAAGATATTGGATGCAAGTGGCCCCCCTGGACTTCCAAGTTTTCTTGCAGGATCTTCTCAAACAACACTAGTGACAGCTATATCAGCTCTATGCTTTTCACCAAACGGAGAGGTACTTCTTAACACCTTACATGTTGCATAAGTATCTTCCAAAATGTTTCTCAGAAGTGAAATGAGAGTTTGTTTTCCCTCATTTTGCATGCTTGAGATGCCCTTAAAACTCATACACAGTTCGAGCATAGAGGTTGGTTATGCAACCAGTTCCTTGTGGTCTCTCTTCCCACTTGGTCTATTTGTTTGCTTATGTTGTCTGTTTGACATTACTATATATTGCCTGAGTGCTAAGATCTCTTATGTTCAAGTATGTCTCTCTGCAGTGCCTGATATAAACTTCTCTATCTCAGGGTATAGTAGCTTTCTCGGAGCATGGATTGATGATAAGATGGTGGTCACTGGGATCTGCCTGGTGGGAAAAACTTAGCAGAAATTTTGTTCCTTTCCAATGCACCAAACTTATTTTTGTTCCTCCATGGGAGGGATTCTCACCAAATTCCTCCAGGTCGAGTGTGATGGCAAGGATAATGGGACAGGAGATAGGATCCACCTCGCAGGTATCTTTTCCCGTATGGCTGTGACAATCTTTTTTCCAAAATGATTTGTGAGCCTGTGATTTTGCTCTACCTATACTTTCTAGTACCAACTCTTGTCATCCAAGATATTGTTTTTGCATACTTCATTAAGAAAAATTGCAAATTCGTACTATGTCTACTATTCAGCTCAATGGTCCCTAAGACCATATATTTGTGGCTGGATGTAGTCAAATGCACTCTTGTAGAATTTCACAAATAGTTGGTGAAATAGGATGATGCAGCACATAATGCAGAGGATCAGATTTTTGTAATTGGCAACATAAAAATTGAGCAAAAAATTGTCAATATAAAATGTTTAATTTGCTTTTTTATTCATCATCTTCCTTCATACATGGTGATTTTTCTGATTGCGACTTCCCTGATTTATAGATAAAATTGACAACTCTTCAAAAGAAAAGATTGGAGAATTCGTATCTGCTGTGGTTTATGTTCTTTCTGCTGTGGTTTATGCCCTTAAGGTTAGTTTGGTTGGGGTGAAAAGGGTGGAAGGAGAAGTAAAAGTGAAAAAAAATGACACTTTTCAGTTGTTTGGTAAGGAAGGAAATGTGGAGGGGAAGTAAAACTGGGATGTAATCTCTCCCCTTCCCTCTTAAGAAATCATTCTCGTCCCAAAGTGGACGGAAATGTAAGAAAATAAAATTTTTGGATAAATTTGTTCTTATCCTTTTTTGATATTTATGAAATTATCCATTATTTTTTCCTATTTTAGTTTTATTTAATATGAAATAATAAAATTTAATTTCTTTCGTCAATTTAATTGGATAAATTATTTTTTCTAATTTTACTTTTTTTTACATTAATATTCTAATTTTATTTAATATAAAATAATAATGAAAATAATTTATAAAAAATAAGAAAAATATATTAAATAACTATTTTTTAGAAAAATTATATTTTTAGAAAAATATTTTAAATTAAAAAATAAAAAAATTATGTCGTGATAAATATTAAAAATATTATTTATAAGAGTATAATAGTAAATAAAATAATATTTCTTTTCACTTTTCATTCCAATCAAATAAAAAAAAAAGTACCACCCTGCCCCTCTCCTTTCGCGAACCCAACTTATCGTTAACGTCTGTACTCATGAAGTTCTTATCTTTACACGTACATATTTGTTGACATGCTCTAATTATGCTCTTGAACTTTTAGCTGCTCCTTTCTTTCTAATATATTTTGATTCATTAGATTGTCATATACAACTCAGCAATCAGATTTTTTGAGTCAAGTGGACTGAACAACTATGTTAATTTAACTAAATAACTATGTTAATTTGAATGCAGACGCCAGATTATGTTGATTAATTTGTTGTTAAAATGGAACCAAGCTTAAACCTTTGCATGAATTTTGTCTGCAGGTTGGTACAGGTGGTGCTGGTGATGCAGATAGTCCAAAAGCCCTAGTTCATAATCTTGACCTCTCGTATCGGTTGGAATGGGTTAGTGAAAGGAAACTTCTACTCACCAGGCATGGACAGGAATTGGGCAGTTTTCAGCTATGAACACTCTTTGCTTGAATTCTGGTTTCAGCGTACACTAACAGCTTGGTTTCAGCTCAATTTTAGACATGGGCTTTCACATTCCCAAATTGCAGTTTCTGACTCGCTGTTCACCTAGAATGCGTATGGTCAAAGATGTACCATGTGTTCCAAGAGATGTAATCTTATTCTGTCATTCCGATTCCAGGAAACACTGCAATAAGGGCATTTGCTTGGAGCAGTTCTATAACCTACTCTGTTGGTTCTGGATTTTGGTTCTGGGTCGATTCACTTTGCCTGGAGATCTTCAAGAAGTTGTGTCCCTATCAGATGGAATTGGACAAAAATTGAAGACCATGTCCCCTGGCTCACCGTTGCATTGTTCCACCCTAAGCGTTTTACAATTCACTGTGCTCTAAGCCTCCTGTCTGCTGTTACTGACCTTAACAAAGACTTTGCTAAGATCTGTATCAGAACTCTCTCTCCCTCTCACGCAATGGAAAATTGAACTCGGTTGTAAAATATTTTTCTTTTTTTTTTTTAATATCTTTTCTGGTATAAAGAGTTACACTACAGCACAAGAAATATATGCATATTGTTTACAAGGTTTCTCCACATCTTTCTAAAAGGTTTATGTATTTTAAATTTCACTTCCATGTTCCTCCATGGTACTTGAAAAAGTTAAAAGGAGAGGATATGCCCCGGATGATACTCCTTGCAGATGAGATTTTCCATTATTTGCCTGTATTAACAGATTCCTGTGCCATATGCCCTTCATGAAAAAAGAAAAAAAAATGCCACAAATTCTAGATCAGATTCAACAAGAACCCCACGCACAAGCAAAGAAAGGAAAAGCGAAGAGGGGTTTTGCCGCTTTGGATGAACATAACGACAACAATACCCTTGATCTTAAATTTTGAGATTTGAATGAACATATTAAAAAAAAAAAAAAAGGCAGCCCATGCTGGGATTAATAATTTTTAATTCAGAAGATCTCGGAGACACTGTCACTGAACGAACTCGTTGGGATCCATTCAACAACTTTATATTTTAGAGGAAATCTTGCTTTTGTTTTTATTTTAAAGGTCTCTTAAGGGGGGGGGGGGGAAGCCTTGAACAATAAAATGCATGCATACCTAGTTGGCTCGTCAATCTTTTGTTGTTCCAAACCCAATAAAATAAATCTATGCTTTTATCTTATATTCATCGATTTAGTCATTGGTTTTTTCAATTTTTATAATATTATTCGAAATAAAAACTTGCTATTTATTAAGCCAAAAACTAAAAAATAAGAAAACTAAAGGCTCTTCCATTACAGGACAACTTTTCGAAAGCAAAATAAGATGATCCTTCGGGTCTCTACTGACTTCATCCCTTTTGTCATCCATAACACACAAATGACACGGACCAACATTTTTGGTCATGGCATGATAACGCTTTGGACAGCCCTTGAGGGTACAACACAGAGAAGGCATTAATGACATCCTTTATGCGGGCATGGACTGTATGTAATTTGAAATGGAATTGCTGCAATGTAATGACGTTTAACGGAGTGGGTACCCATATCATCTTCATCTTCATCTTCAGCTCAAATTTGATGATCCAAAACTTTTAGTTCTCCGCACGCTATGTGCATTTTCCTAATAAACATTTTGGTAAAAGCACTCAAAAAAAACGTGTCCAATCCACGAATTGGCATATGAAAGGATATTTTTGTAAGATGATGCTATAAATACGCTACCTAGTTGAGCATAAAACGTGCCCTAAAGTGTTGTTCATCTATAAGCCAATGGCCCCTAGACGAAAGGAATGGATTGTGATCATATGGTTCATCATCATGGTAACACCGAATGGGGTGGCCATGGTGCATGAACGATCCGAGGCACCGACTTATGACTACAAAGTTGCCTTGGCAAATGCTATCTTGTTCTTTGAAGGGCAGCGGTCAGGGAAGTTACCTGAAAACCAGCGAGTGCACTGGAGGGGAGACTCCGCACTCTCCGATGGCATGCCTGATAAGGTATATGATGTTTCCATAAATCAGTAGAACTATTGGATGCCTAGATAATGAACGTTAAATAATGTATGTTGATGTATGACTTGCCCAAGTGTCCTTTGGCAGGTAAATCTGATGGGGGGATACTATGATGCCGGCGATAACATCAAGTTTGTGTGGCCAATGGCATTCAGTGTCACTTTGTTGAGTTGGGCAGCCACCGAGTACCAGAATGAAATATCTTCCATTAACCAGCTAGGCTACCTCCAGTCAGCAATCCGCTGGGGTGCTGATTTTGTCCTTCGAGCTCACACTTCACCTACCACGCTTTACACTCAGGTCTCCCATTTTCTTTCCATGTGTCTGCATAAGCATAGTTTCCATGTCAGAAAAATTAGCTCAAAGAAGACTAATACTGCTCTAGGTGGGAGATGGAAACCATGATCATCAGTGTTGGGAGCGCCCAGAAGACATGGACACTCCTAGGACCCTTTACAAGATAAATTCTTCTTCACCTGGCAGTGAAGCAGCAGCAGAGGCAGCTGCTGCTCTTTCGGCTGCTTCAATCGTTTTCAAGGAGGTTGATTCCAACTATTCTGCAGAACTTTTAACTCACTCAAGACAGGTCTATGCTTAAAAATTTGAGGTCATTCATGTGCACCTTGTCCTGAGCCTCCCAGTTTGATCAACAAACTAACGTATTAGTTTTCAGCTTTTCAACTTTGCAGATAAGTATAGAGGATCTTATCAAGCTTCTTGCCCTTTTTACTGCTCCTACTCAGGCTATCAGGTACCAGGTCTAGCAGCTTAAACAAAGTGAACAAACTATTGTACGTAATTAACTTACATAAACTGAAACTCTCTAAAAGGACGAGCTTTTATGGGCTGCGGCTTGGTTATACAAGGCAAGTGGAGATAGCAGATACATGAGTTATGCTTTGAACAACCAAGGGTGGAGTCAAGCAGTTTCAGAATTCAGTTGGGACAATAAATTTGCTGGAGCTCAAACATTATTGGCAGAGGTACTACCTTAAACAATATTTCCTCATAATTTGACTTTAAAAGAGGCTAGAAGATGGTAATAAAGTCCTGTATAGGAATACCTTGCAAGCAAAGCAAACCTGCGGAAGTATAAGGATGATGCTGACTCATTTATCTGTGCATTAATGCCGGGAAGCAGCTCTGCACAAATTCACCCAACCCCAGGTACACATACAAGTCATACATACAGGTCCACAAGTGCAATCTCTTCTTTTGTCCCATGGGCGAAGGGAGGAGGGGGGCGGGGCAGCTGCCCTTAATGGAATTTAGAAAGCAAAAAGAATTTTGTTTATCCCGCACAAATATTATAACCGCTGCCCCTAAAATTATAACAAAAAAATTATATTATATTTACTCGGTATATTTTAACTTGGACTCTAGTTGCTCTAACAAAGAAATTTTGAGCTACAGGAGGTCTTTTGTACACCAGAGATAGTTCAAATTTACAATATGTGACAAGCGCTTCGATGGTGCTATTTATCTACTCTAATATTCTAAACAAAGCTGGTCTTGACTCAATCCAATGCGGTGATGTGCATTTCTCCACCGCACAAATCAAAGCTTTTGCAAAGTCTCAGGTTAAAACGCAAAACCACTTCTCAAACCTACATATACTTGCCAATTCTGATGACGAAACTTGTATACTATGTTTTAGGTGGACTACATACTAGGAAACAACCCTATGAAAGTGTCATACATGGTTGGATATGGCAGCAAATACCCAATGCAACTACACCATAGAGGATCATCTTTGCCCTCAATCCATGTCTTTCCTGCGAAAATCGAATGCAACCAAGGTTACTCAGACTGGTACTCTTCTAACCAACCAAATCCGAATACTCATGTCGGTGCAATTGTTGGGGGTCCAAACTCAAATGATCAGTTCAATGATGCAAGATCAGATTACTCTCACTTAGAACCTACAACGTACATGAATGCAGCATTTGTGGGTTCAGTGGCAGCTTTGCTGACTCAAAGCCAAGAAGAGTGTTTGCAACTTCTGCTGAATGGTAAAATTGCTCTCATGGTTGATGATATGTGATAAATATCCCATCTGAGATATGTAAATAATACTAAAAAAAAAAAAAAAAAACTATTTAAATGCCCATGTTTCTAAACTATTAGATGGCAAGGTCTTACATAAGACATAATATCAAAATTAGTGTACGACAATGTCCGCACGAGCATTTTATTAAAGAGCTGATTTTTACTAGTAATTTTTTTTTCCCATCAATTTTGTGTCACAGTAGAATTACTCTTTCGGTGATCTCAATATCACAAATTTAAGATCTGAAAATAGTCTTATTACAAAATACAAAGAAAACGTACGTACATATGTATCCACCCTCCCTTGTACTAAGTTAAAGAACATTTTGTGTACCGAATGAACATTTTTTAATCAATTTTGTGTCGTTCCCATAAATTTTGTATTTAAGTCTGGAAATAACGAAATCTTTAAAAACTTGAAATCTTTGATATAAAAAGTTTTATTATAACAATAAATATTTTGACTTTTAATAGCAAAATTTTATAGTTCCTATAAGTCTTTTTTATTTTACTTACAAAATTATAAGTAAAAAAATTGTAAATTGGGTAAAATTGAGATTTCAAGTAGGCTTTTGTCCAATAACTATGTGAGTAAATTTTTTTTTTTGGGTTTTTATCGAGATTTTATCTGATTGGATCAATTTAAGCACTATAAGGTTGATTAAGAAAATGACTCATGCAAATCCTATTTCATGGCTCCAACCCGAAACCATTGAGAGAGACTGTATCAGAGAACCGTCCATTGAGAGAGAGAGGATTGGGTAAATTTCTCGTTTCATAATTGGGCTCGAGCAGCCTGATTTTTCTCATACTTGTAAAAGAAAAACAAAAAGAGGAGGATGGATGTGTTCACGGGCCTAAACTGGTTCAGAGCCAGTGGTTTCAGGCCGAGAGGAAAGCCAATCGGGACCAAAGCCGTGAAGGACGGTCCAATCCTAGTTCTTCACGTTCTGATCCAGTTGTGGTTTCTTTCGGTTCCCGCATTTTTTTTTCCAAAAGAACTTTCTAGAATTCTGGGTTCTTCGTAGACGCTCTCTCGTTTGATCACGGAAGGTGAGACTAGTGATCAATCTCTCCTTTGATTTCCCTCTCAGATTACAATGTACCCCTCTTCTCATAAATGAAATTTTGCCATTCCAATTGAAGCTGAAATCGATCGATTGAAGAGAGAAAAAGATCTTGATTGAGTAGATGTCGATCAATTGACGAGGAACAACCGAAGGAAAGGAGATGAGGGGTAGAGAGAAAAATTGAGGGAATGGGGGCTTTACTGGAGATATTGAATTTGGAAATCCAACCGAAGGAAAGGAAATTTGGAAATCGAATCACATCTGAAACTAGAAATCTAGAGAAATCGAAGAAAATTTATGATGAAGCAAATGAAACAAATAAGCCTCATGTAGAGATGAATGAGGAGTAGAGAGAGAGAGAGAAAGAAATCGAAGGAGTCAGATGAGGGGTAATCGGGTAGAGGAGCAAATTGAAGGGGCTTGCAACCAGAGAGAGAGAGAGAGAGCGCGATAAAGAACTCTCAACCAGGGAAAAAAATGGAACGAACCGTTGATCGGGTTCGGGTTCCGGAACCAGCAGTTTCTTGATTTGAGTCCGCTTATGGTTCCAATTTATTTATTTATTTATTTTTTATAAAAAAACATAACTAAATAGAATCGAAAAAATAATGTTTGAATTATCCCTAACAGACACAGTTCCAACTTGTACGGATGGTGAACCATAATTGGACTGTGGTGTTCATGGTTACGATCTTTTTCAAGACTGGGAAACCACGGGCCGATCTGAGTCCATTTAAAATTGGGCTGGTCCTCATAAATATTTGACAACAATAATTTTGACTTTCTATTATATAAATATATAATAAATTTTAAATATATGATAATTATATTAAATATAATTAAATTTGATTTGAATACTCTCTTAATATTTATTTTTTTCACATAAAAGAGTTGAAATCGAGATTTTACTTAATAAAAAATCAATGTTCAATTATTAGATTAACTATATGTTAGTTGTAAAGTATAGTTGACCTGTTGAGCCATGCAAAACTGAGTATGGGATGGGCGATCTAGTGACATATCATTTAAACTACTTTGGTGAATTTAATAAGGTTTAGAGTTTGATCAAATAAGATCAAAATGTTTAAACCGCTAGGTTTGGGATCCTTTTCTACCATTCTCAAACATTTGAGAGCTTGATAGAGTAAGTTCAAAAATAATTAAACAAAATAATTTTTTTTTTATTTTTTTATTTTTTTTATTTTTTTGTAAGACTTTTCTTAGTCAACTGAATGGACATCCAAGCTGGAGAGCTTGTCGGTATAGATTAACTCCATCCTATATTATTCAATCCACCAAACAAAGGCGGTCTTCGTTTACACGTTGACATGGCTTTAAAGTTTTAAACCAGAGCCGAGAAATAAAGCAAAAGTAAATAAATAAATGATCATATTGAAATTTGCTTGTGTGTGAACTCTATGCAAGTGTCTTTTCATTCTGGTCAGACCAAAAAACAAAAGGGGCGTGTGGAAAAGGTATAACAGAGAAAAACACACTCTCTCTCACTCTCTCTCTGGCGTTCACAAAGTACAAAAGCAACGACAAAAATGGAAGTGTGAAAGGCAATCTTAATGAAACTTGCAAAAGTAGACTACGGCTATAGTCCTTGTTCATCAACCGACCAGGGACGAGAAAAACTCTCATCAAATTGATCACTAAAGCCGTGACCAAGAGCTGCACTTAGAGAATTATTCAGACCCTCGAAGTCCTCCAAACCCCAACACCAGAAGCTGTCATCATTTCCGAACATGATCGTATCATCATTTTGAGGAACATTACCAACTTGTTCCTCATCATCTTCTATTTCCCTCGTGTTCTCTTCCTTGCTCTCCTCTAGCGACGCCACTGGGGAGAGAGCCGCAGATGTTGATGGCGAATTTTGATTGGCAACCGCTGTTGTTGATGGCGAGTTTGGTAATTTGTTGTTGGGTGAGGAGGTGAACCTGTGACGTGTGCTTCCTGCTAGAGAGTTTCTTCGGGTTGGTAGAGAGTGGTTGTGTTCGGACATGTAGGTTATGATAAACATCCTCGGATCTGACCGACATCTTTCCACTTGTTTCCTTGCTGAGCATCCTTTGCAGCTGCTACATCTATAGTAACTCCTGTATATATTTGCAACAAAACTTTTATCAGATGATTTGTGAGAGAGAGAAGAGCGAAGAGAGAGAGAGGGGCGGTTTGATGCAGTGATGGACTAGGAAGTAAGAGGTTCGGGGATCCATTCTCTCCCACAGGCCCTTTATACATTTTCCCTTCCCCTTATCCTCGGTGAGAGAGAGAGAGAGAGAGAGGAGAGAGATTTGAACCTTGGATATGGAGAACCTTTGATCGGTTTTTGTCCATATTTACGCCAAGCCCACATATCAGAAGAGAATCCATCAGTTGTCATTTGTTGCACCACTCTCTTGAGCTTATTCTTTCTGTTCAAGAAAAGGGTTGAGTTCAGATCCCAAAAATGAAAATCGGGTTGGAGTTTTTATGACAAATTTAATTCAAAAAAGAATTTAAACAAAGAAGAAAAAAGTGGCAATAATTGGACTAACCTTCTCTTGGGCTGCTGCTGTGGAGATTCGTGATTTGGATGATTCGCACTAGTAGAAGCAACAAGAGTAGAGGCAGAAAAGGATTGCTGCTTATGGAGATCTTGTGGCTCTAATTTGAATGATGCTGATGATCCAGAGGTAGTACCGCTTGATATGGTTTGTAGAGGCGAGAGAGCGATGTCCACAGGATAGAAAGGCTTGTAGAGCTGTTCCAATTCGTTCAACACAGCTTCTGTCTCTACAAGGTCGTTGAAGTTGAAGAGAATATCTTCTTGTTTCACATTAAATGGATCAAATGAAGACTCGGAGTTATCGGCGACTGCAGTTGAGGCCTCCGAGCTATTGAAACCTCTGATCACAGCTTGTAGATCCCAGTCCTCCTCCATCTTCAGAGAGAGAAAGAGAGAGAGAGAGAGTTGAATATTTAGATACAAAGAGATGTGGTGAGGAACAAAATTGTGGGTTGTGTGTATATATACAAAAGGAGAGGAAAGGACACGGAGTTGGTTTTGGGATCCATTGGCCTTTTGTACTGCGAAAAACCAGCAAACGCATTTACATATCGGGTTTGACATTTTTAAAAAAGTCAAAGGGAGAATGCCCCAAAAGTGGATGGATGTTCTTTTCGTATACTCCCTCTCCTACCCTACCCATTCTTTGTTTAATTTTGATGTCAAAAATCTTAATTTACTGTAAGATAGAAAAAATCATCACACTCTTGCTACTGTGTGCTAATCCGAGATTAACCGCTTTGTGATTATTAAAAAATATACCAGAAATATCAATTTTAAAATGAATATTTAGCGATCAATTATCAATAATAACTTATATCATAACAGAGAGAGAGATGATTTATTAGGATGTTCCTGAGACTATATTCACACGATAAGAAATCAATTTTTTTCATAAAATTTTGAACTAGGTTATAATTATTAGAATTGGAATCTATTTTACTAAAAAAAAATATTAAATATATAAATATCAAATTATATCTATTTATATAAATATATATTTATTTTATTTCTTAATATAAATTTATAATTTTGCTGTCATCATCTACGTAGCATCAACTGATAATAAGTCTGAGATACAACTTTAAGGACGTAATAACTTTTAATACGACGAACGGGGAGAGGCAATGTCGGCGATGACGAAGTCTTGATATTTGTATATGCCCGCATGGCACCGCACATTGCCGTGTCGCAGTGTTTTGAGTTTTCTAGAGAGCCAGCGGGTTTTCTTGCACGCGCACGCGCACGCGCAATCTCTCTGTCATTGGATAAGCCCACTTGCATTACATTACATTACATTACATACCATCCTAGGTATTAGGTACTACATAAGCCGTATGTAAATCGCGTGGACTATGATCTCAGTCAAATAAACGCACACTCTCTCTCTCTCTCTCTCTCTCTCTCTCTCTCTCTCCCCCCTATTCCCATTCCTTTTGTTTTTGTCAATTGTTTGGCCCACACTTTTTGTCTTCATTCTTTCTCCATACCCAATTTCTTCTGCATCTTTTTCGTAGGCCAAAAGGTGGAGAAAAATCTCTCCTTTGAATGCGCACTGAGATTTTGGAGACTCATCCTGTTATGCATGCCAAATGTGAAAAACTAATGGCCCTTTTCGGTGATTGGGAACGGAGATAGATATGGTTGCGGCTTATTGGATGAGAATGCACTTAGGATTAGACTACAGAAAAAAGAGAAAAATGCTCATTGTGATGATTATCCATTCACACTTTTCTCTTTATTTTCACTTTACATTACTGCTTCCTATTTTTCACTTTTTTTTTACTTAACAATCAGGATCTAAAGTTATATTTCAAAGATTACGACTTGAATTATTGTCAAACCCTCTATAAAGAGAATTCTCCTAATATAATTTTTTTCGATCTCAAAATTTAAATATGAATCTTAATTAAAGGATTTATCTTTCTCCCTACTAAACCAAAAGTTCGTTAATATTTTTGTTGTTTTCTTTGTGTGTGACCACATGATTACAAATGGCAACTATTTAATTTAATCAAACTGATCACATTCTTTGAATTATAAAATTTTTTTCTCAATTCCAATCGTAAATTCCCGTGGGGACTTACAAAGAACATACATTGGAGGGAGTCAATTCAATCAAGTCAAGAACCATGAATATCAAAGCATGACTTTACCAACATATTAACTGGCTTGCTGGGGCAAACTAAAGTTGAACCTGACATATTCCGATGGCTTTCCTCATCAATTAAATGAATATAGGGAAAGAAGAGGACAGTCCTAATAGTCTAATAATGGAGGGTGAGGTGGGGCTGTACAAGGACTAAAAGTGCCATAGAAGTTGCACCTTAGGAGTGGCAACGCATAAACATATACTTTATATGCACGAATCTATTCATGTGCAATTAATTTGTAAACCCAAATATGCAAGTGATGGATTTCCGTAGGTTTTAAATTCGATAATTATCGGATTACTCCTCAAAATTTTTTTTTGTGTCTATTATTACGCATATCTGATGAATTTATTTTTAGATATTCGATAGGAATATATGAAATTTTCTTAGCTTCATCCTTAAATATTGCAACGTGGCATAAAATTCTTGTGCCAAAATTTGTATTTTGCAAACGTGCATTGCATACTCCCAGCTGTACATAGCATGGAAGACATGAAAAGAAATTTGTTTCTCCAATATAAAAGGAAAAAGTAAAGAAAAACCTCAGGCAAGACAAAGAACAAGCATTTGCTCTTTTGCCTTGGGATCCAGAAACAAGAAAAGTGTTACCCACTACAATTATTCACATATATTAATATTTTTACACCTACGTATGTGTAAAAATGCATGCAAGCGCGTAGACGTACGGTATGTGATTATGAAGACACACCAAGTCAAATTTAAAAAATCGAGAGAGAGAGAGAGAGAGATCAATAAAAATAATAGTTTAATAAAATCAATCAAAAGACATCTAAAGTTCCCTTTCAAACAAGGAAAGGGTATGGTTCCATCTAGGCTCTTTGCAACTTGCAAAGTCACCAAACACCAAATTAACTTTTTCTCGATTAGAAAAAAGTTTGGTGATGAAATGATGATAATATGTGACGATTGGAAGTGGACATTTTTACACCAAAATGGATATTCTTTAATTCAATTATTTATGCTTATGGGATCACTTGCAAGTTGCTACCCCTAGTGGAAAGAGAATTCAAGACTTTTGCTTCTATTATATTTTTCTAGCAAAATCCCAATTCCTATATTAAATTTTTAATTAATTTTTTTTAGATAATTCTTAAAATATTATTAGTCAAGGGTTTTATCGCTATGCTGATAAATACTGTGAAAATTACATATAAGATATAGATTTTTGATATTTTTAACTTTATAATTATAACTTAACTTAATTTTCTTCTGAGCATGCCTTGGAGTTTACACTGGATTGTTAGGAAAGGAAGGGAGGAGGACGAGCAGTAGGGATTGAAAGCTCATTGTGTATTATTTCTGAAAACGGGGGCTGATCGATTGAGTGTGAGAAACGAGTCCGCTTAGTCCCGACTTGGTTGGTCATGGTCAACATTTTACGCCTATAGCCCACCTTTTCTCCATAGAATAATATGTATAACATTCCAAATTCAATATTTAACCAATTTGGAATATTCAATATTCAATTTTAGGGTTGAGAAAGACTGTTGGGGGTTTTTGTAGCGACATTTCGTGACTAACTGTCTTATGTTAACCTTTTTGCCTTACATTCCAAGCTTTTCTTGTCCCCTTCCTAGTTTCCATAATTTTTTTTTCGTTTGGGCGTGGGATTCAAATTATGCAAATCAGGTTGTGTTAATTGGTATTAGCCGGTTGAATTGATAAAAATTGATATTGTTTAAATTCCTTTTTTACTTGAATATTGATATTCAAAAATTTTATTAATTCGATTCAACTAGTTATAAAGTGTAATTTAGAGACTCTCTTTATCTCTCCGTCTGCTCTTCTATTTTCGAGATTCGAACTCGATATCTTAGTTAAGAAAGTTTAATAGTCAATTAGTGGACTCATAAGTCATTGATATTGTTTAAATTTGGTTGATACTGATACCAAGAAGTTTGTATTACAAAATTTGTATGTATCAAGTCCTCCGGGAGCAAGGGTAACTGTTCCTTTTAAAATTTTATTTAAAAAATTAATAAACATAAAATCTTTTAGTATTATTCTGGTAAATGCCATTAAAGTTTTTATGGTAAATCTTAAATATTGTTAAAGGTTTTACAAATGATACCAAAAATCAGATATAATATTGTTTATTTTTCAAAGATTATAATATTTTTCCTTTCTTCTCGTTGCCCTATGCCCCTATATATTATATGATATTATCTCTTATCATTTTATGATTTCGTACATTGACTCATCTTACCTTTTTAATAATGGAGCTGCTTTGTTTTTCTTGTACATTTTGTCCTTCTTTGATCCAAATTTGGAATCATAAGTGAATGGATACGAATTTAAAAGTTAATTAAGTAGAAAACGCAAAAGATGTCAAAAATCTGCCAACTAATGTGGGCAAAAGATAATCGGTCTAATAAGTAATAATATTGAATCTTTTAATTAAGTTTCGATTTTAAAATTTAAGAATAAAAAATATATATCAGAAGAACTGTATCATAAAATGGATCCAACGAATGTTAGAATAGGTACATGCGGGATGTCGGGCCAAGAAGAACAGGTAAAGCAATACGTGAGCAAAATTAAATAAGGCCCCTAATTTGATAGATTTCACATTGAGATTATGACAAATGTAAATTAAAAACCATCAGTACTTTGCCTTTTTTCTTTTGATTAATAAACAATAGAAAGGAAATAGACTTCCACAATCGATAAGTTAACTAAAATAGAATAAATTATGGTTCTTTGACATTTTGATGGGTTTGGTGACAACCTTACCCCAAAACATGTTAGGCATCCAAGTTTAACATTTTGCAATAAGAAGAGATTTTCATTGTCACGTCCAAAAGGGGTTATTTCTCAAAATAGGATTTTTTTGAAAAAAATTTCTTCGAATAGTGTGATTTTTTTGGGTGTTCCAAAACTGGTGATTTCGAGATTTCTAATTGCGACTTCATCATTTTGTTTTTTACAATTGTAAAAAAAAAAAGAAAAAAAATCTGAAAGTGAAATTGAGTCGCTTTCTGAAAGCGTCATTGTCATTCTCGCTTTGAACGAAATTGGCACCACCCACACCCACATGCATTTTTTTTAAAAAATTTTGAAATAAAAATTGTTGTTCTTATTATTATTATTATTATTATTATTATTATTAGTATTATTATTATTATTAAAATATGTAAATATTAATAAAAAATTTTAATAATTAAAAAATTTTATTAACTTCATTTTTATTTTTGCAAAAAACTTAAAATTAATAAAAATTAAATATTAACCAATATTATTAAAAATTATAAACAGTTTAATTAAAAATGACAAATTGTTTTTATATTTTGAAATAAAAACTATTATTATTATTATTATTATTATTATTATTATTATTCTTAAAACATGTAAATATTAATAAAAATTTTTATTAACTCCATTTTTATTTTTGAAAAAACTTAAAATTAATAAAAATTAAATATTAACCAATATTATTAAAAATTATTAACAAATTAATTAAAAATGAAAAATTGTTTTTTAATTTTGAAATAAAAACTATTATTGTTATTATTATTATTATTATTAAAACATGTAAATATTAATAAAAAATTTTATTAATTAAAAATTTTTATTAACTCCATTTTTATTTTTGAATAAACTTAAAATTAATAAAAATTAAATATTGGTTAATATTTAATTTGTTTTAATAATAATAATAATAATAATAATAATAATAATAATAATAATAATAATATTATTATTATTATTATTATTATTATTATTATTATTATTATTATTATTTATTTCAAAATATAAAATCAATTTTTCATTTTTAATTAATTTGTTTATAATTTTTAATAATATTGTTTAATATTTAATTTTTATTAATTTTAAGTTTTTTCAAAAATAAAAATCAAGTTAATAAAAATATTTCATTAATAATAATAATAATAATAATAATAATAATAATAACAATTTTTATTTCAAAAATTAAAAAAAAAAACAAGCATGTGGAGTGGTGCCAATGTCACTTTCAGATTTTGTTTTTTATACGATTGTTAAAAAAAAAAAAAACAAAAAAATCGATGAAGTCGCGATTGTGAATCGGGAAATCACTAGTTTTGAAATACCCAAAAAAATCATACCATTTGAGGAATTTTTTTTCAAAAATACCTATTTTAAAAAATAACCCCGTCCAAAAGCAGCAGAATCATCTGCATTTTTATTTTTATTTTTGAAAATTTTTATTAATTAAAAATTTTTATTAACTCCATTTTTATTTTTGAAAAAACTTAAAATTAATAAAAATTAAATATTAACCAATATTATTAAAAATTATTAACAAATTAATTAAAAATGAAAAATTGTTTTTTAATTTTGAAATAAAAACTATTATTGTTATTATTATTATTATTATTATTATTATTAAAACATGTAAATATTAATAAAAAATTTTATTAATTAAAAATTTTTATTAACTCCATTTTTATTTTTGAATAAACTTAAAATTAATAAAAATTAAATATTGGTTAATATTTAATTTGTTTTAATAATAATAATAATAACAATTTTTATTTCAAAAATTAAAAAAAAAAAAAACAAGCATGTGGGGTGGTACCAATGTTGCTTTCAGATTTTGTTTTTTATACAATTGTTAAAAAAAAAAATTGGTGAAGTTGCGATTGTGAATCGCGAAATCACTAGTTTTGAAACACCCAAAAAAATCACACCACTTGAGGAATTTTTTTTCAAAAAAACCCTATTTTGAAAAATAACCCCGTCTAAAAATAACAGAATCATCTGCACCTATCTCTCTGCGACCGAAAAGAAACAATGATAGAAGTTATTAAGCACTCAACCATAGCTTGAACCGTTATCTTATAAAAAAAAGACACGATTAAGTGAGGTTGTTCAAACAGGCACGGATCAATTAAACAGTATTCTAATAGCAATTGGGATTATGGATTTTCAATTTATGTGGGATAGTATGGGATCCTTAGTAAGCGAGAAAATCACACATTTGATTGAGTATGCTACCAATAAATTTCTACCTCTTATTATAGTGTGTGCTTATAGAGAAGCACGTATGCAAGAAGGAAGTTTGAGTTTGATGCAAATAAGTAAAATATCTTTCGCTTTATATGATTATCAATCAAATAAAAAATTATTTTATATATCAATTCTCATGATTACAATACACAAATCGAATAAATTAAATATCAAATACATCAAATTTTATATGACAGATTATGTTAACAATAATATGTTTTAATTTGAATTATTTTAAATGAGTCAAAATAATTTTTAAATCAAATAAAAAAGGATAAAACTTACTAAAATAAATTATAACGAAATATCTAATTATTTTGTTTTTGACTCATTTAATATTATTTTAAATGTTTTTTTTAACTAACCAACCAAATACTATCTAAAATCAACTCGTCGTCCCTTAAAATTTTATGTGGTTAAAATGTTCAATAATGACATTGGGAGGGGCACAACTACATGAATTACTTCCTTTGTCTATCTTTCAAGAACAATTCTAGCGATAAAATCTTCCAACTTCAATCCTCGCTTCCCCAATTACTCCCCCCTCTGCCCTTTCTTCTGTTCCGAAGGAAGTTGGAGGATGCCGAGGGATGCAAAACCCTAAGATAGAGAAAGCAGTTGTCGTCTGGGTTCGGTTGGGCTTTATAGTCTTTTTCTTCCTTTTCCTTTCGTGGGTTTCTTTCTGTCTTCCTTACCAAATATATATATATATATTACTTCCATTGTCTTTCTCGGCCTTTGGGCTAAGATGAAGCAAAAGCCCCCATTGTAACTTCGCTGCAACTCAATTGGGCTCCTTTTACCTGAGTCAGAGCCGCGAGTGTTGGGGGGAGAAATAGAAGGCCCATCTGGCCCCAAGCTCTAAGGCCTCTCTTGGGCCCGTCCAATGAATACCAGCAACGGAATAAAAAAATGCAAAGCGACGTCGTTTCTCTCGTTGAAATTCATTTAAAAAATTCACCGACTTCTCTACTTTCGCGCCAGAATGGGAGATCTCAGCAAGTTGACGCTGTTCTTCTCAGATCAGCAACTCTGCTATGCCGACATTCTTCCACCTTCTGAGGTAGATATTCACAAATCTCCATCTCCATCTCTCTCTATCTCTCTAATCTTGAGCAATTTCAGGTACAAGCGAGAATCGAAGTCGCAGTCCTCAATTTCCTCAGAATTCTCACGTCCCCAAATCCTGCAGTCTCAGATCTCTCTCTGGTATTCACTTCTCTCACTTCTAATAATTGAACTGAACCAAAATCCGATTAATGAATTGCTTGGACAAAACTCTTATAAATTGTGTGCTTTGCATTTTGTGGAAATGAAAACTTGAAAAAAGATCGATAGAAGATCGAGTAATCGAAGAATGAGTGAAGGTTTGTTGACCGATGCTTCATGGATTTTTCTCTCTCATGATTTTTGCACTCGGTCTTTGATGAGAGCAAATGCAGCTAAAGCCTTTGTTAGAGGTAAATTAACTTCTCTCTCTCTCTGGCGATCATAAATTTTTAAGTATTTTGTTAGGGTTGGTTTGGTTTTCATGTGAAATGATATCGTGTCGTTTGCATTTGTAAGAAAAAAATGATTAATTAAACAGTTCAGAGTATAAAAATTGTATAGTGTATGACATTGTCGTGTGAAAATCATTATGATAAATAGCTTTTCTCAACTTTAGTCAGCCACGAGGATCGTGCATGTATTTTAAATTTACTTTCAAAATTTAGAGTAAATTTAAATGAAAGAATTTTTTTATCCCCTAGATTGGTGACCGTTGGATGGTCATCAATGGTCACCTATTATTCTACTCTCTCTGTCCAGAAGGGAATAGTGGCTGTCACCATCTATCCTATGGATATAAACACCTATGACATTGCAAAATAACCCCTAAATGCAAACATATTACATTTAAAAAAGGCCCTTCAATCTTCAATTTAATATGCTTCTTTATTTGAATATGTGACTGTATGGATTTTATAGTTTGGAAGGTTATGGAGATGTGCCTTCAGATATTGGTTCAAGGGAAGAGAGTGACTCAGAGAGAGCTCTTTTACAAGTTGCTTTGCGCATCACCAGAATACTTCACTTCCCAATTACAGGTCAATCGGACTATCCAAGGTAAATTTAACCCGTGCCAGAGTACATTGATTATAAGTTTTCTTGAAGTACTTACATATGAACTGGAATGTCAATTTCTAGATGTTGTAGCATTGCTCAAATGCAGCCGTTTCAGTCTTGGTATAATGGCGTCGAGTAGGGGTCTGGTTGCTGGACGGCTTCTGCTGCAGGTAAACATACCCTTTGTCTTTTTAAGCACTAATGAGCCAGCTTTCTGGACTATGGACTAGCTTGACATTATTGATGAAACTTTGGGACTAGCTATTGTTGGTGAAACGCCATTTCGAATCCCTTAGTCATGCTTGGTTTGAAGAAAAAAGACATAGGTTCATAGAAGAGGTGAGGAAGGATATAATACATAGGTTGTGTATATAGGTACTGTTATCCTCAAATGGCACCTACAAGGATACCAAGCATGCTGTCATGTTTTCATATATGAATATGCACGACCATATTCAATTCCATAGGACAACTTGTCTAAGTAATCGATGAACTTCTTGAGTTCTAAATGCCATTTGCTTCCTTCATAATGAAACATGTGAAAGGAGCCAAACAAAGAGGTTGTCGATTGTTCTGCATGTGGATCTTCAGGCTATGCTATCACGGGTGACCTGGATTTCTTGGGGAAGCTAGTTATGAAGACAGATGCACGGTATATAGTTGTGGTGGAAAAGGTATTTTGTTCATTTGGATTATCCTTCCCGGGATTGTAGAATTTGCAGCTCTCTTATGGACACAGGTTTTTCTACAGCATGCAATTTTCCAGAGACTGGCAGACGATCGCATATTTAATCGAATTCCAAGCATTCTCATCACAGCCAAAGGCTACCCTGACATTGCTACTAGGTATCATTTAAACGGTTCTAATCCCAGTATGTTAGTACAGTTTTCAGCATATCATTTTAGGAGTATATCAGACACCACAAACCCCTAGTTTCATTACTGCCCTACGGATTTCCCACCTTGTTTGGCCTTATGCTGATTACCCGTGCTTTTATGCTGATAATGATACCCAATTTCTGAAACAACTTTCAGGTTCTTTCTTCATCGAATGAGCCGAGCTTTTCCTGAGTTGCCAATTTTGGCACTCGTTGACTGGTAGATCTCACACTCGGACCTCTGTCATTTTTAATAAGATACTTGCTAAGTCAGCTTGTAAGTTTTGGAATCTTTTTAGGAACCCAGCAGGATTGGCAATACTATGCACCTTCAAGTTTGGAAGTACAGGGATGGGACTTGAGGCATATCGATATGGTTCTGTGTTCTACTTTCTCCTATAAGCTTTCATAGATGGATTGAACTGTTTGAAGGGTCACCCGTTTGTCACTTCTATACTGAATTTTTTCTCCCTTTCTTGCATGGTAAATAAATAAATCCCTTCGTTTAACTTTGCAATTCAGCTTGCAATGTCAAGTGGCTGGGATTGCGAGGGGATGATCTACAGCTTATACCCCAAGAATCTCTGGTCCCACTGAAACCACGGGACCTGCAAGTAGCAAAAAGCTTGATGTCGGTGGAGGTCTTAAAGGTCTACCCTACACCCAATCTTCACTAACATCTGCCCTTATCTTCTGTCTGGAAAACACTGTAATTAATGCTACAAAGTCTTCGTGTCTCATGGCAGGAATGCTACCAAGAAGAGTTATCACTGATGGTCAAGAGTGGGCAGAGAGCAGAGCTAGAAGCGCTTTACTTCCATGGATATGACTTCTTAGAGAAGTACATCGCAAAGAAAATTGTACAAGCCAACTATTTTTAATTTGGTTCCAAAATTAATCTAGCCCAAAAAAAAAAAAAAATAGAGTTAACCAATCAGCCAAAATAACAAAAATAGAAACAAGGGCCCAGACCGGCCGACCGCCATTGCTGTTACTTCAATGACTTGAAAAGGCAACGCAGCCCTCTTTAATAGAAAGGCATCCAAGGCATTGAACATGAACAGAACAACGAGCATTGCTTGAGTCGGGCTAAGCCTAGGACCAGGCCCAATAGAGGGTTGCACCCCCCATGATGGAGCCACCCTTGCAAATGGAGGGAGTGATCAAGATCAGGCCTATGAACATTCAGGCCAGGTCTAACCAGGCCACCAGCCCCATGCCAGGTCCAATATTCAAAATGACACTCCAGTGGAGCACAACTACATTAATAGGTAAAACCAAAACTATTGTCATTCATAAGTTTTATCATTCCATAAAAACATACAGATCTCATCACAAAATTTGCACTCATACCTGATAATGGTTTTGAAAAAAAAAGGGGGGGGGGGGAGGAAAAGAATTAATTGTATAATGGGTGCTCCTACCCTGTTGATTTGCCAAATATCACCTCACTTTTATCTACCAATTCAATTGCAGCCACAAAATACAGCACAATAAAAATCCTAAACTTGCTACAAAACTTCTTAGTCTTTCTTTGCTGAAAGACCGACCCTCTTCCCTTCCATGGAGAACTTCCTACTGCCCTCAAGCTGCAATGCAATGACAAAAATGAGACATAGTACACCTTTGTTGGAAAATACATGAGTACATACCAAACTAGAATCATCCATACTTGTCAGTCCCAATTGATGGAGGGGTAACTTGTAGTTCATGATATTACTTCTGAAGTATTACAGGAATATAGTCTTCATGGGTACATTGCCTGTAGGAGATGGCGGGTCAAACTGCCATTGAATTTTTGGCACTTCAAGTAACGGTTTTAATCAGAATTCTAGTAGCAAGGCCTTTTACGAAATCCAATTGAAATGGTCTCTTTGCTGTTACATTATCCTTTACTAGTTCTGGGCCGTGAATAATTAATATATAATTTTTTTTTAAAAAAAAAAAGGTTAGCAGTACATTTTTATCAAGGTTAGTATTATTAACTATTAGTCATAAATGTTACCCAAATTATTAATTTTATTTTATATAAAGAAAAAAAAATGACTAACTCCAAAAAAAAAAAATGTCAATGCAACATGTGACTGCATGCTCAAGCTTAATATATAATATATGAATTGGAGTACTTGGATAAATGCAAGTGAACTCTATGCTATGACTTTTTGTTCCAAAGTATTGAGAAGAGTGGGCAATGCTTGTGAATGAAATCCAACAAATGAAAGTTCGAAGATTTAGAAGATGACTTTTCGCTGTCCAAGTGTTGGGTCAGGTTTGCTGGCAAGAATATTCACTCATCTGGGCATAAACTTACCTTTTGCCTCAAGAAAGCCAGAGCTTCTTTCTTTGAAGAGTACTTGGAGAAAACAGAAGATGAATGCTCATCAACGAGGACTTTCAGCTGCTTCAACCTTAATGATTGACCTCGTGCCTGGGACAAACAATCAGCCAGAGGTTAAAAACTTGCAGAAATACAGCCAGAGGTTAAAAACTGGCAGAAATATTAGTCATAAGTTACAATATTAGAGAACAGACCTCCCCAAGAAGCTGTACACATAGCCTTTTCAAGTTGACTTTTGGTTCGTTCTCCTTTTTCATTTCCATCATGTCAACATTTTCCAGGCTTTCTGAATCATCTAATACCGCAGATTCTTCCTCATCATCACTATCATCAAAAGAAGTCTTTTTACCTTGAAAGCGGCAACCAGCGATTTTTTTGGGCAAGTCCTTAATACCGAGGCCCTGCTTCCCGCTAGTCGATTTATCCTGCAAAAAGTGGCACATGAATGAGAAATCTAACCTTTGGCCTCTGTTTGGAACCCCATCAAGTTAAACAACCGTCATGAACACTTTTTCTAGCATAGATTCAATTTTAAGGAAACATATTCATAAATCGAGCTAGGAACAGAAGAAAATGTACTTGGACAAGATTGTAAAGATTCTCTTGATCTTCTTCAAAAAACATCTTCCTCTCATTACAATTCTGAGCATTTTTAATTTGGACCAGTTTCCTTTTCTTAGATTCTGCTCCAAGAAAACCTCCAGATACAAATCCATGCTTATGGCCCCACCAATTTTCTGACACGTTACTATCATCATTCCCTGTCAAAAAGGAGCAGCTGATGAGCTGTTTGAAAATTTTCAAAAATAAACAGCATTTGAGGTGGTGCAAATTGTCGACGTCACAGGAAGATTCTTTATGAGTGATCCCTTATAGACTAAAATACACAGTATTTGACCAACTGCAAAGTAGTGAGACAAAATCATGACTAACTGTATACATGCTTCAGTAGAAAAGCATCACAGAAAAGCATGCTAAGCTCATGATAGTAGCATATGAGCTGAGATAAAAGAATTAGAGCAATACAGATCCATCTGTTACCTTCAGCAGCAAAAGTAGGATATTCGGATGCCTCCTGTATTTCTAGTTCACCTTCTAAACCAGGATATGTTGTTGGGCACTCCTCCACCCTCTTGACCTATGACATAAAATGGGTTGAGAGAGTTCAGAAGCATCCGCAAACAAAGGATAATAAGCATGACATTTAGAAATACAAACTAATGATGACTGCCAAGAGATGAACAGTTCAAACAAATTTCAAAAAGAAAAGCACAATTCAGTTAGGCAAAAGAGGCACCAAAGGAAAATTTTACATTGCAATTTATAGCAAGTACAGTGATGATAAAGTTGAACATAACTATTACTTCAAGCAATTGGGATGACATATTCAGGTCCAAGCTCATTCATCCATCTGCCCTTCTTATGAAGGGCAGGAGAAGCATGCTACCAGGGAGACTAGGTTCACTTTTTCAGAAGCAAAAGAGTTGATGGGCATGGCAAGGATCTGATGAAACCCATCCTAGCCAGATATGATCAGTAACATAGCCTTAATGACTCCATCTTTAACATAAATACTGCTTTTGCTTGCACAATTTCATTCTTAAGGAGTGCAGCAGATCACAGGGTGAACACATTTTATTATTTGAATTTTCAAAGTAGAGTTTACTGAGGTACTCAGGGAGCTCAGTGGGTAAATTCTTGATGCTCTTATAAGAGACTCTCAACAAGTAACTCCTAGTTTATAACGATCATTAAGATGGTAAAGAAAAAGGTTGTGGGGAACTTCAAGTACTTACAAGGATTCCTTCAAGATCTTTGGAAGAATATGCATGAACAAGCTTCCCTCTTTCTCTTTTCTTATATCTGGCCATCAACATTAACTAAAAATGACTATAGCAAACCACACTAGTCCTCTAATACCCAAAAGTAAACATATTGAATAACCTACTAACCTTCCCTGTGGCCTAGTAGCCTTGACAACCAAGTCCTGAACATCATTGGTCTCTTTGCTCTCTACACCTACTTCACCTTCATTTTTTTCTGCAACCAACAAGAATACAGTTAGTCTCTAAACCCTCCCCAAAAAAAAAAAGCAACTCTAGCCTACATGGACTAAAGAATCAATGACCAATACTACCAAATCCAACATGGCACAGTTTCATTACGCATTAAAAAGTACCACGTCCACTTTACTGCATGCTACATCAGATTTTATGGATTTTGTCATTCGGGTGACCTTTTCAGACCGAATAATGCTATATACACAGAAAAAGTCTACCAAAAAGACCTAATTGAATGTGACATACAGTTGTTAATCACTGATAAGCTCATGGAGTACATGTTACATAGTTTTCAACCAGTGAAACTATGCGAACTCGGACTCATCAATTGGTTGACGTTTAATGTTTGTGTGGGATTACACCTCTCAATCCAGATAACTTTACTAGGTTTTGCAAACTACGAGAAACATAAACCAAAGAATAATCATACCTTCCTCCTTTGTTTCCGCTGTTTGCTGCAATTCATTAATCCGAAGTCAATAACACTATCATAAAGAAAACAAGAGACAGGGAGAGGGAGAGAGAGAGAGAGAGATTAATGACCACTTTCAATCTTTTCAAGATGCTGTCAAATTGTGTTGTATCAAATGCCCAATTGTTCTTCTCCTCCACACCAACACCTAATTCAATTTAATCAAAAATCCAAATTAACAAATAAAACCCTAATGATCCATCAAAATGTAAAGTAAAAAACGAGAGAGAGAGAGAGAGAGAGACCTAATGTGTCTTGTTTGTTTTTAGCCCTAACGTAACTTTTGATTCCTTGCTTGTCCTTTCCAAGTCCTTCGCCTTCTTCCCATCCCTGAAAGCATCCAGAATCGCCGATCACAAACCCTAAAAATTTGCGCACACCACTAATGTGAAAAGAGAGAGAGAGAGACCATTTGCTTCATGAGGCGGAAAGCGGCGGACTGTCGAGCAACACCGGCATAGCGGAGAGGAGCCTCCGGCGCCGCCATATCGTCCTTTTCGCCCCCGTGACAGTCCACCGTTCGGGGAGAGAGAGAGGGGGATGGGTCGAGACCTAGGAAGTGGGAAGGGAAATTCCAGTGCGATTGGATCTGTGTAGGAAATTTGATGTGATGATAGGTGCTAATCGGACGGTTGAGATGCAGCGACAGAGGAATTGGGGCGGTTGAACAAAGCAGTAACTGTTGGGAGGGCTTTAGGTTTTGAATTTTGGCGATGAAAAGACCGTAATGGGCCTAGTCTTGGGCCAAACCGACAGTCTTGTTGTGGATGTAGTACTACTGTGCAGCCCATGTCCCATACCTAGACCCTTTGTTTTTTTTGTTTTCCATTTTTGGCATGGCAGTCTTTAATTTGCTAGTATCGGGCAGAAGAGAGGTTGGGCCAAGTCATGGTCGTTTGAATTTGTTTGGCAAAACAATATAAATATATATATATATATATATGTATATATATATATATATATATATATATATATATATGTTTTTCGGATCTATATTCGAGAATTTATTTATTAGTATCGATTAATTTAATTTGAATTAATTATTAAACTTATTAAAGAATGATGTCTTTCGATATTTTTTTTCATTCTCAAAATTTAAATCTGAAAACTTTGAATAAGAAAATCCAACATTCGTAGCACTCGAACCAATAAGGTGTTGGTGTTTGACAAATCATGTCCTTCAAAACTAATAAACCCTTAAGTTTATAATTTTTTTTTATTTATAAATTTTTATATTTTATTTTTATAATAAATCATTAAAGAATTTAAATAAAATAAAATTCAACTACTTTCTAGTAACAGCAAGTACATATAACTTTTTTTTTTTCCGCGAGATGATGAGATTACAAATAACTTTTCATTACTATAGAAATGGTAAAGGCGAGTAGTGAAATATTAATGCGAGTATTTTAGTTAGTTTGTAAGTGAAAAAAAATAACTTATTAGATTAAAAAAAAAGTTGGTTACTTTTTTAGGAGCTTATATTTTCTAATATTCTTATTTTTACATCTTATAAAATTAAAAAAAAATTACCAAACATATTTTATGAACTTATGAATTCTCAAATATTTTATAAATTGTTATGAAAAGTTTATAAGTTTAATTATTTTTTTCTTTTGGTGATATTATCTTTTCCATATAAAAAATTATTGATAATTCTTATTTAGTTAGATGGGTCACTCGAGTTGATACGACAAATGCATTCTCATCCTGGGCCGTTGCATTTTGATTCAAAAATTCGACATGATCGATGCACTTTAATAGCTGTATTGGGAAAATTGTGATTCACGTCTTAAAAAAAATAAATATATATATTGCATTTATTTATGAATTTTTGATAAACGGTTTTGAGATTACAGATTTGAGACTTAAAAATAGTCTTTTTGTAAAATATAAAGAAAAAACTATATATATATATATTCATTCTCTCTCAAATCCCATACTAAAATGAAAAGTATTTTGTACACGAGACCAATCTTTTTATGAACTTTTGATATATACAAAAAATACAATGACTCAATTTTCCACTATTCTCCTCCCCTCGCTCACACCCCTCCTTCCAAAAAAAGTGTTTCTTTTTTTTTTTGGTACATAAAAAAAATAGATGCCAAATTTAGCCTACACTATTATGCAGTGAAAGCATAGTTTTGATTTTAAAATTATATGCCAAGGTATTTTTGTGGATGATTAACATATAATAGCTTACATTCTCATTATTTTTAGATACTCTTTGAATGGATTCAACAACATCAAGAGAAGGATAAAGTACTTAGGAAAGAAAAAGAAAATTAATAGAGTATTAATTTGAAAGATCTTTTTAAACCTTCTCTAATCTTAATTAATTAAGCCTAGTGCATGCTTTGAATGACCCGACCCGAATTAGTCGAGGGGGACTGCGTCTAAAGATTCGATTACGACACGAGGCGGAGGGGCAAGACGAAAAGCATGGGACGGGTAAGACGGAGGGGAGTTTATTAGGTTTAACAGGACATACTACGGACAATTCCAGGATAAAGGATAAGACTCCCACAATCCTCAACTGGTGGACTGGCCCGGTTCAAGGATGGGTCGGGTCCGTGGTCAGGTTTACCTCAAAGGGCAGGCCGAACGTTAAATAGGGTTAGCATTTGGGTCCGACCCATGTCGCTCGGTTACTGCCATGCCAAACACCATAACACCAACGCCGTTTATCAATTGTCCTTGTCCGTCTGCATAATACATTATACATTTTTCACACAGCACAAAGCATTGCTATAGAGCATCTCTCTCTCTCTCTCAATCTCTCTAGATTTTAGTGGGGAGCACAAAAAACTGCTTGTCGATGGGGTCAATGCTAGATGACTGGCCTTCATTCGACCCTCACAATTTTAGCCAACTTCGTCCTTCCGATCCTTCTAATCCCTCTGTAAGTACCCCAATTCTTTTATCTAACTTCGACCCACGTCGATTCTTGCCTTTTATTTTTGAGTGTCTGATTAGTTTCAGTGTCAGAATTTTGTCTGACTTTAATAATTTTGATCATCCGTTTTAAAGCTTAAATTTTACATGGGCTTCCAGAAATAGATGCGTCTTAATTGAGTGAGTTCAGTTTCTTATATAGGAATGCAGTATGTGTGGAGGGTCAGTATTTTGTTGATTTTAATTAGGGTTTTATTGGTTTCGATCTGATCTGGTGTGAATTTTAGATATATTGGCAATGCACAATCTTTTTGCAGAATTTTTGAAATATGATACATAGTTTAGTGAATGCTTGATTGATTTCGCTTAGTTGATTGGATGCATCAAAATGCCAACTCAAGAGGCTTGTGGAAAAAAAAAAAATAAAACCATCGAAGTTTTTAATATTGTTTTTTTCCAAAGAGTTTCAATCATCGGAGTTTTGTGAACATAGGGAGTGTTTGGTGAAGGCAATCTTGGACATTTAAGTTTCCTTCGGATGCAAATTACTACTTAAGTTTATGGAAATTGTCCAAATATATTAGTGTTCAACATGTCAAACAAAGGCAATGCTATTTTAACAGTGCTTGGCATAGTTCAAGTTCTTATGATCCTTCCAGTCCAGTTGCTGGGACATGCCCACCATCAATGGTGCTAGATTTCCCAATATTTTTGCATGTGCTCAGTAGCATTACATGCATTTATTTGATTTCGTTTGCTCTTATCTCCGAATCGATGGTTAGGATACTCCAAGTAGTCCTTTTCAACACATTTTACCATTGTGCTGACACCTGTGGTTGCTAGTGCACACTTATTTTGTGATGGCTGGCCTGAGCTATTTTAAGCACGTTCCATGGAGGCATAAGCTAATACAAATTTGTTATGTGGGGGAATTGGTAAAGGCTTGTGAGATGTAGCCTGTTTATTTTGCAAGCAGTGGAAGCAAGTACTACAAATGGCCTTCATATATCTCAAATGGACCATCTAGATTTAGATGCATAACGTATTTACGCTCTAAAAGTGAATAAATGGTAGCACTTATGTTGTTTCTGAAGAAATCAGACGTGAAAAAAGTAGTTTTCGTTTGATATTATTGGGTTTACTTTATTTCCTTTTGAAGAGACTAAATTCTAAAATTTGTTGATTGTTATTATGAGGTCATGTTAGAAATACTTGCAGCTGTATTTGTATACAAGTGGCTAGAAATCCTAAAAGGTTCTGCAAATTGGCATATGTACCATGTCTTTTGGTTCGTAATTTTAAATAGATTTCCATACAAGAAGCAAACTTGGAGTCTTGGAGCCAAATGACATGGTTGATCCTTGATTGTAACTGGTAAGTTAATAGTTCAAAGGGTTCTCCACCTCCCCTTAAAGAAAAGCGGCAACTACTGGCAATATCGAAGTTGTGCTTTTGGCTTGGCTTCAGAAACTTTTTTTGTAAGACATGCCAGGGGGGTCATTATATGCTTGTAGTTTGTACCCACATAAAGTGAACACATCTGGAATGAGTGAGTTGTGGCCCAAAAGTGGCCTGATAGGGGATGATCACCTGAGTATCTCCAATTGAGGACAAGTGAAACAAAGATTAAATGATTCCATGATGCGCAAAGAGGATATTTGAATGCACTTGTAATGATGCTGGCATTAGACAGGTTGAAAGTACGCAGGAATAAGAAGGCAGCCCAATAGAATAATAGAATGGGAGAGAGAAATAGGAGAGTTGAATGACTACGATCTTATGATAAATATGGCCTTACTACAACTAGCTAGGACAAAACACTTAGGAATGTTGAATTGAAGTGAGGAGTACTGTTTTGTTGTCCTTTTGTTTCTGATACGAAATTGAGGAGATTTTTTGTCACTGAGATTAATGGAAATTGGATGAGGAACCTTAAAGATAAAGCAATTCATAAATGGCGTAACGGATTCTTGAGGCTTAGACAAGCGTGTTTGATTATGAAGCATCCAAATACGAAATTTGCAGAAAATTGCCTTTTGTTACTAATGAGGTTTGCTGTGGATGCTTATGGAATTAGCTTTATGTATTAATATATGCATCCATAAGAGGAAATACTAAGTCTGGACTACTTTGTTAGATGCCTCTCCTTGGACCTCTTTGGCTTCTTCATTTTTAACTTATCTCTTTCTTTTCTTGTCTTTTCCTTTTTAAAGTGCTTTTATTATCATTATAGTCAAACAGTTAAGGCTTTCAAAATGGAAAATGAGGATGATGCTCGTAGTTATTTTCTTTTCTTATATCCCTTTAACTGGACTAATTTGAGTGCTGAAATTTTCCGAATAATTGATAGTGCTTGTACATATGTGTGTGTGTGTGTGTATATGTGTGTATAAAGGGAATCTGGATTTATGCTAGTTTGTTGCCTTTATCCTACCACAGTTTTAGTTGACGAGAATTGATTTTGAACCTATGTAATATATATCTAGAAGCATTTGTTTGTAATAAGCTTGTGTGGCACAATTTAGTGCTTAGAGCGAACCTAATCCCTGCCGTCATACAAGAAGATTGGCCTGTCTCTGTTTAGTATCTCTATCTGTAGATTTGTCCCTTATATTGCATATTTCACTAAAAATCTTTGTCTTCTCAATGCTACTATTGAAGCCTTACCTGACTGTTATTATTTTTTAATTTCTTAACTTGATGGTTCCAATAATGTAATAAAAAATATGTTGATTCGGATCTGCATTTTTCTTTTCTGGATACTTTGCCAATCATTTTAACTCCCTTTGACCTAAGACTTGGCACCAAATGAACGGCAATTAGTAGATACATAATTTGAATGACTAGGAATTTTGTTAGCTTGATGACTAGTAATAAGTTGGGAGTTAGTTCAATTGTAGATAAAATGCGAGAGCATTGTCTAAGGTGGTTTGGACATGTGCAACGAAAACCTAAAAATGTACCTGTTAGGAAGATCGAAATTTAAACATAGGAAAATTAATAAAGCGTAGAGATAGGCCGCTAAAAACTTCTATGTAATGTATTTGTAAAGACTTGATAGACATGGATTTAGTTGAGAAGATAATTTAGATAAGAATGAGTGACGTAGAATAATCTGCATAAATTAATTAACTCTTTTTTTTTTTTCGATATTTCTCTCATATGGCCGATCTCAAATTTTTGATATAGAAGGCCTAGGTGGTGGTTGTTGTTGTTGTTGATGGATTTGTTTTTTTTTTCCTGTCTTCTTTAGTACTTGTTACTTTCTCATTTTATTGTCAGTTCCCATGTGATAAGAACTTCTTTTTGTATGGTAAACTAATATTGTTTGTATTTATGTTTAGAAGATAACACCTGCCACCTATCATCCTACACACAGTCGAACCCTTCCACCACCCGATCAAGGTAAAAATAGAGATTAACTTGTTTCCCTTTTATAGTCATCTTTTTGTCATTTTTGGACCATAGATATTTGATTTGATTTCCCAGGCATGGTAGATGTAGGATTTTGTTGCTTTTCTTGATTTAATTATGCATGAATATCTCCAAGCTTGTTAGCAGTTTGGTGTTTTTCTCAGGCATCGATGTCAGTTAGTTGAGGTGGTAAAGACTCTTCGGGAGGTGTCAGGATCAATTCCATTTGCACCATTCTTGTGGGGGTGTAGAGTTAGGGAGGAGGAGAATCATCCTCTATTTTGTGGTTATCTGATATTATACTCGTTCTACAATTATCATCATCTTTAACAAACCTTAACAGCCAATTCCCGTCATATTCAGCTAACATTAACAGACCATTTAAATGAAACTTATTTTGGATCGCCTGTTACAATCAATTTTCATGTTATTTGGCATTTTAACTTTCTCAAATCTACTGCATATTCCATATTCATGGATATCCAAAACCTCTGCCTTCCACTTTTTGGATCAGGCTAACCTTGAGAAGCGCTTTTTAAATCAAGATAGCAAGTCAGAGAGGCACACATTCGGGATCCTTGTCTAATTATCAAAGAAAATGCAATTTCTGCCACTGTGGTTAGTAGGACTAAATTACGAGTAGGAAAGAAACATATTTGAGTTTCTTAAAATCATTTTGTAAAGGTTCCACGCATCTACTGTATCCTTGGATGTCACGCCTGCTACATCCATTTGCTATGTTGTTGCTAATTAGTCTTATATAGTATTTGCAGTCATATCCTCTGATGCAAAAAGTATACTTCTAAGACACATCTTTCAGCGTGCTGAAGAGAAGGTTAGTTTTCAATTGGTAACACTGATTTACCATACTTCACATTGCATTTGCACTCCCACACACAAATCAATCTTGGAAAATAGCTTATGCAAGAGCATAGATGCACAATTCACATTGGGTCTCACTCTTTGGATGCCCTTTCTTGTCCTTGTTTTGGCAGTTGAGACCAAAGAGAGCTGCCTCGGAGAATCTTATACCAGAGCATGGATGCAAACAAGCTAGACCTTCATCTTCGGGTGCTTTCTATTAAGTTCACCATATGACAGCTCAATACATGTGTATGTAAAAGTCTGTTTGTTACCATAGTTCTCTGTACTTTCAAGGGATCTTAATAGTCTGTCTTTATGAAATTGCTTACGGTAAGATCACTGCAAACCCAAAAAAGGGACACCTGATTAAAACTGCCGGGTGAACCCATGATGTGCAATGGCAATGTATGCTTAAACTGTCTTCTGCCAATGTGAAGCTTTTATGCATATACAAATTCGAGTTCTGTCTTGTGTTGCGGACACTTTTTAAGAATGAGTATTTAATTCATCAGGGTACCTTCTGGTTTCATTGGATTAAAACAAAGGTAAGAGGGTTTACCTTGTACGAGTTGCACACAAGTCATTGATTGTCTTGCTTTCACTTCTTCTTTTTTATTTTTTTTTTATTTTTTTTTTCTCCTCCCTCGCTCCTCGGGTGTTCCCTGATTTCGGTTTGATTGCGCACAGCAAATCAAAGAAAGGCGGCGGCCGGCCAATTTTGATTAATTAGTCAGTCTGAGAAAACAAATCATAATTTTTTTATTCATAAATATTAATACTTCCGGAGTTGTTGATCGATGATATGTCATGATTAAATTAATTTTGGAAGGCGGCCATTTCAACACTTGGTTATAACTTTTATTACTATTTCTTTATTTTTAATTACGTAAATATTTGTATTTAAAATCTAAATTAAAAAAAAATTATGACCATTAGATTATTCCATTAATATAATTTATTATTTTATAAGTATTAATATTTATGAATATAAATACATAATATAATTATATATATAGTCAAAAAAAATAATAAGTTATGAATAATTTAATTAAAATTGTAAATTCCACTCTATTCCATGGTGTACAAATATGAATTTAACTTATTTTTGATCTTGTACCAAGAGAAAAAAAAAAAAAAACTCTCTCTTAATCAAATTTAATCCATATATATTTTTAACCCTTTATAGCATGTATCACAAGGAACTTTTGAGTCACGGTCAACACTTACTCACATTTGTTTAATAGTTTTTTTCTTTCTTTTTTTGTCCTTTTCTTTTCTTGGGTTTCACCTTTTTCCGCTTAACTAAATAAATTAATTGATAAAATTGATTACTCTTTTAACGATTTATGGGTAAGGTATATGATATTTATTAGGATTGTTATACCGATGGAACTGAGTTTGAAGTTGAATTTGATCGAATTCGTTCGATCAACGACTCGATTCAACTTGAATTTGATCGAATTCGAGTCGAGTTCGTCATGTATCGAATTAAATTTGGGTAGTATAATTTTAAACTCAAAAACTCAACGAGTAAATCGATTATATATATTAATATATATATTATATATATTTATATATAATTATAATATAAAAAATAAAAATAAAATAAATATATATTAATATATTATATAATAATCGAGTTTTTGAGTCGAGTTTGAGTCATTGTTATATATTACTTATTGAGTTCGAGTCTAATTCGAGTCGAGTAAAAAAAATCGAATTCGAGTTCAAATATAAGGATATTCGGGATTGATTTAACTCAAATACACTCTTAATATTTACTATTAAAAGATATCATATATTATGAAAATATTTGATTTTGTTAAAATATATTACTTATAAATCAATTATTGATTTGATTTTGAATATATTTAATTTTATTTATTTTTATATTTATAATAATAGATTTTATATATAAACTCAATATATTGTGTTAGTTCAATGAAATAACGGAGTATTAAACTTTATATTTTATATTGCTTACATCTCATTAGTTCAACGAAACAATAGAGTATTAAATTTTATATTTTATATTGCTTACATCTCTGTCAAATAATTATAATATAGTTTCATAAGCTCTTTGATTTACAATTTTTTTAATTTATAAATCTTATTTTTTATATTTTTTTATCATTCTGTTGGTATTAATATCTATGAAATTAGAAATTATTCGATACATAATTAGAATTTGATTCTAATTTACTAGTGATTATCAATTTTTTAATATAAAAATATTATTAAGAAATAATTCTGGTGGAGTATTTATTTATTTATTTTTCTATATTTCAAATTATTCCAATTATAGTATTGCTGCGACTGGAGATGGCAAATTAAGATTCTCCGGAAGCAGAAACAGAACTCCTATTCGTGTGGCCGTGTTTATTGCTACCAGCGTGGAGTCAAAACAAGAGTGCTTGACCAAATCATTACGTGTCATAATCTTATCGGAGACAAGACCACAGCCCTCGTAGAATTAAATTAAGAGCCCACCAAATCCCCCGCCACCGGTAATCCTCCAAAGTTCCAGTCAGAATCAGGCTATCAGCGCACCACCACCACCAGCTTAACCTCCCTCTCTCTCTCTCTATTTTGATTCTCTCTCTAGAGATCAATGGCTATGGCGACTGCTCCGGTGCATCACATCACACCAACCGTTGCCAAAGTTAGGTCAAGAACACTCTCTCAATCTTTCATCGCATCTCCTCCACGCTATCTCAGGTCATCGCCCCCCAAACTCTCTCTCTCCTCCGCGAAAATCGTTGTCTCTGCCTCCGCAGCATCCGCCGCCGTCGAATTAGAGAAAAAAACTACGGACTCGTCGAAGTCAAAGTCCTTGCCTTTTCGTGTCGGTCATGGATTCGATCTTCATAGATTGGAGCCTGGTTATCCGTTGATTATCGGTGGAATCAATATTCCTCATGATCGAGGCTGCGAAGCTCACTCTGATGGTAAAATTAATTTGATCATTGAACTAATATTTTTTTTGTTCTTTGATTTTGAGTGATTTTAGGGTTTTGTTTGTTGTTATAGGGGATGTTTTACTTCACTGTGTGGTGGATGCCATTTTGGGAGCTTTAGGGCTACCTGATATTGGTCAGATTTTTCCGGATACTGATCCAAAGTGGAAAGGAGCTGCGTCTTCTGTTTTCATCAAAGAAGCTGTAAGTCTCTTCATTTCATTTCTTGGTGTTATTTGAACAATTTGAATTTATTGGCTTAATATTTTTTGCTTTTATTCTTGATGTGGGTATAGTCATGTAGCTAAAATCAAGGATATGAGTGAAGATTTGGTCTAGGTTTGCTATATATAATTATGTGATTCTGAGATTTGCTATAAAACTTGCTTGTTGTCTTCCTGCGTCTTTGCGACGAAGCAATGGAATGATTGCTGGTTGTGTTATTTAGTCTACAACTGGAAGTTTTTGATTCTCATCTATGAAAACTTGATTTAGAAAGTGGTGCCTTGAATCTACTGTATTTGAGAAGGGGGAGTGTTATGCAGTGTCACTTGACTCAAACTTAGATCCAAAAGATCCTAGCTTCAGTTCTCACCAGTGGGACTTTCTACCACTTCCTCCCTTATTTTCTTCTAGGCCCAGCCCATGGGTGTCGCTCATAACTGGAAAAAGAAAAGAAAAGAAAAGAAAAGAAAAAAAGGAAACCTACCGTTGGCACAGAGCCTATCATTATCGATTCTAGGGTGTAGTACATTTATTTGAGCCAACTGCCAAGTGCTCTTGAGTTCTTGTAATAACCATAATGCTTGCTTGTGGGCTATTGCACTTGCTCAATTGGCTTAATAGTTGCACACCCAAAGGGTAGTTGATGAAGTTTCCACTGTTATTAGGTGTAAAGATACCAAAGTTCATCATGAAAAATTTAATCAACTGAAATTAAAAAGGACAAGAAGTTGGAAAAATAGGGGAAACAAAAACCTAAATGGAACCAGGAGACAAGTGTTGTCTTGCGTGGGGACCGGGGGGTTTGGAATCAGTGAAGGGAATCAAAATGCATTAAATTTCAGTGTGGAAAATTTGTAATTTCTTATAATGATACAAGTTCATCACTGTTCTCATATTATAACTGCTGGATTAAAGATTTAATTGATAAGGATATAAGTTCAAGATTAGAGCCATGTTTGTCTTCACCAACCATAGTCACTGTGGGGGAAGCACATCTGAGAAGGAACAGGTGTATGGTAGCGTTTTTGCTTTCCACAGACACCAAGAAAGCAAGAAAACTGAGTGCGGAGGACTGTTGGTAATGCAATATTTATGCACTCCTGATTCCTTTGGAATGAGGGTGAACTTTGGTGTAACGACGGAATTGCTCGTTTGGTGACCTTGAGGTTATGGGTTCGAGGTGTGAAAACAGTCTTTTTGCAAAATACAATGGGAAGGATGCGTACATTTATGCCCACCCTCCCCCTACCCTACTAAGCCAAGGAGCACTTTGTGCACTGGGTGAACTTTTAATTCCTTTGGAATGCAATCCAGGCAAAGAGTTCTCTAAGAGGAATCTATAAGGAATGAACATTTGGAACTTCATGGTTGGGCTTTAAGCTGAAAAAATGTGCTGGCCTCCTGGTTGGATAATTTTCAACTGCGTTATGAATAAATATTTTGCTTTGTGAATACATGAAAAATAGTGGTCTAACTCCAGTGGCACAAATTACAGTACAGTTGAGATTGTTGGATAGAAGTTGGAAGGAATAAATGGAAGTGAAGAATGTGAATCAAAGTAGGAAAACTCTGAACTAAATATGAGTCCACAACAGCTGTTAAAGCTTCTTGGCCATGTCATGTTCTAGACAACATTGCTTGTGCAAGCTATGTTGGGAGTTCTGAAGCTATTTATAATGAGCAATTATACAATCTGGAGCTAGTATCTAACATTGACTGGTGATGGTAACACACTGGTAATTGGACCACTGGAAATTTCTTCGGCGGGCTTCCAAGCTAATTGACAAGAATTGCATTCTTCCGAACGTATTATCTATGAGACTATGGGAGATATTCTGAATAGGTCTTGTGACATCTCACCTGTGAATTTCAGTGCATTACCTATGGTTGACTATGTTCACTACAGTTTCAATATGTCACTGGCATCTGTGGGTAATGTTAGAGGAATCACATGAAGCTGTCTGCCTCATGACCAATATTTTTGGTTTATTGCACTGATGGAGAATGAATTGCCTACTTTTGGTCATGGTGGAAAATAGAAAGCCAGGTAAGAGTTTATGTAGGGAATTGGAAAGGTGTTACTTGTTCAGTTTAACAAATCTACACTCTCATGTAATATTTTTATATGTCTTCATTTCATCATCCTAAGGATAGAAATCCAGTAACAGCCAACCTTGCTCAGAAACCCAGAACAAGCAATGCTGCAGAACTTTTTCCTTGCTCTGTTTGTATGTGTTTCTTTTCTATTTAGTGGGCAGAATGGTATAACGACATTACAATGCTAATATTTTAGAGGCCGTTTGGGATTGTTTAAAATGATGCTGCTTATAAGCACTTAATGCTTTTTCAAACAATCCCTAACAATAAACTACTTTTAATTTTTTAAAAAATAAGTTGTTATCTATTTAGATAAATATTATTTAAAAGTAGATAACTGTTTTGGTAAAATGAGTGTTTATAAACTATATAAAATAAAGAAAAAATCATAATAGGTATAAGATGTGGTACAGTTATAATTTTTGTTAAATACAAGAGTGAAAAAATATTTTTATTGATCAAAATAGCTTATTTTAGTTGTGTTTAAAAGCACAAAAATAAAAAAAAATTGGTGGGAGCAACATATTATTTTTTTGGGTTATAAACATTTTTATAAATTTTAGTTATCTAATAGTTATAATTTTAATTTTAGTTTATAAGTAGATTTGATTGGTTAATAAGAAATCTCAGACACCATTTTGGTAACATCATCATTCTTTTCTGCAAGAAATTGCCAATTTCGTGACGTGTTAATTGCCTTTCTTGTCTTGAGAAGAAGAATAGTTTGGATTGCTCACATGGTGCCATTTCAGGTGAAACTCATGCACGAGTCGGGTTATGAGCTTGGAAACTTGGATGCTACTCTGATTCTTCAAAGACCAAAGCTAAGCCCACATAAGGAGGCTATCAGGGCCAACTTGTGTGAGCTACTTGGAGCAGATCCCGCCGTAGTTAATCTGAAGGCCAAAACTCATGAGAAGGTGGACAGCCTTGGGGAAAACAGAAGTATTGCAGCTCACACTGTAGTTCTTCTAATGAAAAAATAGACAATAACCTTAATAAAAACATGTTTTGTATCAAGTTATGTTCTGTTCACTCTGGCCCAAGTTCTGAGTCCTCAACAGTTTTCAGTTAAAATAAGGGGGGGGGGAGGAATAAATCTTTTTTTTTTTTTTTTGGTGAGAGAAGGAATAAATCTTTAATGGTTCAAGTGGCAGAACAATTATGCTGAATGTAATCCAAAGCGGAAATTCTATAATGGAAATTATATTTGTGCATATTCCTTGCCAACGGGGAAATATCTATAACCGCAAGTGATGAATATGAGTACCAGTACCCTTTTCTTCTTTATGTTTTTTGAATTTCCCTTTTTCTGAATTATCATGAAGTAGCCGACAAGAAGAGATGACTAGGGAACAGAGTTAAGGTTGGAGAAATTTAAGATTAGGTTCAGGATTGTGGTTCTTTAGATTTTTTAATACAAAGAAAAAAAATCAATGTGGTTAAAATTTAATATTTTCTTATAGAGAAACTTGAATTTTACTTTTAAGATTTTACATTTTTTTAGAAATTTTTTATTTTAGTAAAAGAATTTCATTTATAGAATAGCTTTCAAATTTTCCAAAGTCAAGTAAATATATATATATATATATATATATTACACAGTATCGCATTAAATATTTCTAATAATTGAATTTTTTAGGTTATACAGCATTACTTATCTGCAAATAATTTTCATCACAAATTAAGGGTTTTTTTTTTGGGTTTGGAAGTAAGGCTATTTTTGCTTAAGAAAATTATGTATTTTTTAAGACTAATCACCTTAGCCTTAAGGGTAATTTCCAAGCGTTGAATGCCGACTCTCCTTCTTCTGGAGCTTCGTAGCATGTTTATGTCCAAATTTGCTAAAATGGGGAAATTATGACTCCACGTTGTAAAATTAATTTTTGATCAAATGAAAAAAAATGTAATAATAAATTTTTTATTAAAATATATTATATATCAAAATTAAATCGATTATTAATTTGATTTAAAAAATATTTAATTTTTTTTATTTTTATATTTTATATTTGTGATAATAATATAAACTCAACTTATTATAATAATTCATTAATCCAGGATCACTAGGATTTATATTATTATATTATATATATCGGAGTTATATTTATATATTTTTTAATTCTTTTAAGGTTAAATCTCTTTGATAATTCTATTTCATAAAATAGGAACAAATTTATTTATGGTAAGTCATAGTTAAATGAGCAAAATAAATACATCTTCTGCTGCTGCATCTTCGAAGTCTCATGTCTTACGATATGCTCTTTTCTCCATGTACGACTTTTAACAGGAGTGTGGAATTTCAACCATAATTGGAATCAGACCAAACTCTCTGTCTCTAGTCCGATCAAATTGTCAATTTCAAAGGGCTTGAACAGGGTTCACATCACATCACACTCCCCCAATTCCCCTCGAAAAATTCAACCACATGGTTCTTTTGCAAACCCTTGATGGTCAAATATTAGGCATAGTAGATAAAAATTATCCTACTCATGCCCTCGTCATCAAATAATATTGAATTTTGCCCCCTGATTAATCTTTTCTTACACATTTAAAACGATCTTGTCAATGAAAAACCACTTCCACATTTTATATGACATAATCAACAAATCAAGGGTATCATTGGTTTAAGCTTGTTCGGAGGTAATAATAATAAAAATAAGTGAATTAAATATCGATAATGTTAGATTCGAGGGATTATAGGTTTTTTAAAAAAAAAATCTTTTTTTGATATGTAAAAGTTTTGAATTCGAGATTTTTATAAGAAGAGGGAAGAATAACAGTTGAATTATAATTCATTAACATAGATTATAGATAAAAAAAATAACAATACCATTGTGTTACTAACCTAGGAACTTAAAAGGAAATAATCAAATGAGACATTCCATCTTCTTACCATAGTTTCTATCAATCGGGCGCGACAAAGTTTTGTTTTGGGTTCTATTCTAACTTAAAATGCTATTTATATAAAAATTCAAGACTTGGGCGAAAGGAGAGAATTTTTTATCTCCCCAACAAATGTTGTTAAGAATATTTAAGATACTGTTAAAAAATTTTAAAATATCTCTAAAATTTAATAAAATATTGTTTATATCCTAAAAATTACTATTTTGTCTATTACTTATATTACGCGCTTTATCTCTAATAAAATTTTTGATGAAAATATTATGTATTCTCTCTTTCAATATACCAACACACACATGTATAACATAATAAAAATTTTTATTTCCTAAAAATCACTATTCTATCTCTCTTGCTATTGAAATTATGCGCTTTATCCCTAATAAAATTTTTGATCAAGATATCATGTCTTCTCTCTTTCAATATACCAACAACACACACATGTCTAACATGATAGAAATATGGGATATACCATTATTCATGGTGCAATGAACTTGGTTCGAAACTTTAAGAGGGCTGTCCCCCAATTTTTTCAAAAAGGTACAGCCCTACTCGTTTGGGAAGAAAAAATTTGGAGTTTGGTGCTGCTAAAAAAACATGGTTAGCTTGGCAAAACGTGTGTACCATTACTACTTCATTAATTGTTAAAGTGTACTATAGTTTTTGGCCAAAAAATATGTACTTATCTCTCAAAGATGGAAGGAAATCTCGTATGAAAAATTTCATACAAGTCAAACAATTGGAGGATTTAATTTATGGTCTCTAAAGTTTAAATTTCTAGATGGACCATTAGGAGCAGATTATTGTAAAGACAGACGATATGACCCGGGAATGATCTTAGTACTAATAGGCTCCCTCGGCTGCTTTCGAACTTAGAGAAGCATCAACTGCTTTTGTTAGATCAGACTACAACCCTAGAAGTTAGAAGCAGCCCCAATGACTTAGAAAATGCAACTTTCCAAATGAAGAACATTGCAAGGGGGAGACCCTTCAATTCAAATCTTCGACTACAGGCATATCTATACAAAACTTCCTTTGCTGGTTAAATTGAATATAATTGATGTATCGACATTCTCGATTTAATTTAATTTAATATATACCCAGATTTATTTCTGAATAAAAGTATTAAAGTAAACTCAGTACGATTTGATTGACTTCAGATATATGTATCTCTCTCTCTCTTTCTCTCTATGAGATTAAGAACTTATGCTTTATTGACTTGAGGAATTTTCTTCTGGAAGAGTATGTCGAAATTGGTCTTTTCCACCTGCACCTCCTAAACATGAGATGGCTTCTTGAGCAGAAGAAAATGTGCCAACGCGTCTCATTGTGTGCTTGTGTCTATGGAAATGTTTGATTTGTGGGGCAGGAGCCACGAATGACCTTGTACAGGTTGCAGTCTTATATTACTAAACAAGGTTGTGTTGTGGACCCTTCAAAATCTCTTGGGGGACTTGCTTTTAAAGTGAAATTTGTAATTTTGTAATTCCACTACTCTAATGGGTCAAATCAACTACCCCATTTCATACAAGCCAAATAATTCTTGGTTGGATCATTGCATATGTAAGCAAGATGGTCGGAAGAATGACTCCAAACCTAATAATATTTGGACCAAATAACTTGATATTGAACTTAATAATTACTAAAACACCAAAACGAAAATAAACATATTTATTTAATACTAAAATAATTAGTATAGATTGAATTCTTATAAATCATAAATGGAATACTACAAGAGTTTATATCAAAAAGGTTAGATAGACGATTTTTATAGAATCTCTTCATAATAAATAATACATTCTTAGAATCAGGGTATTCTGAAAAAACGAGAACTTCAAAAAGCTGCCTCAAAATTCTTCTCGAGACGCGGCATTTTCAAGGAAGACTCTCTCACTCCTTCATGCGAAATTTCCTCAGGACAGCGTTCCTAAAAATCAAGTCCAATTTCCAAAACTATATATATAGAGCCCAATCACACACCCAAGTCACAGTCGCATACCAAGAACTTACTCTTAGGAACTTTTCAGTTCTAGTAGTCTCAGGAGTTTGTCTAACATAAGCAATTACGTTTTCAGGACAAAGACCAAAACCCCATTTTTTGTTCGTATAAATTCGCTTTGTCTCGCTCCAACTTCAAGCACTCGAAGGTAGAAAAACAGAAATGGAGTCCAAAACAAGTGAGAGAAAGAAATTGTTGTCAAAAATAGCAACTGGGAATGGACATGGTGAAGACTCTCCATACTTTGACGGATGGAAAGCTTATGACAAAGATCCTTTTCATCCTACCAACAACCCTCGAGGGGTGATCCAAATGGGTCTTGCTGAAAATCAGGTAAATTTTGCCTTTTTTACGATCTTAGCATTTGTTAATGTTGTTGATTTTTCTCCAAAATTTACCTCTAGGGTTGTTAATTTTGGTGGGTTTTTCAGCTTTGCTTTGATTTGATTGAAGATTGGGTTTCGAAAAACCCAGAAGCCTCTATATGCACCATTAAAGGAGTGGATGAATTCAAGGAAATTGCCATTTTTCAGGACTATCATGGTTTGCCAGAGTTCAGACAGGTATATAAATTTGTTTTATTATTATTATTTTTTAAATAATTTTTGTGGTGCTTGGTGTCGTGTGTTTTGGTTATGACAAAATGTGGGTGTGTGATATGTACAGGCAATTGCAAATTTTATGGGAAAAGTGAGAGGTAACAAAGTCAAATTTGATCCGGACCGCATTGTCATGAGTGGTGGAGCCACCGGAGCTCATGAGATGATTGCCTTCTGTTTGGCTGATCCCGGCGAAGCTCTTCTTGTCCCTACTCCTTACTATCCAGGGTAATCTCTCTCTCTCTCTATCAACTTTAATCTTGGGATGCTCAAATAAACTGAGCACCAACCCATTAGTTGACTATCTTTTCTTTTTCAAATTCTTCTCTTTTCACAGTCCTTTTTGGTTCTTCTTAATGGTCTTTTTTTTTTTATTTTTATTTTTTTACCTTTGATTTTCTTTTGAAAACATTGCATGACTAAACTCTAGTTTTAGTTTAATGACATTAAAAACTATTGAGTATTTAGGATAAATCATTAATAATCTAATTTTAAAAAATATTTAATTTGATTTTCTTGTTTAAACTCGGTTTTTCACTGTATCACATCAAGTGGAAAGAAGAATGTTAACAAATATTAAGTATTTAAATTAGTAATAATTTGATTTTAAGATTATTAGAGTTTTTTATTCTTATTTTTTAATTCATATTTTTGTATTACTTTCATATTGAATTTCTGGGATAAATGAAAAATAAATTTGACAATAGTGAAAGTTGCACCTATGTCATTGACTATTGAAATTTCAACTAGCTGTTTTTCTCGACCCAAACCCACCATACCCAAGGCTTGCTCGAAGACTTTTTACGGACTAGTACCGTCAATAATATCTGTTTGGTCACATGTGCACCAGTTGTGTGCACCAGTTGTATGTTCTTGTCCATATCCAAACCTCCATAGCCAAGTTGGCATGGTGGGAAGCAAGACAACAACTGATTCAAACTCGGAGAAATTGGTCAATAGATCCTGGCCACAGAATCCACTGCTAGAGGTGCCATAGAGGAAAATAATTGAAAACAACAGAGGAACTTCTGGCCCAACCTCCTCTCATGGCCTTAGAGGTTTCATTTAGAGCATCACCCCTTGACTCTCTCATTGGTTTTTGATTCATTTTAAACAAACTCTATATCTATTAACAAAAACCTGTATAGTTAACTAAAAATTGGTCTTAAGATCCCAAAAAGGTCGAAATCTTGTTTGTGTTAATATGGTGTAGCATTTTGAATATGAAAAATGTATTTCCCAAATCTTAGGTTTAATGATATTAATATTTTAATAGTTTAATGATATTATATACTTAAATACCTAAGGTTTTGATTCAAACTACTCAAAAAAAGTTACCCAATTCTTAGGTTCAAATTGTAGTCTTTCCCCCTCCCATTATTGTCAAGCAAAAAAAAAAGGGAGTGAGGGGGGGGGGGGAGAGAGAGAGAGATTATGTACATGAGATGAAGATTGAATGCAAGTAGTGGCTCTTGAAGTGGAAAATTTTCTTCGCGACATGCAAATAAAAGAATTAGAACCACAGATATTTTTTTTTGTTACATTTTTTAATATGTTCAAGTAGTGTAGCTCATGGATTTTGTGTATGAAATGCAGGTTTGATCGAGATTTAAGATGGAGAACCGGGGTGCAACTTGTTCCAGTCCATTGTGACGGCTCAAACGACTTCAAGATCACAAGACCTGCATTGGAAGAAGCATATAAGAGAGCCAAAGAAGACAATATCAAAGTGAAGGGCTTGTTAATCACCAACCCTTCAAATCCATTGGGGACTATAATGGTCAGAGAAACATTGAAGGATATTTTGAGCTTCATTAATGAAAAGAACATCCATTTAGTATGCGATGAGATATATGCAGCCACCGTTTTTAGCCAACCTGGTTTTGTTAGCATCTCTGAGGTCTTAGAAGAAGATCCTAAATGCAATAGAGATCTAGTTCATGTTGTCTATAGTCTCTCGAAGGATATGGGATTTCCAGGGTTTAGAGTTGGCATTGTTTACTCATACAATGATGCTGTGGTTAGTTGTGCGCGTAAAATGTCAAGCTTTGGTCTTGTCTCGAGCCAAACTCAACATTTGATTGCTTCAATGTTGTCCGATGATCAATTTGTGGACAAGTTCATTGCAGAGAGCACGAAGAGATTGGCTGCAAGATACAAGGTTTTCACCGAAGGACTGGAAGAAGTAAACATCGGTTGTCTGAATAGCAACGCAGGACTATTTTTCTGGATGGACTTAAGGCATCTCCTCAAGGAGCCTACGGTTGCAGGAGAGGTGGCTCTATGGCGCATTATAATAAAGGAAGTCAAGCTCAATGTTTCGCCGGGCTCTTCTTTTCACTGCACCGAGCCAGGTTGGTTTAGGGTGTGCTTTGCTAACATGGATGACAAGACCATGGATGTTGCGCTGCAAAGGATTAGAAGCTTTGTGGTTCAAGCCAAGAAGCCAAAGGTTCCTGCAAAGGAGAAATGTTGGCAAGGAAATCTTCGGCTCAGCTTCAAGGCATCACGAAGATTGGAGGATGCCATCATGGCTCCACACATGATGTCCCCTCACTCCCCTATTCCTCAATCGCCTCTTGTTCGAGCTACATAGACAGTACAATCACTGAAAATGCCATTCTTTCCCAGTAATTAGAAGGAAGGTTATGGCGTTCTTTCATTCATACATTTCTTCTCTTGTTTTTTAGAAGGAAGCCGATGCATTTTTCTTTACAACATACTGATTCACTTAGCTTCTGATATAATTCCCATATTTTCATAGATTTATTCTGTTCATTTAAGGTATAGTTTTGGAATAATAAGCATCGATGTTGGTCTTTCTTCCCGCTTACTTATAGTAGAAAAGAAGCAGGGCATGTTTTGGATCACCCAATTGATGTAGGAGAAGGTTTGGAATCTTTCCATGTTTGTAATATTGAATTTATTTGCCTATTAAAACTGTTTTCTTTCTTTTTTATTTCTGTATATTATTATATATGTGGTCATGAATAATATTGACACTTAGAAATATAGAGTCGACTTAACATTGTTGATACTCTTGAAAATGCGGTGTATTCATTCTTTAAACCCGAAGTTGAGATGAAGCATTTGATAGAAGTTGGTGGAAACGATCAAATGTGAGGTAGTATGCATTGAAAAGACGTTTCTTTTACTTGAACAGGAAGAAATCCATCTCAGGTTGAACAACCTTAAATTTTTAACATTACTTTCCTCAAAAAGGGTAATTACATTATAATAATTCAGATTTATGGTGGGCATTTTACGATTTAGTTAGTTGATACTTAACGAATCTGTCAAATGACAACAACCTCAAACTTAGTATCTTCTGATCTATACCCAACACTTTTTTTTTTTGATTTCTAATGTTAAACAACCCTATGGTCTTTTCAAGAAACGTTATAGAGTTCTAGAACTTGAATTCAGATGTTACAAACAGATTGATTATCTTCGTTCAGAAGAATATTAAAATTAAACTATAAAATTAATTAAAAAAAATTCAACTCTCTGAGCATGACCCATAAAAGAGGTTGATGGCTATATTAAAATTTGAAAGCTCCCTAATAGACATATTGTAGTTATGTTATGTCAGTTTCGTGTTGCAGACCTGCGTATTACCTCCATCATGACGTTTTTGATTATCAATTTGTTTAAGTTGGGGATCAGATCGGTGTGTCAAAATCATTTGGCCGGTCAGGATTCTTGTATCTTTTATATGATGTAGGGATTGGGATGGGGATTGCATTAAAAAACCAAGGATTAGTTAGAGACTTGGTGAACAAATGATGACCTTATCATTTGTTACCGGATATGAGGCCAACATGAACATTTAATCAAACACATAACCCATGACGGGCTTCACTATTGATATAAGGAATCATATTTTAATTAATCTGATTTAAGCATCTGCGAAGTCTTATTAAGAAGTGTAACACATTTAATATTACTAGGATTAGGAAGTTTGTCATGGTTGATACCAAAATATTCTACATTAATTCTTGCTTCTACCAGACAAGAGGGGATTTACGACAAAGGAGACTCATCGTCGTTATTTGGCTCAATCACTCTTTGAAGAAATGGCTATGCTCACTATATGAGTAATCTCATGAAATTCCATGTAATTTTGACACGATTGATAGCTTCCTTGGCAGAATTGAAGCCTGCCAAGACAATAGCCTCTTGGACAGTGACCGTGTCCATTCGTATCCTTAAACCAGGCAAAGGAATCATATATATAACTATTTTTCAAAATAAATATATTTTAATAATAGAGTAGATCGGAGTTTGTCATGATTCAAAGACAATATCTTCTATTCTATTCTATATCATTCTACATTTCTTATAACTGTGCTCTTTTTTAAAAATTTACGTTAGTGTTGAGAGATATTATTAATTATTTTATATTATAATTGAAAAAATATCGGTCTGCATGGCATTTTCTTGTTTTTTTTTTTTTTTTTTTTTTTTTTTGATTTTCTGCAGGCAGTGTTGGTTGTTTGCTGTTCTGAGATTGTTTCTTGTTGGCTTTGAGAAGGTTCAAGAAAGAGACATGGATTTGAAAAAAATGGGCTCCAAAAAGACTCCACCAAAGTAGCCAAATAGCAGTAGACAAATCCATGGATATTTTAATATTATAAAATATCTCTGAAAAAGAAAAAAAAAAGAAAAAAAAGAAAAAAAAAAGGAAGGAGAACAATTGAATTCACTACTGGAAAAAGAGCTTTCAACGATGAAAATTACTATTGACGGATAAAAATCCGTCGTTATTAATGACGGATTACCGATGGACAAATCAATGACGGAAAATTAGCGACGAAAATTTTCCGTCGCTAAATCTGTCGTATATTTAATAAAAATACAAAATTATATTTAATAAAAATACAAATTATATTTAATAAAAAAAAATTATATTTAACAAAAACAATTTTTTTTTTTTTACTTTTAGCCACGGATATTTTTATTAAATATAATTTTTATTTTAATTAAACATAATTTTGTATTTTTATTAGATATTATTTTTTGTTTTTTAAATATAATTTTATGTTTTTATTAAATAAAATTTTATATTTTTATTAAATAAGTGAACTGTATTTATTGAGAGCTACAAATAAGGTATAGAAGTAGAAAAAAATAAATTAATAACACAAATGTAATTGTGGTATAGTGGTTAAGGCTCTCAAGTTCCTTCTCTCACACCTGGATTCGAACCCGGGTGAGAGCATATTTTTAATGCATTTTCATCATATTTAAGGGCGGTAGGAATGGTCAAAGGCGGTTTTGGGTATTTGGGTTTACTGTTGTTACTCACAACAACAACGGATTAGTGACGGAAATTTTCCGTTACTGAATTCGTCAGTAATTTGAAATACTAAAAAAAATTAGCGACGGATTTAGCGACAGAATTTTTCAGCTATAAAATCTATTGCTGAACTTTCGCTAAAATTAACGAAGTGATTAAATGATGAAAATTTAAGTATCAACGATAAAAAAATCTGTCACTGAAATCATATTTTCTAACGGTGATTGAATGAACTTCAACCATCTATTAATATTTTATGCTTATTGTTATTTGACATTTTTCCTGTCCAAGCCAATGGATGTTTGTCCAAAAATTGGTGCTTTACAGGTTGTACACATCACACGGTCATGATCGTATCGTATATCAACATACAAACCATAAGGTGAAGGATCCGTAAATAATCTTTCAATTGCAGAGAAGAAATGGTCTTACTGGACGTGGGTCTAACTCTATAGATAATAAATTTGTTAACTTAAATGAGAAGGCTTGATCTCTTGCTGATGCTGATAGATGATACTTGTAAAAGACCATCGGAAAAAATTCTAACGATCAAATTAAAAAGTGATTTCTTAAAAAAGGGAAAAACAAACTGATATCCATAGAAACAACCTGAGAGCTCTGTGTGAGTCATGTGCTCTGTGTAAGTTTAGAGGATTTACCTTAACCGTAGGTATGTTGAAGCTTATATACCCTTTGAGCGTAAGAGCTGTATGTGAGTGGAGTGATACTCAAAGATTGTGGATCCTATCGATTTGGAAAATTTAGATCGTCGTTGAAATTCCCTTTCTCGTTGGCCACGATTGTATATTTCCTCTGTTCACATGGGATTTCCTTCTGTTATTTAAGGGGAGCGAATATCACAATAGACGACCAAACAGTTAGCACTGAGCATCGATGAGGTCTGGAGACTGATCGACTGATAAACTACGGGTGATGTGCTCGCTATGCACCGCCGAGGGGTTCGTTAATGGGCAGTGGGCTTGGCTGACTTTCGGGCTCCATGCAATTTGGATTATGTACCATCAGTCTGATTTAAAAACTAGAAGAAACTTTGAACAATTTCCATGTGAAAATGTAGGAAAGGGAAAACCAGGCTAACTGTCTCCTCTTGTCGTAATTATGAAAAACCTTTTCAAAATATAAATTATCTAAACTAACAAGATCAGTTAAACGTTCTTTTGGGTGTCCAGATAAGATTTTTTTTAAATATTAGTTTGAGATATCATTATTATCAAATATTTAGCTCGTTTCGACTTGGCCAAATCGGGTACATTTATCAAGAAACTGTTTGATTTTGATTTTGGTCAGGTAGGAATAGAGTATTTGAAATTGGGTTCAGTTCCATTTCTGCAGTAGTAGCTGTCTCAATAGTATAAACATAGGAGGAATTTTCTTCTGGAAGAGTATGTCGAAATTGGTCTTTTGCGCCTGCACCTCGTAAACCTTAGATGGCTTCTTGAGCAGAAGAAAACGTGTCAACGCATCTCATCGTGTACTTGTGTCTATGGAAACGCTTGATTTGCAGAGTAAGAGCCAGAAATGACTTTGTTCAAGTTGCAGTCTTATATTACTAAACAAGGTTGTGGACCCTTCCTTCAAAATCTCTCGGGGGACTTGCCTTTAAGTGAAATTTATAATTTTGTATTTTCACTATTCTAGGGGGTCAAATCAACTACCCCATTTCATACGACTCAAATAATTCCATTTTCACATTAAGCATAACAATGATGAAAGATCTCTCTGAAATAATTTAAACGGTAGATTCTCTTCTTTTTTATTTTTCTTTTCTCGATTTAATTTCATTTATTTATATTTTTTAATATTAAAAAAAAACAAAGGTGAAAGATTATCCACATTTTTTGGATTAACAATTTTCATGGATCATTGCATGTGTAAGAAAGGTGGTCGCAAGAATGATGCCAAACCTAATAATATTTGCACCAAATAACTGGAAATTGAACTTAAGAATTACTAGAACACCAAAAAGAAGATGAACTACATATTTAATACTAAAATAACTAGAATAGATTGAATTCTTATAAATCATAAATGGGTACCATAAGAATTTGTATCGAAAAGTTTAGATAGACCACTTTCATAAAATCTCTTCATAATAAATGATACGTTCTTATAGTCAAGGTAATTTGAATTTGACACAGAATATAAATTTACCATTAATTTTGAATTTAAATAAGAAATTTGAATTTTCACTTTATTAGAGTGCTTTCGAAAACCTCATTCTGGAGCCAGCCCAAAGAGGGGAAAAAAAAAACCCTATAATTGGAGGAACGTAGACGTAAAAAAAAGGATGTGTCAATAAATTGATTCCAATATTTATTTTTCACAGAATGTATTTCAACAAATTTTGTTTAGAAAATCCCCATAGCTAGTTCACGGTATGTTCGGGGGTTTTGAAGAGTAAAAAAAAAGGATTAATTAAGAGAGAAAAGTAAATGTCGTTTAATTTTATTTTGAAATTTTATGAAAAAAAGGAATAAAATTTAATGGGAATAAAAATTTTTATTTTTAATTTTTAAAAGATATTTTTAAAATATAAAAATATTTTAACTTTTACATTTTTTTTTTCCTTTGCTACTTTCCATTCTTTAAGAAGAAAAATTTTTAAATTAAAAAACATTTAAAATCTTCCAAAAACTCCCATCTTCTCTAATATTTAAATTCAAAAAGATGAAAATCAACTTTTTTTTTTTCTTTTTAAATCTTTTTATCCAAGTAAGCTGTTAGGCTTGTCGTATGGTGAAAGTCCTGGTGTTCGCTATCAAACTTTGAAAGAAATGACCATGGATATCTCATTTTCCCCGTTAAAACTCATGCCTAATTGCTAATAAAAGAACTTCAAAAAGCTTCTCCAAAAATCTTCACGAGACACGGCATTTTCAAAGAAGACTCTCTCACTCCTTCATGCGTAATTTCCTCGAAGCAACATTCCTTAAAATCAAAGTTCAATTTCCGAAACTTTATATATAAGGCCCCATCACACCCCGGCCACATACCAAGAACTTACTCTTAGGAACTTTCAGGAGTTTGTCTATCACAAGAAATTAAATTTTCAGGACAAAGACCAAAACCCCAATTTTTGTTCGTAAAAATTCGCTTGATCTCGTTCCAACTTCAAGCACTCGAAGGTAGACAAACAGAAATGGAGTCCAAAACAAGTGAGAGAAAGCAGTTGTTGTCGAAAATAGCAACTGGGAATGGACATGGTGAAGACTCTTCATACTTTCACGGATGGAAAGCTTATGACAAAGATCCTTTTCATCCTACTAACAACCCTCGAGGGGTGATCCAAAAGGGTCTTGCTGAAAATCAGGTAAATTTTGCCCTTTTTCGGATCGTAGCATCTGTTACTGTTGTTGATTTTCACCAAAATTTACCTCGAGGGTTGTTAATTTTGGTGGGTTTTTCAGCTTTGCTTTGATTTGATTGAAGATTGGGTTTTGAACAACCCAGAAGCCTCTATATGCACCATTGAAGGAGTGGATGAATTCAAGGAAATTGCCATTTTTCAGGACAATCATGGTTTGCCAGAGTTCAGACAGGTATATAAATTTGTTTGGTGTTTTTTTTTTTTTATTTTAAAAATAATTTTTGTGGTGGTTGGTGTCGTGTGTTTTGGTTATGACAAAATGTGGGTGTGTAATATTGTACAGGCAATTGCAAATTTTATGGGAAAAGTGAGGGGTAACAAAGTCAAATTTGATCCAGACCGCATTGTCATGAGTGGCGGAGCAACCGGAGCTCATGAGATGATTGCCTTCTGCTTGGCTGATCCCGGCGAAGCTTTTCTTGTCCCTACTCCTTACCATCCGGGGTAATCTCTCTCTCTCTCTCTCAAATTTAACATTGGGATGTTCAAATAAATATTAGTCATATCTCGAAAAAATTAAGCAGTAACCTATAAATTTTTTCTTTTTCAAATTCCTTTCTTTTGACAGTCCTTTTTAGTTCTTCTCAATGGTCCTTTTTTTTTTACCCTTTTATTTTATTTGAAAACATTGCGTGAACAAACTCTGGTTTTAGTTTAATGATATTAAAAACTATCGAGTATTTAGGATAAATCATTAATAATTTAATTTTGAAAATATTTGATTTGATTTTCCCGTTCAAACTCGGTTTTTCACTGTATCACATCAAGTGGAAGGAAGAATGTTAACAAATATTAAGTATTAGAATTTGTAATAATTTGATTTTAAGATCATTAGAGCTTTTTATTTTTTATTTTTTAATTCATAGTTTTTGTATTACTTTCACATTGAATTTCTGGGATAAATGAAAAATAAATTTGACAATAATGAAAATTGCCTCCCCTGTCATTGACTATTGAAATTTCATCTAGCTGTTTTTCTCGACCCACCGTAGCCAAGGCTTGCTCGAAGATTTTTTATGGACTAATTGTTAATAATATTTATTTGATCACATATGCACCAATTGTATGTTCTTGTCCATAGCCAAGTTGGCATGGTGGGAAGCAAGGGTCAATAGATCCTAGCCACAGAAGAGCTGCCATAGAGGACAATAATTGAAAACAACAATGGAACTTCTGGCCCAGCTTGCTCTCATGGCACTAGAGGTTTCATTTAGAGCATCACCCGTTGACTCTCCCATTGGTTTTTGATTCATTTTAAACAAACTCTGTACTATTAAAAGGAAAACCTATATACTTAACTAAAATTGGTCTTAAGATCCCAACTAGGTCGAAATCTTGTTTGTGTTAATATGGTTGAGCATTTTGGATATGAAAAATGTATTTCCCATATTCATATCATCGAGAGAGTGACAATAATATTTTAATATATTATATACTTAAATACCTAAAGTTTTGATTCAAACTACTCAAAAAAGTTACCCAAATCTTAGGTTCAAATTTTAGTCTTGCCCCCTCCTATTATTGTCAAGGAAAAAAAAAAGGAGTGAAATTATGTACATGAGATGAAGATTGAATGCAAGTTGTAGCTCTTGAAGTGGAAATTTTTCTTCGCAACATTCAAAGCAAAGGACTAGAACCATAGATTTTTTTTCTTTTTTTCTTTTTTTGTGTAGCTCATAGATTTTGTGTATGAAATGCAGTTTTGATAAAGATTTGAGATGGAGAACCAGGGTGCAACTTGTTCCAGTTCATTGTGACAGCTCAAACGACTTCAAGATCACAAGACCTGCATTGGAAGAAGCATACAAGAGAGCCAACGAAGACAACATCAAAGTGAAGGGCTTGTTAATCACCAACCCTTCAGACAGAGAAACTTTGAAGGGTATTTGGAGCTTCATTCATGAGAAGAACATCCATTTAGTATGTGATGAGATATATGCAACCACCGTTTTTAGCCAACCTGGTTTTGTTAGCATCTCTGAGGTCTTAGAAGAAGATCCTAAATGCAATAGAGATCTAGTTCATGTTGTCTATAGTCTCTCAAAGGATATGGGATTTCCGGGGTTTAGAGTTGGCATTGTGTACTCATACAATGATGCCGTGGTTGGTTGTGCGCGTGAAATGTCAAGCTTTGGTCTTGTCTCAAGCGAAACTCAACATTTGATCGCTTCAATGTTGTCTGATGATCAATTTGTGGACAAGTTCATTGCAGAGAGCACGAAGAGATTGGCTGCAAGATACAAGGTTTTCACCGAAGGACTGGAAGAAGTAAACACGGCTTGTCTGAATGGCAGTGCAGGTCTATTTTTCTGGATGGACTTAAGGCATCTCCTCAAGGAGCCTACGGTTGCAGAAGAGATGGCTCTATGGCGCATTATAATACAGGAAGTCAAGCTCAATGTTTCGCCAGGCTCTTCTTTTCACTGCACCGAGCCAGGTTGGTTTTGGGTGTGCTTCGCTAACATGGATGAAAAGACCATGGATGTTGCGCTGCAAAGGATTAGAAGCTTTGTGGTTCAAGCCAAGAAGCCAAAGGTTCCTGCAAAGGAGAAATGTTTGCAAGAAATCCTCGGCTCAGCTTCAAGGCGTCACGAAGATTGGAGGATGCCATCATGGCTCCACACATGATGTCCCCTCGCTCCCCCATTCCTCAATCGCTTCTTGTTCGAGCTACATAGACAGTACAATCACTGAAAATGCTATTCTTTCCCCGTAATTAGAAGGAAGGTTATGGCGTTCTTTCATTCATGCATTTCTTCTCCTGTTTTTTAGAAGGAAGCCGATGCATTTTTCTTTACAACAAAGTGATGCACCTAGCTTCTGATATAATTCCCATATTTTCATAGATTTATTCTGTTCATCTAAGGTATAGTTTTGGAATGATAAGCATCCATGTTGGTCTTTCTTCCCGCTTCCTTCTCGTAGAAAATTTCCAGCTTTTAGCTAAGAGAAGCGGGCATGTTTTGGGTCACCCGGTTGATGTAGAAGGTTTGGAATCCTTCCATGTTTGTAATATTGAATTCATTTGCCTATTGAAAATGTTTTCTTTCTTTTTATTTCTATATTATTATATATATATGGTCACGAATAATATTGACATTTAGAAATATAGAGTTTTTATAAAAAATATTATATTAAAAATTTTTTTTTTTAAATTGAATCTGATAATAATCAATTAAATTAATTTAAATATAATTTAAAATATTAATTGATTATAATATATATATTTATATATAGAAAGAGTTATTCTTTAAACCTGAAGTTGAGATGAAGTATTTGATGGAAGTTGGTGAAAATGTCTCTGAGGAGATAAAGTTAAATAATCATAACCTCTCTTTTAATATGAAAATTTTATTTTTAAATATCTATGTATATTAAAAAAAAAATCGATGGAAATGATCAAATGGATGTTGTTTGCCACGTACGATGTTGGATTTCGGATGTGGAAGGAAATCTGCAAGGACAAATCTACCACGTCAACATTGAAAAGACATTTCTTTTGCTTGAATTGAACAGGAAGAAATCCATCACTGTGGTTGAACAACCTTAAATTTTTTAACATTACTTTCCTAAAATGGGTAATTACATTATAATAATTCAGATTTATGGTGGGCATTTTACGATTTAGTTGGTTGATACTTAACGAATGTGTCAAATGACAACAACCTGAAACTTAGAATACTCCGATCTATACCCAACAAATTTTTTTTTATTTTTTTTTATTTTTTTTTATTTTTTTTTTTTTTTTATAAATTCAAATGTTACAAACAGATTTATTATCTTCGTTCAGAAGAATATTAAAATTAAAATATAAAATTAATAAAAAAATTCCAACTTCCACTGAGCATGACCCTTTAAAGAGGTTGATTGCTATATTAAATTTTGAAAGGACCCTAATAGACATATTGTAGTTTAGGTTATGTCAGTTTCGTGTTGCAGACCTACATATTACCTCCTTCATGACGTTTTTGATTATCAATTTGTTTAACTGGGGGATCAGATCAGTGTGTCAAAATCATTTGGCCGGTCAGGATTCTTTATATCTCTTATATGATGTAGGGATTGGGATGGGGATTGTATAAAAAACCAAAGATTTGTTAGACTTGTGAACAAATGATGATGACACAATCATTTGTGTATGGGACCAAATGAACATTTAATCAAACACATAACCCATGACTAGGATTAGGAAGTTTGTCAATGGTTGATATCAAAATATTCTGCATTGATTCTTGCTTGTACCAGACAAGATGAGATTTGTGACAAAGCAGAGTCATCCTCGTTATTTGGCTCAATCAATGTTCCAAGAAATGGCTTTGTTCACTATGAGTAATATCATGAAATTCCATGTAATTTTGAATTTTTTTTATAAAGAGATGTAATTAAATAGGATTGAACAAGATGAAAGTAGGAAAATTCTACTGCTTGAGTTTACCAAGGGACATGTAATTTTGACAGTTGACACCATTGATAGCTTCCTTAGCAGAATTTCAGCCTGCCCAGAAAATAGCCTCTTGGACAGTGCCTGTGTCATACATATCCATAAACTGGGCCAAGGAATTATGTGTATAACCATTTTCTGAAATAATTATATTTTGGAGTTTGACATGCATCAAACACAGTATCTTCTATTCTATTTTATATCATTCTATATTTATATAACTACATCCTCTTTTAAAAATTTACATTAGTGTAGAGAGATATTATTAATTATTTTATATTATAATTAAAAAAAATATCGATCCGCATAGTATTTTCTTTTTTAATTTTCTGCTGGCAGTGTTGGTTGTTTGCTGTTCTGTTCTCAGTTTGTTTCTTGTTGGCTTTGAGAAGGTTCCAGAACGAGACATGGATTTGAAAAATGGGCTCCAAAAAGGCTCCAGCAAAGTAGCCCAATAGCAGAAGACAAATCCATGGATATTTTTATCTTAAAAAATATCTCTGAAAAAGAAAAAAGAAAAGAGAACAGTTGAATTGGATGAGCTTCAACCATCTATTAATCATTTTTTGCTGTTTGGTATTTGTCTTTTTTCCTTTCCAAGCCAATGGACGTCTCTCCAAGCATTGGTGCTTTACAGGTTGTACACATCACTGGTAATGATCGTATCTTAGATCAACATACAGACCATAAAGTGAAGGAATGGTAAATGATCTTTCAATTGCAGAGAAAAAATGGTCTGGTTTAAAAACTGGAAGAAACTTTGAACAATTTCCATGTGAAAATTTAGGAAAGGGAAAACCAGGCTAACAGTCTCCTCTTGCTGTAATTATGAACAATCTTTTCAAAATATAAATTATCTAAACTTATTACCAAGATCGGTTCAACCCTTTTTTTGGGTGTCAAGATATAGTTTGAGATATAATTATTATCAAATATTAAGCTCGTTTCCACCTGGGCAAATCGGGGACATTTATCAACAATTTAGAAAATGTATGATTTTGATTTTGGTCAGGTATGAACAGAGTATTTGAAATTGGGTTCAGTTTCATTTCTGCAGTTGTAGCTGCATCAATAGTATCATAGAATTGTTTGTGCAAAGTCTAGGCATTTCAATTACCAAACAATGCCTAAATGGTCAAATCTCTAATATCTTGATTCAAAAACAAACCCTACAATAGGGGAAGCAATTACCGGCCCACTTGAAGTGCAGAAGTTCATAATTCTGTCTGTTCATAATTCTGTCTTGAATCATTCAAGATGAGATTGCTCACAACAATCCACAAGCATATGCCTTTCTGCAATTACTTGGTCCCATTACATATCAACATAAACAAAATGCATTTTTTTTTTTTTGGGGGAAAAACTCTTACAAAAGTCATTCAATTCTCTTTATATTACAATCGGAATGTCCTTAACCCTAACCATATCAACACTAGTGTACTATTAAACAAACCCATTATCACCAACTATACACATTGCCTTCATATTTGTGTCCGATGGGCATTTGATGAAAATTCTAAATTTTTACGCACATTTGAGATTGGGAACTTAGGAAATGACACAAGAATTTGGATTTTCCTCAGCACTTTGGACATAGTAATATGTAGTCATGTGCGGATTGTAGGCCTTGTATGCTTTAACAAGCTCTTGAATATGATCAGTCTCTTTCTTTTTATCATCCTCTTTCTTCTTGTCATCATCTTTCTTCTTATCATCTTTCTTCTTATCATCTTTCTTTTCTTCCTTTGCAGGTCCTACTGTGACTATCTCTGTGCTCCATTGTTTTCTCAATTTTCCCACAATTTGCACTGGATCAACATCCCCAACTACTGTCAATTTCCTGTCCTTCATGTCCATTGCAATTGAATCAATCCCTACAATTGAAACCCCCCCGCCCAAAAAAAAACAAAAAAGAAGTTAATATACTTGGACAAAATTTCTGAGTTGGCCAAAAGTGTGAGCCTTTTGAATTCCAAAATTCTCTTTTCTACTAATTTTGAGTGGTACAATAGCAAATTAGAAATTAATTTCTTCCCTTTTTATGCATTTTAAGTTGAGATTAAATATTTTTTTGTATAAAATGATGCAATCTAGGATTTAATCAGGATAGAAGTTGGTAGATTCTACCGCTTGAGCACATTGAGATTCAATATATGGATTTGCAATCTTATGAAATGAAATTGAATTACCTGAAAGGCTAGAAACACATTTCAGGGCTTTCTTCTTTTGCTTGTCATCGTGCAAATCCAACTTCAACACCACTTTCTGGGGAAAAAAAAAAATCCCACACACGCACATTAGTAACAGAGTTGTAAAGTGAAAATTGAATGCAAAAGACTTGATTTGCACTAAAAATCACTCGAATTTTCTTTCTTCTTCCATGGGACTCAGGATTGAAAATTAAATCCCTGATTTGAAATTTGAACATAAACGACTTCCTCAAAGATCTTGACCAAAAAAATAAAACAAGATGTCTAAATGAATGGGCTATTTCAAAATCCCCCCCCCCAAAAAAAAGGAATATGGGATTGGGAAAAAGCAAAATCCAAGAAATCCAATTTTGAATATCAATTTTCAAAACCCCCATTAAAGAAAACATTAAAAAGAAATAGTGAGAAACAGAGGAACGAGAAAAAATTAAGTACATGAGTGAAGTAAGATCGATCCAGAGTGAGAAATCTCACCTTCATTTACACTGAATTAATAAATCACCCCTCGAACTTGCAGAGACTAGAGAATCTAGTAAGAAGAGGAAGAAGAGAAATTTCCTTGTTGAACAAGCTATAGTTGAAAGCAATGAAGGGGTTTTAAAATAAATGCACAGACTCAGACAAGTCAAACAGAGAGAGAGAGAGAGAGAGAGAGAGAGAGAGAGAATTGCCGTTTGGAAGACGTAATTTACTGGGTCGAAACCAATGGCCCGAGATAAGGCTCCAGACTTGGGACAAGTACTCTGGGACATTTTTTTGATGTCATTTTGAACATTCTCAAGGGTAAAATGGTCAGAAATTACCTTCACGTCAACTTCGAGGGTTTGGAGTGTCGAAGGCGAAAGGGGGTGAAGTCGGTCGGTCGGGTCGATGTCTAAGTGTTAACATGTTAGATATTAGTGGTTGGATTTTAATATAGTGGGGCGGCAAGTAATCCTAACCGTTCATTAATTATTAAATTCAAAGTTGCCCTTTTTCATTTCAAAGGGTCTATTTTTCTACTAATTCTTCTAAATGTCATTTTCAATAACAATAAAAATAAAAAATGTGATTATAAATACCACTATTCATTATTAAAAAAAAAATTGTTGGATCTTTTCGTGGGGTCCAATTTTTTTGACTGTATGTACTAGTTCTTTTAAATACCAATATTCAATAATAAGATTTAAAAAATGTGATTATAAATAAATTTAATATTACTCTAATAATTATAATTTTTATTCAGATTTATCTTATATTTTATATTTTGAGCAACACGCCCGGATGGGCTCGGACTAGCCGAGTTAAGCCCCTTTGGGTGATGCCTTATTGCAAGTGATGATGAACAAGGTTACCCATCTCACTGTCGGGGGTGGCACATCCAATGTCTGTTTTCCCTCCCGCACCCCCCCATTGTTTTAAATTATCTCCACAAATAAATACATACATACATACATATATATATATATATATATATATTAAAAAGAGCCAAAAAAAAAAAAAAACATGAGTTTGATGTTATAATTTAAGAGGGACAGGTTTATAATTTTTAACTGAATAAATAATATTCAAAATTATAACTTTTAAAATAATTTTTATGACACCTATCATTAATAATAAGAATATGAGATAAGTGCAAATGGTCTCAAATAGGCTTTTTTTTTTTTTTTTTTTTTGGTACACGGGAGCGAGGATTTTAGTCTCTAAAGAAAGCTAAGTCTCAACTATCACTCAATAAAAGCTCTATAAACCTAGTCTGGAGGGAACAACAATTTATAAACACCATGAGACATCGAATGCCCAAAACAAGTTAATATATCTGCAAATCTATTATCGGATAAATGACATTATTTGATCATTGCTTTCTTCATTAGTCGTTGACACTCTCCTACGATATGATAAGCAGAAAAATGTGGCTCAACACCCGGTAGAAGTAACTATTCAACTATTGCCTTTGTCATAAATAATAATAAAAATAATAATTTTTATAGCATGTATCATAAATGTGTTACCCAGCTCCTACCTACACTTAAAATTATGCAAATGGATTAAGTAAGTTTGCATGCAAATGACATATACCCACGACACCATTAATCCAAAATGTCTCAATTGGCTACCCTCTTTTAGCATTCAATTTTCAACGAAAAATAATTTAATAAATGTTGAAATATTTAACAAAAAAATAGTAATTTTGTAAAGTTGTTAAGCACTAATGGTTCCCTAAGGATGGTAGAGTTATCCACCCAACCCAATATGACTTAGCTCGTTCAATATTTTTATGGGCAATTTGCAAAGCCTAGAGGAAAACTATTTGGATTTGTCTAGAGCCCTCCAAGTCTAAACACCAGACTTTGGAAAATCTTCCATTTTTAGAAGTTGAAGCAATTTAATATAATTTTCCCACTATTTGTAAATAAACCCAATAAGATTTTTCATGAAATTTAATTGGTCTATGAAAATTAAGATAATTAAACATATTTGTAGTTGAGTTGAAAGTATGAAGGTTTTTTTCTTTTGTGGGATATAAGAAAATGTAATCAAATGATATTGAATTAGAAAAAGGAGAATAGAAATGAAGAGAGTCTATCGCTTGAGCTGTTCTTGAAGACAAAGTATGAAGCTAATCCTAGCATCAATTTTTCTCACAGATCTAACAATTTTTTTTCCTCAAAAAAAGAAAAGAAAATGACCTAAAAATAATGAAACGTTTTGACAATATGGTAGGATTTGTGACAAATGACTCGTATGACTGATTGTGTTGGACAAAGGAGCAAAATTCAATTCAAATCACCCACGCACACGTAGTAGACTCGTCTTGTTTTCTTGCTAACCAAACAAAACATTGAGATAAACTTTTGAAACAATTACATCCACAAGTTCACTTTATCACTCCCAACTTTTATTTTTTATTTTCATACTTTTGTCTCAAAAAAAAATGAGGGGAAAAAAAATGGCTATCAGTTTTTAAAGTGAATTCATTCACATAACTTGAACATAACCACAAACGGCCACACACCCATGCAGATACTAACATTTAGTTTAGTGACTAAACCTTGTTGCATTTTAAGCAAATTTGAATTTTAAATATGAAAAAAATAAGGGTAAAAAGGAATCTGTTTCTTAAGGGTTTAATTTGACTTGAATTTTAATATAATTATCGAAAACTAGTAATTTATAAAAAAAAAAAAAAAAAGACTACGAAGGGAGGGATGAAATAAATGGGGTTACTGTTTCTAAATTTTTAAGAAAAAATTTATTTTTTTTCTAAAAAATATAAGTAAAGCCCTTTAGAATTATAATGTCAAATCTATAACATATTTCTCTAATATGAATTTTTTGCTTCCCAATCCTTTCTTTAATAGTGGTCAAAATGCTTACTACTACAAAGAAGTTCATTCGATCAAAATCAAATTTAAATTCAAAAGCTTTTGTTAAAAATTGCATGAGGGGTGTACTCGAACAACTTTTTAGTGGGAAGCACTCCCAGATAATGCTTTTTTATTTATCAAGCATAACTTTCTAGGGTTTGTGTAGTTATTTTTTTATTTTTTTATTTTTTCTGGTTATTAAAAATTTGGGAACTTCAACCAGGTACTGTTGCAGCTTTATGTTCATTCAATATCAAAGAAATGATGGCACTTCAAGAAACCTAAAGGCCAGAGAGAAGACTTTGCCATTTTGCCTGTTTGTTTGGTTCTTTCAGCCCTTCAGCCTTCATCTCATTAGTCACATATATGGGGACCCATTTGCTTGTTATTTCTCTTTCTCCCTGTTTCTCTGAAATGTACCCATATCTAATATACCAAAGAGAAGATTCCAGATGTTGGACTTGTTCCCCATTTTCCTTATTTCAGGTTTATCATTAGTAATTTGACCCAAAAAAAAAAAAAAGTAATTGGACCCAGAAAATTTATATTTATACGAATAAATCATTCGGTCAGTCTTAAGCATACCCAAGTTGTTTTGAAAATTATAGCAGATCTCTTTCATTGCCAGTAGCACTAAGAATTCCAATTTCAACCCATTTTATAGCAATAAAATCAAATCAAATCAAATAAACTTGCAGTGAAAGCTTCAAGAGGCATTCTAGAGTCTTTTCTTGTTCTATTTGTCTTCTGTATCCAGGTCTAAGACAATGTTTGACAAATCTTCAATGATGTCAATTTGCTTCAATGTAAACTCTATTTTACCTTATTCTATGTGTAATACTTTAAAAGTAATTTTTTTTTTTAATAAAAGATGTAAAATTTTACATGCAGAAAAATTCTCTTGTAAAAGAGACTTATCATTATACTAACAATTTTTTTATTGAAATGTCACACCAAAACCCAGTTGAGGTGTCCTTAACTTTCCACAGGAGACTAAACCATCATATACAAAGGTCATGCACAGACGTGTACAAAACCAAGTAGTAAGCCATATTTATTTGAATCTCAGAAAGGCCAAAGCCCTTTTTCCACGACAATTGAGAAGACTAGATCACACGAACAGCCAGGGGAAAGTCGAATCTGCTCTCTCTCTCTCTCTCTCTCTCTCCAAATGTTATCATGGTTTATTCTACAAAATGAGACTGAACATATATGAAAAAGACTGTGTGTGGCCAAGAGTAGATCAGAGAGCAGCTTGAACTTGTAAAGATGCCCGAGCAATTTCTAATGCTTCCTCAACTGAAGATGCCTTCTGTAGTTTAGCTCTGTCAATAATAGGCTGCCTTCTGGCAAGTTCAGGAAGAAGTTTGAACTCCTATAACAATAGAAGAAAATATACTTCAATAGCACAACAAACAAATAGCAGAGAAGAAAACCAAGCAACAATTCATGAAGAGTTGGTCTCCTCAAACCCCCAAAATTTACAAAGCCAAGAAAGAAAAAAGTAACAATTGCACCAGGCCTGTTATAGTCCTGTGATGAACAAGGTTTAGATGCCTACGGTGATTCATTGAAATAGAAACATGACAATGGATTCTCTTTCCGGTATAACCAAACAACTACCCTGTTTATGATTTATTCTGTTGTTGGTGCTAACACTAGCTACATGTGCTGCCAGCATATAAATCAAAATCCAAGGGAAGCAGGAATAGCATGTCTGCCTGGGGAAGGCTCTCTTGACCTTTCACAGTACCCACCCCTGTTATGTATAAAAGACACTTTGTATCTGATTATCATCATCTTTTCTGTTCTAGGATCTTGACACAATCAATTCATATTTTGTTCGTTTCACTTTCTAATCAATGAAAAACACATCAGACTAGATGCAGCCATTATCCAAATTTCATTATAATTTACCTCAGGACTTCCACTTTCAACAAGAACCCCCATCAATTTTCCTGTTTAGAGGGGGGGAAAATCAATTGATCAATCACATTCAGTAGCAGGAAGAGAGAGAGAGAGAGAGAGAGAGAGAGATACCAGAATCTATCCAGAAAGTAACAATCTTAGGATCAAAATTCCCAACTTCAACAATTTCTCCAACTAATCATTCAAAAGGGAAAAGGTGAGAACAAATTAGAAGAAGGAATATCTTTGGGGCACAGACTCGTGGAGAGAAGATACGAAGCCAGAATCAACAGATCTATTAAAGATTCTCACCATTGTCCCCAAAAAACTGCCACCACACTTTTCTAGGACTTCCCTCATACTCAAACACCCTCGAGTAAAAATATGGAAGATAATCATATCTAAATATGAAACAGCAGAACAATTATTAGTATGTCAGTATCTCATGTTGACCGTAACCTTATGTCCAAGATAAAGAAAATCGAGGTCAAGAAAAGATGACATACGGATGAGTCTGTGAAGTCAGCAATGCTTTAACACAATGTTTTGCTGACCTGCGGGCATGATCAACATGTTCGACTCGTGCAATACGATCATACATCTGTTTGATGAACCACATGAGGTTGCATATGAAGTGAATTGAGTTTGTTGCTTAATTCTAGAAGAACAATACCTTCAATGGAAATGCTGCCACATCCCCAATAGCAAAAATTCCAGGCACACTTGTCCGGAACAGACCATCAACCTGAAAGTTTAAAATTGCATATATCTTTTAGAATTAAGCTTCATCAGGTGGGGTTATCTAACCATGCTATTATGGCCAGATGATCATATACAAACCAATACATTCTTGAAGAACATAGCAATAGAATAAAAGAGGTTCATCCTAAATTCAAATTAGTAACCAGACTTCAAATAGATGATAGTAATAAGGAATACCATGCTCGTGTTGCCTTTCTGTAAGTGATCTAGAATGCCGTGATGCTTTGCCTATTAGGGACATTGACCTTGCACTTTGACATGAATATGGCACATTTAATTTGGAAAGATTGAGAATATCATATCTGAATGGGGGTCTGCACTACATGCAAGTACAACAACATGCCCAAAGCCAGTGTTATAAATAAGATGGACAACCCATCATACTAACCTGAATTCCACCAACTTTGGTATTTAAGCCCAATGATTCAAAGGGACTAACGGCAGGTTTTGCACCAATTCCAATAATAACCTGAAAATTTTGATGATGTTGTCCATATTACATCATCTTCTCCAGCTTTGGTGATCTTCTGAAAAGATTATACATTGTGGTAGAAAAAGTAGAGAACAGAGTACCGTATCAGCTTCTATAATCGACCCATTTTCAAGTATGACAGCAGAAGCATGCCCATCAGAACTAGCTTCTAAATTTTTAATGGAAACACCCTGGTAAATGAGAAACTTAAATTGAGTCCACTGTGCTTCTACAAGACACAAAGGGTGGGGGAAGTTAAAGGTTGGACAAACATACCTTGATAAAAGTGACACCACTATCATGATAGAGATCTTCATATTTTTGGGCAAGCGAAGGAGTGAATAATCTTGGCAACAGATGACTCTCTGGAAATATGATCTATTTTTTTGGGGGGAAAAATATAATTAAAATGAATGAAATCGAAGCATTCAATAGTAAGAGATTGATTGCAGATGAAACTGCACAATGGGTATATGGCATTGAACAATACACAGATCTTTCTAAAGATGTTAAAGAGATACTGAACTTCGGACTTCAACTCCATGCACATGTTTTCCCCTTTTGTGGTGGCTAAATGAGAAGCTACATGTCTGCAATAACCACCTGACACCATATATCTCACTTGTTTATTGAACTTATTCGTTGGCAAGACTAGAAAACCTCTTCAACTCTTCAGGTTCACATACAACAACTACCAAGCCTTTGTCCCACTAAGCAGGGTCAGTTATATGGATCCTTTTATACTATTGTACTTTATTTCATATCACATCCACACCTGCATAATTGTTTTCTTTATACATCAGGTTCCCATTAGGAAAAATAAAAGAAGGCCCTCCAAAGTGCCGCTCCATAAAGATAGATGCCAAGATCATCCTTTTGAGTGTGAATAGATAGCAAAGAGGACAGATAATTTATGCCGTCAAAAGTGCATGTTGAGATCCTCACTATGCCTTGACCCATATCAACACATAACCGATAAGCCATACTTTGCAATATCAAAATACGCCAATGTTACCCAGTTCAATTCCTGGTTTCTAATGGTAGAGCAGGGATATGAAATCGCAGCACACTAGCTTCCCTAGTACTTGGTATGCCCATCGTGGTTTGTAATTACTCCTTTGATTAAAATATTTCTTTTCACTTCTTTATTTAGCATTTATTCAATTTCTTCAAACTTATAATAAATTGGATTTCATAAGTACCACATTTTGAATCATGATACCCATCACAGATGAGTGGTCCCAATAACTATGCAATATGCCAACAATTACAGTTCTACATGCATTACCCTTTTTCTTTCCTCAAGACATTTTCACAAACATGTTCCCTGATAAATCTATAATGTTCATCCCCATTTTTACTCAAATAGCATGCTCTACATACTGAACAACTTGTAATATTTCCTGCATATGGTTGTGAACAAATACATACCGTTGTATCAAGTTTCCAGCCCACGGCCGCTGCTGCTACCTCCATACCAATGTAACCACCACCAACAACAACTACTTTCTTTGCCTTCCCCTAGATAACATTGACATTTATTCACAATGGTGCATTTTCTTAAACTCATATTGAAGAATATGAATGAAAAAATATCGATGGTTAAGAAAATTGGAAGAGTAAAACAACAACAGTATATACAACTTATACTTACCAGAGATGAAATTAGAGTATCAGCATCAGCAACATCCCGTATATAGTGAACGCCGGGTAAGTTCCCTCCAATTTTTTCAGGAAATCTGAAATCAAAAAAAAATTGGTGAGTAATGGTGTTCTTCAATAAAAATTCATGTCTCCTAAATTAATTAGATATAGGAACACACATAACACCAGTCTAGCGGTTCAGTATTGATAACATGCAATTTATTGAATTTATTATTGTTATCATGACTTGAATTTGAATTGTTTGATATTCTAATGGTTGGTTTTATGGGTTTTTATTTTTAGAAGATTGAATTTGAAGTCTTGGAGCACAATGGGCTTAATGAAGAAATTTTGGAGCTAATTGGACTCAAGGCATTTCATGGGCTTTGAAGAAAAAAAAAAAAAAAAAAGATCTCACACAAGGGAATTAGTTCCCCACACGTCAACATAAATATTTGTTTTCAAAAGAGCAAGGTTGGTGGCTATTCAATTCAAGAAACAAATATTCAACTTTCCTAAGAAGTAGCATATTCTGCACAAGGCATGCGGCTACTCACAAAAGGAAACAAAAATCATTCAAGAAATAGAAGAAATCACACGCCACTGTTTATAGAAGTAATTCTTAAGAGAAGTGGCTGCCCAATTCACAAATACACACATTTAAAAAAAAAAAAAAAAGAAGGAAAGAGGATGCTCATTTAAAAACAAAGGGGCGGCTACACTTTTGGAAGAAATAGGCGGACACCACTATATATACAAGAACCAAGGACGGCTGGGTACATACTTCATATTCCTCTTCTCCTCTTCCCAAGAATTTTTCTTTTTATTTTCTTTTTCTTTTATTGAAAACTCACCACTATGAGTGGCTAACTTTTATTTCTGATTCGAGGGGAATTTTAATCGATTGTTCTTCATTGTGAGGTTATGTTCTAAATTTAATTTCTTGCTTTTATTCAAGTATTCGTTGATTCTTGATTTAATTTTAGGGAAACCTAATATTGGTTAATCTGACAATTTAATTCAATATTAGTTTTTCTATTACTATCCAGGAATTCAGTGATCCGTAATTGTCATGAACGAATGGTACAAGTAGTAACTAGGTTATTTTTGTTATGGATCTTTTACCGGTAATCAATTAACCTAGGGAATCAATGGAACAAAATTGAGTAATTGCGGCTATCCCAATTATTTATATTTTGGTTTAACTGTTTTCACAGAACGTAATGCTATCATTATATTGATATGGAACGCTATCGTACCCAGTCGGTTAATGATAAGTTTCGATTAGATGCTGGGTTTGGTCGATTAAATTAGGAAAACACAAGATTTATTACGGCTATCCTAATAGATCTAAGGTTAAATGCTTGAATCGTAAGAATAATATTTTAACCAATGATCAATGAGACAATCGAATATATGAATCCTTGGATCGGAGTTTTGTGAATTGATTCTCTTCCTTAAATTTTAGAATTTGCATTGTTGACTTGTTTCTTATTTTTAGGTTATTAATTTTTATTCAGTAATTTTTATTTTAGCAATTTATTTGAAAACCCCCCAATTTTATTTTTTGTTAAACATCAACTAGGAGATTAAGTTAATTAGTTCCATTGGGATTCGACCTGGTAACCACTATTGCTACAGTTTGTAGCATTGGGGGAAATCAGTATTAATTTGAGGGGTTCGACAACCCGACCAAATTTTCGCGCCGTTGCCGGGGAACTATTTTGATTTCTTAGTTGTGTTTTATTATTTGTTTTGCTGACCTCTTTTATTTTATGACTCGTTCTTCTCAAGGAGGTGAATTAGAATATATTCCTGAAATTGAGAAAACTGCTCGCCGATTGAGAAAGGAGGCCAGACATAGGAAAGGTAAGTTGCGTCGAAGACAAAATTTTAACATTGATTTGACAATTTGTGACAGATCTATTTTTGAAGAAGAAGAGGAAAAGATGGCCGATCGTGAGAGAACTTTGAAGGAATTGGCTGCACCTAATCTGAATCAACAGCCCTTGTGTATCGAATACCCAAATCTTGAGGTAGCTTTCGAACTTAAATTTGGTTTGATTCACTTATTGCCTACTTTTTGTGGTCTTCCAGGTGAGGACCCACATAAACATTTGAAGGAATTCCACGTTGTTTGTTCGAGTATGAAACCCCAAGGTGTGACCGAGGAACAGATTAAGCTGAGAGCCTTTCCCTTTTCCCTAAAAGAAAGGGCAAAAGATTGGTTGTACTATTTACCTCCGGGTTCAATCAATACATGGAATGGGATGCAGAGATTATTCTTGGAAAATTTTTTTCCTGCATCTAGGGCTGCCAACATTCGAAAGGAGATATGTGGGATCAGACAGATTAGCAGAGAGACGCTGTATGAGTACTTCGAGAGGTTCAAACAACTCTGTGCTAGCTGTCCACATCATCAAATACCGGAACAGCTCTTGATACAATATTTCTATGAAGGACTTCTACCCATGGATAGGAGTATGGTAGATGCGGCTAGCGGAGGAGTCTTGGTAAATAAAACACCTGAAGAAGCTAGACAATTGATCACAAACATGGCAGAAAATTCTCAACAATTTGGGTTGAGAACGGATGGAGTTACAAAATGTGTCAATGAGGTAAGTCATTCTCACCTTGAAAATCAAATTTCTGAATTGACTGCTTTGGTTCGTCAGATGGCTGTAGGGCAAATACATGCAACCAAAGTTTGTGGTATATGCTCGATACCTGGACATCCTACTGATATGTGTCCATCTTTGCAAGAAGATTCTACTCATCAAGCAAATGCCGTAGGAGGATTTCCTGGCCAACTTCAAGGGAAGTTCGATCCCTACTCCACTCATTATAATCCCGGTTGGCGAGATCATCCAAACCTGAGTTACGGGAATCAAGGAGGACAGACAAGATATCCTCCTCAACAATTCAATAGGCCAACTCAAGCACCGACATAATCATCTAATTCAGGTATGTCCCTAGAAGATATTGTGAAAGCTCTCGCAACTAACACCCAACAATTTCAACAAGAAACGAGAGCTAGCATTCAAGATTTAGGGAAGCAAATCACTCAACTAGCAATTTCGGTTAGTAATTTGGAGGCTCGAACTTCAGGAAAATTACCTTCACAAACGGTCGTGAATCCCAAGGAAAACGTCAGTGCGATAATGTTGAGAAGTGGGAAGGAACTTCACTCGGTCTCTACTCCATCTAAAAATGTGGATGAAGAGAAGGACATGAACAAGGAAGATGAACGCATGCATCGAGGTTCAATCAAGGTAACATTCGAGTCCTTTTTGTCTAACACTTCTAGTACAATTGTACCATTTTTTCCTAGCAGATTGGAGAATTCAGAAAGGGAAGTTAAGGAGTTAAGAGATGATGAAATAGGTGAGAATATGTCTGATGTGATCAAGGGAACTTTACCCGAAAAATGTGCGGATCCAGGTATGTTCACCCTACCTTGTGTTATTGGTAAGAAAAAAATTGAGCATGCCATGTTAGACTTAGGAGCACCTGTAAATATCATGCCTTATTCAATTTATAGTGCTCTAAAATTGGGTCCCGTAAAAGAAACTGGGGTTGTTATTCAGTTGGCTAATCATTCTTATGCTTACCCAGAGGGGATTGTTGAAGATGTGTTGGTACAGGTGAACGAGTTAATATTTCTAGCAGATTTTTACATATTGAAAATGGAAGAAGACGCTATCATAAATTCAGCTCCACTTTTATTAGGAAGATCGTTCATGAAGACATCAAAGACAAAAATAGATGTGGACGAGGGTACTCTCTCCGTCGAGTTCGACGGCGAGATTGTTAAATTCTTTATTTTTGATCCTATGAAATACCCAAATAAGTGTCAATCAATTTGTTTTGCTGATGTTGTGCAGGAAATTTGTGAAGAAGAGCGTGTCATTAATTTTGAGTCGAATGCACAATTAGATATGGAAGGAAGGTTACATGAGGTTCCCAAGTTGAAGTTGAAACTTCCTTGAAGAGAAATAAATGAAGACCGTCGAGCATAACGACGTTAAAATAATTGCGCTTGTTGGGAGGCAACCCAAATTTTTTTAAGAGTTTGATTTAATTTTTTAATAATTTTATTTATTTATTTTTGGGTGTTTTATTATGTTATTTATCTCCCTTTTTAATTTTTACTTGTGTCCAGCAATTTTCTCAAGTCAAGTCACAAATGGAGTGATATTCAGATTTCGGATAGAAGCAGTCATTCTCATACCAGATGATCACGCGGTTTGCTGAAGGCTTAATCCAAAAGTGGGCAGAAGCACTCCTTCTTTCAGGAGATGATCACGCGGTATTCTGAAGGCTTAATCCAAAAAATGGGCAGAAGCACTCCTTCTCTTAGGAGATGATCACGCGGTATTGGGTACCAAAAAAAAAAAAAAAACCAAAAAAACCAAAAAAAAAAAAAAACCAAAAAAACCAAAAAACCAAAAAAAAAGGGGGTTGAATGGGAGGAGAGAACATTTACAACACATTCCAATTCTATTCTCTCTCTCGATTCTCCTACGAACTCTCTGAAATCACCTCCTTTGATCAACCTTTAGTCCTCCCCTCCAACCGCCAAAGACCTAGAACGTTGCTACCCAGGACTGAATCTTCACACAGGAAGCCGCGGGTGATGCTTCCTCGGTGTTCTACAACTTCATCCAATGCCAACGAGCCGACTGCAGGACCACCAATGGAACCAGAAGAGTCCCCAATTGCACCTGCCGAGCAACCATCCGCTGACCAAGAGCTCACATTCCCGCCATCACCTTAGGGGAGTTCTCTCTCTTTTCTTCATTGTTTTCATTTTTAGCATTTCATTCTTCCGTTAGTTTTTTTTTACTTTCCGCATTATGCCTAAACGTCTTCTTTTTGCTTCATTGAGGACAATGCAGTATTTAGGTGTGGGGGAGGAATTCATGAATCCATGTCATCTTTCTATTTTCCTTCGAATTCCATACTCTTTTGATTTTCATCTGAAAATGATCTTTGAGTTAGCATTCATTGTTGATTTGAGTTGGAATCCATGAAAGAGGCAAGTGTGATTAGTTGTATTCTGGATAAAAATTGTTTTAAGCATCCTATTGACTGTGACGATTGAATTAGATACAAATGTGTAAAATTCGTTACAATATTACACACTTTTGTGAGCATTTGAGCCTTGAGAGCATATAATCATTTTTGCTCTAATTTTTTTTCATGAGTGTGCATCAATCATAGTGTGTTTATTCTAGAACTTGCTTTGCAATGCTTTTCAAGATCACATTCATGAATTCATGCATTAATATGATGGGGGCAATTAGGTTTACACACTTTATCTATCTTAAAAAAGACCTTCCCGTGCATACTTATTCCCTAGTGAACCAAATTGAGCCTTTATCCCTTTTTCTTTGATTATAACCTCACAAATTGACACACAGCCTTCTTTTTACGCTTAACCTTCTTTTTTGTCCTTATATCAAAGAAGCATGTGTTAGGGCTTGAATGGATGAGAATTTGCAAAGGAAATGGGATAATTTTATGTTGGGGAGTATTTTTAGAAATTTATTCATTCGATTTATGAGATTTGTATATGCACTACATGTTCTTCCTTGAGATTGATATTCGATTGTTCTCTCTATAAAAAAAAAAAAAAAAAAAAAAAAAAAAAAAAAAGAGAGAGAGAAAAGAAAAGTATTCGGAAATATGATCGAGGAATGATAAGGTCTTGATTGAATCATTTTTCTTGGGTTGATTGTACTTCATGTTATGGGATGAGTTGATAGTAGGAATATTTTGAAATTTTTGACATGCTTCTTTGGTATACATTACACATCATTTTTACCTTTTCCTTACCCTTATCCTAGCCACATTACAACCCTTATAAAGACCCCCGGATTTTTGTTTTGAATTCATATATTTAGTGGTGAAGATTTGATTAATAAGCAAACTTATGGTAATAGCATACTATGCGTTTATTTTGAGAGTTATCGATAAATTCCCTTTAAACACTTGAGTGCATAGAGCGATTTCCTTGTGAGGGTAACGGATCTTGTTGCATTGAATTCTGATAATATTGTTGAGTCTATTGGGATGCCTATATATTTTCTTTTAAAGTTATACAAGCTATGATTACTTGCTCTCTGGATTGTGGTTCTGATTTGAATGTTTCAATGTGTGGTACTTGAGGTTGTTGGATGATGAAATGAAGGAGGGGAAGGAGTGAAGAGGAGAATGGTTGTGTGATATTGGAATAGAGAATGCTTGAGGACAAGCATTGGTTTGGTGTGGAGGAATTTGATAACATGCAATTTATTGAATTTATTATTGTTATCATGACTTGAATTTGAATTGTTTGATATTCTAATGGTTGGTTTTATGGGTTTTTATTTTTAGAAGATTGAATTTGAAGTCTTGGAGCACAATGGGCTTAATGAAGAAATTTTGGAGCTAATTGGACTCAAGGCATTTCATGGGCTTTGAAGAAAAAAAAAAAAAAAAAGATCTCACACAAGGGAATTAGTTCCCCACACGTCAACATAAATATTTGTTTTCAAAAGAGCAAGGTTGGTGGCTATTCAATTCAAGAAACAAATATTCAACTTTCCTAAGAAGCAGCATATTCTGCACAAGGCATGCGGCTACTCACAAAAGGAAACAAAAATCATTCAAGAAATAGAAGAAATCACACGCCACTGTTTATAGAAGTAATTCTCAAGAGAAGTGGCTGCCCAATTCACAAATACACATTTAAAAAAAAAAAAAAAAGGAAAGAGGATGCTCATTTAAAAACAAAGGGGCGGCTACACTTTTGGAAGAAACAGGCGGACACCACTATATATACAAGAACCAAGGACGGCTGGGGACATACTTCATATTCCTCTTCTCCTCTTCCCAAGAATTTTTCTTTTTATTTTCTTTTTCTTTTATTGAAAACTCACCACTATGAGTGGCTAACTTTTATTTCTGATTCAAGGGAAATTTTAATCGATTGTTCTTCATTGTGAGGTTATGTTCTAAATTTAATTTCTTGCTTTTATTCAAGTATTCGTTGATTCTTGATTTAATTTTAGGGAAACATAATATTGGTTAATCTGACAATTTAATTCAATATTAGTTTTTCTATTACTATCCAGGAATTCAGTGATCCGTAATTGTCATGAACGAATGGTACAAGTAGTAACTAGGTTATTTTTGTTATGGGTCTTTTATCGGTAATCAATTGACCTAGGGAATCAGTGGAACAAAATTGAGTAATTGCGGCTATCCCAATTATTTATATTTTGGTTTAACTGTTTTCACAGAACGTAATGCTATCATTATATTGATATGGAACGCTATCGTACCCAGTCGGTTATGATAAGTTTCGATTAGATGCTGGGTTTGGTCGATTAAATTAGGAAAACACAAGATTTATTACGGCTATCCTAATAGATCTAAGGTTAAATGCTTGAATCGTAAGAATAATATTTTAACCAATGATCAATGAGACAATCGAATATATGAACCCTTGGATCGGAGTTTTGTAAATTGATTCTCTTCCTTAAATTTTAGAATTTGCATTGTTGACTCGTTTCTTATTTTTAGGTTATTAATTTTTATTCAGTAATTTTTATTTTAGCAATTTATTTGAAAACCCCCCCAATTTTATTTTTTGTTAAACATCAACTAGGAGATTAAGTTAATTAGTTCCCTTGGGATTCGACCTGGTAACCACTATTGCTACAGTTTGTTGCATTGAGGGAAATCAGTATTAATTTGAGGGGTTCGACAACCCGACCAAGTATCTATGTGAAGAAGTGGCTCTACATTGAAATACCAGCACTGACATAAGAACATTACTCCAAACTTGTTATCGTTTGAGTATACACAATTGCAATAAATATTGAAGTTGCAAACATACCTGGTGGCTGTACATCCTGTAGCAATTATAAGTGTTCCATACTTTAGTAATTTGCCCGAATTTGTTTTCAGTGTTTGCTTTTCAATATCGATGCCTGTTACTGGATCTTCATACAACATCTTAGCAAAAACAGTAAGAAAATTTCAGATACCATAACAAAGATTGGAACCAAAACAAGAAATTTAACAAATTTACACTATTAATTATGTAAAAAATGTCTTCATATCAACCATATAACAACATGGTAACGACGTGCAGCTCCCAAAATTCCGTATCCATTTCACCGATCTGGGAAATTTTAATTTCCCAGCAATTATCTGAAGACATAATTTAAATTATAAAGTGCATTTTTCATATAAAAAAATTTTCTTATTTTCTCTTTATTCCACTAAAAGTTCACAAGTTGTACTTAGGCATATAATTCTTCAAATAATTACAAAACTCTGCCACTCTTTACTATAATAAATTATATTAATCACCTTAAAGTGAAAATTATCCCACAAGCACTAGAGTATTTGAGTCACTAAATCATTCTCTTCAATGAAAGAAGTGCAAGATAAAATTAAACACTAGCTATATGTAAATATAGACGGACTGCCCTCAACTCAAATTTTGTAGCACGTCCCAGGCTCCATGAGGATTATTATGTTTTCCTTGAAATTTTAACATTCCAAAAAACAAACAAACAAATAAATAAATAAATAAACAAGAAAAAACCAAATTTTACCATACACACACACACGAATGAGAAATTCAAGCAAACTATAGATCAAAAGAATGTTTTTAAAAATTACCTCAATCCCTTGATCCTTGTACCATTCAGGTGTCTGCCTTTCACCACCAGATCCAACACAAGTATGAAAACCCTAATTGAAGATGACAACATTGTGGAAACAATCATAAGATTCCACACTAGCCTATTGATACAAACGACCCCACAACAGGATTACATTCCCAGATGAAAAATAGAAACTGAAAATATACAAAATATTGTTGAAAATGACATGATTTACAAATCAGTGAGAGAGAGAGAGAACCTGAGGCCATCATCATCCAAATATTTAACAGAAAGAAACTAATGAGAAAAGTTTCCTTACAGGTAAGCGAGCCGGCTTTTTATCAGGAGGAAACAAATAAGCTTTTGTCAATGCAGGCCGTTCATATGGAGCATATGCCTAACAAACCCAAATACACATAGAAGTCATAAAATGTGTAAATTTTACTATCATTATCAAGATTGTTAAGCCCTATGTCAACAAACTCAATCTTAAGGGTATGGTATATAACTATGGGAAGCTCCACCTTAGTAGCTAGCTTCTAAGGTGGGGATCAAACTCTCTTCTTTTATGGTATCAGAGCCACCTTAGACGTCCACTCGCCGGCCTTTCAGGGCATTGGCATATAATCCACCTTATTAGCTAGCTTTTAAGTTATTTGAATTAAACTCTCTTCCAACAAAGTCAAAACGTATAACCCAGAAATGGATGGACTCACTTCTTTGGATACTATGCAGAGTTTTCCATTGGCCATGCCGTGTTCGACGAAAGTCCTCGCCGCATAACCAGCTGCATTTCCACCACCAACGATCACAAACCTACAAACCCAAATCAGAAAATTCAGAAATCAACTAAGAATCCGAGTTCTGATCGCAAGTAAGTCAGTGGGATTTACTCTCGGTTCTCGTTTGCGAAATCGGTGGAAGCGGCGACGTAGGTTCTGCGGGAGGAATTGGATGATGCAAGCGAAAAAGACAAAACATGATGAGGAATTCTGTTGAGAGACGTTGGTTGAGGACACCAGAGAGAGAGGCCGTGCTTGAACGAGAGTGAATTCGATACGGTCGACATTAGTCTCCGACTTCCTGTTAGAATTGAGAAACGGTGATGGAGATTAGGGTCTTAGTGAAGAGGGGAGAGAGAGAGAGAAAGAGACCTGAAGTCATAGCGTATAGTTATGCGTGCTTGGAGAATTTAAAAAATTATTGGGGAAGATAGCTTGGCTCGATAGGAGACTGAAGAGTCGCAGAATGGGATGTTTGTGTTGCAGTGGCGGAGAGACAGTTTTCCAAGTGTCGTTTCAGCTCAAGTGGGTCGAATGGGATCTCAGGCTAATGTGCGCCTGGTAGGCACGGGGTGCGCTTTACTCCCAAGATAAAGAAAACGCCGCTGAACTATATACGTTTTGTCATTGGAGCTCCTGCCATGATTTCAGGAGCTGCATCGTTCACTGCACCTCGCAAAACGACGTCGTTTGATGATCCATATTTTTTACATTTTTTTTTCTTTCTCTCTTTTTTCTTCTTCTTTCTCGAGAAAATGCAAGATATTTGTAATTTACCTAGGCCTTACATGGGTCGTGCGGCCTGGGTTATTGGGCTGCCCCAGTTTGCCCGAGAGTTTCGCTTGGGTCAGCCCACCACATGTTTGCAGTTTTCTTTTTTTTTTCGCGCCCATGTAGTTGGCTGGTCACCTGTGTTCGAAACTTTGCTCTAATTAATTCGGATCAAATTGATTGAGATTTCTCTTTAAGGGATAGAGCTCTCCCAACATAATTTACTTTATTATCAAGACTTGAACCTAAACTCTCTGATTAAAAGATGAGGTGATCTACCCACCACATCAACTAACCGTTGATATTTGAAAAAAATTTAAAATTTTTTTTTTTTTCTTTTTTAACTTGACCATGGGCATCCAAAAAATCGATTAATCCAATTCGAATAATTGTAAAGATCAATTTAAGAGTTGGCTCTTCCATTGACTATTTTTCTATTTTTAAAAATCAAATTTAAAATTTTAATTAAAAAAATTTAGTATTGTATATTAGAGTTGCAAAAATAAAAAGATACGTGAAATTAGTGATTTAGATTGAGATATGTCACTCTATTAAGCGAGGTGTCTATTATAGTGCCATGAAAATGTGTCCAAATTCATAGACACAGTTACTACTGTTTGGATGGTCGAACAAAGTGGTTTGGTGTGTGTGCGTGTGTTTGTTGCGTAAAAAGCAATACTGTTGAAAGAACTTGTGGGACTAATGTTAACATCATGAACGGCATGCGCAGTGCGGTACAGGCAACATTGTTTGAACTTTGAAGCTCAATGACAGACATAATCCACATTACGAAGCTGCCCATGCTTAAAATGGAAGTTTTATTTTAGAAAGTCGTAACATCAGCCACCCACACAAAGACAAACTTCTATTGCCACAAGTAACCATAACCACACCTAACACCATAATCCAAAGGAATCTGCAGGATGTGGGTCATGCAACTTGAACTTTCACGGGCAACGTGAGACCCATTATTCCATACATAATAATCATGTTATTAGACAATCATTGGGGGAAACAATGTGCACCATTTTCACCCTTCTTCGTTTTTGTTCTCAGTGATTCAGGTACACAACTTTCTTCCAAAACTTTTCAATAGCACACAAGATTTTACTAACCAAAGTAATTTGCTTTTATTGCTAATTTTTGGAATTCAAACTAATTGGCCCTCTCTAATTTAGGAAACAAAAAAGAGTTTCATTCTTCCCTTTTTGAGTATACATCAACAAAACAGACTTTGTTGGGTCATATATACATTTTCTTGCAATGCAAGCAAAAAAGCTCCACTGCCTCAACCAAAATACATAAAAGTTAAAACCCAGGAAAAAAACTTAAACAGAAAAAAAGTACCCCATTTTACAAATACCCAAAGTCGTAGCTTTTTTTAACCTACCCAAAACAATAGTTGACCACCCTTCGTGATCTTACACAACTGGGGATCCCCAAAAGAAGGTGTAGTCGTCTTGTTTTCCTCAATTCAATTCATGGGTGAAGAAAGTTTTCCAGCTTGATCAATAATTTCAAGAATCTCAGTCCTGCTCCTCACAATCCTATGAAACACCTCTCTTACTTGTCGCTGCAGAGGCACCAAACCGTCCTCCATCTTCCGACACGTGTCATCCAATTCACTCACCAGTGATACAATCTCCTCCACTTTCTGTTCCTCCGGCGGGTAGCTAAACGAATCCGCCAATTCAAACAGAGACTGTCCCAATTTATCAATCTTCTGCAGTTCCTCTAACAACCCCGCAGTCCCTTTCTTCTCTTTCTTCTTCCACTCCTCTGTTATTTTCTCCTGAAGCCCAAACATGGACTGGGCCCAGCCTACATTTCTCGGGACTGGTAAGTGAGAGGCCAGGCCCATTCTCTCCTGGCATGGGACTGTGGCCACCAAAACCCACGTCACAAGGGTGAGAACCACGCTCATGATGTAAACCGCCTGAGCGACTGAGTTCGCCTCGTTGCCACGTGGCGCCCAGAGATTTGATGCCATTGCTTGTATCTGTTTTGAAGCGGACCAGGACCTGGAAACCCCCCAAGAGAGGGACCGGAAATGACCGGCATTCTGTTCCTTGTGCGCCGCCGCCGCGCCTCCACGGCGACCGAAAGACCAGTTTCTCTCGGTTGTCTTGTTGCTGTTACTCTCTTTCTCATCCAAAGCCATTGATGTGACCAAAACATTCAACGCCTTTCTTGCCCTGCGAACCTGACCTTCGCTGAATGGAGACTGTTGAAGAGCCGAGACGGCGATCTCGGCGAGCTTCTGCCAATGGCGAATTGACTCGACGCCGTGCGAGATTGCATTGCAGACGTCAAGAGCTTTCACGGCTCGATCGAGGAACTCTGGAACGAGCCGATCGAGCGGAGCTTTGGTGAACTGAGAAGGATCGCGGCCGATTACGAGGACGGCTTTGAATTCCGCTTCGCAGCAGAGGAAGGAGTCAAGGAGTTTTCGGAGCCAGGCTATGGAGAGGATGTTGTCCACGGAGGAGACGGCTGCGGATCCATCTCCGGAGGTGGCGGAGGGAGAGTCGTCGACGAGAGAAGCGGGTGGTTGTGGTGATTGGCAGTGAAGGAGATCGGTGAAGCGATCGGAGACATGTTTCTGGAAGAACTCGAGGTCTTCAAGTTCTTGCTCATGGTTGCCGTCAATGGAGTTCACTTGATTTCGTCTGATGCTTAAAATCGAACGACCTATGAACGATCCTTCCGTTGCACGCATCTTTCCAGATTTGAGAGAGAAAGAGAAGCGGAAAAAGGGAGAGGCAGAAAGAGAAAGACAAAAGAAATCGTTTCGATTGTAGTTATATAAATGAAGCCTGAAAAAAGACCGAGAGAGAGAGAGAGAGAGAGGTTGAGGATTTGGAGGCTAAGACCGTTTCTTCATTTTCTTCTTCGTCGGGGAGACGCTGACTGGGCAGTCTAATTATAGCCATATGACGAAAATGACCTTAATGGAGTTCGCTCCCTTACCGCAGATAGCGGGGACATATCTGGAGGGTAATTAAGGGTTTTAATGAAGAGATGCGGCTGACTCAGCAAGCTGGCAGTCGCGGCATCGGACGCGTTGAGCCAGATCAAACACTGAGACCCACTCGAATGTCAAGAGAAAAATTAGACAATTGTAAGAAGTAATCTCTCTCCCCCTCGTCCTACGTTGGTGGTTATCGTTTGACCAAGTCGAAGGGAGGAGGGGATTTTGGATTGGCTGCAACGCTTGCGCCCGTGTGACACGTGCTAGGTGGCTCTGTTTTTGCGGTGGTGACGACTTAAAGACTTTTAGGGGATGATGATGATCATTGAAGGCCGGCCGTTGATCTTACATTTTCTCTCACTTAATCTCAGCCGGCGTTGATTTTGATTCCCCAGGTGGGACCGGCTTTTCAGGTGGCGCATGTCGCGGCGTGGAACTTTTGTTTTCTTTCTTTCATCTTTTTTCCCGAGAAATTGGGTTTCGAGCCCTTTGAGATGGAGACATCACTTGGCTAGCCAAATTGGCTCCAACAGGCTTGCCGCCGCTTGGAATCACTACTAAGATTTACCCATCGTAAACAAAAGCAAAGGACGCAGCTCGAACCCCCCCCCCCCACCATAAAAGGAATTTACCTATCGTAAATTTACCATATTTGGTGCCAAAATGTTGACTTTTCCGAATAGAGTTTAAAGTAATAAATATTGCTTTATTTTTTAATTCGAGTTAATTGCAAATAAGTTTTGTTAAAGAGTTTGAATATTTATTTAAGTAATTAATTGAATTAAGTTATAAAAATATGTATTTGAAAATATACTGAAATTATTCTCTCTGTAACAAGTAGATTAAGTTGGTTGAATTGTTTTTCTTTTTTCCTCTTTCTTTTTTTTAATGAAAAAGTTCGTTGAATCATAATATTACAAATTATACATAAACACTTCCGAACTTTATTATTACATCAACAAAAGAAAACAAAAAAGAAAAAAAAGAAAATGCTCATTTGTAAATTCCAATTATCTGAATTGACCGTAGCTTGTAGTCACTCAAATTATTGGACTGAATTAATTTTTTTTTTGAAAGGACCAAAATGATTAATTAATCAAATAAATTATAATTTAATTAACACTTTACTTTATTTTTTAAATTCAAAACACTTTATTTTTTAAATTCAAAACTCTCTTGTGTTAAGAGAGAGAGCGCTAGACTAGTATATTACATAAAAATTGACACTTTGATATTTCAAATCTTTCCACTTGGAAAATTTAAATAAATAATTTTAGTTTTTCTTGTCGCCTTATTCACCGTTTTGCTTACTAAATCAAAGAAAATAAATAAAGAAACGCACTAGTATTTTATAGTGTGGTCAGGTCATGTGTCGGTGACCATTTTGATAAATGAAACAAAATAAAGTATTTTTACTCTTTTTTTTTAAATGAACAAAGGGGCGAGAATGACCAAAGCTCAGATACCCAAAGCTACGTCAAAACAAAAGACAACCCTTCCCACAGGGCAGCAGAACTAGAAACAACAAACAACCAATTATCCAGACCTTAAATTTGGCGATCCTTGCCAATCTCTAGCAGTCATGGGCATCACTTCATTTGGAGGGTGATGATAAGACTTCCTCCCCATAGGATGAAAGTGAGCCGATGCAGCAAGAGCATCACACCAAGCGTTTTGTTCATGAATAATATGGGTTATGTTATCAATATGGACTAGTTGCGAAGGAGGAAACTGCATGATCTAACCCAGTTTTCCTGAGATTTCATCAAACGGGAGTAACAAGCTAGTTGCACTTGCCACCCTCCCCCCTAAAAAAAATTCTCCTACTGTGAATGATTTAGCCGTTAATTTTAGTAGTAACGAGGAGTGTTGGGCGAATGAGTTATACTTCAACTGATACTATCATCTCTCTCTTATAAAAGTCTCGATTTTAAATTTTTCTATATACCAAAAAAAGAGGTGTTAATACGTAATTGAGGCAGATTATGTAATATTTTTAGTCTTTATTTTAAAAAATTAATAATATCAACCACCATAAATTATTCTCTTACCCATATAAAAAAACCAATAATATTTAACACTCCGGGATAAAAGGTCCATGTGAAACGAAGAGTGAGTCATTTCATTTATGTTAGTGTAGTGGGAATCTCTATTACTCAAGGATAGTTCAAATAATAGAAATTTCCATTTCTATTTTTTTATCTCTATTTCGATTTCGTTTGATTATATTTTCTTATAAGAAAAAAAAAATGAAGTGGGAATCTCTACTCTCTTCCGGTTATATAAGATCTTAAGATCTTTTGTATCCTAAGTTTTACTATAAATTGGAGTTTTGAGTTTGTAGGAGGCAAGAGTTGTATGCTCTTTTAGGACAATTTATTGAGGGAAGGCTTGAATATTTGGTCGTGTAGGGCCTAAGGGATCTTCCAAGCAGGGTGGTTCAATAGGGTGCCCACTATCTGTTTAATTTGGCACATTTGATATGGAAATGGCTATAGTCTTTGGCTCTATTAATCTTATTAACTAGCTAACGCTGTCATCATTATAGCTGGAATCACATCCAGGCCAATATTTCGTTTTTCGAACTCCCTGTTTGTGATTTTAAAATATGCCCAGCATTCGCGTGCCTGTGTCCTTCCAAAACCACAACCCTATCTACACAAAATTAAAGTAAAATAGAGGGAAACAAATTGAGAAGTTCGTTTGTTGTCAATTGATTAACATTTTAAATCTTTGCCAAACTCAAATTTAACTTACATGATCATTTGAATGATTCAAAATTTTTGTAGGATCCTCTTCCCTATGAATAACATGTATATATATATGTGTGTGTGTGTGTGTGTGAGAGAGAGAGAGAGAAATTTACTTGCGGAGGAACATTTGTTTTTCTTTTATTTGTTATAATAGAAATCGAATCCGAATTATGAGGACGCTGTTGTGGTTGGGTTATCCTGGACGAGGAACATTTGCTCATTACGAAAACAGAGTCAACAGTCTTTTTAAAATATATTTATATCACGTGGATAATAGATATATTGATGTATTGGGGTGTGATAATATGAACTTAGCTGTGCATATGATCTCGTTGCTGAGGTCCACAACTTCATTAGGTAGAACCATTCCTTTCCTACTCTTGGATCCCTCAAAATTTCGACATGGACTTTCTTTAAAATTTTAATTAATTCCAATTTGATCTCTTAACAAGTTTTTGGTAGCATAAAGAGCCAAGGATGAATTCTAGGGATGGTCAAGCCTAAGGAAAAAGAAAAATTAAACCCCCAAAGAAAAGAAGCATCATATACATACATACATACATACATATATATATAATTTTATTAATTTTTTTTATCTGATTAAATTTAGTTCAAATTAAATTGAATTTTTAAGTGATAAAACTCTCGTCATATCTGTTTTCTCTATATACAAAACTCGAATTCAAAACCTTATTTATCGATATCCAATCGGCCCATCCAATGATGCCCTTAAAAAAAAAGATCTTTAATATCCATAAAATTTTTGGTCAAATCTCAAAAGTTTTCATTTGGAATATTTGCATTTGCATTATTAACCAGCACTGTATGCTGAAAAGGCTCACCCTAGGACGTCAATTGCAAATGTTGGATCACTCACCAAATTTATTCTTATTGCTTCACTAATCATTAGCCACTCCCCTAATCATTTCCATGGTTGATGTGCTTATTTCAAGTAGATTTCACTATTGGGTGGGTCACACGAAATATGGGTTGGACCTAATTCGAATCAAAACAAAAATTGATGGTGCTCAACCCAGCTCCCTCCATTGGGCTTACAAATGTTGTATTCCCCAACTTCAATTTTTCATGTTACCAAACGATTGAAGTTGGACAACATTGGACACCCTCAATACAAATATATATATATATATATATATATATAGTGGAACTTGACTACCAAATTATCTGATTAATCTAATTAAAATATTGTGAAATCTAATTTAAAAACGAACCTTTTTAATATCTGTTTTTCTATTTATAAAATTCAAATTCAAATTTTTGATTAAAATAATTTAATGTCCTATTATTAGATTCACAAAAATCTTTACGAGAATAAAGTGCAGAAAAATGCTAGCCGGTCTTAAACCTCATACGCGTGGACAATTCAAGCTCTAAACAGCCTGCATCTTAGCAAATTATTGCCGAGGACACTGAAATCGTGGGTCGAGCTTGTTAAGGTAGGCCAATAACGTTTCATGTGACTAAACTTATTTTAAATAATTTATATACTCCTAATGTTTGTAAAATATTTTATAAATTTAGAAACTCTTATATCTTATTTTCAAAATATATCGATAACATCTAACAATTTATAAAATATTATGTAAGGTTATAAGTTGTTATTATCCTATTTGGTAACAATAAGTTTTGTAACTCCTTTCAGCATTGAAATGATTAAAAAGAACATGTTGTTAATAATTTTATGTAAACAACTATTTATTAACATAAAAGGGTAAATACGGCATAATGAAATAATAAAGAGAGCAATTTTTATTGGTTTTAAAATTAAAATAAAACAATTTATAAATTACATAAAAAAATGCTGTAGCCGAGTTGATTTTTTTAAAGAGCTTATTAATTTTAGAGTCTATATTTAAAAAAAAATAGAAAAATTTCATAAATTTATAAACTCTCAAATATCTTATAAAATATTTTAAAAAAACCTTATAAATTTAGCCAAATACCCGCTAATTTCATCTTTGTGTAGGCCTCGTTTTAAAATTATCACCGTCTTCTTGGAAAATTGCTATTGGGTTTTTTGCTAAGATTTTTTTCTTTTTCTTTCCAATCGAAAAATCATTTAAAATGCCGATCAATACAAAAAGGGTAAGATTGGACATAGCATTATTGTTTTGAATTGCCTTTTGCCTTAATCATCGGAAACTCTCAATTAAAACGTTTTATGATTTTGTTGATTTTCGACTCACATATGTTCGATGCTTAGTCAGTACTAGAATTGATGCTGCTGTTGAAGATACTGGACATAGGAAGTGATCAAATGAGCTATCTTAATCCAAAAGTTTAGCCCACGTTGAAAAATCACACGCATACCCAGAATTTTGTCCCTAACGTAAGCAAAAACTTAAGTGCATGAACACACGCCGGACCAGACTAGAGACAAATCAAAATCAATGGAGTTAGGATCAGTGTTTCCCTAAATTCAAACTCTTCTTGTGCAAATTTTCCACCCCGTCATAAAATTTTATAGAGAGAGAGAGAGAGAGAGAGAGTAAAACTTCCACCGAAGGAAAGGGGGTCCCCACAGTGGGGAACAAGAATGACAATTTTGGCCAAAGACATCAAATTAGATTGACTTTTAGAATACAACAAGACGAAATGTACAAATAATGGTACGTTTATGAAGAAAAATAATAATTATTATTATAATAGTTCATAAAAAACTTCAATTGTGATAAATTTTGTGGGTTACTGAAAATATGATAAATTTTTTTAACCAGAAAATATGTATATATACAAACAACAATAATGAGAGTGTTAGTCTCAATAATTGGGGTCGATTTTAAAAATAAACGTACATGTATATAATAAAAAATTATTATAATTTTTCTGTTATATACAAAAATTTTATAATTTCAGATGTAAATATTTTTCTCCTAACAAAATTAGAAATATATATATATATATATATATATATATTTAATATGTTTGAAAATCATGAGGATGACATTAATTGAGGATTGGTTTGGTGGAGACAATCAATCGATGACTAAAAAACTTAACCAACCATGCTTTAAAAGGCAAAGTCCTAATACTATTTCCTAACTGGTTGCAAATAAAAATCTTTCAAAAAGGATAGGCCCACACTGTAATTAATATCCAAAGCGCCATCGCCATACCATAGATCCATTGCTTGCTCCTCCTTAAAGCCAAGCATAATCATTCTTCTCCTTTTCAAAATCATCCTTCCATGAATATGTTTCTTTTTCAAATGATTTGCGTATTACTTTCAAAGTTTTCGCTTGCGATCTGTCTAAGCAAACGTCTCCCTCTCTCTCTCTCTCTCTCTCTCTCCCCCCCCCCCACATCAGATGTGGTAGGATGGTTTGCATCAATCAACAGAACCCTCTCCTCTCCCCCATTTTCCTTTTTTTTTTTTTTTTTTTTTCCAATTTCACACTCCAACATCTCTCTACATCATATACGTCTACGTATATAACTGCCTGAAACAACACTCTGAATAGCAATCATATACCTCGAGGCTTGTATTATATGCAAACCTACCCTACTCACATAACTTCATACACTTGATCTTTTTTCCATTTATACGTACCTGTACTTGCATGAAAGCTTTAGACATAAATATCAAGAGTTGGGGGTTAATTCAGAAATTTATATTAGAAAAACTAATATACAACAAACAGTAACTCAAAAAACAAATGGGTTAAATTTTATAATTTTTAAAGGGTAAAAAATGTTTCACAGGGTTTCAAGTCAAGTTTTAAACCTTCAGTAACAATTCAAATACTGCTACGGCTATAAGAGCCGCCCTGTCGGTGGGGGTAACCTTATAAAATAGTATTTTTTTTTTTAATAGATTCACTTAGGTAGAACCAATTTGAATAGTAATTTGGAATTGAATGAAAATATGTAACAAATCAAGTATATAATTAGTGTGAAGTGTAGTAATTTTTAAGATATATAAAGGCTAGAGAGTATGGGTCTTATCAAAGGAGATGTGTAGAATAACAACCAATTAAATCAAGTGATGTTAACCCCTCTACGTATTAACCATTTTAATTAGAGACCAAGCGTTATTTTCTTGTTAATTAAGCGAAGAGAAACAAATTTGAGGGAGAAAGGTAGAAACGACAATGGTATGAGACCTAACACTGTTCAGCAAAACCCCACACATGCTATTTTTGGTTAAAAAAACAATTTTATCATTCATGCCGACAATATTCCACCTTGTGCATTCGTCACCATTGGACTGCAAGCAACGAGAAAAGAATCGAATTGTTAAATTAAAAAAACTATTTTATCAAGTTCTAAGCTTCTTGGAGAATTATTTTATTATTAGTATTATTGTTATTATTGATGGTATATGATTTAACAATCCATTATCATAAGACCGAAATCACCCTAGTCGATTAGATCATAAAGTTCATAAATGGTTGATCGATAAAGTGCTCTCTCAGTCAAATTTATGCCTTTTGACCTTCTCGGTCTTATGTGAGATGCCAATTAGCCCCTAGGCCTCCCGGTTATCTCACTTCTCAGTGGATATGGTTCAATAATACAAAGTGACTTCATTACGCGATAAGTACAACCTGAGACTGCCAGTTAGGAAGTAAATTTCTAATAAATTTAAATATTTTTTAATCCGCTATGAATCTCTTTTGCTCCCGAGGAAATCTTTATAAATAAAGAAACAGAATTCGATAGTTACTCCCAATAAAGTAAGGGATTTCTATGACAATTTGAACTTTCGTTGACCAACAGTATTCTAAACATCCTAAAGGTCTTAGAATATGGTTCTAGCAATCTTGGATGACTCACAGCAATCTCTTTATAAGAAAATTAAGGTTCCTATACCCCCAAATGCATATGGGACTTGTCATGCATATATGGCACATATATGCAACACAAGCAGTCAGTTAGATATATTCATTAACTCTACACTTTTTAACATATGGCTATCTCACGGATCTTCTCAATCTGCTTCTTATTCTCTGATAACCGATCTTTCTGATTTAAGTGTTGGAGTCTCTCTGCTGAAATACTATCCGACAGTATTTGCAGGTTTTGTCATTCCTGAAGGTCTAGAAAACGCTTCAGTACTAGTTTCATGCTCAAGTCAACAGAGCAGTTATCGATGGAGCCAAACCCATCTACATAAATTATTATTATTATTTTAAATTTCTAGAGATAATTTATTTTTACTTCTATTTTTTATTATTTTTGTTGTTTAATTTTTTAGTGTTATTTTCTCTATTTTTGTTTTTAAATTTTAATTTTATACCTTTAATTTTTTATATTTTATTTGTCTCTTTTTTATATATTGATTTTTCAAATGATTGACATCAAAATTTAATATTAAGGTTTAATTTTTTGTTGTTGTTACTAAGCTTCTCGGGGAATTCCAAACTATTTTGTAACTAGACAAGACAGTTACAAAAACAGTTATTTCTTTTTATTATAAGCAATAATGTTTCCTCATTTGTACATGAACTAATCCTAAAACACTAAAACCCTTTACATAAAATTGTTCCAGGCTGATAGATGAGGGTCCTTGTAATCTAATGCTGTTAAAAGTTTGAAGGATGACATGCCCCGATATTGTAATTAGAAGAAAAAAAAATATGTTTTTTCTGGGGACTAAAGCCCTTTATTTAAGGCCAATCAGACTTCTAAAATCCTCTCGGTGATCATATGACCCAAAACTTGTAGGAAAGTTACCAAAACTTTGGGAGAAAACCCCTCATTGCTTAGCGACATCCATAGCAGCTTGGTACAAAAAAGGGCCTATTTCAATGCTCTTTTGTAAGCTTTTCTATTTTTCATCTCACATTTGCTTTGCGACACTACGACAGAATTGAAGGAAAGCATCGCAGTTGGTAGCGATGGTGCCTTCCAACAAAATCGCTAACATCTTGAGAAAACTTTTGAGGACATTGCCAACAACGTCTTGTATGTCTTTTGCATCGCTTTTAGCCTCATATGTTGCCACACAAGTACAAGTTTTGCGTCGTCTTTGCATTTGGTATCACTATGTTACGTCCCCATGTTGCTAATAGCTTCGGTTTTCATCTATGGCTGAGATGGCGTGGGAAGAGCCCCATTTTTTAGTAGGGGATAGATGAGACTCTTGTGACTTGAAAGACGTGATTAAAAGGATCAAACCTTAATTTTTTTTTCCTTACTTGCATGAAATTAAAAAGGGAATAGAATCACATATTAATGATGCACTCTTATTCTGAACACAAAAAGTAATATTTGATTGCTGTAAGTTTCAACTTCTTTGATTGACTCAGAAAGTGAGTACAAATGTCAACAATCTTCTACAAATTTAATTACATTTTATGGAATTTCGATTCTTATGAACATTGTTAAAGGTAGTTTCTTGTTATATATGGAACTTTATTATGCCCATTTTTACTAGATTTTGTTTCAAGCAAAAATATATATATATATTTACTCATAAAACCCAACGCTCCAAATCCAAACATAAACAAGAATCAATTCTCAACCCCAATCAGCACATCATTTTTTTAAAATATTATTTTCTTATTTTCTTATTTTTTTTTTTTGGAAGAGAAGAAGCAAGTGTATTTAGATAATACAATTATAAGCACGCTATTAAATCTCATAAAGATTTGCATAAATATTTTTTGAAAATTAAAATGAATTGTATTACCCTTAATTAAAAATTTCCGACATAAATTTAAGTCAGAAATAAAGAAATTGTTCGCGAAGCATGATGAGATCACAACAAAATCAACAAATATTGATTTAGCGGCTAAATTATTAGATTTTATTTAAAAGGTTTTAAATTTAAATTTTAGATAGAATAAATACGTTAAAGAGAGTTCTACCCTTACGTTTCGATATGATTTAGTTGAGGCGAAATTTTGAAAATCGGAAGGTGGATTATGTCGAGGAAGAAAAAAAAAAAAAGGATGAGACCCCAAAAAAGAAGTTTTATTCGTCGTATCCGTACGAGGGAGCAGTAGCGTGGAAAAATATCACTGGGACCCCAAAATTTTTTGTGAATTGACTTAACCGAAGTCATTAAAGACACCCCATGGCCACAAAATGATTTCGATGTGATTGGGAATAGGTAGGGGGCGGGGGAAGGGAGAGGGAGAGAGAGAGAGAGAGAGGGTAGGGTTAGTGGAACCACTGGCAGCAAAAGCAATTGCACTGTGGTTATTTTGGGGGTACGTAAATTTGGTTATGCGTGGCAGAATAGGTCTACGTAGAAAATATGGAGTGGTGGGGTTTAGGGTGAGGGTGAGGAATAAAAAAGTTGATGATATGTCGTTTTAGGGTTAGATGGTGAAGTAGGTCCCACACTCTCTGGGCCTCCCAAATGCTAAAATCGGCTGCTTGTACTTTTTAAGGGATGGATATTAGAAATGAAAGCAAGTCCTGCTCACTCAGTCTCTCAAACCATTCTTGTTTCTTTTATCGATCACTTCCATTTCCATACAAAAATATTAGGAAAACTATCACAACTCACTTAACAAACCAAAAATAGATTAGCTAGCTAGAATTTGAAGAAGAAGAAGGAGGCCGAGGAGGATAATATTTTTGATGGGTCATCATTCGTGTTGCAATCAACAAAAAGTTAAGAGAGGTCTTTGGTCTCCAGAGGAAGATGAGAAGCTCATTAGATATATCACTACTCATGGCTATGGATGTTGGAGTGAAGTGCCTGAGAAAGCTGGTATTTGGCTCTCTCTCTCTCTCTTACTCTTATGTTGGTTTTCTTTGATTTTTATTTTTTTAATGAAGATAGTTCTTGATTTAGGGCTTCAAAGATGCGGCAAGAGTTGCCGGTTGAGATGGATTAATTATTTGAGACCTGATATTAGAAGAGGGAGATTTACTCCTGAGGAAGAGAAGTTGATTATTAGTCTTCATGGTGTTGTTGGGAACAGGTTTTTAAGTAACTCCTTCATCATCTCCTTTTCCATTAAGAGAGATTTTTTTGCTCCTTGTATGTTCTTTTGTGTGTGTGTGTGTGTGTGTGTGTGTGTGGCTTTAGGAGTTCTTTCACCATCTCTATGGTTGGTTTTGTCTCCTCAAAACTAAAATGGTGTTTGGATTGCAAAGTGTAGATACATCAAAATTGACTTGTATATTGAGCTAGCCTTTTAGACTATGCTTGTACATTAAGCATCTCAATAAAGCTTTGTGGGTTAAGCTTTTCATTAAATAAATTGAAAAATAATCTTTGGTTTTCATTAAGTAGAAGTTGAAATGCCCATTCCAAAGGTTGAAAATTCCTACATTAGATTAGATTAATATGAATCAGACATGCTTGTATCCTACCTTCAAGCATACTCTTCTAAAACTGTAGGACTTAAACATTGATTTTAATGTAGTCCTATTTATTTTGTGTTCCTATGCTTTTATGTATTTTTCTTTTTCAAATACTAATACTTGCACATAAATAATGTAGGTGGGCTCACATTGCAAGTCACTTGCCGGGAAGAACAGACAATGAGATCAAGAACTATTGGAATTCATGGATCAAAAAGAAAATTCGAAAACCCTCAAGCATTCCAACCCCCACAAATAATAATATCACTATTATATCAAACACGAGTGAGCATTCCCCATTGAGTAATTTATATGCCCCAAAAAACAATCAACTCGATCATCACTTGGTAAACCCAGATTTGATGATCACAAAGCCGCCCCCACCATCACCGCCACCCCTTCAAGAAACCCTATTCTCCCCTTCTTGCCCTCCTCTATTTATGTTCGACATTGATGGGATGAATGGCAATATGACACAGACACAGCGATCAGAGTATTTTCATGAATCAACCTCAACATGCATGAGCATGGACACTTGGCATGATCATATTAACCCACAACAAGAAGTTCAAGTTCAAGTTCATGCACAAGTATTTTCTAATAATAATTCAACCACTTCATTTACTATGGATTCGAATAACTATAGTTTGCCTCCATTAATGGAGAACATGGCGAGCTTAGTGCCTTTAGAGGTGCAATCATGCAGTATGGACGAGGAAGGAGATCATCATATTCATCTTCATCATCATCATGAGATGGCATTGCAGTGTTTGGAGAGGCAAGAATTAAATGAATGGGTTAGTGTTGATGAAGAAACAAGTCAGGGGCAATGTCCAAGTTTTCTCTTCTGGGATAATGTTGAAGGTACACTTGGTGGGGATGCCATTGCACCAGCTTCATCAAATATGGGAGCTTTGCTATCTTCTGATCCTTCGTCTTTATAAACAGTTTTTCCATCAATAATTGGTTGGTTCTCATACATTACACTTACACGAGCACAGACTCTCTAACTCTCTCTCTCTCTCTCTCTCTAAAGGGGTGTGGTGTTTTTATTTAAGGTCATGGTTTTGTTTGTTTTCGTTGGTGAGAAAACTTGATTATAAGACTGCATGGATGTTTCTTGATCTCTGGGAAACCAGAGATGAGGAGGAAGAATAAAGGCAAAGTCAACAAAACCAGCAACGGCTGTTGTTGATGAATGAGAAGATTTGGGTACAATTTGCTCTCTCAATGTATTTTTTGAGTGCTTTATACATTATAGTAAGGCAGGATTGACCTCTCTCCATCGGTTATTTTCTTCTTTTTCTTTTTTCTCTTTTTTGGCTTGTTTATTTTGCAACCTTGTGGATATAAATTACAAGACATATGAGACTTTCATGGATATTCTACTTCTCATGCTTTAAGAAGCAAAAGGGAAATAAAAGGAAAATCAAGCCGAAGTACATTCTTATAGTCATCTTCTCAGTGATTTAGTATATTATTCTGGTTTACAATTTTTTTTATCAGCAAAAGATTTATTAATTCAGTGCAGAAATTGCACTAAAACTGAGAAACAAGGAAGGTTTCCTTCTACAAATGTACATGTCTTAACCTTTAGGCCCACATTATCCTTTAAAACTAAGCATAAATTTGTATCTCACTCATATATTGAGTTCATTATTCTAAGCTTATAATCATTTTTCTTGAATCGGATTTCTCTGATTATATGGATGCGTGACCACTTGTCACATTTTTTGGGGCAGCCATTAGGTAGGATTTTTTCCTCTAAGATTATGGTTGTTTAAACATTAAAGCACCTATTGATTTGATGTTCCTCTCTTGTCATAAGCACTGACTATAATCTTAAAAATGATTTTCTATGGGTTTAGAGGCAGAGCACTGTACTTTTCTAACTAAAATTTCTAGTTCAAATTTAAGAATAGAAAAATAGGAGCGGGAGGATATGTCCCTAAAATAGACTGCTTGAATCGGATTGTCGATAGTCCAATACTAGATTGGTTTAAAAAAAAAAAAAACTAGATTATTAAAAAATGATAAGCATTGCAAAGATGACCCTTTGGGCTAAATGAACACATTATCACCTTTTGAACCATTCATATATATATATATAAATATAAATATATTTGTACAAGGAGATATAAACGAACAGTATCGAATCGAAGAAGGAGAATGAAGTGGTAGAGGATCTACTATTTGAGCTATCCCTCACGGATGAACCATTCATATTTTCTATTTCGTTATGTGAATGGCTAAAAATTAAGTTGATCGAATAGGAGAAGGGTTTAGTTTAAAATCAAGAGATTTTAAGTTCAATTCTCAATAATGGGACTTTCCCTTTTCCTAATTCGCAAGCCTATATGCTTCTTTCATAGCCGAAAGAGAAAAGAAAAATAATTAATCAATTGTTAAAAATGGATGGGATAATTTTCATGGGTTAATTGATAAATTACTGTTAATTGAAAAATTACTCACAAAAGACGATCTCATAAATCGCTGGCCAGACACAGTTAACTAGGATACTAATCTTATTTTATCCGAAAGGTTTTCAAAGTTTAATGAAGTGGACAGGAAAATTTTTGTTAATCTTAACAGTAAAATTAGTTAAGGTGAGATAATTTTCAAGGTGTTTGCAATGAATTTCTCCTACTCATTGATATGGGCATTTGGCGCGACTATTACATCAATCAAACTTGGGGTAGGTGAAAAATGAAAACAACAGATGAGTTTGTTGTCTGCATGTCTGGTCAGATTAACACATCAATGAATAATATTTTAATTAAATTGTTGAGCTTATGTTTTATATATATTATATATATAATAACTATATTTGATAATCATATTAAATCTGATTAAATTTAATTTGAATCAAATTGGATTTTTAAATATCAAAACTCTCTCACGTCTATTTTTACTACATACAAAACTCAAATTTAAAATTTTATTTATGAGATGATAGTGTTTAATCACTGAATCAATTAGATGTTAGTGCAAATCAATTTAAAATTTTATTTATGAGATGATAGTGTTTAATTATCAAATGATTTTAATATGGACGGCTGCATGGGGATTATAGAGTGTATTGTAGACGGTTCCCAGAGAGGACTAATTAAAATATATATTTTTGTCATATATAAAAAAAAAATTACTATATTTTTCATAATGATTTTATATGGCTACATTCTATTCATATAATTGGATCTTTTTTTTTTTGAATCTCTTGTTATTTGGAACAATTATTTATAGTTAATTAAAATATCTTCAATTTTCTCATAAATTAACATATTTAATTTTTATTTGCTCCTAGCATATTTATTTTAAAAAATAAAGTAATCTTTTTTTTTTATCTCCAATAATTAACAAAAAATTGTTATACATAATCATCAGAAAATCACGATTTGTAGTAATGATTAATAGTATCTCTAATCAATAAACAGTTGGTCTAATAGGTAAGGGAATTAGATTGTTTAACCAAATCTCGAGTTCAAATTGGATTAGTCGGCTATAGTTTCGGACACTGATACGTAAAAAAAAAAAAAAAAAAAAGATTAATAGTATCTCTCTTTTTTCGGGCCTTTTGTTTGGATTAGGAACATCATCTTGCTCATTCTTAGAATGCTTGGACCAAGCCCAGAAGAGCACCAGGCCCATTAAAAGGAGCCCATCTGGTCTAGCGAAATAAACCCTAGGCCCGAATAATTTATATCAACACACTGCATCCCAAAATTAGGGTTTTCTGTAAACCAGCGATAAGAAGAGCACGGAGAGAGAAACTCCCTCCGTTCTTTGCCGTCGTCTCCTTCGCATCTCAATCATGGTAATTCTCTCTTTAGCTCTCTTTCTCTCTAGAATTCAGATCTAATAATCTCTAACATGAACTCTCTCTTCAGATTATTCCAGAGAAGAACCGCCGTGAAATCTGCAAGTATCTCTTCCAAGGTAATCTCTCTCTCTCTCTCTCTCTCTCTCTCTCTCTAGAAAGCAATCTTTGACGGACATACTCTAATTAATTTAAACAGAGGGAGTGTGCTATGCGAAGAAAGATTTCAACTTGGCAAAGCATCCAGAAATTGATGTGCCCAATCTGCAAGTGATTAAGCTTATGCAAAGCTTCAAATCTAAAGAGTATGTGCGTGAGACCTTCGCTTGGATGCACTACTACTGGTATCTCACCAATGAAGGCATCGAGTTTCTCCGTAGTTACTTGAATCTCCCGTCTGAGATTGTTCCCGCCACTTTGAAGAAGTCTGTGAAGCCCATTGGACGTCCCATGGGCGGCCCAGGTGGCGATCGCCCACGGTAATTTCTCTCCCTTCCGTCCTGTCTCTCTCTGTTACTTGGATTTTAAAATTTTTTTTAAAAAAAAAACTGTGAATTACTAGTTATTTTATTTAAGTCCTGTTTGTATGATTAAAATTAAGTGGATTGCTTTGATCGATCATTAGTTGTCCCATTAGTGAAATGATTTCATTAGCATTTGTAAATGAAAATGTCTATTTCATTGAAACTAAATATATTGATTTTGTTACTATAATTAGATATTAGACAGGGGCAACAGGAGGGGGCGTCCCCGTCCCCGAAATTTCAAGATGAATACATTTATATATCAATTTCAAAAATTATAACTTCCAGTGTTGTTTGATCCATTAAATATCTGTCATATTGTGCACCTGATATACAGGTCTAGCATCTTCCTTGATTAGGAGAAATGGCAATGGTCGATATTGGTACTATCATGCCCATTATTAAGATGAAAACATTTGTAATAATAGGTTTTCTAATAGAATTTATCCTTTATGATGATGCAATAATATCGTATTTCTCATAGGCCCTTTGTGAATATATATTTTTTAATGTAAATGAAGGTTCATAAAATTGGAGTTCATTGAGTCGTTTAATTATAATTGGGTTTTGGTTTTGTGATGCAAATCGGTGATTATCATTGAAATTTCTGGTTGGTGAGTTTTTTCTGGATTCTCTGATGTTTGTTTATAAATAATTTGTATTAAAAGTTTTTGTGATTTTCTTTAGTGGACCTTCGAGATATGAGGGAGATAGGCCAAGGTTTGGTGACAGAGATGGGTATCGTGGAGGACCCAGAGGACCTCCGGGTGAGTTTGGTGGTGAGAAAGGTGGAGCTCCTGCGGATTATCTGCCTTCATTCAGGGTGAGTTTTTTGCTTCTTGATCCTGTTTGAAACCTCTAGAATTGTTACTTTTTATCTCTTTGATTCTTGTGAGGATTTTATGCATTGTATTTGTTTGCTCTTATGCTGACCACAAATGTAATGGGAATGAAATAGTTTATGCTGAATTTGTGATGTACAAACATTGGACACGACATAGTCATAGCAAAGTTATAAAAAATTCACACTAATAATGTGCAAGGTGTGTTTTGTCGTGTCTAACAATGTGTCCTCTGCATGCTCATTTCTAGAAATGTTGCTGCTATGTACTCCTGAACCAATTGTTCCAGGCTCACGGTTTCTTTCTACTTGTTACTTCTTCTGCTACTTTAGATTTATGTGTGTCCCCCCCCCCCCCCCCGGGGGGTGGGGATTGATGGATTCAATTTTGGATGGTTGGTCAAAATTTTTAAAGTCTGAAATTGTAGATCTATGTGGTCAATTGCCATTTCCACCTTATTGAGATAAAAGGGATGGCTAAAACTACAAACATGGACTATGATCTTGATCAGTCGCCCTTACATTATGACCTTTGATAAAATTGGTCTTCACTAGACTAGCATCGACTTCGGTCATTTTAATGGATGTAGCATGTTCACTTTTGGTTGATTTGTATGTCATTCTGTTGACCATTTTTGGTGCATGTTCTCACGATTGTAGTACAGAGGTCTCTTTTAAGTCTGGCTTTTGTTCCTTCTCTTGGTTACATATTCTTTTTGTTATTTGCAATTTATCATCCCTTGCGCATTCCTACTTGCAGGCTCCTGGTGCAAGGCCTGGTTTTGGTCGTGGTGCTGGAGGCTATGGGGCTGGGCCAGCTAGCTCAAACCTACCTTGAGATATTTACCAAGGCATCATACTTTTGGCAGTCTCGTTCAAGTTACATGCATTTGACATCTAAATGTTCGACTGCTGGCTTCCTTCGAGTACTGTTTATCAGTTAGCTTAAGGAGCCGTGGCCCGTCATTTATTGGTTTATTTCTCAGTTGTATCATCAAGAATTACTCTTTCCTCCTATCTAATGGTGTTGAATAGTACTTTATGAGATCATATTTTTCCTAATGACTAAGTTGGATCTTCTGCGGTTAATACATTTCTGCTTTTTGGGAGCCTTTTATGTTATCATATTATTTTGTTTGCAGAACTATTATGCCTGTATCTCCCTCCAACGTTTAGGATGTTGACACTTGCTCTTGTTCGAAGTGGTGTGGACCGATGGGCCGGTGTGCTTTGCCATGTAGTCACAAGTACTTGCGTATGGAGAGCAGATTGTTTATAAACTCATCGCAGGTCTTGTTCAAGAGCTCTGAGTTTAGTTGCTCCATACCCCCTCCCTGAGAGAGGAGCTGAATGCGATTTATCTACATCGAGATGCCCTTGGGGAACCAAGGGAAAAAGGAGTTTAATTCATTTTAATTGTGGAGTTGGTAATAATAGTGGAATTCATTTGGAAATGAAATTTTGCACTTAGAATTCAAAAATAAAATGTACAATTCAATTTAACTTTTCTACTTAAAGCAATAAAAGAAAAATGTGAGATTCGATTCTAAGTTTTAATATTTATTGTTATTTTTTAACCTTTTATTTAAAAAGTATTATAATTTGAAAACTAATGACAAAAATTTTTGACATGCTTCTAAGCTAATCGAAACAGAGATTCTCATAGTTAAATTCAAGAAAATAAAAGTTAAGACCAACCAGGTTCATGCCAAAACAATATGCCGAGAGAGGTAGAATTACACCTTCTTCCTTCAAACGAAGTTTAGTTCCCTAAAAAATTCTCTCCCCCTATCAATTAGAATAATATAACAACTGAAAACTAATTTTAGATGAAGCCACAAATTATGGTGGAATTTATTTGTAAATGATTTTTGCTAATTTAGATTGTGGAGTTAAAAAAAAAAAATGAATGTTACCTTTTTTTCCGAGTAACAAAACTTAGAACTAAACATGGACTCCATATTACACTTCGTGGGGTCATCTGGTTCCGAGCATAACCTAATGAAGGTATTGTAATTTGAAATATTAATCCAAAATCATGTTTCCATTAATCCATCTAGAGCGAGATCTCTACAATGTTCGTTCATAGTATTCAGCACCTTGTAGATCATTTCACTATCTGAATGCCTGGTATCACCAACCAAAAACTTGAACTGCTTGCCTCTGACCTCTACACAGCTCCAGCCAGCATCCTTTTTCTGGCGTTCGAAGCCTCTCATCTTCGCTCTCACCACCACTGCGTCCTCCCATCTGCCTACTCTTGCATATATGTTTGCCATTGCAACTCTCCAAGAGCCTGCTGGGTCTATGACTGAGAGCTTATCCGCTATCCTCTCTGCAATCTCTACCTTCCTCGAAACCCCACAAGCACCCAATAGGGTAATCCATATATCTGTGCTCGGAGTCAGAGGCATCTCTTCTATGAAAGCTTGGGCTTCTTCAACCCTCCCAGACCTTGCAAGAAGATCCACCATGCAGGCATAGTGTTCCATTTGTGGCTCTACAATGTGCTCTCTTCTTCTCATGCGGTCAAAAATCTGAAAACCTTCCTTTACCAACCCTCTGTGAGCACAAGCAGAAAGGACATTAACACAAGTGATTGCATTTGGCTTTGGAGTTGCCAATTTTATTAGCTCCATGAACATCTGCACTGCCAAGGTTCCATTTCCATTGCTTCCATAGGCGGCAATGATTGAATTCCAGGAGCCTAGATCTCGATGGGGCATCTCTTCAAAAACTTTCTTTGCCAGGTCTATCCTGCCTGTTTTTCCATACATGTTGATCAAAGAATTTCCAAGGAATACATCAATGACTAATCCTGCTCGTATAATGTATCCATGTGCGACTTGTCCCAGCTGCAAGGATGCCAAGTCTGAACAAGCTTGAATTGATTCCATCATTGTCACAAAGTCAGGCTCAATTCCACTGCTGTGAAGCTCCGCCGAAAGAGTTAATGCCTCATAAGGCTGCCCATTCTTCACAAGACATGTGATCATGGTATTCCAAGAAACCGTATCAGTACAATTCATCTGATTGAAAAGCCTGCATGCGATATTGACTTCTTTGTTTTGCCCATATACATCCATCAGCGAATTTTCTATGATGGTGCAAGTAAAGTATCTATGTTTAATCAGGTAACCATGTAATTCTTTTGCCAAATTTAAATACCCGCAGTGGCAGGACTGCTGAAGAAGAGTGGCTATGGTCTCTGGATTGAGATACAGAAACTCGCTAGTAAAACAACTACCACAGAATAATCTGAAACCCTCCAGGAACCACCCATTTACCAGGTACATCTCAGCTACAGAATTAATCACAAGAGTGTTGTTTTGCCATTCAGTTTTTAGTATCATGCCATGAATCCACCTGAAGATGTGCCTTCTGCCTACCAAAGAGCATGCTCTCAGGATGCTTAGCATTGTTACCTCATTCGGTGCAACCATATCGTCCTGCATCCTGATGAACAATGCTAGAGCCCTTTCTCCCATCATGTTGGCTACACACCCTGAAATAACTGATGTCCAAGAGACCACATCTCTGCAACTTAATCCTAAAAACACTTTCTCTGCAGCATCAACTAACCCAGATTTTGAGTATGCATCTATCAGAGAATTCTGCAAGAAACGGTCTCTGTCAAACCCATGTCTTATCATATAACTGTGAATCGTTTTCACCAACTTATAGTCTATTTTCTGTATGCAGACTTGCAGAAGAATAGCAAGAGCAAATTCATTGGGTTGAACAATCTTTACCATCTCCTGAAACAACCATATTGCTTTATCCGGCTCATGAGTTTTGCAATAAAGAGAGAGCATAATAGTCCATGACACAATAGTTCTTTCAGGCATTTGCTCAAACAACTTTGAAGCTTCTTCCAATTTTCCAGCTTTCGCATATACATCCAACATGGAATTAGCAAAAACAACATTGGCACCAAGCGCACCTTTCACAATCTTAGAATGAACACAGGCACCAAGTACTGCGTTTCTCTCTTTTGCACAAAATTTTAAGAGGTGGGTCACTGATTTCAAGTTGGAAAATTTGATTTCACTGGGCCTCGATGCTTCTTGTCTACTAGTCTCTCTCTTCTGCAAATTGATGTATTGCTTTCGTGGGGTTTCACAAGTAGAAAGCATTTGAAGTGATTGCAGCTCCATTAATATTAGAAACAAAGCATAGACAGTTTGTATTAATTCGACCTAGTGTTAACTTGTTCAGGAAGGGTACAAGCGACCAAGAACAATCACGACCCACAAAATACCCAAACAGATGACTAAAATAAAAGAAAATGGCATAGACACCTTTGAAGGACCACCTAACATAAAGAGTAACTCATTTTGGACAGACTCAAAAACGTTCATCAACTATATAATTAGACAATTAGACCGCCCTCTAGTCGACCTCCTCCATTTTGCTCTCCTCAGCCCCATCTTCCTCAAGTGCTGGCATGTCCGTGTCATCTGCACCAGCCTCATCCTCATCAATGCTCAGACCCAACTTGAGCATTCTGTGAATTCTTGCAGCAAAAGTGTTATGTTCGTGGAGGCCGAAGCCAGAGGTAAGTAGAGCAGTCTCAAAGAGGAGCAGCACAAGATCCTTCACAGATTTGTCGTTCTTGTCAACCTCAGCTCTCTTCCTCAGCTCCTCCATAATGCCATTATCAGGGTTGATTTCCATGGTTTTCTTGCTTGACATGTAAGAGCTCATACTGTTGTCCCTCGGAGCTTGAACTTTCATGACTCTTTCCTTGTTCGCAGTCCAACCATACTCGCCTGTCACCAAGCAACAAGGAGAGTACAGGATTCTATCAGAGACCGCAACTTTCTCCACCTTGTCACCGAGGATGTCCTTTATTATCTAGCACAGGCTCTCAAATGACTTCGTCTTCTCCTCCTTTTTCTTCTTCTGTTCTTCAGTCTCGTCATCAAGCTTCAAGCCTTCCTTCGTTGCAGAGACAAAGCTTCTTTCCGTCATACTCCTTCAATTGACCAACGGCATACTCGTCAATGGCATCAACCATGAAGAGAACTTCATTTCCTTTCATCTTCAGCCTCTCCAAGAAGGGTGAGTTCTCAACAACCTTCTTGCTTTCACCTGTAATGTAGTAGATATCTTTCTGACCCTCCTTCATTCTTGTGACATAGTCCTTCAAGCTAGTCATCTCTTCGCCGCTCTTTGAGGAGTAGTATCGGAGTAAATCGGCAAGCTTGGCCCTGTTCTGGCTGTCTTCATGGATACCCAACTTCAAGTTCTTCGAGAAAGCTTCATAGAACTTGTTGTAATCTTCCTTGTTCTCAGCAATTGCAGTGAACATCTCAATGCACTTCTTCACCAAGTTCTTTCTAATCACCTTGAGGATCTTGTTCTGTTGTAGCATCTCACGGGAGATGTTGAGTGGAAGATCATCAGAATCCACGACACCCTTCACAAATCCAAGGTATTCAGGAATGAGATCTTCGCAGTTTTCCATGATGAACACCCTCCTGACATAGAGCTTGATATTGTTCATCTTCTTCCGTGTATCAAAGAGATCAAACGGAGCTCCCTTGGGAACAAAGAGGATGGCTTTGAATTCAAGTTGACCTTCAACAGAGAAATGCTTGACTGCGAGATGCTCTTCCCAGTCGTTGGTAAGACTTGTAGAATGCAGCATATTCCTCCTTCGTAATCTCTTCCGGCTTCCGAAGCCAGATGGGCTTTTGCTTGTTGATGAGTTGCCACTCATGGGACACCTCCTTGATCTTCTTCTTCTTATTTGACTCTTCTTTCTCCTCATCGACTTCTTCAACTTCACCTTCCTCATCCTTCTTTTCTTCATCATCTTCATCGTCACTGATTTCCTTCTCAGACGTCTTCTCAGTCCATAGCTAAATTGGGTAGCTGATGAACTCAGACTGCTTCTTCACAAGGTCCTTCAACCTCCTCTCTTCCAAATACTCCATCTGCACTGCATACCCACATCTCATCAATACCACGACCACATTTATTATATACGTTCCACATATAATTCTCATCATATGATTCAACCAAAATAATTTCCGGGGAAGACTACCCCTTATGTGATTAAACATTTTATCAGTAATCAATGTGCAACCCCAAAACTAACCTCCATAAACATAAAAACCTTTTGCACAAGAAAATCACCCAAACATTAAATTCTCAATAATCAATGTCCAATCCCAAAACCAACCTCCATAATCGTATAAACCTTACAAAAACCTTAACACAAGAAAATTACCCAATATGTAATTAAACGTTAAAATTCTCAATAACCGATATGTAACCCGAAAAGACAACCCCTCAAAACGCAAAAACATTTTACACAAAAAATACCCCAATACATGATAGAAATAAAATACTTTACGATCAACTTAAATAGAAGTTAGAAATAAAGAACTACAACAACAGGACAACCCAAGACTAATTGGGATTTGACTACGATAGCTGGTCTTCTTTCAGGAAGAGAGTAATCTTTGTGCCCCTACCCAGTTGTTCACCATTGACGTCCCTTGTAACAGTGAAAGATCCCCCAGCCTGAGACTCCCAAATGTACTGTTCATCATCGTTGTGCTTGGAGGTCACAATCACCTTCTCTGCAACCAAGTAGGCAGAGTAAAACCCAACACCGAATTGCCCAATCATGCTCACGTCAGCACCTGCCTGCAATGCCTCCATGAATTCTTTGTCCCTGACCTTGCAATGGTCCCCAAATTGTTCACCAAATCTGACACCCAACAAACAGATACCATCAATAAAGACAGATAGGTATTAAGAAGAGAGAAACATACACACACAGAGAGAGAGAGAGAGATTTTATAAACCTGCTTTGGTCATGCCAACGCCGCTATCGATTATGGAAAGAGTTTTGTTAGCCTTATCAGGAACAAGTCTGATGAAAAGCTCAGGTTGGGCGTCGAGTTTGCTCTTGTCCGTCAAGCTGTCGTATCTAATCTTGTCCAAAGCCCAGAGAATTACAGGCACTCGGTCATCAATATCTAATAAACCAAAAACGCAAGAAAGAGAGAGAGAGATACATCAGAGGCATTGCTGATGAGTTCCCTCAAGAAAATCTCCTTATTGCTGTAGAAAGTGTTGATGATGAGACTGAGAAGTTGGTTGATCTCAGCCTGGAATGCAAAGGTCTCAACATCTCCCATCTGAACATCTGCCATTACTCACCAAATCGAAAAGAACGAAAGCGAAGAAGAAAGCCCTGGAGAGAGAGAAGGACGAATCGCTGATTTCCTCTCGAGCAATTAAAGAGAAAAAGGGAGATGGTATATATATAAATATGTAAATGAGAGATTGAGGTGGAAATTACAAAGGGATTCAAATTCTAGACTCTTCTATATCCTATGTTTAGGGTTTAAAATAAAATAAAGGCGGGAGTTGAGTTGAGGTAGAGTCGGGATTTGTCCAGAATGTTCTTCCACCAACCCTTTCCCGACCGTTTCCCAATGGAACGGAACGTAATTACCGTTTTCCGTGTCACAGAATTTTTTTATTTGTTTGCGAATCGTATCAAAATTCTCAGCTCTACCCGATCTTCTTCTTATTTTATTCATACAAAAAAATTTAAACATATTTTATAAATGAACTTTAAATTTTTCTATTTAGAAACCGGAACTCCTAGGATTAATTTAAAATATTTTTACCATAAATATAATTAAATTTTTATTGATAGTACAAAATTCAACGGCTCATTAGCTATATAGATATAATTGATGAGTAGGATGGTCGTCCGACGGCTTGAGTTTATTTGTTGTTCGGCCAATCCAATGGCACTCTCTCTCTCCTCTCCCCCTCACACACTCTCTCTATCTCTCATCTTCGTTAACAATATAGATATAAACATAAATAATCCATAAACACATCGGATTTCGCCATCTTTCATCGTGACATACAGGATTCACTTGCCACTTGCAGGCACCAGTGTCTTTTTTTTCCTCCTCTTTGTTCTTTCCTCTCTCACTCTCTCAAAAAAAAAAAATGTATCATGCCCTTTAATCAATTAAGGCATGCCTTAGTCGACTAAATATATTTTTTTTCTTTTTTTTTCATCTTGTTTTTGTTTTTATTCTTTTTATTTTTTTGTTTTTTGTTTTTTTAAATGATATTTTTTAACAAAATATCATAAATATTTTTTAAAATAATAGTTTTAAAAATTAATATTTTTATCTTTTATCTTTTTGTTTTTTTCTTATTTTTATTTTTTTTCCTTATTGGATTTTTTAACATATATTTTTTTTAAAATATCACAAATATTTTTTATTAACATTAACAATATAGATATAAACGTGAATAATCCCCTGCCACCTCGGATTCGTCATCCTCCATTTGACCCAAGGTGATTCGTTGATGGGTTGAATGGACGGTGAGTTGGACAATGATCTGTTCTTTGTTTTATTTTTTTTATTTTAAATTTTGTTTCCATTATTGTTGTGTTTTTTGTTTTGTTTTTATTGTTTTAACGATGGTGTTGTGATTTTTTTTATTGTTGTTACGATTTGGTTCGACGATTGACGGTATGGTGTGCCATGATACTGATAATGACAGTGCATGTTGACCATGCCTCAGTGTTTCTTTTGTCTCTCTTTATTATGAACGTGTTATTGCAGGCCTTTTTGCATATTTGGATGGGTGATTTGTTGATTTTATTTTGGATGTCTTTTGGGTTTTTATTGTGATTTTTTTTTTATAATTTTTTAATCTAATTGACTGGATGAACATGCAATTTCAGTGACGTACAGGTGCATATTTGTTGAGGCCTATTCGATTGACGGGTATGGTATGCCATGGTGCTGACGATGGCGGTGCATGTAAACCATACCTGTATGCTCTCTCTGTCTTTCTCTCTCTCTGACAATCATGTGTATACAAACCTTTCCTGTATTCTGTTTGTCTATATAAGTGGAGGGAATGGAGAGAGGACAGTGGGGCATATGAAGAGATGATAGTGCTTTATTCTCTCATTCTTTTTCTCTTTTTGTCTCTGGGTAGGGTAAATAGGGATAATCCAGGATCATTATAGAAATTGTTCTTCTGTTTCTACTATTTGCAATGCCCGTCAGAGTTTGTGTTGGTGTTTTCTTTCATTTTTTTAACGTTTGTTTTGTTTGAGATTTCAGCTGCTGATCTTTATATTCTTGCTAATTTATTCCGGTTGGGGAGTATGGTGTGCTGAGACAATTCCTCTATTTTGAAGGTTTGTATTTGTCAAGATTTGTTTTGTTTTGCTTGTATTTTGCTACTCTTTAGATGATTTTATATTTTTTTCCTTGGATTATTGCCGAGAAGAGTTCTATGGTCATGAACAAAGATTTTTTCTCTATTTTTTTTTGAGTCCATGTGAATGAGTTTGGTATAACCGATAGTATTTGTGTTTTTTGGTTCTTTGTATGTGCAGGAAACTCAGGCTTTACCATTCACTGTACAGGATGGTTTCAAATTTTAAGGAAAAAAAATATTTTGTCATATCTGAATTGTAAATATGAATTTATATTGATTTTATAAGTGTGTATATTATTTTTGGAGTCTTTCAAAAAATAACAATGGCTTCAAATATGTAGAGAGAGAGAGTTCTATTACAGAATTACTTAATATTGTGGTTTGGAAATTATGCAAAACTGCTATTACAAAACTACGGAACTACATGTAGTTTTTGTACCGGGAGCTTTCACGTACTGGGAAACTACCGGGAGGTTTCACGTACTGAGAAACTTTTTACCGGGGAGTTTTCACATTTTTGTTTTCTTTACTAGAGAGTTTTTTACTAAAAAATTTTGAGAGATGAAGGTGCTATGTACTGAGAAACTTTTATGTACCGGGGAGCTTTTTACTGAAGAGATTTCACATTTTTTGTTTTTTTACCGATAAGCTTTTCTCTTTCTATATAAGTCAAGTAAATGGAAAGAGGAAGATGTTGTATACCGAGAACCTTTCATATACCGGGGAGCTTTTTCATGTACTAGGAGCTTTATGTACCAGGTAGTTTTGTTACCGTGGAGCTTTTCCTGGAAGGCTTAGTTGATTACGGCACTGTGTTATTATTATTTTTTTTTCCAAAATGAAAAGAGAGAGAGATTAAGAAAAAATATAATCAAAGGAAAAAAATAATAATAACAATAAAAAAAGAAAGAAAAAGTCTTAGTCAATTTAAAATTTAATGAAGAAAAAAATGCAATTCAAACATTAAATAGGATTTAACACTACTGATGGAATATTATAATTTTTTTTTTAAATTTCAGGTTATCCATGAAATATTTTTTAAAAAAATATATAAATTATAAGTTTTAGTGATCGGCTAAAATAGGCTTTTACTCAACTAAAAGCTTTTAACCGACTAAAGGCACTTTTTAGTCGACTAGAATATATAATTGACTCAAATCGTTTTTTTAGTCGACCAAAGTATATCATGCCTGTAATATTTGTGTCTTTCAAAACACGTTGGGAAGCTGCTGCCTATACACATACTTAACAATCACAAAATCCAACTCTTATGGCTAACCGAGTGGGCTTCAGAGCCACATGATGTGTATTGGCAGAATTTGACCATTCCATATGTTTCGCTGACAGTCAGAAGGCTCATTATTGCTGTTGCTTTCTTTTTCCTCACCTTCTTCTTCATGATCCGAATTGCATTTGTTTAATCACTCACAAATATTGAGGGGATTGAGAAGGCAGTGCTCTTCTTAAAGCCAATCATTGAAGTGTAAGTTTTACCTCTTTCTCATATGTCCTTAGTTGATAGTTTTTGTGGAACAAAGAAATCCTGTAACCATCCCCCATACATACATACACGCATAGGATAACGTACCAAGAAATTGATAAAAAAAAAAAAAGAATGAATCGAACTCTTTGAAATGTACTCGTGGCATGTGATTGTTCTCTGCTTGTGTTATATTGCCCCATTGGTCTACAGTGAAAGGAACATTGCATGTGACTGCTATTGAGAGAGTGCATTTTTACTTTGTCATCATAAAGTCCATTTATAGTTGGGGTGATCTAGGCGAAGTCAACTGTTCCCTCATGCTGAGAAAGTACACTTGTTTCTAAGCATCTCTTAAATAAGTATGTTGGGCAGTTCGTTAGATCTATAATTTATTTGCACTATACGTTTGGAATCTGTTTAAGAAGAAATTTTACGTGTTATGATGTAAAGATTTTTGTTCTCGTTGAGCAACGGTATCAAAAAAGTAGAAAAAAATGTCATGCCTATAGGCAAGACTTAGAAGAGTAGAGGGCACACAAGTGCCCCCTTAATTTTCATTTCCATAGAGCATTTAAAAAATTCTTATTACAAATTGTGTCACCTAATAAGCATGAAGGTTAGCGGGATGTTTTCCCAAGTTAAGGAAGCAGAAACTAGCCAAACTCAACCTTAACCTTTTGTATCTATTAAATTTTTTAGTTGGGGTCTAAAATTATAATCAAGTTTTGAGAGAGGCATGCTAAGTCCTTCAGGCAAATTGCGGAAGAGTGCATAATTAAAATTCACTATACTGAATCCTAAAGGACGCATCTGGACTATGGTAGTAGGAAGCGGTGTAAGTGTCATCTATGCTAATATTGTGAGTTGTCAGCAACCTTACTTGTTGTTAACCTCATACCATCTCACCCTTTTGTTTTCTCCCCACACTGTTCTACCTTTTCTGTATCATTGGCTCACCAATTAAGTGTATATTGGTTCATTTATTCCTAATGATGTCCACAGGGAAGCTACTTGGATACCAAATTGTTTTACTAATGATGTCCACAGGGAAGCTACTTGGACACCAAATTCGCGAGACCCACTAGCAACGTGTCATTTCTTTTTTTCCTCCCCATTTCTCCTCTATTCTCTTTCTCTCTCTCTCCTCATTTGAAAAAAAAAAAAAGGTCGACTAAAGCAATGCTTTAGTCGACCAAGCACCTTGTTTTCTTTTTTTTTTAAACATATATTTATTATTATCATTATTAATTAATTAATTAATTATTATTATTAATTATTAATCGGGAAGTTTTTTTATACGGTTATTGAGAAATTTTTTTAAACGGTTACCGAAAACTTTTTAAACAGTTATCGGGAAGATTTTGTAAATGGTTACCGAGAAACTTTTTTAAACAGTTACTTGGTAGTTTTTTTAAATGGTTACTGAGAAGATTTTACACCGATAAATTATCGAGAAGCTTTTGTACCGACAGACTATCGGGAAGTTTTTTTAAACGGTTATCGGGAAATTTTTTAAACGGTTACCGAGAACTTTTTTTAAATGGTTATCGGAAAACTTTTTTAAACAATTACCAGAAAACTTTTTTAAACGGTTACCGGGTAGTATTTTTAAACGATTATCGGGACACTTTTACACTGATAAATTATCAAGAAGCTTTTGTACCGACAACCTACTGGAAAGTTTTTCTAAATGGTTATCGGGAAATTTTTTTAAACGGTTAACGGAAAACTTTTTTAAATGGTTACCGGGAAGATTTTTTAAACAGTTACCAGGTAGTTTTTTTAAACGGTTACCGAAAAACTTTTTTAAATGATTACCGGATAGTTTTTTTAAACGGTTACCAGAAACTTTTACACCGATAAATTACCAGATAATTTTTGTACCGTTAGCGGGACCCACTAGCAACGCGTCATTTCTTTCCTTCCTCCCCGTTTCTCCTCTATTCTCTCTCTCTCTCCTCATTTGAAAAAAAAAAAAAAAAAAAAAAGGTCGACTACAGAAATGCTTTAGTCGACCAAGCACATTGTTTTCTTTTTTTTTTTTTAAAAACATATTATTATTATTATTATTATTATTATTATTATTATTATTAATTAATTAATTAATTAATTAATTGTTATTATTAATTATTAATCGAGAAGTTTTTTTAAACGGTTACCGTGAAGTTTTTTTAAACGGTTATCGGGTAGTTTTTTTAAACGGTTACCTGGAAACTTTTATATCGATAAATTATCGGGAAGCTTCTGTACCGACAAAATATCGGGAAGATTTTTTAAACGATTACCGAGAAACTTTTTAAACTGTTACCCGAAAGCTTTTTTAAACGGTTATCGGGTAGTTTTTTTAAACGGTTACTGGGTATTTTTTTAAACTGTTATCGGAAAGCTTTTAATTCGATAAATTATGGGAAAGTTTTTGTACCAACAAACTACCGGAAAGATTTTTTAAACTGTTACCGGAAAGTTTTTTTAAACGGTTACCGGGAAGTTTTTTTAAACGATTACCGGGTAGTTTTTTTAAACGGTTACTAGGTAGTTTTTTTTAAAGCGTTACCGAGAAACTTTTACACCGATAAATTATCGGGAAGTTTTTGTACCGATAAATTATCGAAAAATTTTTGTACCGATAAACTATTGGGAAGATTTTTTAAACGGTTACCGAAAAACTTTTTTAAATTGTTACCGATTAGTTTTTTTAAATGGTTACCAGGTAGTTTTTTTTAAACGGTTATCGAAAAACTTTTACATCGATAAATTACCAGGAAGCTTTTAAACTCTTATTATTTTCGATACTTATGGAGCAGAGAAAATATTTTCTTGGTATTATGTATTTCCTTTGTATTCAAGTCATTGACGTTCTTACACTCAAATTATTTTTCAATTTTAGAACTCCATGGCACACTAATCAAAACTAAATACATAATGCATGTGTCGCCAAATTCTCCTGCTGCCCCGCTTCTTTTTTACAGAACATTACCAAAAACCGAACCTCGAAAAAAATTCTACAATTTTAATTTAATAATTACAGAAATCTCTCTATTGCTCCTTGAATTTTTTTTTTTTTTTTTTAGCTGGACCTCCCTCTTTTGAAAAAATTTAAAAACAAGACTTCAAAAATCGTAATCAAAGAAACCGTTTTTTGATCTTATACAAAAGCCTTCAAAATTTCTCGTTCTAGATAGATACTTAAACAAAGTACAAAGTATTCGTAATTCTGCAAAGAATTTCATTTTCACATTGTATATATATTATTGTTTACTGAACAATCCTTTTTTTCTCATGTTCTATAGTATGTTATTCTTCTGCTCATCGTTATTTGACAAGTATAAACAAATAACACATTGATTTTATCTGCTCACTATATTTAATTCTCGGTTACCGAAATATCAAGCTCCCAGACTATTCTCTAGACATAAACATTAGAAAAAGTTAAAAACTAAAAATTTCCTCAGGAAGAAAAAACATTATATGAACAAGCCATAAATTCTCGGTAAACCAATAAAACTACTCAATAAGGAAACCAAACTTTTCTCAATAAACAAAGAAAACTTCCCAGCATGCAAAAAAAGCTTTCCAGCACACAGAAAAAGCTTCCCGGTAAATAAAGAAGCTTATATATTCCTTTTTAAAAGAAGATCAAACATGTCTTTGCGCGTCATTTCTAGGAAAAAAAAAAAGAAGATTTACTTGAATAAAAGAAAAAATTTGGTCGACTAAAAAAAAAAACTTTAGTCGACTACCAACTTTAGCCAACAAAAAATATCTTTAATCGACTAAAATCCTATTTTAGAAAAAAAAAAAACCTTTAGTCGACTATTAAAAAAATTTGCTCGGCTAAAATTTTTGATCGACTAAAAAAACAAATTTAGTTAACTAAATATTTTAACTGACAAAAAAAGTACGACTAAAAGGTTTTAGTGGACTAAAACCTTATCTTTAGTCGACTAGAAGTGTTTGATCGACTAAAGATTAGATTTTTGTCGGCTAGAAGTGTTACAGAGCATTTATAATTGATGTTGGAAGCCATTCTTGGACGTGAAGAACCCAATCTAGTGACCAATTATTCACAACAGCAAAAAAGCCTTCACATGAGGACTACACTATTCCCATTTTAGAAACTTGTGTGGGCTCATGTCACCTGTTGGGCACACGTGATCCCATTATTCTTCACCCATGAAATCTCGGCTTTAGTAAACTACATAGAAACTCATGATAAAGTAAGTGTTGGGAGTTGGACAATGGGCACATGGCGGTATGACCCACCCAACCCCTTAGTCTATTAAGAAATTTTTTCTTTTTTATTAATTTTTTTACTATCTTTCAATTTAAAAAATATACAAAATATTTAATTTTTAAAAATTGAACTAAAAATATTAATATCTTTATTATAATCATAAAATTTTTATTAAAATTATCATTTATTTTTTAAATATCAAAATATTTTCAAATATTTTCTTACTTTGTATTTTTATAATTATAATTTTTATATAACAATAATATTATATTATTTTTTACTATACATAATTTATTTTAAATACTTGTAATATATTTGGTATAATTATAAAATATTTTCATAAATTTATCATTTATTTTAATATAATTATTGATTGAAAAAAATTTTAAAATTTTTTAACTGTCTAAATATTAAAGTTTTTTCATTTTGTTATAATATTAAAGTATTTTATATATACATAAATATTTTGTACATTCTTAATAATTTTAGTATACTTACAAAATTCTATAACGAAATTATATTTTATAATACCATATTTAATTTAAAAAATATCAAAATATTTTTAAAAGTATCGTAAAATATAAAAATCAAGTCATGTATAATATTTGTAAAACATATAAAATATTTTATAAAAACTATCACAAAATATAAAAAATATTTTTATAAATTTTAAAAAATATTATTTTTTAAAAATATTATTTTTTTCAAACTATTTTTTAAAAAAATATTTATAATATTTTTTTGATATTTTTTAAAGAAAGGAAACAAAAAGAAAAAAATAAGACAAAAAAAAAAGAAAAACAAACTTAAAAAAAAAAGCAAAAACATAATAAAAAGATGCTTTAGTCGACTAAAGATTTCTTTAGTTGACTAAGGCTCTTGTTTTTTTCTTTTTTTTTTTCCTTTTTCTTTTTCATTTTATTTTTTTTTCTTTTTGTCTTTTTGTCTTTTTGTTTTTTTTTAATGAAATTTTTAATGAGATGGTTTAGTCGATAAACTATTGGGAAGTTTTTTTAAACGGTTACCGGAAAGTTTTTGCATCAATAAACTATCGAGAAGTTTTTGTACTGATAAATTATCGAAAAATTTTATATCGATAAACTACGGGGAAACTTTTTTAAATGGTTACCGGGAACTTTTACACCGATAAACTACCAAGAAGCTTTGTACCGATAAATTATCCGGAAGTTTTTGTATCGATAAATTATCGGGAAGCTTTTTTAAACGGTTATCGGGAAACTTTACACCGATAAACTATCAGAAAGCTTTTGTATCGATAAACTATTGGAAAGCTTTTTTAAACGGTTACTGCGAAAATTTAGTATCGATAAATTATCGGAAAGTTTTGTACCGATAAACTATCAGGAAGTTTTATACCGATAAACTATCAAAAATATGACAGATTATCATAATTTTTCTCCCAAATTTCGAGCTTTACAAACGCAACGCGCGGTGTTCTCCACCTAGTTCTCAAACAAAATGGAAGGGCGGCTCCACCACACACATGCGCAGTGGAACCGTCCGTTGAATTTATTTTATTTTATTTTATTTTATTTTATTTTTTATTTTGTTTTTATATTTTTATATTTTATTTTTTGTATTTTTATATATTTTTTTTATTATTTTTTTATTTTTTTATTAGTTTGTTTTTTGCTTCAATACAATGTTGAGTCTTTTTTCATTCTTTTGTTTTTCTTTTTATTCTTTTGTTTTTAATTTTTATACTTTTGTTTTTTTCTCTTTTTTTATTCTTTTGATTTTTTCTTTTTTCTTTTGTTTCTCATGCAAATTGTGCGGTACACTGCACTTCTTTAGGTTTTTTTTTTTCAATCAAAATTAAATTTAGTGACGGCTCTAAATTTAATCCATATATGTTCAAGATCCGTTCAAAATTTTTACTTTCCCATCTAAAATTTTTACTCTCTAACCTCTCTCATTTTTCCTAAATTATGATAAATTTAACCTAATTAATAATTAGTAATCATAATGATAGTGGTAAAAATAAAAAAAATAAAAAAAACAAAAGAAAAAAAGAAAAAAAAAACAAAAGAATAAAAAAATGAATTTAAAAAAACAAAAGAAAAAAAACCAAAAATAAAAAAAATAATAACATAGGAGGGGTGGTTCCACCGCCGGTGCAACCGCCCCTTTTTCTTTTTTTTTTTTTATTTTGTTTTGTTTAGTCTTTTTATTTTGTTTTTTTATTACTTTGTTTTTTGTCCCTATTATGTAGAGCTTTTTTTTTTTATTATTTTTTGTTTTTTAATTTTGTTCTTTTGCTTTTTTTTTTTTGTTTTTTTGATTTTTTTTCTTTTGTTTCTATGCACAAATGTGCATCGCTAAATTTATTACTATTTTAGTTAATAAAGTGAACTTATTTTTCAGTTTTAATTTCATGGATCTCATTAGTTCAATCAGTTTTTTTGTCCACTTTATCTCATCTCTTTTTAGTCTTTCCGATGGTTTGGCAAGAGTTGTGATAAGATTACAGGAGATTATGGATACTAAAACTCTTTTTTCATTTTTCTTTCTTTTTGATGATAAATTACATATCAAATGGTTAATTTGTACTTATCTTGGCTAGGTTAATATACTTTATAAATTTTTTATACATTATCTATGTTCTAAAATTAGTACTATATTAGTATTTCTGTTGGGATAATTTCATTTTGGAGAAGCTAACAAGGAAAGTAATGAATTTGAGATTAATACATGACATGAATCTTGCTTTCCTAGGTTAAGTACAAGACAAAGTATCATCATTTATGTAAAAAACAAATTATTGTTTTACTTCCTTCGGATTGACCTAAACTGTTTTCATCTTAATAGTTTAAAAAGAGTCGAAGTGTCCTTAATTGAGATATACTCATCTATTACAAAAAATAATGTAATTAAAAATTAAAAAAATTAATCACAATCAACTTTTAAAACATTCTACAATATTTAATTACTATTACCTTTTAATATTCAAATATAATTTTTTACTCATATTCTCTCTCCATCAATTCAACTATTTTTTATTAACCAATTTAATAAACAAATTAAAAAAATAATAAATTAAAATTAAAAGTTAATACCTTTACAATCATTATAATTTATTTTAAAAGCTATATTTTTTAAATTATGGCACATCGCGCGTAGCACGGTGAACTCCAACTAGTAATCATAAAATCCAGACTATCAAATCTAATAACCAATCACTATAAAATCCACAAACCACTTGATAGACACCCAAGACGATTGAGTAGATACTCGATCGAACTCTCTCGATTAAGCCTTTCAGCAACTACTCGGTCGAACACTCTCAATTAAATCTCTCGACCACCGTTGGCTCTAGATCTCTTGGTAGACCACTTTCGAGTGATTTTCGACCAGATAACGTCTCCATCAAAAAAATCAAAATCATGATTACATGAGATATTAACCTCCCTTAATCTTGAAAATAATCTCGTTCGATAGGAAAAAAATCTTCGGACAACTTGAATTTCCTTTAATCTTGTAAGATCATAAATCTCCTAAGAATTTTTTATTATAATCCTTATAATTTCAGAAAGTTTTTAATGATCTCTTCATAAGATAATTAAGGTTTTTATATCCCTAAACAAGAATTTACCGTCCATACACATGTTATATATACTAAGTAAAAACGATCCACCAAGATGTTCTTTATGCACCACGCACATTACACAAAGACAATATAGAGCAAAAACTAAAACTATTCACGGTCTGTTCCCTCTTTCCCTCTTTTATCATTATTCTTTTTAATTTGAATGTCGAAACTTTTCCCATCGGATCACTTTCGAAGGATATTTTGTAAGTCTTTCCATTTATGAAAGCCCAATAAACATATCAATATCGATTCTCCATTTGAGTCAGTAGAACAGTTTATCTTTGAAACAAATTCACTTCTAACATTTATGAAAACATTGATAAAACTCATATTAACACCAATTTTTTATTTCACTTTGAAAAATCTTACATATAAAATAAAGTAAAATGAGATAAATTGAGTTTAGAGAAAAAAGGCATTAATATTTCCTATAAATTGAGTTTAGAGAAAAAGGCATTAATATTTCCTCTATTTGTCTTGATTATGATTATACAACACCTTTTCCACTAGCTAATTCTCTATCTCTCTCTCTCTCTCTCTCTCTCTCTCTCTCTCTCTCTCTCTCTCTCTCTCTCTCTCTCTCTCTCTCTCTCCATTCAATATTACTTTTGGTTTCTCTGCGGTAAAATACTTTGGAGTGGAGAGTTAATTGAGTTAGTGGATGGATACAAAGTTAAAACATTAATTTTTTTCACCAAAAAACTTGAACTCGTATGTTTTTAATCAATTCTTTTTAGTTTTCATCACCGATATTTGAAACTAACTAATTTGATTTAAGCGTAGAACTCTATCTAGGAGGATTCTCCTAATATAATATTTTTTATTTTTAAATTTTAAACCCTAAATTTAATTAAAAGATTTAACATCTTATCCAATTAGATCAACTGTCATGCTATATCCAATTCTGCATATATATATATATATATATATATATATATATATATATATATATATATATATATATATATATATATGCACTTAGTTTTTCATTCATTTATCCCTTACAGGACAACCCCTAAAGGTTTACTAATGCACTGCTTGAAGGCAAGGAGACGCAAAGTAAGATTTAGCAAATTAGACAAACCCTAAGCAGCTCAAAATTACTATACAGCACCCTCCAATTTGTGTTTCCAAACATACGCGTTTCTTAGTTTACGTGTGTATACATATAAGACATGCTGAGGTCAACAATAGGGATCCTGACCTTAACATAGAGTTGCAACTTTTGATCAAGTTCAAAATTAAACCGCGTCTCCCGTCACAATTTTCAATTCCCCAAGGCAAAATTTCTGGCGCTGTTCAGATTCAAATTAACCCAATAACCGAGAGCAAGAACACGAGACGGGGAGTTCTCGAATGAAGGATTGAGGGGCGCATATTGATGGAAAAAGCATAGAAGGAACTGATCTTTTGATTACAGAGCAAGGCATTGGTCCAAAGGAAGATACCTTAAGTGTCCAGTAGTGTCCTCTCACATTAGCTCAGAACAGAAGACCTTTATCCTTCGCCTTACTCTACTCCTAATATCAAAATCACAACAAATCCTACCTCCAACATTTAGGACACATCCGTTGTTGCTAGTCCTCTCCTTTCCCTCCTTCACACAGCCAATGGTCACTTCTCTACCTCTCGGAGGTGGCCAAGCCCCCAGACAAATCAAATGCCGCAAACCAGGAAGAGGACCAGAGTCCAGGCTCTTGGTCTTTACCAAAGTATGTCAAGTTCACGTTAACAAATTTAAGTTTCCAAAGCAGAGATCTAGCATCAATGGAAGCCATGGCATTAGAATTGTTGAAAATCGAAGGCTCTTCCCAGTTGTTTCTGCAATGCTCAACACTTACCCTGAAATGACTCCAGTTTCTGCAGCAGAAATAATAAAGACATTCTACACTTGCATCAATGAGAAGAACCTGGAGCAACTTGGCATCTTCATCTCAGACAATTGTCACTTTGAAGATTCATCTTTTCAGAAGCCATTTGATGGAAAAAAGGTCCCGTTTTCAATTTTCTTTTCTTCTAGCAACTGGCAGGATAGTAATATTTGCCTCTAAAGTCTAAACAGTCACTAACTTGAGCATTGCAGAAAGTCATGCATTTTCTTGAACAACTTATCGCGTGTATGGGCCCAAGTGTGAAGTTCAAACTAGGGCACATCTGTGAGGGAGAAGAATTAACAGTTGGGGTGGACTGGCACTTAGGTAAATCCATTGCCATTGCCATAAAGACATAAATATGCAGATCTAAAATTTTTTTCATATACTTGTCAACTATAATGATGATATGTCTATGATAGCAGAATGGAAGGAGTATCAAATTCCTTTCACCAGAGGCAGCAGCTTCTACGAATGCTCAGTGAAAGGAGAAAGAATTGTTGTCAAGTAGGGGAAGAACATATTCTATATATCACCAGTAAAACTGATAGAATAAAGGTTAAATAATAGTTAATAATTCTGTACAGGAAAGCTCAAATTATTACCGAATCACCCATCAAACCTGGAGGTTCAGTATTGGTAATGTCACTAACACTGAATTTCAAACTTCAAATACCATCAGTTATCATTCATTTTTGGTTTATTTTGTTATACCTTCTTCCTATTGAGATCAGACCCTATTGAAGACTGTCAGCTTCCTATTCGAAAACTTCCCAAAGACTGCTGAAGGTACACCTTTTCTATTGGCATTGAAAACTTCATTACACACAAGTGTGACACTAACATATACTGAAAAATGACATGTGCAGGGTTGCTGAGGAGTCCACGCGCTATTCAACACTTTGTACAACAAGTATTCAACATGGTGTTAGGGTCTTTCTACAAGCCAGTTCTGTTGTTCTATATAAACTTTTGGAAAGTCATTCTCCGACCACTCTCCTACGTACTCAACATGTTGTTTTACATACTGAAGATTTTCTTCAAGTAGGGAACAGCAGGGCATGACATTTTCTAGCAAAACCAGAGTGCAGAAAGAAGAACTCCATCACCTGTCAGTCATCCTTGCTATCATGACTTGACCACGTCTCGAACAATGAGAGAAGCACCACAGGTTCCAAAACAGGAGGAAGTGGCGGAGGCTTACTGAAGGCAACAACAGGGTCCGCCTTGTCATCCTTGATGCCTCCTTGAAAGTTAGTGTCTTCTTGTTTCTTCAGTGCCAAAGAAGTCATAGCCCCTAGTATTAAAAAGCTAAAGTTGTGAATATAAATTTGTGAAATAATTTGTAAAAGTAACAAAGGCATGAAGGAAGTAGGACAATACTGGTAACTCCACTTGTAGGAAAAATCCGATTGAACTCATGCATTGCAGGTAATAACGATGCAGCCGTTCGGCGCATGTCAATCCCAATTCTGTGTTCTCCTTCACAAGATAAAATTTTTCAAAGTTAAAACCTATCATGCAAAATGAAAGCAAAAGCAATTGGCACAACAGTATATAACGCACTTGATGAAGCCCTAAGCCAAAAACACCCAAGGTCTCTCAAGTTTTCGACACCATCACTTAGCCAACCTGGCATTTGCATTTGTCCAAATAACCAACTAAGCTCAACCCAACATTTCACAAGAAATGGGACCCTTCTAACCCAATTGATAACATAGAGCAGCAATGCTAACCCCCCCCCCCCCCAAACTCCCGCCAAATGAAAAAATAAATAAATAAACATAAGATTGTAGTAAAATCTTTCCCAGATTCAGAGTTATTCTACCACATTTATGAGTATTAATACCTACCGAGAATTCCCTAAAATTCAGTAATGCCCAAAAGACTTAATCACAATACCCTTATCATTAAAGCATGATTCCCAATAGGGGTTTGTATTTTGACAACGTTGATTAGAACATAAACTAAGAACTAGACCCAATTTGACTTCATCAAGTAAACACCAGTTTTAGGATAAAATTCACGCGATATTTGCAAGAATTTAATCTATTGAAGCAAACAATGACCCAATTTAAACAAAATAGCAAACAGATAAGTCAAAGATTTCAGTTCAGTGATCCCAATACGAGATCGAGGTTCCATACCAAAATGCAATTCGAATCGGAGAGAGAGAGAGAGAGAGAGCGCCGAGTCTGAGGGTGAGGGAGAGAGGAACCTTCGTCTGAAGTCCGAACAAAGAATTTGGAAAAGTTCGGGAAGTTGCTAGTGCAACTGTCAGTCACGTGACTGATATAGCCGAGCTTTCGTGTATTTTTGGGCCGGGCCGATCTGCCTGTAATTGCAGCGCTTCCAAACTATTTATTGATTTTTTTTTTAAAAAAAATAATTTGAAGAAATTTGGTTTGTGTCTTTTTTTTTTTTTTTTGAAAGGGGGTTGCCTCTTTTTAAGAACAATGGACGGATATAACATTAAAAAAAAATTAAAACAATATATTTGAAAAAAAAAATTATAATATGTCACCCATTTATCAACTTTTTAAGACATGATATATTTTAAAAAATGAATACACTCGATATATACTATTCATGTCGAGTGTTGAACACTCGATATTCACTGTACGTATCGAGCGTTCAACACTCTCATCTTAAATCTCCTATCTTACTCTGTTAAACACTTGATATTCATTATACTTGTCGAGTATTGAACACTCGATATTTATTGTACATGGTGTGGATACACTATGTTAAAATCTAAGTTTTTATCTGTTTATCTCTACGTTTTATTAAATCTCATATCTTTAAATTTTCGATTTTTCTAATAGGTGTATCCTTAGATTTTTACTGTATATGTCTAAACCATTTTAGACGGTATTCTCATATTTTATCTATAAGTGAATTAACTCCCAACTTATTACAAAACTTATCGTTTCTAACTCTATTTTTTCTAGTTTTATCACATATCTATCTAAATATTTTCATTTCAACTATAACTATTTTTTACTCTTATTATTGTTTAATACACAACATTTAGTGCCATACAATAGCGCATGTCTTATTGCTGTTTTATAAAATTTTTCCTTTAAATGTAATAGTATCATGCGTTTGCAGAGAATTCCAGATGTCTTTCGTGATTACATCCCATCTGCTTGAATTCTATTATTCATATCTTCATCGATATTGTTATCAGTTTGGATGATGGAATCAAGTCATCTAAATCGTTCGTTTTTTGAAATTTCTCTTCCTTTTAAATTAATCGTTTTTTCATTATCCTAATGATTGCCACTAAATTTATATCTCACATACTCAGTTTTGGACCTATTTAATCAAAATCTTTTGAATTTCAATGTGAGCATCCGTAACTCTAGTTTAGTATTGATACCCTTTATAGTTTTATCTACCAAAATTATATCATCTGCGAAAAATATACAGCATGGTATTTTATTTTGAATATTTTTTGTGATTTCACTTATTACTATTGTTAAAAGTATAGGATTCAGTGTCGAAACTTGATAGAACCCAATGTTAACAGATAAATTATTACTCAGACCCCCACAAATTCTTATATTAGTCACACTCTTTTATATAAATCCTTAATAAGATTAATATATTTCAACAAAATCTCTTTCGTGGTCGGTGCCCACCATAACACGGTGAACTTTATTAAAATTTTTAGCTTTAGTTTGAACATGATATTCTTTGTTTACAATACAACGTAGTCTTTTAACAAGATAAAATTGTAGAATATTTAGGTAAGACTTGCCTTGCTTCTTTAGCAGCTTTTCATTGCCTTATCGTGTCTGTAGGTGTGCTATAAGCCCGCCAAGATACAATTTTGGGGATGTAAGGATATCCGGTTCGGGACTTTATTCCACTGCCTCGCATTGGGTGTATGAATACTGGGTATAGAATTTTTGCCTTTTCATGCTGCACTGGTTGAGGTTTATTTTCAGTAGGAAGTCGTTGCCAATCTTCTTAGCTCAAGTGTTGGTGTTCTTTTCCAGGATATTTGTGGGTTTTGCTTTGTTGTAAAATTTAAATGAAAGCAATAAGGATCTTTTAGGTACCCGTACCCTTCTATCTTTGGGATGCAGCTCTTACTATTTCTGCTAAAGAAAACTATACCCTCTGGGGAAATAATGATGTGTTTTTGTGGACAAAGGACTTGATTGTCGAGCACTTTAACCTTTTGAATTCATTTCCAAGTTCCTACCACGCATGGACGACTTGGGCTTTTCTGTTTTAGTTTGCTCATCTTTTTTTTTTGGGGGGGGTCTTTTTTTTCCTTATTTTTCCTTTTTTTGGGGGGCTTTTATTTTCTCTTTGCATGATGGAATAAACTTTAAAGAGCAATGTTATTTCTGAATTTTTTTATTTTGGAATATTTGAAATCAAGATCACTCAGTTGGGTGATGGGTTATAACAACTAGTCCCTCCGGAACATTCTTGCTTGTAAGAAAGAAATTATATCTTAGGCATTAAAATTTTTGTATTATTTTATATTACTACTGAAAATCTATTTGAGATTTTCTGTCAATTTACATGTAAAGAACTAGTGAGATTTTCTGTCAATGCAATTTTTTTTTTTTTTTTAAATTCTATATTCTTAACAAAGTTGCCATTCATAAAACAAAGGACCTCAAGCTCTACGGCTGCTTGGAGTTTGATTGTTAAGACTACATTCATGCCCAAAAACCTTATGTTGCTTGAGAAGCCCAGAATTTTGCATTTACGGGCATCTTCTTCTTCTCTGTGCTGATGCCCGCCATTGATAACAAGCTTGAAGCTTCGAATCATGGCAAGCAAGCATCAAGCATCAAGCTTGCAATTTTTCCTCTCCAAAACACATTTCGAAACCCCATCGAGTCTTAATTTACTGAATAAAATTTCGAGTTTGAAGGTCTAAAATCCTTTTTCACAAAACGGTCCGTCATTGATGATCTTCAGAAAAGCTAGAAATTCAGATGTTATAACCTCAATTTCTTCTCCTTTTGATTCGAAATCTCATTTTATGTACCTCTGAAACTTTCCCAAGGAAGAAAATTGAGTTTTATTGATTTCCTCGAAAATTTGAATAGACAAGTTTTCGAACCATCAGAATCAATTTCTAGGTTCAATTTGAAGCTTCCCTGCTTCTGCCTTTCCAACCATGGCACCATCGTCGGAAAACCACCAGAATTTTATGAAATGCAATTGTGGTGGTAGGCGGCATGAGTTGTTAAACGTTATTTATGATTTTATCATCAAGATAGAGCATATGAAAATTCAACTTCATAATCATGAAATCATAAAGTTTAATATATTCAGTTAAAGAAAATTATTTGTAAATTATGCCCACATCAGGAATATCAGAGGGCATGGTGCGGCTACTTGGCATCACGATGGTGTTATGGAGATGAATTCGCTCTAAAAATAACAATAAAAAATGGCCTTTATGGGCTGAGTGTGGTCTTTGGGATGTTGGAAGTCTAGCGCCTTAACAGGCATCTTAACACTCTTGGAGACATCCATTTTTAAGGGGAGAAAAAAGGTGCCATGTATGCTAGCTTTTAGTTTTTATGGAATTTGATCTTTGTCCAATATTTAATTGGTTAAGTAAAATATTGAATTCTCAAAAATAAATATCGAGAGAGTTTTATCTTTTAAGAGTATAATTTGATTCGAAACGGATTTAATCAAATCCATCATGATTACGAGAGTTTATATATATATTTAAAAAAAATTGATCTTTGGTAGAATCAGCACTTGGGTTGGGCTGGCTCGAGCTCAACCCATTTTGAAGGGTCGAATTTGGCTTTTTTTGGGTTTGGGCCGAGTTCAGGTCTGTTTTTAATCTCATTTTAATTATGGATCAAGTTTAGACATCTATGGACTCAACCCTTTGTAAGTTCGGCCATTTAAAATGTTAAATGTATAATTTTTTTTTTTTTTAAGAAAAGGTGTAGTTATAGGGTTGACCCACTCATGTAAGTTCTATTTTGCTTACAGGTTGTTTGAATGGAAAGATTTGGAGAGAAAATAAAAGATTATGAGAGAAAATTATGATTTTCTTTCCTTTGGGAATTTTAATACAAGAGAAAATGAGGGATTTTGAGGGATTTCAATTTATAATTTTTTTTCCTCCAAAAGTGAAAAAAAATGGAAAGAAAAGAAAATGTTAGAGTTAAAATATTTTTATATTCCAAAAATACCTTTCAAAAGTTGAAAACAAAAATTTTTATTTTCAATGAATTCCATTTCTTTTCTTTTCTATTATAAAACTCTCAGATAAAATGGAGAGAAGAAAATAAATTTTCTCTCCAAACTAATTTTTTCTTTTCTCTCTAAAACTCCCAAACATACTGTTGGAGAGAGAGAGAGAGAGATGAGCCTTGAGAGTAAAACCCTAAACAGAGAAGGAATGAGACGTTCAATCAAACTCTCTCTTGCCACCCGATACCAAAATGAAACTTTGAATTCATCCTTTATCGCCATCAATTGACTCTAGAAATCACAGCCATTCGCCTTATTTTGCCACCTCAATTCACCATCCAACAACCTCTTTAAAGTTCACCAGTCTCCTTTGATTTCATCTTTGAGAAGTTTAATCATCCTTTAGTCTCCACCGTCAATCATCTTCAACATCATCTTCTCCGCCTTAATTAGTCTCGGTCACTGTTGCAACGCTATTAAAACTAAGGGTTTCATCTTGGAATAGCCTAAGGATTTGATTCGCCTCTCTCTCTCATACAGCCTCTGGATTTAGTTCACCTCTCTCTCTCTCTCTCTCTCTCTTCGTCTTGGAACAACCTCTGGGTTCTTTTGATTTAATTCGAGCCGGAACTTGGCTCAAAACAGGCCGAGACCCTTTTAATTTTTTAGGCCGAGTTGGAGCTTTAATTTTTCTAGTTTTTTGGGCGAACTTGGGTTTAGACTTATAAAATTTTAAATGGATCGAATTCGAACTTTGCAAAGCCCAATTAATAAAGGCTAGAAGCCCAATCTGGAGGAATAATCATCGGAGGAAGTTTAGGTGTAACGGTTTGATGTTGTACTTCCTCAATTATAATTTTCGAGTTTGAATCATAAAAATGAAAAAATGAGATTTGAAAAAGTCAATGGAGATAACAGAATAAGAAATATAAACAGAGGTGGGATATATATATTATATAATTTATGTATATCCCACCCCCTGCTTATACTTCATTAAGGGCACTTTTTGATACATAGGCACTTTTTTTTTTTTAAATAATAATAATTAAAATACCCTTTTCTTTTGAAGGCTAAAAGCGCCTTTATCTATTTTCTTTGGTTGAAGGTTTCACTTTCCTTTACATGCCCCTTCGTTTTGGGCTTTGGCATTGGTGGGCCAGCAATGGGGCGTAGGGAAGGGCTTTCTTGTAGGATCTATTTGGGCCAAATTCAAATTGGGCCTTGATGTTTGACGTTGTAGAGCCCAATTCTAGCAGCCTGTCCAAACCTAGGAACAAAAGAGAAAAAGGACTGGGGCATCTAATCTTCTCCCCCAAAAGTGATTAATTTATTGAAAATAACAAATTTATAAAGAAAAACGCTACTTTTCATGTCAAAAATAGTTATCAAAATTTTCATAAACTCAATAATCCCAAAATCGTTATATAAAAGAGAAAAAAAAATCAGTAAATTGCATAAATTATGGAAAATTATTTTATGATCAATTTAGTCAATACAAATAATATTTTCTTTTATTCTATCATATATATTTTTTTTCTGCTCCAGTGCACCTATCAATTTTTTAGCTCCTTATTTTCTGCAAAAAGTAATTTATGTTTTTGTTTTTCTTTTCCATATAACATCATATCAAGATCTGATTGATCTGAAATCACTGTCCTTTTTCAAGAAATGAATAGTCCTAATTAAAAGTTAGTGCAGCTAAAAAATCATATCATTGAAAATGTCGATATTTATGTCTTAAGTTGTCTGTGGTATGAACCAAAAAAAAACCTTAAAAGTGGAGAACTAACAGTGACCTACGTTTAAACAAATCAAATCATTGAAAATGGGTGCAAGCCTTTTCTTTTTTTTCCCTTGAACAGCCAAACAGAAAAGAAACAGATATGGTGATGCCCAGTTTTGGACACACCAAGAAGTGGCTAAATAGTGACACCTCACAAAACGTGAATTACATATCAATAATTAAACTCTTTGTAATCAGGTGTAGTAATAGGTATTACACTCCTTTAATCATAGTTTTTTGATTCGAGTCATAAAAATAAATAAATAAGATTTGAGAGAACCAACCCTTTAAGGGTCCTATAGTACTCAGATCATATAAGTTAGACAAATTTCAGATATTTCAGTAAAAACTAAAAAAAAAATAAAAATAAGCCACTTTGTGCACTAAAAATTGGTGTTTTCTAATGGAATTGATAGAATTTTGTTATTTTTGTAATTGAGATGTTCTGTGTTATTTATTTTTTGTATAACTGCTATTTAAAAAAAAAAAATTAAGTCAAATTTTATATTCTGTATAATTATTATCTTTTTTAAAAGTTTAACTTAGTGAATAGTTAATATTATTAATTATTTCATATCTTAAGACTTCTGATCACTTGGGATTTTAAAATATAGAGAGATGGGTCTGATATGATTTCAATTCAAGATATTTCACTCTTATACCACCTAATATTTTATATTATATAGCTATCATTCTTTCCAAAAAGTTAATTTAAATATTATTTTTTAATTAAAACAAAAAATTGTGGCACTATAAAATTTTTATTAAAAAAGAGGCAACTAGAGGTTATAATCCAAATGTCCTAGAGCCTAGTTAAATCTATCGTTAGATAATTGTTTAATTAGTTGGTGGAAATTATATTGGTGAAGGGGAAAATGATAATTGGAAAACTAATTAATGTCGCTAAGAAAAATATTAGTTGAGTGTTTTATTCTTTGTTTTTCATACAATAAAAGTTCATTAATCATCGGATGATTAAGAATCGAGGTTTAGGTATTGTTTAGTACTAATTTGTTTAAAATTTGTCATCATGGTTTATAAAAGCACAAAACATGTTGGATACTGATATTTTTTAAATATAATTTAAAATTTTATCTTTTAAAAATTTAGTTTGACTCAAATCTGATTTAGTCATATTCAATATAATTATACATATATATATATATATATATATATAAATTCAATATAGTTATATAGTTATATATATATATATATATATATATATATAAAGTACCAAACAAATATTAAAGAGTGAGATTAGTTAAAATGGATTTGTTTGGCCTACAGGCACCCTTCCTACCGAACTCATATATGTCAATATCAAAAATAAAACTGGTGCAGTGTTCATTCTCTTCTACTTTTTCCTCGACATGAATGGGGTCCAACTCCCCGAACCCATTATTAACACTTTCTCTTTTGATGGAATTCCTCATAAAGCTGTTCATTATGTGTTGATTTAACACCATTTAAATATCCCTTTTCGCCCTCAGAGCAGTGTGGTTAAAACTAAGCCACATGTGCATGCACTTGTCACTATGGAGGACTCTTCTATCCCAAGGTACAGTAAACCCTGTATCATTCATATATGGAAATATTTTCTTGTACTTTTCTTATTATGGGGAATCACCGCCTTTTGTACGATGAAATTTTATGTTCTGGATTAGACTATGTGCTTTCCCCCACTAGTCTGTGTGTTTTCCCCCATGGTTGAATGCTCAAATGCCTTGCCTTTTGCTCAAATTCTCTCTCTCATGGAAAGATCGTTCTATTGACTAGAATGGCTGGTTTATCCTATATTATTTTAAAAAATCAAAATTAAAATTCCATATCTATGGTCGAATTCTTTTTCTCTTCCTCTTTGTTTCAAACGAGGTGTATATCTTGTATGATTTTAAAAATCACAACAAAGTAGAATAAGTTTCATTTTATCCAAAGTGTTAATTACTTAAAGTTTTCAATACAATACCGGTCGAGATGTTTCAAACTTAATTATTGTTAAGATAAAAAGAAGGATTAAACTAAAATTATACTACTACAAGATCAAAATCATGATTTTTTATTAATAACTCTCTTTCGGCTTTGATTTGTGTATTTCTTTCTTATGTTGAATTCGTTTAACTTAACGTTCTTGATTTATTTATTTATTTATTTATTTATTATTTTAAACAATTTGGTATCTTGTTTTTGATAACCCGATTAATTAGATTTGAATATTGTGAAGTCCATTTTAAGGGTTGTTTCTCTTGATATCTATTTTTTCATTTTCAAAACTCAAATTTAAAATCTTAATTAAAGAAATCTAATATTCTATTATTAAATCCATAGAGCGTTGGTAGTTCATGATGTATTTTAAATCAACATTTTGATTTATATAAAATTTTCATATGTATGTAAAATGAAATATTAAAATATCTTAATACTGAAATATATTTTACTAATAAGAAAAATAGAACACTAATCTAAGCGAAACGTACAATATTCCTCAAGGTTGAATGTTTTGCCGTGGACTTGATAGTAAGTCCACAACATCTTGAAAGAAAGTAGAAGGGTTTGTGAATTACTACCAACGTACATTACCATTTTCTTTTGAGTGTTATTATATGAATCTTGTGAAATTAAGTTCATAATATATCATTCTTAGTCATAAACAACTTGTTTGGATATGAAGATTTTGAGAGAAAAGAAAAAATTATAAGAGAAAATTATGATTTTTCTTTCATTTGGAATTTTAGATATGAGAGAAAAAGAAAAATTCGGATGAATTTGAGATCTCTTCAAATTTAAAATTTTGTCTCTCTCAAAAGTGGAAAGAAACAGATGGGATAGAAAATGTTAGAATTAAACATTTTTTATATTCTAAAAGTGTCGTTTAAAAGTTAAAAGTAAAACTTTTTATTCTTAATGAATCTTTTTTTTTTCTTTTTCTTTCATAAAACTCTCAAATAACATGAATAGAAAATTATAATTTTTCTCTTTTTTTTTCTCTCCTAACTAATTTTTATTTTCTCTCACAACTCCCAAACATACCGGAAATGATGACTAGATACGCAACTAGGCTGCGGTACCAAAAAAAGTTTGTATATTCTTTGTGTTTCTTAGGTGCGATGATGCAGCCTCGGAGAGTTTGAGAGCCAACTTTTATTTGCAAGCCACTCCCTCTTGTTCTTGGAAAGACGTTACACGTAGGCCTCCATGGTCACTCTAGCAAGCACTAGAACTCCTTCCCACGAATTATCTTCCTTTCTTTAAAGCTACTTATACATGACATATAATATAATAGGTTCTGCAGAAAGAGGGCTAAACATTGTCAAGTGGTTTAACTAAATAAATCCAGTTTGAATATATTTTTTGATTTCATTATTAAACTTAGCTCGTGTAGAAAATAAAGAAAATTTTAATATTTTTTTGACTTTGACTCCATTCGGGTTGTTTGCAGCCTGTCACCTATGTGCTAGCTTTCAATGACCACCATGGATGTATATATCGTCATGCAATTACATCGGATGCCCTTTATGACTAGCTTGATGCAAAAGCTTATAGTTGGACAATCAATTTTAAACATGCATTATGCATGGATAATTAGCCAGACATACATGATTGAATATCCCTCATCATCATCATCATCAAGCGTATGTTACACGAACAAAACAACATATACGTGTGAGCACTCTATAAAAGGGACACTTAGTCTCCCTCACCGACTTTGCAACACCACCATAAGCGCAGATTGAGCTTTTGAGAGTCAAAAATGAGTCGAGGAGGAAGCCATGGCGGCGGACAGAGTTCTTTAGGCTACTTGTTTGGGTCTGATCAGGCACCAAGTGCACCTCCAGGTCCAGTGTCACCAACCGTAACCTTACCACCATATGGTACTGATGCCAACATAGATCCGCCACAACACCCAAGCCCTACTTCCCACAAATCCAACAACTACCATAGGGCTCAAGGTCAAAACGCAGGAAACTTCATTACTGTATGTGCTTCTTAACCTCTCTTTGAAGATATTTAAATTTGCTTAAATCTATTTTATCACATCCAATTATCTGCTTCTCTTCTTTTTCGTAATTGATTTAATCTTTTTTTTTTCTTTATCTTGTACTCTTTTCAGGATCGTCCATCAACAAGGGTTAAATCGGTTCCTGGTGGAGATTCCTCACTCGGATACTTGTTTGGAGATAAGTAACTTATTGATGTGCTCTTTCTCTCCCCCAAATGACCCTACTTCTTTGGTATCATAAGTCCTGTGGGTTTGACTAGTGTGTGGTGTTGTGTGTGAATCAAAAAATAAGGGAAAGTTCCCAGTTATTTTTAGGGTTTGGAAGAATTTTTGTGGTCATATATAAAAAGTATCTATATGGTTGCCTTATGCCAGCACGAGGGCTCCGATTAGCTCTTGTGGTCAGTGATCTTGGACCCGTGGCGTGGTTGTATTTTCATCGTTTCTTCATAGGAAAGTATCTATATGGACTTGTTTGATGTTCAGAACTAGGGTTTGAGGGATGTTTGATTGTGTTTTAAAATAAAGTTGGATTGTGGAGAACTCATGCTTGCTTTATTATTGTAAGTGATCCTTTTTTTTTTCCATGTCTGTATTTGAAAAAGAACTATGTGATATTTTCCGTTTTGGTATACTCTCTCTCTCTCTCTCTCTCTCTCTCTCTCTCTCTCTCTCTGCCTATACAGAATTATGAGTCTTCTTCTTCTATACCAATTTAGTATAGCATTGTCTGATGTAAAAAATTGACTCCACCTTAAACCTATCTATGCTCTATATATATGTCATGGAGCGTTCTTATGAGTGCCAGACCTTCCTAGAGACTGCCAAAGGAAATTACTTCCTATTTTCCAATTTTTATGGCCCGACATCTCCCATCCCTCATCATTTTTTTCATTGGCCTTCCAACCAATCATAATATCTACTTTAAATTTCACTAGTAATCGTATTTCAAAGAGTAAATTTCCACATATCATAAGGAAAAAAATGATTTGCGAATAACATCTAAGAGTGAAATATCAATGCATATGCCGTAAATTCTGATTGTATACTCTTCATTGATTTTATTTTTCTTCTTTTTTTTTGGGGGGGGGGGGGTGAGGGGTTTGTAAATAAGGTTCTTGAAGTTCAGCTAATAATCATTTCTCTAGACCAATTCTTTCTATTTATATATTTGTGTGTGTGTGTGTGTTGTATAAATTTTCCTGCATGTATTAGCTTGGTCCCTCTCCTTAAGAGGACAGCCCAATGATCAGAATCCCTTTCCCTAAACTCATGATCGAGGATTGAAATAAAAAAATAAAAAAAAATTAGCTTGGCCCTGGACTTTGAACTACTGAAATCAGGCGAGGGGAGATTGTCAATTTTGCTAGCAGAGGGGCAAGTTGCTAGTTTTGCAAACTACAATGGATAAATTTCAAAATTTCCAAAATAGTATTATGATACTAAACATAAGGTTGAAGAATTAATCTTTTGGTATTTTTGAAGGAGCATTATGATTTAATTTTGAATTTATTGAAACCCAAATTAATAATATGCTTCAAAAATAGATTTTTTATTTTTTGGCTAATTGAAAATAGGATCAAATTTAACAAAAACAAAAGAATTTGATCTAAAATAAATTTAAAAAGAACAACATGGGACATGATTGGTAGGAGGAGAAAGGGGTGAAAAATTACCCCATAAAATTTTCCCTCCTCTATATCCAGATTTTCACCCCCTAAATTTTCATAGGGTCCTATTTACTCCCAAAGTAGGGATTAATATTATCCTAATGGGGCATTATAACATAAGGGGAAGGAAATAAAAATTTCAAAAAAATGAGTTTGCGATTAAATTTATTTTCTAGAGAAAGTAAATTTAAAAATTAAATTTAGAGAGAAAATTTTATATAATTTAATTTTCAGAGAGAAAAATTAATATGTTTAGCTTTAAAGGGAGGTAACTAAAAATCAATATGTTTAAAGAAAAAAATACAAATTAAATCTTTTTATAGAGTTAAAATTAATGTACTTAATTTTAGAAAGACAAAACCTAATTTGATTTTTCACATAGAGAAAACTTAAAATAAATGTTTATGAGATAGAAAATATGAATTAAATTGATTTTTAGAGGGAGAAAATTAATGTGTTTAATATTTTAGAGAGAAAAAATAAATTCTATTTTTTAAATGGAAATACTTGCAACAAATATGTTTGGAGAGAGGGAGAGAGCATAGATTAATTTTTTTTTCTAGTGAGAAAAAAAAAATCTATTTTTACAGAGAGAAAACTTAAAATCAATGAGTATTAAATTGATTTTTTTTTTGACAGAGAGAGAGAGAAAAGTAATGTGTTTATTTTTAGATAGAGAAATTAACTTTGATTTTTTTTTAAAGAGAAAATTTAAAATTATTGAGTTTGAAAATAGAAGATATGAATTAAATTTGATTTGTTTAGAAAGAGAAAATTAATGCATATTTAATTTTAATGAGAGAGAAAGTAAATTTTATTCTTTTGGAGAGAGAAAATTTAATTGTTTTACTTAAAGAGAAAATATGAATTAAATTAATTTTAATATCTAACTTTTTTTCTTACTTTTTTCCCACATATATTAAATACAACCTTTATTTAAACAAATAAGGGAAAATGGGAAATAGTAGGGAAGTAAAATTTACATTTTAAAATGGGAAGTAAAATTCACCAGTTAAATATGGCCTTAATATAAGCGGTCACTGGACTTAAAAAAATAAAAATAAAATAAAAACAAAAAATTGGGCTCAGCCCAAGTACACACTGGGCCACAATGACAATGTGCATGGTTTGCCAAGTCCGTTATACCAAAACGAAAGCCCAATAGATGGCCCATTAAACGAAACTTCCTGGCAGATGTTTGTCTGGAAGCCCAATTGATTGCATTAAAGATAAAGATTAGAGCCAAACATAAGCCGCCACCCTCTAGGCGGGCCTTCCCGGTTTTTTTTGGGTAAAAAAAGAGAAGAAAATATCAAAACAAACAACTAGCCTACAACCCACCAACAAAAGACACAAGTCTGGTCCAGGAGGAGCTAGAGGAATCCTGCACTAGAAGGGACTGCAAGGACACAGGGGGGAACTGGCTTCTTGAAGCCTGGGCGCTTCCAAATGACCTAGAGAAGCAAGCTTGTGTGCACATCGATTAGCTTCCCTAAAGATGTAGTGAATTTGAGAGACATTGATGGCTTCCATAAGCTCTCTGCATTTTTGAACCAAGAATTTCCAAGGGTGCCACATATCCACACCTTTGTTGATGGCATTCACAGAGATAAGGGAGTCACTTTCAATGATCAGAGCATAAAACTTCAACCTTTTGGCGATCTGGAGACCTTCTTTTAGAGCCCACAATTCTGCCAGGAGAGCTTCCGTCACACCAATATTTAGCCAAAAGCCATGCAACCAAGAGCCATTGCAGTGTCTGAACATGCCACCTGCACTAGCTTGACCACTAACTAAATTGACTACTCCATCAATATTAAGCTCGACCACTCCTTCGGCTGGTCTCTTCCATCCAACCAAGACTTTTCCAATCCTACTACTAGAAAGAGGAGAGTTGGTCGTGAAATCCTTACACAAAGTCAAGATTTTATTAACGATCGAGGATAGAGGCTCAATCAACTTCTGATAAATGTTGCAACATCTAGATTTCCAAATGAACCAAATTGCAAGCTTGAAAACTAGGCCCGTATTGTTCGAAAGTAGCTTGAATTTGTTCGTTGATCCCTCTCTTGACCATTCGAAAGAGTTATCATTCCAAAAGTTTGGAATGGAATCCATTTCCGATTCCAATCTGCTCCAAATGGCCCTTGCGTGATGACAATCTCTCAAGGCATGACAAATGGATTCCTCCTCTAGATTACAGATGGGGCAGAGGCCAATATCTGTAATACATCTTCTTTTAAGCTCCATTTTAGTTAGGATTTTGCCATTTGCTGCAAGCCATATGAACAATTTAGCTCTTTCAGGACATTTCTTTTGCCACACCCAATCCCAGTCCGTGGTGGCATTCAGAGCCTGCCTCTCGTTCTTCTTTTGAAGCCAATAAGCCGACGCAATTGAAAAATCCCCCTTAGAGCTTTCGGTCCAGACCTGAACATCTCTCCTATTCCTGCTTCTAGGGATGAACATAGCTCTAATTTGCTCAACCTTACTCCTGAGGAGGACTCTCAACAAATCATCTATCTTTCATTCTTGATCTCCTGTCCAGAAGTGGTTCACCTTAGTATTTCTATCACAGTATTCCTTAGGGATAGAAGCTTGCTCCAGGAGCAGGTCATCTCCTAGCCATTTATCATGCAAGAACCTTATAGAAGCTCCATCTCCAATTCTCCACTTCAGGCCTTTGTTGAGGCAATCCCAGCTATTACAAATACCCCTCCAAATAACTGATGAGTTATTCTTTCATTTGTGTTCCAAGAGGCTAACTCCTTTAAGGTATTTATTGTGGAGAATCTTGCACCAAAGCGCATTATCGCTCTTCGACATCCTCCAACCGAGCTTAGCCATGAAAGCCACGTTGTATTCTCTCATACTTCTAATACCTAGGCCACCAATGTTTTTGCATCACAAACCTTCTGCCACTTGACAAGGTGAACTCGACTCTTTCCCTCATCACTGCCCCACAGAAAGTCTCTATTGAGCTTATCCAATTTCTTGCAGGCAAACTCCGATAACCAAGAAGATTGCATAGTGTACATGGGAATAGCTGCCGTCACTGACTGAATTAAGGTTTTCCTACCAGCTAAACTTAGAAGGTTGGCCTTCCAGCTGCAAAGTTTGTTCTGAAACTTCTCTACCATCTCGTGATAGAAATTCTTACCAACTCTGCCATGAACAACTGGAATTCCCAAGTACTTTCCTAAGTTGTCTGTGAGAGAAAATTTACTACAAGCCGCTAAGGAGTCTTTGAGATGCTTGGAAGCCTGCGGAGCAATCCATATCTTGGACTTAAGAGGGTTGACCTGAAGCCCACTCTCTTCAGCAAATTCTTTCAAGCAGCTACGAATGCTACTCAAGCTCAAGTGGTCAGTTTCTGCAAATAGAATAAGATCATCTGCAAAGAAAATGTGAGAGATAGGAGGTCCATTCCTGGAGGCCTTTACTGCTTTCCAAGCTCCTTTCCTGACCTTCTCGTGTATCATATTAGCAAGTCTTTCCATCACCAACAAGAAGAGATAGGGAGAGAGGGGGTTGCCTTGTTTCAAGCCTTGCCCCGATCTGAAAGGATCCAGCACATCTCCATTCCAAATAATGGATGTGTCTCCACTAAATAAAGCGAGCATAATCAATTTCACCCACTGGAGAGGGACTCCAACATCTAGCATAACCTTTGCCAAATACTCCCAGCTGACATTGTCATAAACTTTCCTCAGATCAATCTTGATGATCATGGAAAACCTCGAGCTTTTGGACTGTCTGATGAAATAGACCACTTCTTGGAGGGCAATGATGTTATCGATTGTTCCTCTTCCCGACAAGAAACTGTTTTGATGAGGGCCTACTAAATATTGAAGGCAAGGTCTCAGCCTAGCCACCAGACATTTACTCAAGACTTTATAGGAGGTATTGAGCAAGCTAATAGGTCTAAATTCCGAAATATCCACTGGGTTTCTTGATTTTTGAATTAAAATCATGTGAGTTTTAGCAATTTTGGGGAAGAAGTAACCATCTTTAAGCGCCTTATTGACGAAAATGCAGAGCTTATCTTTTATGGTGGACCAGAACTTCTGATAAAAGAGCGGTTGAATTCCATCCGGGGCTTGTGAAATAGAAAAACAAACGTTATCCAAAAATTTTTGTCGAAGAAGCCATTTAGCGGAATGCAATTAGGATGAAGCAAAATAATACTACTTGAATTCATAAATACAATATCAGAAACCGAAGTCGTAACTTTTTTTAAATATATATCTATATATATATAATGGAGCTACAAATTTTTATACATTGGTTCGAGTTTTAAGTAAAAATTTATATAAAATAAAATTTGTGAAGTAAGTGTTATAAACACTAAAAATGGTATTGTTTCTTGGGATGAATCCAAATGCCAATCTTAACCATATCCAAACGAAGGACCTTTGTCTGGCTCATTGAGAGAGCGTGGACTAGCACTTGGACTTGACTTTTGTATCATGAGATTGGGAGAAAATATTATGATCACTAGATTATTTCATTCAAGAATTAAGACTCATCCATTGAGTGAGCAAAATAATACTTCTTTCTTTTTTTTTGTTATACAAGTATTTGAATCTCAAATCATGAGGTTGAGAGAAATGATTATAATCACTAGAGACGGACTTGGATACTTCAACAAGAGTTGACATTGGGAAGGTAGAAGACGATCGTATCATAATTTAATTTAGGATTTGAATTCTTCAAACAATTAGTTTTTTTTTTTTTTTTCAAAGGTGAACAAGGAAGAAGAAGATTAATTTATAAATGAAACTTGCGCTATTAAAATGACAATGAGCGCTCTCAGGACTCAATCTAACATTGGATCTAGAAAAAGATTAATTTAAGATTTCACGCCTAGGAGTAACTTCATTTTTTCAAAAAAATAAAATAGAGTAAAAAATAGACAATGAAGAAACATTCGATGACACGTGTCAGACATGCAAATCGCTGACACCGTGTTGACCGTCCTCATCAAAACAGTATACGAACATTACATTTTGCAATCATAACGGTCACTTTAATTGATTGAAGAGCTTCCTTCACCTTCACACTTTCCATCATCCTGGACATACATGCCCTTAAATTCTACAATTTTTCACTACACATGCCACTCCAACAACCATGCAATTATAACACCATCCCCACTCCCCACTCCTCCGCCAGGCCCATCACCGTTGACCTCGCATTTATTGAAGTGGCCCCACAAATTCACCCCCTCATTCCCAAACTCAAAACCGTAAATAACTCTTTCCACCAGGGGTAATACCGTCACAGAAGAAAAGAAAGATATGGCAAAGAATTCTTTCATTCCAAAATTTATTTCGGAATTGCGTGTACTTTTAAGAAATGATTCATCTTTACGATCAAATGAACACCGGAAGAGATCGGGATTCTCTCTCTCTCTCACTCCTCTCTTTTTCCCCAAACTCCATCCCCAATGGTTCCAACCACCAAGTCAAGTCCACAAAAATATAAAATAACAAAGGAATCACTCCCGACCAAAAACTGAAAATAAGATGGATGGCGAGAATCTCTCTCTCAATTGGGTTGGCATAGGACGAAGGAAGCATTGGATAGCATTTGATAAGGCATGTGACCAATAGGTCATAGACCATTTTTAATTAAATTGCATACAGATGCTGCAGTAGTGGGATCATTTGTGTTGAAAACAAATATTTTCTTGTTACAGTTGATGCACTAGTTTAAACTGCTTCTATAATAAAATTATAGAGAAGACAACAGACCAAATCCGGGTTTGATTTTCCTATCCTAACCAAAAAATATTCTTTCTTTCCAAGCTCTTTATGAGAAATCGATCATTACTGATTTGTGTAACATATCCTGAATCCACTTCTCTCTGTTAATCCAGCTTTCTCCAGATAACAATAACCATGTTCAAGCCAAACAACTCAGCTTTTTCTATGAATATGCAAACACAAGCAACCAGTGGAGTGAAAGGTCCAATATGTAACATGTATTAACAACAATTCAACAAGTTTGAACTAGAAAAGACTCTAGAGGCAGCAATCAAAACTGTCCTCAGAGACCGCAGTGGCAAAATATCAAAGCAGTATCTTCGTGTGCCCTTGATGCTGTCACGACCTCAGCAGGTTTACCACCGGTTGGTGCAATTGATGAGATGGACAAGGTTGTGACAGAAGTGTTTAAGATGTTGTAAGTGGATGAGGGGAAGATGGTCAAGGAAGAAGAAGTCAAGAAACTACTGACTGAAATTCTGGGGAGTATTATGTTACAGCTGGAAGGAAATCCTATATCAGTCTCCACCAATTCATTTATTCATGAGCCTTTTTCTTCTTCCTCCTCACTTTTGCCTTCATCCATTTACATCTGGCAAGGATTACTCAAAGAAATACCAATTGAGGGAGAAGTTGAAAATTGAAGATAATGTTTCAAGATTTTCAAGAAAATGGATCAAGATTTTCAAAACTTACTGAAATTGGAAAATACTGTGGGTTACAGTATTCATTATTTCAACAAAAAAATTCTTTTGGATGAATCTTGATACAAATGTTGAATTGCTATAGGTTCGAGACGTGGAAAGAGCTTCTTTGCAAAAATGCAAAGGAAAGATTACATATATATACGTTTACTCTAAAACCGACCCCAATTATTGGGATTAAGGTTCTGATTGTTGTTGTTGTACAGTTGATGCATGAACCAATAGCTCTTTGATTGAACCAGGATATTGAGCAATGGCATTTGATTGACCCATTGCCATCATATGGTCATGGAAGGGATGCATCTGGGGGAAGATATGCCAGCCTCATTTTTGGAAACAACCTCACCGATGTGGTTATAACAGGTCACACCCATAAAAACTGCAACATGATTATATTTGGAAGGGGGGAAAAAAGAACTGTAATGATTTGAATGTTGTTGAAAACATATGGGACCAACATGATTTCAGGGGATAATGGAACAATTGATGGTCAGGGTGACCTTTGGTGGCAAAAATTTTAAAAAGGAAAGTTAAAATACACGCGGCCTTACTTGTTTGAGATCACGTATTCTGAGAATATTCAAATATCAAATCTTACCTTGTTTAACTCTCCATCATGGCACGTCCATCCTGTCTATGGCAGGTTCATTTCATCATCTCTTCTGTCCTGAACTTCTGCTGCAAAATTTTGTTCATATGTGTTCATTGAGCAAACATACACTGCTACTACATAGAATACTAGTTGTGACGTAATGCAACAATATGCAGTAATATTCCTGTTCAAGGCCTAATAATCATAGCACCTGTCACTGTTCCAAACACTGACGGGATCAATCCAGGTACATATGCCAATAAAAACTGAAAAAAATAAATTCTTTTCCATGTCCAATGAGTGCAGTACTTTGTGGTCTTACTGCTTACCATCGTTAGCGCCAATATGTATACACAAACTCATTCTGATTTTTGTTGTCCAGACTCGTGCACAAACACCCGAATTGAGGACTGTTACATTGTGTCCGGAGATGATTGCATAGCAGTTAAAGAGCGGATGGGATGAATATGGGGTTGCTTTGGGCATGCCAACCAAACAACTCGTGATTAGACGACTGACATGCATATCACCAGACAGTGCAGTGATTGCATTGGGCAGTGAAATGTCTGGTGGCATCCAGGATGTGAGGGCAGAAGACATCCTGGCCATTAATTCAGAATCGGGTGTTAGAATCAAAACTGCCATTGGAAGAGGGGGATACGTGAAAGACAAATATGTAAGAAGGATGACTATGAAGACTATGAAATGGGCATTTTGGATGACAGGCAATTATGGGTCTCATGCAGATGAAAATTATGACCCTAATGCACTACCTGTTATTCAAGGGATCAATTATCGTGATATGGTAGCAGAGAATGTGACAATGGCTGCAAGATTAGAGGGTATTTCAGGTGATCCATTTATTGGAATTTGCATATCAAATGTGACAATAGAAATGGCACCACACTCCAAAAAAGTACCTTGGACCTGCACTGATGTTGCCGGAATTTCTAGTGGTGTCATTCCTTAGCCTCGTGCTCAATTGGTGGACCAGGGATCAGAGTATATTTCAGCATGTGATTTTCCAACAGACAACCTGCCAATTGAGAACCTTGAAGTTCAAACATGCTCATATAGAGCAAAATATTTATGAGACAAATAATACTACAAACTTCCGTATGCTTTAACTTGTTTAGTGACAAGATTATACATATAACATAGATTGTTAGAAATGAAGGTTCAAAGCATGACATCACCTTGCTTGTCTTATTCTCTATTTAAGGTTCCCTTCTTCAAGTAGCCACATTCCTGCAACAACTTGATGAGTATGAAGCAAGTGACGAGCTGCTGCTATCCAAAATTCAGAAAGAAAGAACAAAAATCACTTCGAATTTTTATATTCCGCCTCCCTACCCTGGGTATAGCAGTAGTATTCAGTAGCCTCTCACATCCATGCATTCAACAATGCTACACATAAATAGAGCTAGAAGCCTGTAACTAGCAATCATACAACATAAGATTGAAAACCTTGGCCAGCAAACCAGCAACAAAATGAAACACCAAATACCAAATATATAAAATAGCTATCCAGATCTAGGTTCACTATTTTTCCCCAAAAAAGAAAAAATATCATACATTTGGTTAAAGAATAGACTAGTGGAGTTTGAAGCTCCAATACTTTGACATTGCTTAGTACATAGACAGTGCAAACTCTATACAGCAGTATTACACTCCATTGTTACCATGTCAGATAAATAACTGATAGTTTAGGAGCTTCAAATCTTTCTGGTGCACTATTTCGAATTATCAGCACAAGAGGATGGATCATATGATCTTTCATCATTGCGTCAAAATGCAATTGAAGACCACCAAAGATGTATCTCTCCACTACAAATGTGAGTGTCATTTGTCCTAATCAGTTGGATCTGGATTGAACTTCACACTTTCTGTCCAGACGAGCTCCTTGATCTTCTCTGCTGTGAATGATGGATGCTCATAATCAAAATCAAATGACCGGCGGCATACAGGCTCATCATTGATATCATGAAGGGATGACAGATAGGGATGACAAAGGGCTTCGTCCACTGCAAACAAAAGAATGGAAACAACCATGAACAAAAATGGATTTATCAACTAAGCCAGTCACGATGATACTTAGCTTGCAAGTTCAAAATTTCCCCTATACCTGTAATGCGCTTCCTCGGATCAAATACAAGCATTTTCTCAAGCAAATCAAGTGCCCCTTTAGACATACTGGGGAATCTAGCTGAAAACTGCTGCCTTGGGTATTGTGGGAGCTGCTTAACGTATCTTCTTGCATTATCACTTCGCAGGAATTCAAGGCTAGAGTCATCAGGAGAACCTAATAGCTTTTGGATCAAAATGAAAAGGGAATTTATTAATTAAAATGGAAAATTAGCAGCTTTACTTCAGCTTGTACTAACTTTCTTACTAATCAAATCTTAATGCCCCCTTTATGCATAATATTATAGCTAGTTGGTTTATGAACCGACAATAATGAAGGATATATATGCTCAACAAGCAACAAACACAACAACCACCTGCAACAGACACCTTGTCACAGGATTCTGCAGCTGCCTGCATTTAGGACCACCATCAACTCTATACATCTAACATGATAGACACCTTAGAACGTCAAAACTAAAGATCATGGATCAGAAGATGGAAATAATCCTGTCTGTTATCTGGTCAATTTGATTACAAGTGCAAAATGCACATATCACTGTCCCACAAGGCTCTATCCCATCAAAATGGTGATTTTATCCTGTTGAGATTGTTGGTAAAGGCAGGAAAACCACAGCCTTGCTTCAGGGCTGGGCTTAAAGGTACAATCACCATTACTTAAACCAACAGAGTTATCTTTTCTAAATATGATTCCAGCCCAATGTCAGCAGAACAATACCTCTGTGATCAACCTAAGCTGATGAACATAATCTTTGCCGGGGAACAGGGGTTCTCTGGTAATTATCTCACCGAGTATGCATCCAACAGACCAAATATCAATTGCAGCAGTATATTCTGAACAATTTAGGAGCAACTCTGGAGCCCGGTACCAGCGAGTAACAACATACTCTGTCATAAAATCTGTTTCCGATGTTGTCCTTGCTAAGCCAAAGTCTCCAATCTTGAGGTCACAATTTTCATTTAGAAACAAATTGCTTGGTTTAAGATCACGGTGCAAGACATTTGCCGAGTGCACATACTTCAATCCCCGTAACAGTTGATAGAGGAAATACTGCAACATTTACATTGAAGATCAGTCATGGTACTAATATTTAAAGGGGATAAAAGTCCTCCTAAGGATAAAAGCATTCAGAAATTGTTCAAGGAAAAGAGGATAAAGAGTCCTCATGAGGAAAACAAGAATGAGAAATAAAGGAAGAAAGAAAATATAATAAAATAAAAAAGACTGCGATAAGAAGTTAATGCTATCCAATGTAAGAGAATTCTAAAAATTTGGCATTCCTCTCCAACCATGTTGGCTTTTTCTTTTTTTTTTACTCAGTGCCGAAACTCCCACATTGTAGGATTTGGGGAAGGGAATACCTCTTCCCCTTACTTTTTTTGCAATGAGGCTGATTCGAACTCTGGACCTCCAAGACACAATAGAAAAACTTCCCTATCGCGCCAGACCCGCCCTTCCATGTTGGCTGAAGGAGCTAAATCATGGAAGATCTCCATAAGATTTTAGCCTTCATATAACTTGCGATGTCCCAAGATTTCATCACATATAAAAGTTTGGATATTCACAATACATATCAAAGACTCTACATAATCCCCAACAGAAAAACGAATTTTAAAACGAGTGATTTCTAGTCTCGTTACTAGTGCAACACATAACCAAGGTAAGCCAATTCGATCACAGAAGTTGTTTCCAGGCCAAAAATTAGTTTCCTTTTCTCTTATTTTTCACCGGGTGTTTAAGATACACAACAAAAGGGTATGTGTTCTAGGACATGACATAGGCCACTGACTGTGTAGCAAGAAAACCTCTTTGAATTACTATTGAACTGACATATTTCTTTTGTGTTTACTCAAGTTTATTCGTGCATTTCACTAATTTGTCTTGGTTCTTGTGGAATCTTTGTCATTCATGCTTTTGTGCAGTATCATTACATCAATTAAATCACAATTATTTTCAAATTATAGCCTTTTCATCTAAGCACTGCACTCTGTTATTATGCTAAGTGGGAGTTCATCAATGAGATTATATCCCTAAGTCAATGTGTGACATTTCCAATGAGTATTTCCCTTAAATAATTCCATTTTATCTAAAAGGATAATATACAGGACGGTATTAAATCTGGAGATTGGAAAGGAAAGAATCACAGGCCTGACTTAATAGTAAAGGAAATTAAGAAAATAAACACAAATTTACTCAATAGATTGCAAGAATTTACTATTAAAAAAACTCTTTCAAACCTGACAATGATCATCAGTCAACTCTTGGTCAGAACGAATTATCCGATGAAGATCAGTGTCCATTAAGTCATAAACTATGTAGACATCATTGAAATTTTCTTTTTTTGGTGGCCGGATAATGTCTTTGATAGCAATAACCTGCAACATCAAAGAAGAACATATGAAGTACGGTACCATAGAAAAGCACCCAGGGTCTTGATTCTATAATATCTCTTAAAACATGAGGATGATACACATAACCCTTTAAAGATTAAAGATGTCAATAGGCTGTTGGGGGGGGAATTGCAGGTTCTAATAGTCTTATTTAAGAATAAAGACTAAGATTGTCAAATAAAAAAGGATGGCCAAAAGGTGAAATAAAACAATTACAAGGATCACAATCACATTGTAATCAAGATCCATTTGGCCAGACATTAAGCACTGATCACTAACTACTGCACTTTCATAAAGGATCTGAGGTTGAGATTTAGAGAAAAGGTAAACTTACATTTTCGTGATCCATGTGGCGAAGAAGCTTAATCTCTCTTAATGTCCTTTTTGCATCTATTCTGTTGTCAAATGCACCGATAATTTTTTTAATAGCAACTTCCTCGTGTGTTTCTTTATTGACAGCAGCACTATAAGGGAAAAAAAAGCATTCAAATTTGTTAATCCCGTTTTCAGATTTCAAAACAGTTGAAGAAAGTCCCCTTGCCATCTGGTTAGAACATGGCAGGAGTAAATTGATGAAGATAAAATTAAAAAAAGTTAAACACTTCTTTGAGTTTGAATTAGGAAAGAAAACGATAACTGTCGTCGAAGGACATTCAGAGTAGGTGAGTATATATATTCACTTAGCCTTTTACCAACACCATTCTTAGCTTATGTACCATATCCAAAAAAACACCCACGGTTTCACTGTCAACTGTTCGGAGAATTCTCCCAACGAACAACAGAGTTTCATATTCAAATTTAAAATAGACTAAACCGCATAATTTCCCCTTATCCCTTCATAGCAGGAAAAGCAAATCATCCATCTATCCAGACCCCATCAAAGTTCAAACCCTGATTACTAACTTCATCAATAACCAGAATACACAGGTTCATTGACATATAAAACTGGAAAATACCATAAAAAACATTGAAAAAAGCAATTAAAGAGAGAGGGGGAAAAAAAAAGAAAGACCATAAATTTGAGTCATGCATTATATATACAACCAAACAACTCACAAAAGAACAAGAAAGAATAGACCCATTTATAAAGAGTATAAAAATCATACCAGACCAGGCCATAAGCACCTCTTCCAATAGGCCTAATTGGAGGAACATATTTAGCAGAAACCTCAAACAAGTTTCCATACAAATTGTATCTTACATATCGACCTCCATGTGTGAACACTCCTTTTACACTCCCACCATTTCCAGAACCAGAACCGGAATCAGACTCCATGATTTTGATGTTTCAAGTCCGACCCAAGCGAGAATCGGAATCCACGAAGCAAACCCAGAAAGGATTTTTGTTAGGGTTTGTGAATTTGGCTTCAAAGATCAAACTCCTTTTTTTTTTTTTTTTTCCCCTTTCCTTTTGTCAATCGAAGAGGGGGTTTCTAATATGCATGCTTCAGGTAAAGTCAAACATGTACGACTCGTGCTGTGTGTACAAAATGTGGGAATGCACGAGAAATGTTTTCAATTGGTAAAAAAAATTACCAATTAACTTTGGACAAAAATTGACGCCGACACAAATTTGAACATCTTTAGCAGCCACGAAAGTTTAGGAGGAGAGAGAGAGAGGGAGAGAGAGATGAGCCCCCCAAACAACACAAATAAAAAAGTAAAAGAATTACGTAAATTATGATTTTCCAATGCATGAGAATGAAATTTGAGGATTGTCCTACGTTGTAGAAGGCCTCGATGGCCCTTTTTTTTCTTTTTAAACCTGATAATTATTGATTAGTTTGATTTAAATATTATATAACTTAATTTAAAAATAAATTTTTTGATATTTTATTTTAAATATTTAAATTTAAAATATTAATTAAAAGATTTTAATATCTTATCACTAAAACTTTCTTTCTCCGCTTTACATTCATTATTCACATTTATGATTATTTTCTTTTGTTTGTGTTGCATTTTTTTTAATCTTATTTAGCCTTCCAAAAAAAAAATCTCTAATTGATATCACAAAATCCCAAGATAGTTTTTGAGCTCTTTAATAAATAATTGTGTAATCTATTGAAAAAATCTTATATACCTAAAAAAACATTACTTATATTCATATATTACAACTAATTAATATTTTTCCAATTCCACGTTCAAACCTTCTTTTCGTCGAGAAATTTACACACCTTTCTTATATTTTGATTTGCAAGGCATGAATAACTTGACCACAAAGTTCTCTTATGGCGTGTGTGAGAGAGAGAGAGTTGAAGTCCCTCGACTCGACTCCAGTGCAAACCTTGACGTCGCCGCAAATATATAAATATATAAATATATATATATAGAACAAAATAGAATAAATATTTTGAATTATTAATTTTAAGGGGGGGAAAGATTTAAATTTTAGTGGAATAAACAATGTTTATAATTATTGATGATACCAAGCCTAATGGTCCATGATCAAGTCCAGAGTCTACGGGGCCTACCAAGCCACAACTAAGGCCATAGAAGACCAAGTTAACGGTCATTGCCAAACGGGCTCTGGTTAGCCCCTCGAGTCCCCTGACTCTCTGCTCATCTTAGCTTTCGGCTCTCCACTCCATTTGTCTTTTCCATCGAGCAATTGTGGAAATAGTTCATGTTAGAGTAAGAAAATATTTAATAAATCTCAACTAATCTATTATAATCTCACCCGATAAAAAAATAAGTGCTCACGACAACTAAATCCTTTTCTAATTCAGAAGACTTTCAAGTGACAGAAAGTCTACATTTATTATTTCTATAATCTTGAGATATCTCATATGATTTCTTTACAAGAAAATTAAGATTTTAACACCTTTAAAAACATACAAAACTCATCATATTGGAACGATATATACATGAGATAGAGGTAACCTATCAGGTATGTTATAAAAACTCTACACAATAGCACACAAAATGGTAACACGAGGTCAAAAACCTAACTCTACTTAACTTGTTTCTCATTTTTTCATTACCGCTCTTTCTAATTTGAATGTCGAAATCTCCTCCGCAGGAATATTCTTCGACAATATTTGCAAGTTTTATCACTTAGAAGACTGAGACGACCTCTCAACATTAACTTTTCACTCGAGTCAATGGATGAGATATCTATGAAGTTAAATCCACCTCTATCAATTATATATATAAATTAAAATAAAATATAAAATCAAAGGGCAGCATCTCCATCTCCCCCCTTTGCCCCTGTTTGGAATTGGAGGCTGCTGTGTTGTGAGTCAGATTTATGGATTTCTGTTGGAGAAACCGAGCCTTTTCAAAGTTCAAAGTCGTTGGTTTTATTTCACTTTTTTTAATAATACCGTACTTTAAAATAAATATTATTATATTTAGACAGATTCATTTTCATTATTTAATAGTTATTAATTTTTTATAAGATATAAATACAAAATAAATAATAACGATAGGAATGGCAAAAATTTTCTAAAAAGGGGAAACGAAAAATGTCAAAAGTCAAATACATGCAAAGGAGGCTGAGGTGAGGTCAATTCAAGACCGCCTTAGAACATTCATGTGGCAGCACCATAGTTGTTGAGAAAGATGCCTCCTTTCTTCCTTTGTTTAACCTAGACGAGAAGGCTACTAATATTGCACCCATTTCCTGGACAACAAATTTATTTTCAGAAACATTAATCATAAATTCACAAAACTATGTTTCAAGTAAATACCATAAAGATAAATTTAAAATCTGGTAACAACATTCGAGAAGTTACTATATTAATCATTTTTCTCGACCCATCTTATCCTCCGGCATAACCCAGAAAAACAGATAAGTACCCATTTGGTATGACTTTTTTATGTTTTTTTTCCTCTTATAGAAAAAAGTAAAAATTAATAATTTTTAAAATTAAGAATCATCATAGATTAGACAAATACAATTACAGACTATAAAACAATTTGTCACATGCCCATCTCATCATCACTGCTCTCTCTCTCTCTCTCCCTCTGGATAAGATTCTGTACATGGGAAATGAGCAAGGTAGCCATGTGCCGCAGCATCAAATGTGCATTCTATAAAAACAAACTTGTAGGCTACCACAGAGTCAAAATGAACATTCCCCAGAAAACTCTCCCCTGAAAACATGGATATGCCCGTGCAGGCCCCATCTATACGTACTATTATTATGCCAATTGCTCCCTTAAACCGAGCGCATCTCAAATTGAATTCTACTTTGTCTAAACATGCAGTCAAAAAAATCAACAAGGCAAATCCTACTAGTAATCATGTTACCTTCGTATTCAACATCTACTGCCCACAGACGCCATCAATAAACACACGTGCCCCCATAAAACCATTAGCCAGTCTCTGACAATAGATTCCTGAATTTAGTTATGTAAACCCCTTATAGGATGTCTCAAGTGGGGGTAAAAGAAATCTTGTACAGCCATGCAAATTTGCTGGCATGCCTCCTAACCCCCCACTCCTTAGAACAAGCCTGTCTTGTGCTTGACCTATATAAATACCAACAAATCCAAAACCAAGAGACCCAAACCATTTCCATTTTTCCAAACAACAAAGTCATTTGCGAGAGAGAGATAAGTGCAAGATGCCTAGCATAGTTTCTACCTCTATGAAGAGCAAAGCGGTTGATGTTCATATGGGTGCGGTTGGCGAAAGATGTCAAGGAAGGGGACCTCTGCCGAGGAGGGGGCAGATCAAGACCAGGATAGCCGCAAGTGCATTACATTCCTTAGTTTCTGTCCTTTCGCGCTTTCCTTCACATCGGCAACATTCATGTGATAAACCCTAATCTCAAGCGAATAAGACTTGATCTCAAACATGTATATTTGGATTTAGGATATAAATGGTTTTTTCCTATCCCCTTCCTTTTGTGAGCATAATGATTCTTGAATAGAAAATTTTCTTTTTGCCCAGAGAATATACAGATGTAAAGAGTTTTTTCCTTTTTAGTTTAACGGGATTTAAAGGACAACTTTTTCCTGTAATTGATTTGGTTTATCTAATATTACCAAACCCTACTTTATCTATGTTTGCATTAGTTACTCCTGCTATCAATGAGATTTGAAGTTCAAGTTTTCTTTTGCACTAAAAAAGTTACTGCAACCGCTAATGAGCTGTGGGTGCGTTAGGGCCGTATATCCTTTTAACTAATATCTCAATTTTAAACCTTGAAAATAAAAAGATAAACATTGAGAAAGCACACTCCTTGATAGGTTTTACCGTGTTAAATCGGATTAGCCGAATGAAACATAAATCTCAGTCCGCATGGGCCTAGTCTCATTGGGCCCCCACCATTCAAGCAAGTAGTCCTTGGAGGCCTAACAATAACATAGGATCCTTCTTTTCCCATCTTCAAAATTGATGTGCTATTAATTCATTAATTCGCGCGAGGATGGCATGATTTAGAGGAAATTGATTTTAAAACTGTTCAAAAATTGCCCCAAAACCACCCGAAAATATAAAATAAAAATTAAATGAAATCGATTTTCAAAAAAAGTCGATTCTTCAGAAATCGATTTCTATTGGATTAAAATATGAAAGATTTGAATGGATTTTCTGAATTAAAATCATGTATTGAGGTAATACATGGTAATTAGGGGTGAGATCGAACAAATTTATTTTTTAAAAAAATTAACACAACCTTATTTGAATAGGCGGTCAAATTTTTAAACGTACTCTTTTTGCGTTTTACTTTTTTTTTTTCCCTATCAGGGTAATACATGAAAAATTTTATTTTTTTGAAAAAAAATTAACACAACCCTATTTGAATAGATATTCAAACTTACTTATTTCACTTTTTACTTTTTTTTTCCTTTTCTGACCTTTTTCAAGTTTTAATTGTTCTTATATCACAGAAGAACACAACTTTATTTTTTTTTTTTTTACTTTTTTTTGGTTTTTTTTTTAAACTTACTGAGCAAATAAAAAAAAAAGAATTGGTGAGACTCGTGATGTGTCATAATATTATCATGATTCATTAAAAACGTAATTTAAAGTCAATTAAAATCTTCTCCAAAATTTTGGGGATTTTTTACGAAATGAGTTTAATTTGAAAATATTGATTTAGAAAATATTTTAATTGATTTGGGTAGATTTTTGACAAGTGTGGTTTTTTTCCCAAATTTTATAATTTATTTAGTGAGAAAAGTGTTGAAAATGCAAAGAAATGAATAAAAAATCATCCAAAATTTTTTCTCTATTTTGGGAGAAAATTATTTAAAACTGTCCAAAATTTTTTTTCCCTTATTTTCAAAACCGAATGATTTCAAGAGAAGTTGCCCCAATGAAAATTTTAAAAATTGTCTTTTTCTGTCACACTTTAATACAACAAAAGTCGATATCTGAGAAATCAACTTCATTTAAAATTTTTTTCCTACTTTTGGGCAGATTTGGAACAATTTTGAAGTTGAATTCCTAAAAATTGATTTCACTATTTTTTAAATTCAAATAAAAATCATAATATTTTTATATTTTTGACCCATTTTATTAATATTTAGAGAAATTACCCTTCCCAAGAGTTATGGGGTTGTTTCCCTAAATATTTAGGGAAATACGGTTGTGTTATTTTTTTTTTTAAATAAATTTGTCCGGGTCTCACCCTAGTCACAATATATTACCCTAATACATCATTTTAATCTAGAAAATCTATCCAAATCTCTCACATTTTAATCCAACAAAAAATAATTTCTGAGAAATTGATTTTAAAGTCGATTTCTAGAAAGTCGATTCAATTATAATTTTTTCCTCTTTTCAGACAACTCTGGGGCAATTTTTATGTAGTTTTGAAGTTTATTTTTAAAATTTGAATAAAAGTCATAATATTTTAATAATTTTGATCTATTTTATTAATATTTAGGAAAATAACCATGTTGAGATAACTACAAAAGCCCTTTTTTGTTGTTATTTTTAGTGCAAATTCATATCCATAACACTATCATATTTTATAAATAATTTTCTTTAACTGAATATAAAACTTATGATTTCATGATTATGAAGTTTAATTTTCATATGCTCTATCTTAATAATAAAAGCATGAATAACATTTAACAACTCATGCCCCGTACCACCCCAATTGCATTTCATAATTTTAATATTCTAAATTTGAATTGATTTTAAAAATTAAAAAGAATTAATTAAGATATTATGAAATTGGGAAGTTTTTAAAAATGCACAAATATTATTTTGTACCAGATAAAAAATTTCATGGTAAATATTTAGAAAATATAGTAATACTAATGGTTCACTTCTAGCCTTTTTAACTTATTAAAACGAGGAACATGAGCTGTTGAAAGAAATAGTAAAAGTTTTAACTAATCGGAGCCATTATTTATTATTGGAAAATATTTGCATTAAAAAAAAAAAAAAAACTTCTAAATTCATTACATTTCTATTGTTTTGTGGTGTGATAAATTTCTATTTTTAGAGTTTAAAAAGAAAAAGTGTGTCCGAATAAAATGGACGCACAAATCGCGCATGCCAAGAACCATAATTTTGAAATAAATAACTAATTTGTTTATATCACCTACATCTAATTATTTGAATAATTCAATTCAAATATTATAAAATTTGATTTAAAATCAATATCTATTTTTTATTTTCAAAATTTAAATTACAATTTTTAATGAAAAGAGATTACTATTGACCCACAATTGCCGATGTGCGTTTCCATGGGAACTTTTAATAGAGGTGAGAGAAAAAATCCGAATATCTGAATATCTGAGATATCTGATCCGATTTAGATTTGAAAATATCTGATGGATTGGATATCTGAAAAAATCAGAGTGCATCAATTCAGATAGTATTCTTCCCGAATATGGATACAGAGCAGCTATTTAATATCTACGGATATCTGATCTGAAAGGTAACAGGAAATAGATCATAACAATAAATTGTAGTCGACCTGTTGCAAAAACCAGCCAATTGAGTAGTTTTGACAAGCTACCCAGTCAATTGATCGTAAATACTAGCCAACTGAATAGTTTTAACAAGTCACCTAGTTGACCGACTGTAAGGACCAGTCGACAGAGTACCAATGCAAAGAAGTATTCGACCAATCGAGCAAAAGACTTGACCAACTAAGAAAGGAAAGCCCACCTAGTTAGCTGGCTGTCTATTTAGTCAATCTGCTGCCCACTTCTCCCATCCAATTGAATGGCCAATCAATCGATCGTTCTTTAATATATTATTATATTATTTGAATGAAATGTATTATATTGTGTGTTTTAATATTATTTTAATTTATTTAGATGACTAAACTTTAATTATTAGATTGAGTTTAATTTTAGTAAAAATAAATTTTAAATTAAGTTTTTTTATATACAGATAATTTGATATATGTGATCTATATTTTTGGATATTCATTTTATCGGACACTACTCTATGCAAATACAAACTGAAATCGTAAAATTTAATATCTAAAATATTTGAATAGAATCAAATAATAAATATTTGGATCGGGCATGTGATCCTTGTTCACGCCTAACTTTTTATATAGCCGAGAGGTAACAAAGTAGTAGCAGAATTAAAATACTCATTAGGCCATCAATCTAATAAATTATATTACTCCAATCTAAGAAAAGAAAGAAGCCGACAAGACATGATCAATTATTTGGATAAACATGTATGTTAACTGGTGAAGGTAGAAAAAGGTCAAAGAACCTCCTATTAATAAATAGCTGCGGGTTAGAGGTGGGTCTATTTGGGTTGGACTGGTTCCAATCCGATTCGAGACTGGCCCAAAAATCGAAGGACGATCCAATCGTGGTTCTGAGGTATATCTTGGGCCATGTCGGGCTTGTTCAAAAAAATATTTGGTCAGGGCTGGCCCGGTCCACTGAACCAGACCCGAGGAGTCGGATCGTGCCAGGTCAGTTCTTCAATTTTTCTTTTTTTATTTTTAGTATCTTGGTTTGGTCACCATCCGATATCCGAAACTTCATTACGACTAATCCGGATCGACCTATTATCGGGTTCATTAGTGGGGGAAGATCTCCCAATGGTGTTTTTTTCGTACCTAAGAAGATTCAAACCTGAACGCTTGGTTAAAGGATGAAATGTCCTTCCTATCACACCAACAATCATTCGGCCATCAATTTCTCTTCTTGTCTTACTTCTTCATTTTTCGTGCTTAATCTTCATAGCATATTTATAAAATTTTTATATGAAGTACAAATTTATTTTTTCATCTTTTGTTTCTGAGCTGCTTTCCATGTCTTACCTCCTTTTTGTTACATCATTCCAATTTTTAAGATAAATCAACATATCAAAAGAGTTATTTATCAATTTTGTACGCTCTTTCAATAAAACTCAACCACTTACACTAAAAATACTTTTTGATATTACTGTGAACACCAAAGGGATTAGTATATATTTTGTTATTGTGACTAAAATTGGGAAGTAACTTGGATTATTTTTCCACCAATCTAAAATATTGAAATAATCATCGTCATCACAACTTTCTAATTTACGTGTTTGTTGGTATAAAATCAATTCATTTAATAACAAAGACGATGATGATGTTTTTTGTTCTTTATTTTTTTTCGTAACATATTATAAGAATTAAATGAAATTAAAGATAAACAAAATAATATACTACTACCACTACCACTACCATCTTCATCAATATCACTTATATTATCATATTCATTTTGGTATAATACAAACATATTTCATAAAGTAAGAGAAGTGCGTTGTTTTAAATGAGTGAAATTAGCATATATTTCCATAGAAAAACTATCAACAAAACAATCAATTAATTTTTTTTTTTTTTTTTTACATGTGGATCTTACAAAAAAGAAATTTATTCATAATATTTAAAAAATTTTATTTTCATTAGCTGAATAATATTACTAAACTTATTTACATTTTCGAATTTACTAAATGCGTAACAAATACGACAAAAACTATATAACATCAAATGAGTTGTTAGATAGTAAATATTAGAAAATAAATTTATACATGTATAAAAAAATTCAGTAATTTAATTAGCATATTTGTAAAAAAAAAAAAAAGTATTCATAATTAGAAGTAATAAATTTAATTAAAATTTATTTAAAAGAAATATCACTTTGAAAATGATATCATAAGTGGAGTTCCTCCTAATGTCCTATTCTTATTTAAATCGTTCATTTTTATATTATATAAATGATATAAATGTCTCATTTCTTGTATTTTGATTAAAAAATTTTTAATTTGAAATATTAATTCTAATTTGATTTTAAAGTATATTTTAAAATACTTATGGCACTAAAATTAACCGATGTATTATCTAAAAACACATAAAACCTTCTATCATTAACATTATTTTCATGACAAATATTAATAATTATTTTAATTATAGTAAAACCAAAATGTGGGTGTTCCCAATATTGAAAAGATAAAATTCTTTTTTCTAGAACCAATGAATCACTAATTTAATGACATGTTGTAGTAATATAATATTTACCTTAATGTCTTTTCTAACTATCCGAAATTATAGAAATTTTACAAAAAATGATCATAAAATTTACAATTAAACTATCTTTCATTATTTAAAATTATTTTAATGTCCTCCTTCTACCCATTTTTTAGTACCTTTTTTATAATTCAGTTATAAATATTTTTGTATATATTTCTTAAATATTTTATATTCTACTATATTAAGTGGTAATTCTCGACGTACTATCTATTCTATTTGTCCTATTTTTTCTGCTTTCAGATTATATGTAAATGTAACCAAGATATTTCTCATTAGTAGTAATTTATGTTTGCATAGTTTGAGATAATTGATCTGGGTGATCTCTTACTATGTATTTTCAAGTGTCCTCATTCCTCAACCCTTTATAAATTTGTATTTTTATTGATAAATTTTACATGTTGTCTTTTATTCCTCATAATTTCTTATAAAATAATGTCATGCATTAAAATTATCTTTTTTATTGCATATCGTGGAAGATTGTGTATTACTAGTTTCATTTTCTTTTAAACCAATATCAACATCTATGTATTTGGGAATGCACTCATCGAAAATTATAAATGGGAGGAAATGAGATTATTGGAAAGATTGTGAGGAATATGTCAGCTACTATATGTAAAAAAAATTTTTAATTAAAAATTTAATGAGAAAAGTTAGAAAGGAAAAAAAAAAGTAGACACAACCAATAACAAAAAAATAGATTAAGATGTTATGATCTAACGGAGATCGCGATTGTTTATCGCCAAATCTTGAATACTTTGAATTTGCAATCTTGAAATTTTATCAAATTTTGAGAGATGTTGTTACTAGTAGATTGTAAGTAGAGAGATTGTAAGAGAGAATACAAGATGTTGTAGGTAGAGATAGTAAAATATTACATGAGATTTGTAAATGAATTGTGTCCTATTTATAGGTAATATTTTTTAATTTATGGATCAAAATAACTTTTAAACTAATCATTTTATAACTGTTGAAAAAGGTAAAAACGAAAAGTTTCCAAAAAATTGGCCGTTGGAATTGGCTAGGTTGGGCAGGTTCCACCTAGCCGTTTCCATCATGTCGGGTTAGTTTCCAATTCAAAAAAAGAGAAAAAAGAATTGAATAGGCCTACGTCCCATAGCCAAGCCAGTTTGGTCTAGCTTTATTGTAATCTGAGCTAGTTTCAAGTTTGGCTCTCACAGGTTGGCTGGGTCGATTTTTGAGCCAGAACTGACCCATGCCATCTCTACTGCACATTCAAATTAATACCAAGTTACTTTGGGTCCAGCCTACTAAATTTTTTTGATAAAAAAAATTCAAATTTTAGAAATAAAAAATAAATAATGATAGAGTCAATTTCAAAATTTGAGTCCAACAACTATTCGATTCGAATAAATCGAGTTTTTGATGGTCAAATAAAAAAAAATTCGATTCAAACTGATGTTGTTTAAGTGTTACTTTAAGGTAATTATATAAAATTAAGAAAATAATTAAATAACCAGAAGTTTAATTAATTGACAAATTATCTTTAAAAGTATAATTTTATTATGTTTAAATTTATTATTTAAAGGAGATTACAAAAGATTAATACAAAGTTAAAAAAATAATAATTACTATTTTCTCTTTCTTAAAAAATAATAATTAGTATTTTCTTTTTTTCTTTTTTTTTTTTAAAGTAAGACTCGAAGCCTAGAGAAAAAATTTTCTAAACTAACGTTCCAAATGAAAGGGAGGAAGTATTTTATAGTAAATAGAGTTTTTATGCTTTATTCATTTGATTGGAATATATATTCTCTTTAAAACTAGTAATTACTGACTGAATTAAATTTTTATAATAAGTTATTTTTTATTATAAAAAGGGTAAAATAAGAAAAAGATCATTAGTAAAGTTAATTATTTTGACATTATCAATGAAATTTATACAAATAGTATTCGGTTTAAGTAATATTACAGTTAAAAAAAAATAAACTAGAAATGCTAATCTAAATTTTCCTTCTTTGTTCATCTATCCCATCTCTTTTTTTTTTTTTTTTTCTTATTCGAATATTTGAGTTTCAATATTCTTACACTCATTAACCATTTTTTAAAGAGTCATGAATATGATAAATATAAGATCATCATTAATCACAAATTTAAAACTTTTCAATTATCCAATTAATCAATAAATAATTTTCAAACCTCCTTTTATTAAAATCCCTTTATCTATTGATTAAGTGTTCCATACAAACTCTTAATACATTTTGATAATTAATATAAATCCCTACATTTATATTTAATTAATATAAATACAAGAATACAAAGAATCACAATTTGTGCACTGTTCCTATTAAATTCTCATACCCTTTTTCTTGGCGGGGTCCTCTTTATCATCCGTCAGATGGAAGTTGATTAAGGCGAGTCCGATCACAGAGGAACATTTCTCTTTTCTCTCATTGCATAATGCTAATGTTTTCGCTATTTGGGAGAGTGTGCACCTGGCACAAGTGCATGCTCTCCCTCTCCCTCTCCCTCTCCCTGTCCACCTCTCTTTCCTTCTCTTACTCTCTCTAAAATCCTACAATATCGTTGGTTTTTAAGAAATTTCTCCTTCTGGGTCTTCTTGGTTTTGAATAGTCTTTCCAATTTCCTTTTCCAACTCCTCCTTTCTTAAAAATATATGAGATCTGCGGTCTACGGGAAACAGAGGAAAAGAACAGAATCCTCTGTTTTTCGCCCAAATAAGGTGTTCCTTTTTTACATAGATTCACCAAAACCCCCCACATAGAAACCAAAAAAACTATGAAAGTTACGCAAAAAGATTCGGAGAAATTATTGTGGGATCAGATGAGGAATCCAAAAGTGAATAGCAACATTAACATCTCCGCAGCTCAAAATAAAGGATTTCCAAGGCTATTGTTATGGCTAATCCTCTTTGTTTCTCTCACCTATGTCACCTACACACTCAAACTCGTCTCTTCAAGATCTTGCGAGCATGAAGAAGGCCCAGTTGAAACAACCCCACAGAAAATCGCCCTCGCCGATGAGACAAAATCCGAACCACAGAGAATCGCCCTTGTTGATGAGAAAAAATCTGTATCAGAATCAGAACAAAAGTCCATTTTACCTTTTCCGTCCGATCGAAACCATACGGCCCAGATAAAAGAACATGAAGAACCCCCAAAACAGAAAGAAATTCCAACAGGGATTGAGCACATTGTATTTGGCATTGCAGCTGCATCAAATTTGTGGGAACAGAGGAAAAACTACATAAAGGTGTGGTATCAGCCTGAGAAAATGAGAGGGGCAGTTTGGTTAGACAAACCGGTGACAACCCGGAAAGGAGAAAACCTTCCGGTGATAAAAATCTCGGAAGATACCTCAAAATTTGCCTACAGTAACCCTCACGGTCATAGGTCAGCACTGAGGATTGCTAGGGTTCTTACTGAAACCGTGAGGTTGAATTTGCCAAATGTGAGGTGGTTTGTGATGGGTGATGATGACACAGTTTTTTTCACAGAGAATTTGGTCAGGGTCTTGCAAAAATATGACCATAACCAATATTATTATATTGGGAGTTTGAGTGAGTGCCATTTACAGAACATTTTTTTCTCTTATAGTATGGCTTATGGTGGAGGTGGGTTTGCAATTTCCTATCCATTGGCTATTGCCATTTCAAAAATGCATGATCGGTGCATTCATAGATATCCTGGTTTGTACGGCTCTGATGATCGGATGCAAGCTTGTATGGCTGAACTCGGTGTCCCTCTCACCAAAGAACTTGGTTTTCACCAGGTTTGTCTCTCTCTCTCTCTCTCTTTTTCTCATGGGTGTTTGTGGTGGTTTCGTAAATTTTGTTTTGGTATGTGGTATGTTTTGACCTTTTCTAGCTTTTTCCGTTTCAATTTATGGAGGGTTTTGGATTGATTTTGTGTTTGTCAAAAGTGGGTTTGCTTGTTTCTTTGTTTCATATTATGTTTTGGGCGTTTTTCCTTTTGCTTTGCTTGCTGCCAATAGTGTTTTTTTTTTTTTTGGGTGCTTGTGCCGGTGTTATCTGTCTGCCTGCGTAAATAGATGGGATTGGGAATCTTTTTCTTGGTTTTTGTTGGTTTGCTCATTTTAATGGTGGTGTAGTTAGGAAACTACATCTGCATTTAAGTTCTTAGGCATTGGACTTAAATTCTACTTTATCGTCTTTTTGCCATTGTCTTGGTTTCTGGAATCGGAGAAACCAAACAAAAGATTTTTTTTTTTTTTGGTGTAAATTGTAAAAAGGTTTTTGTTTACCATTCCCCAGCTTGATGAACTCCTAGCCTTTGGCACCGCAACGATTCGGGCCTTGGGTCAGTCATGGGGACTTGTAGAGGGTTGAAAGAACTAGGAGTGTTTGAATTTGTGAATCAATGTCAAATGCTTTTAATGTTGTTAAGGGTTTTCTTAGTTTTCCCTATTCATGTCTAACAGTTGGTGTCTTCTTGGTGGATGGCAATTAGCATGATGTTCATGGGAATTTGTTTGGGCCTTGGGTCGACCCACAGGTTCTTGTAGATGGTGGAAAACAATGAGTGTAATGCTTGATATGCTTTAAGTTGTTTCAGAGGTTATTAGTCGTCTCTAACTGTTGGTTTCTTGGTGGATGGCAAGCAGTATGATGTATGGGGCAATTTATTTGGGCTTCTTGCTTCTCATCCGGTGGCCCCATTGGTTTCAATGCACCATCTTGATGTGGTTGAGCCAATTTTCCCCAATGCGAGCAGGGTTGAGGCTCTGGAGAAGCTCAAGGTGCCAATGAAGCTTGATTCAGCTGGTTTGATGCAGCAATCCATTTGCTATGACAAGCATAAGAAATGGACTGTTTCGGTATCTTGGGGCTTTGCTGTTCAAGTCTTTCGTGGGGTTTTCTCACCCCGTGAGATTGAAATGCCGTCGAGGACATTCCTGAATTGGATTAAGAGAGCTGATTTCACTGCATATTCATTCAATACTCGTCCTGTTACAAGAAATCCCTGCCAGAAGCCGTTTGTTTTCTACATGTCAGATGCCAGATTTGATGCTAGGATGAATAAGACCATAAGCTGGTATCTTAGACATCGTGTTCCACACCCTGCGTGCAGATGGAAGATGGCTGATCCTTCGGAACTCGATGAAGTTGTAGTTTTTAAGAAAGCTGATCCAGATCTATGGAAAAGGGTGAGCTCTTAACCTCTCATTGCACCCTTTTTATTATTATTAATTCTTGACTGTCACCATAGAGATTGAGAAACATAAATGAAATCTTATTCACTTGAACATAAATACAAGAAGAAAAGGTTGTAGATCTCGTGTCCTAGGTTGACCATGCTTCTGCGTAATGCCTTGCAAATCCAAGAAAACCTCAATGATTGGTGGACTTTGACCACCTCCCCGGCTAGTGTTTCAAATATCATATATAAAACTTTGATCCCATGTGGCCTTTATCCTTCCTTTCAAAGTCTTAAGTGACATTAGTTTCGTGCATGGATACTAAATGGGTTTTTGTTTTTTTGACCTTGTTTTGCAGTCTCCACGGCGAAATTGTTGCAGGGTTTTAGAGTCGAGAAGGAATGGAAGGATGGCGGTAGATGTGGGCTTATGTAGGGAGGGTGAAGTCAGTGAAGTATGAAGAAGTCAATTAAGAAACTCAGTCCTCTTCTTACTCAATACCTTAATTTCAATTTTCAATTTTAGGTCAATTTCTTTCATTTGCTTCACATTCACATTTACATTCTCAAAAGAATTTTCCCATATTAGAGAGTTCTCATGGGACCACTAGTAGAACAATCGATGGAAAACTATGTTATAATGTAAAGGAGTGGTTAACGTAGTTTTCTCCAAATCTTGTCATTCGTGGATGGCCTTTTCGTTGGATGCGTATGCTCATCAACATGAGCTAAATGCGGCAAACAAGATTGGGACTCCCTTTTTGATTATTTTTAGGGTCTTGTCTAATAAGAGCATCTCAAGCTTTGGTATTGCCTCCGGTCTCGGATGTTCGTTCGTCCTCTTCCCTTTTTTTAGAACTTCTAATCATTCACACAGGTAAAGTAAATCCATTGGATAAAGTTTATGAGTGACTATAAGATAAAATCTTAATAATAATTTTAAAAGTATTAATAATGCTCATTTTATGGTCATTTTCAAATTATTTTTAGAAAAAAAAATATTTGGCCGATCATATCAGTATCATGTAAAATAATCAAATTCCCTTTGAAATCCTCTTTGATCAGAAATGATTTAAATAATTATTTTAAACTAAAAATTAATTAAGTATTTATTCTCATAATTATGATTTTGGGGCATTGGAGGGATGGAGGGGATTTGAATGCCAAGTTGAGATTGAGGTTGCAAGGAGGGGTCCATGTGGGGTGTTTGGTTCAGACAGACAATGTGGGAACTGGGAGCTGGTATATCAAATTGATGTCGAAATTTTTGGACAACATGAAAGATGTCCATCAAATACTAAAATTTAATGGCTGGTGTCACGTGTTGGTCGTTTATAGGGCATGGCTAGGTACACATGTGACCTTATTATGTCTTAGTTTAATCGACAGATCTATTCCACTAAACCCCTTCCTACCCCAACAAACCAAGATTTAGACTATTTAAAGGTCTCTAATGGGATCTTAAGGAGTTAGATCAGATTAATGTCCAAGATTTTTGTATCTGTTTTGTATTTTTTTTTAATTTTTTTTGGTTATATAAAAATTATGAATATTATAAAAATATATAATTTAAAAAAAAATGAAACAAGAATAGCAATAATAACAGCTGCACCCAATACCCGAATCGGTGCCAACCATGGGCAATTATTATTCAACGTTCCTGATTGCGAGTTGGGCCTCTGATTTTGCATTGCAATGGTGGGGGCCATTCATTTTTGTTTTTTATTGTTTTTCTAACAAAATTGTCAAGGTTGGTGAGAAATGTGATGTAAGGAAAGTGGGGCATGACTCCATCGGAAGACCATACCTCGAAAGTAACGTCACGGTCAATCATGCACATACCCCTTTGAAAATTGAAAGCCTTCGTGTCACGACCCTCCTAATTTTTTTTAAAAAATAATATGTATATATATAAAAAAATATTATTAAAATATCTTAAAATATTATTTATCCCGGAAAGGAGCCTCGATCTTTTCTCCACCATACTGTCTTTTTCCCCCTAATCAAAATTTACTTAGCCCCTTAACTCCTTTGGAAATCAAACTCAAATTTAACGACAAGTAATAATAATAATATTTAAAATTTAATTCAATTGTATAATAAATAATTTAAATTGGATTCAAAAACTTAAATTTTATATAATATATTTTATTTTATTGTATTTTTTATATTATCATAATATATATTAGTATAGGTTATTAAATTACTCAATAAATTTTTGAATCTAAAATTCTATTACTCCAACTCAACTTAAATTCAATCAAACTTGAATCGAGTTAATCAAATTAAACAGTTGATCGAGCGATTCCCGAACTATTTATACTCGACTTAGTTCATATAATAGCTCTAGCTCATTCTTTTGATCACATTCCTTTATTTTCGTGTCTGAAATAGGCTCTTACGAGATGATATAGCATCATAAAAGCAGTAGCTCCTCCATAGTAATGCTGCATCATGGTCTAAAGTTATGATTATTTTGCCAAAAAAAAAAATCTATATTACATAGAACATCATCTATAAGCTCTATCCCTAAAATTAAGAGTAGGAATGGTAAGTTGCCTTCTAGAAATGGCATAACAAATTCAATTATCTTTGTTTTATTTTATTTATAATATTTTTAACAAAAATAAAAAATTATAAAAATTTTAAGATTTTAAAAATAGAAATTAAATGATTAAAATTATCATTTTCAATTATTTTTTCCTATTAGAAATTTTATCTAGTTTAATTTGCCTGTCAAATGTTTGAAAGTGTGTGCGTCTCTACCGCTCTATAGCTAATTTGTATTCATATTTTAATTAATTCAGATTTACGATTGAACCCAAATTAGGAGAGAACTCTCAAGCCAACTTTGTTTAAAAATGCATTATGGCTCCAAAAAAGGTCTACATTTGCATAGCTTGATCACGCATCTTCGCTCTTTGCATGCAATCGCACGGTGAGCGTGAGCACATAGCGAACTATTTTTTTACCTTTTACTAAAAATCTTCGCTCTTTGCTTCTTTTTAGCTATGCCTTCTTAAATGTCGTTTTTCAGAGGTATTTGATTGTTGCTTAAACTAAGAGATTGGGAGGTTTTAAGTCTTTTCATCATCTTGTACAATGACTTACACACAAAAAAGGGTTCCGGTTTATTATTATTATTATTTTCTTTTATTTATTTATTTATTTATTTAAATAACGTGGGGACGATGAACGTTGCTACCCTCTGTGTGTAATCATGAAAGTTTCTTTGTTTGTGAAATGTGTAATTTGAACTACAATTATTATCTTTATGACGAATCCTATCATCGCACTCTCACTAAAATACTAAGAAACCGAGAAATATCCTGAACAACTCGAATAGTTGGAACATACTTTTGCGAAGCCCATTATAATTGAGTTTATAATTCTATATTAAAAATTATTTTAAATAAAAATGAAAATTCTTACTTCGGACGAAATAAAAGTTTTTATCATGATTGAAATATGATATATATTTGAAAGTATAATTTTAAAGAAGAAAAAACATAATTCTGAGGAGTAAATAATATTTAAGGTATGTTTTTGGGGTGAGGTGATCCCGCTGCCCCTGCATATGAATGTTGTTCTTTATCATTAAGGTTTATTGAGTTGTGGTGCCTGGTTGAATGGTAAAACTAATGAACTTGTGTGAGTGGCATATCAGCATTTTCCACTCGAGAAATCTACCCTAGTGCTCCAATGTCCAATCTCCTTCGCCATCGCTTGTTGCTGAGGAAAGGGCTCGGGCTCATTCATAATGAGGTCCAATTTCCGGACTGACATTATGAGTCCACTAAAGCTGTCATTCAAAGAAGCGACTCTTTTGAAGGGTTCAATCCAGTCCGCAACTCTTCAGAGACCGAGACCGACAATTTTGTGCCTAGGAAAATGAGAAGAATCAATGGTTGGTTTTCAATTCGGAGCAGCACTAGCTAATTTGGACCACCCCAACAACGATGCAAACTTATCTCCGGCTTGTTTTAGAGAGAGAGAGAGAGAGAAAAAGCACCACGGGCACACGCACAAAAAAGTGACTTGGACCAATACCTCATTTTTTTTTTTGTAACAGGACCAATACTTTATTGGTCCGGTAACAAAAACATCGGATTCTTTTAAATAAAATTTTGAATTCAAATCTTAGAAATAATAAAATCAAGCACCAAAAAAACTCGTTCTTTAATAAGTCCGATAATTAACTCGAGTTGAATTAATTTAAATTAATAAATTTATTATCGAATATCGATGAATCGAAAAATAATAACAATAAAAGTGACTTGGAGATTATTGGGCCTGTAAAGGCCATCTGTCAGTTGGGCCTTCGACTGCATTCTTCTTCAAAGCCCACCGTTTTAAACCCGAGACCCGAGCTTGGTGCTCAAAGAGGACCGAAACGTTTCGTTTCTTAGAGCACTTGAGAGGGTTCATATTTTATCTCCATTTTTATCACCTTTTCGATTGCCAGCATCAATTATTATCATTTTTTTTTTTAATACATAAAGGAGGATTGAAATCAAAATATCTAAAAGGAAAATGATTTATTATTTGAATTATAATTCATTAACGATATTCTGTATTATTTGTTAAATTGCCTGATAATCAAAATTACTTACTTTATAATTGTGGGAATTACACTTTTATGGACATCGTACCTAATAGGATTAGTACTCCTTGTAAAGAGAAAGTTCTCTTTTTCACATGCGTGCATTGATCTGATCATAACTCAAACATCATTAATTTTTCCTCCAGTTTTCAAATCCAAGAATCCTAACTTACAAGTCTATCCTCCAATGAATACAAGAAAGAATGAAAAAAGAAATTTGCCCACTCCATAATTCCTTCCAACTCCCTTGCCTCTCTAGTTGATGGAATATCTTAAAAACCTAGGGGAATTCTCCCCACACGTTATGCAACATATATTAAGAATATAATGAAAAAGGGAATATAATCAAACTTTAGTTCCCGGGGAGATGAAGTATTAATCAGCAGACATGATATTCCCAATGACAAACTACATGACATTGCCTTCGACAAAAACTATATATATTCATCGATAAGACATCCATAATCGATAATTAGGAAAAAAAAAAAGCTTTTCTCAATAAACTCTTCCATATGATGATATCCTATTTAATAACTTTTCTAAATCATGCATCGTTATCCGATAAGAAATGCAATCACTATCAATGTCAAATTTTTCCATATTTCTGGAGGAAGTCTAAATTTTTTAGAAATTTCTAATTACAATCCTAATCATTCTAAAAGATATCAAACAAAAGAAAACTAGGATTTTCTACACCCTTAAGAAGACTATAAATACAGAGTATAGGCAACCCTCAGAGGGGGATTCAGTTTTTGACCACGAAAAGGAGACGATTCTATACATCGTTCAGAGAGGGGTTCTATATTCAGTTCTATATATCGTTCAGAGATGGATTCTATACCCAATCTTATATGTCATTCGGAGGAATGTTTCATACTCATTTACACACACCGACGAAGGTAGGGCTCCATGTCCAATTCGGTAGCCAGTTCTATATCATCAGGGGGTAAGTTTTCATGCCCAAATATATTTCACCAGAGGAACGGTTTTTACACTGATTCTACACACGATCAGAGGTATGACTATATACGTATGTTTTTATATTGCATCATATGGTTTCACATATACGACATATATAATACTTACTGTGCAATACGCATGCATGCTACATACACGTACCAAAATTCCGACATCCGCTCGACTGATACATCACATGACAGAGGCCACAGGGCCATATTTCTCTTGACTGTATTCAGTTTTCCTTTTGTTATTACCCTTCTTGACTTGAGCGTCGGAGTCCCTCAGTCGGGTCAATCCCGATGGGGTTTTTGTAGGTTTTTCATCGGAGGAGATCGGACGAACATATTGACGCAGGCTTCCCATTCGAGTCAAAAAAGACAATTATCTGTGGGGTCAAAAATACCTCCAACAATATCCCAAAATTGAAGCACAAGAAAAGAAATCAGAGGCGGACCAATGCCGGATCCAGAGTGGACAATTGCATTCCCTTAATTTTTTAAAATTTAATGTGTTTATAATCCATATTTATTTTGCATATATTTAACTATAATTTTACTTCACTTATCTTTTTTAAACTCATTTATTTGACTAAATTTCATATAAATCTTATTTTTACCCACCACATAACAAAAACAAAATATAATATCATATAAATTTTTTGTTCCCCGCCTCTTGGTCTTAGGTTTGCCACTGAAAGTAATGCTTGTAAAAGAAAAAGTACTAGAAAATTCTCTAGTAAATGATTTTTAGCTTCTTGTACTTGGTGAAATCGAATTGTATTAGTATTAATTAATTTAGTTAATAAAAAATTTTGAAATCGTATATTAGATATAATATTTATAATATGAAAAGAGTCATGGAGGTTAGATTACGACTTGAGCGAAAATAAAATAAAATAAAATAAAATAGATGATTATGATGAGGAAATATGTAAGGACTTCTCTTACAAATATCCGAAGCGCAAGTTGCTCTCCAAAGGGCACAACTTATTGTAGAACAACAAAACTATTCTCTTTCACATATGCAAAACCCTACAAAAGGGCAATTAGTGTAGGTAGCTTTCAATGCAACAACACACTACAAAAGTTGGCGAATCAAATTGCAATTGCTTTTGAAATGAAATATCATGTTCAACAAGAGAAAGATTAAGGACCACACAAATGCGAAATGATCTTGATATTTCCTTATTGTCCTTATTGGAGAAGTCTTAAATCTCCAAGACTGTGGGGGACACCCGAACCATTATGTGTGATGCTTGATTGTATTTTAGTAGTCATATAACAAAGTAGAAATAATCCCCAAAGAAAAATGGAACTCTTAAACTATAGCCACAAATGATTCAATCACACTTAGCTTTGTGGGGAGAGAGGGGGGGGAGAGAGAGAGAGAGAGAGAGAGAGAGAGAATATATTGATAATTGCAAAAGAGTAGGATAATTCATAAATTATTTACAAAATCTATACTAAAAGTGGAAAGAGAAAGCTGTATAATATTCTCTAAAACATCAATCACTTGACACTTGCAATCCACAATCCTATAGTAATCAAATGAAAATACTCTTGAAGTTTAAGGACGCTAAACTTACTAAACTAGGCTAAGCTAAGTAGGTCTAACGCGATGGAAGATGTAAAATCTCATATTCAAAATAGTATACCCTAAAAGCCCATATAGCCTTTTTCATTTAAACCTATGGTATTAAAGTATTTTGTATTAAATCTATATGTCCCAATCCCAACATAATTTTGTAACTACCATCACCATCCTTGTTTAAAACTCCGGCAATTTTTTGTTCAGATATCCAAACTGAGCCTCTCTCTCTCTCTCTCTCTCTCCCTCCCTCTATCTATCCAGCCAAGTCACGAAGCAACTGCGCACCCATCAAGTTCCTGTAAGGCAGATTTTGAGCTTCACTCTCGAGAAGTGAGTACTGAACTGGTTGACAGTCCTCAATGTGGTCTCTAGTGAAAAAGAGAGAGTTATGCGATGCAGGCGAAAACGCCAAGTTCACACCACTCCCACCATGTTGTTGTAACCCTAAAGTTAAGGACACATTGCCACCAAAGTTTTGGTGTGCATGACCTTCACTTGCATAGGACACTCCTCCTCCGGCTGCCGAATGATGGTTGTATGAGGTGAAGTCCAATTCCATTGCCCCAAATGCATCCGCGTTTACCCGGCCAAAACTTTGGTGGTGTTGGTGGTGGAGATGTGCTTGCATTGTCTTTGATGTTGCTTTTGTGTTACTCTTTTCAGGGTTGTTGATGATGGAGGAGAGACACTCGGACTCGATCCTTACAAGTTGATCCGAGGTAGGCTTTTGCTCTTGATCTCTCCCAACAGTGTCTTTCAAAGAACTTGGATTAACCCCATCGGATGTAGTAGTTGTGATGTTGTCTGTCTCCTTTGTTTCTTCTACGTACATTTCTTCCACCATAGGCTTCCAAAGCCTCACTCTCGCATTTATGAACCAATTGGACACCTATTCAAAAATTTGTGTAAAACAATATAATATATACAGACGCATAACTACAAAACATGTAGAGATATATGCATTTTTATTTACTTGTTGATGTGTATTATATTAGAAGACAAGAAACTCTTCATTGATAATGTAAATTAAATCTTAAAGGGATTATTAAATGAACAAGGGGGGCATAAGATAGGGATGTGGACATGCCTGACTTCTTGAAAGACCAGTCTGGCGAGCTAGAATGTGTTTATCAACATCGCTTGGATACCTGTTAATCAAAATAAGCTCACCTTAGTACTCCCTCAAAGTTGATGACATCACATATCGTAGAGAGAGAGAGAGAGAGAGAGAGAGAGAGAGAGAGAGATGGGACCTATGAAATGGAATCAAACCTGGGTACAAGAGAGGAACCCCCAATGCAAAAAAACTAGGAAAGAAAAGAATATATTTACAATTTATGTGCGTGTATGTGCGTATGAAAAAATGAGACCAATATGGAAAGATGAATCTTGGAATCTAAGAAGATGATAGATAGAAAATAACAAACAGTGGGGTGATGGCGGTGGAGTAAGTTTCTGTGAATAAATGATTGAGACTACGTGAATGCATATAAGAAACTTCATTAATACTACCGCAAAAAATAAAAAGCACTTTACATGTATCAATAACATATATGTCTATGAATATATATGTGTATATGTATATTATTTCCTCAATCTTCCTGATAGAAAGTTTGATTCACTCTCACATAACTCTTGTACCCTTATTCTTTTAGAAAGAGAGAGAGAGATTACGGATGAAGGAAGTGTTCGAAGAGCCAAGCACGAAGAACAGAAACAGAACGTTCGGGAAGGCCACGTTGAGGTCTCCAAGGATGAGCCTCCATCATGCTCATCTGTTGGAAAGCTCTCTGTCTTCTAATGGCTTGATCAAGTAGCCTAAGTCTAGGGGTTTCACCCCTCGTCGTGCCCCGTGCAACCGGGTCTTTCTCTCCCATGGCTTTCTTTGTTGCTTGAATTTGACTCACTATTCCATCTCTCAAACACCTAAAGTGTCTCGACATAGCCTTCGATGCCAAAGCCGAGTACACCGTGGCCGCCCCGTTCCCCGCCACTGCTTCAAATGATGATACCACTGCCTTCATCTGATCACAATAGTGCCTATATCTTCTGTCCACCTTTTTAAAGGGGAAAAAAAAACCGGTAATTTAGATTAATCAATAGACAAAAAAAAATTATGTAGTTCACTAATACTACAGAAAACGAAATAAAATAAATGTCTCAATTGTCAGGGGAGGTGTGCATTAATGGGAAGGCCCGCAGTCGCTTAATTAGTTCAAAAAGAGGGAAAAAAAAAGTATTCTTATTCAACCTTACCCACAAAGTAAAGAAACGAAAATTGGAGATCTTGTTTCAATAAAAATGTGATAATTTATTTTTCGCATTCATTTCTTCTATAAAGGAGACGAAAAAAATGGTATGAGTATCAGGAAGAGGGAGAAAATGAAGAATATTACCTCTTCAAGCATTGCAAGTAGCTTAGTTTTCCTCTTCTGCAATTCAATGAGTTCAAGTGATTGCAGAGATTTGTTCCTTGAAGAAGAAGCACTTCCATTTTCATTCTCAACACTTTCCCATTGATTATTGTTGGCGGTCTTACCTTTTGACTTATGGGGGTCTATTTGCCTGGTCCCGAGATTGCAAAACTCATTCAACAACTCTTGTGCAGGACCCAAATACTTACAACTTCTCAAGTGAAACTGTGCTTGTTGGAAATTCCCACCTTTTCCTCCTAAATACCCATCTTGTGTGATCATTTCTTGTTGAGGTATATATTCGGATTTTCCGAAAAACAGCCCGTCTGATCTCACGTTCGATGAAATGAAATTCATGTCATCATCTTTTGTGGTTGCGTCTCTGAGCTCGAAGGATTGTAAGCCAATACTCGAAGGATTGTTGGAGGAGAGAGAAAGAGAAAGCCCTTGACTAGGCCTCTCGTTGCCTTCACAAGGGAAAACACACCTTAAGGAGGACTCATGATCCTGCCATGCTGTTGGAGAGGAATCAGCTGTAACCATGAGGTGGTTGTCGCTTGGTGTCGTGGTCTCGTACTCCGGTTGTTGATAAAAATCAGCCTTTGGATTGGAAGATGATGAAGGGTGAGGATTGATTTTGTTGAAGAAGCCTTTCCACATGACTGTGTTAGCGTTGATCATGTCCATGTTTGAAGAGCTCAGATGGGTGTAGATCTCCGATGGCGTTGTGTTTGGTTCGAAGGTTGTTTGGATTTGCTTGATGAGATTATTGTTGTTTGGTGAAACATCTGAGTAACACAACCCGCTCTTTGTTGTTGATACTATGTTTGTTGACTTCTCTTGATCACCACTTTCACTAGCCATATATATATATTTCTTGATCAAACATATCTGCAAAACATATATATATTAAGATCAGAGAACATCCCGTCGAGAGAGAGAGAGAGAGGAGTTACCTAAAATAGAGGAATGGATTATGGGATAATCTTAACGATCTCCATAAGAGGAGGGTGTCGGCGTTTTCGTTTGATGGATGGTTGTGGTTGTGGTGGGGGAAGGAGGATGAACAAATTTTGATGAGAGAGGGGTGTGTAAAGGGATGTGTAGTGGGAGCCTCTCACCTTTTATCAGACTGTGCTCAAATAACCGAACCTAGTAAAGCAATGAAAGCCAAACCTAGGAAATGGAAAAAAGAAAAAAAAAAAATCAGATGTCTTCCCAGGAAGAAAAATAAAAAAATGGACCGGGCGACGATGATGATGACTTTCACCACAGCTTCAGATTTTATACCTCTCTCTCTCTCTCTCTCTCTCTCTCTCTCTCTCTCTCTCTCTCTCTATTTTTCTAGCTAAGTGGGTCAATGCACCCATGATATATAAATACTTCCAAAAAAGACTTCCCCAAAAAAATAAATAACCCCCTCCATAATTTCATAACCCCATCATTAGAAAAATCTCCGAAATCAATGAAAATACGTATAAAAGTAAAAAATAAGAAAAAAAATATTCGTGGGAAAGAAACACCCTTTGCTTTACAAAGTACTCTGAAACAGAATCAGAAACATCAGGGAAGGAAAAAAACAAAGGGGGGAAAAAAAAGATAGAGATTTTGTGGGTGTGGTCCAATGGTGTGCTACGCAACAAGAAGCCGCCACGTGACTTGTTCTTCTCATCAAACCATGAAAAGAAAATAAGAAATTAATAATTATATATTACGAAATCTAATTAACTTTATAAAAAAATTGGAGGGTTTTTTTTTTAGATCTTAGGAAGGTGCACAAATCCCAATGAATTATGTTCTCTCAAGTTGGGGAGTTGTTCCCAGGCCATTTCAGATATTGTGTCTCCTCAATTTTAGAGAGGGAAAGATAGAGAGAGAGAGAGAGAGAGAGGATAGATGCTTGTGTATATTGTAGTGAGAAAATATATTTTGCTAAAATTAGAGACTGTGGAGGACATAAGATGAGGTGGTCCTAAGTTTCCAACTAAATTTTAATCAAACCCAACCCTACCCCTGTTCTTGAAACAATTCTCTCTCTCTCTCTCTCTCCAGGACCAGTGTCGGTCCCAATCATGCAAATCTCCAAAACCCCATTTTAGGGTCAGGTGACACTCACTTGACTCTACAATAGGTCAGTGGCTTTCACGCCCTGTGCGAATGGGTGGACTAGGGTTTGGGCCTAGGCGAAAGGACTTTAATTTTTGTCCGTTAAAGGTATGTGGTCCTCGACCCCAAGCTTTCTCCGCCGCTTGCCCAATCTCTTCTCTCCCCCCCCCCTGCTTTACAAAAGGTGATGACATCATTCACATTTTTGGATTACCCAAACGGTTTTTTGAGTCATAGCTTTTTTTTTGGGTTGGGGGGGGGGATAGTACGCACCCTATGCGCACGTCTAGTATTTCGCCAATGCAACAGCATATGTGCACCGTAGTATAAGTACGGTTGCTACGGCATGCTACAGAGTTTTGGTACTTCATCGACTCTTTAATGGTGGGTACAAATTTTTTTTTTTTAATTAGTAAAATGAAGCTGCCAAAGAAGCGGGAGCTAGTGGTTTTCAACGACTGTAAATGATATAGCGAGGAATTTTTTTTCTTTCTATTTGTTGAATTTTAATGTCTAGGGACATTTTTGGGTAATTGTGGATCGAACAGTTTGTGGGTATTGATTCGAATTTGATTATGTAGAAAAGTTTTTTTTTTTTATAATTATAGCAGAAATTAAATTTTAATTATGGGATCAAAAATGAGAACTATTGCACTGTCTCTCTCGAGGAAAAGTCTTTTTGTAAGTCAAGCGGGTGATCTTAACTTGCAGTTTGGGTGTTGAATTGGCTCTTGAATTTTCCAAGTCCACGATTTAAGTAAGGAGCGATGGGTACAATGCTTGAAACAACTCCTACAATAGCCATTGCTTTCCAATACAATGTCCTTAGAATTTTCTAGTATCCATTGATACTTAGGGGAATAATGATCTTTAAATGGTAATCAAAACAAATCTTAAAAAACTTTAAATTTTATTATAAAAAATTTTAAAAAAAGATTGGAATAGTTATAATTCATTCTGATTAACATTCCATAGCACCGTTCCCATGAACGTTGATAACTTCCAAAAAATGATAAATAACCCAAATATCTAATCTCTCTCTCTCCCCCCCCCCCATTTGATAACTTACAAAAATAATAAATAACCCAAATATCTAAAAACTCTCTCTCTCTCTCTCTCTCTCTCTCTCTCTCAATTCGTATTAGCAATCTTCTATATTGTGCCCTACTTCTCTTAACATATTGGCATTTTTGGGCATTAGTATACTTCACAGAAAAACCATTAAGACGGCCCACCAAGAAATTTTATTCCCAAATGGCGGGCCATATCTGTTCCTTTCTTAGTTCTTATGCCTAATAATTTCCACATAGTTCCAAACGTTGTACAAAAACCTGGCCTCCTTTTTTGTTTTAATGGCCGTTAAAACTTTAAAACCTAATATTCCTCACTCTCCCATTATCAATTTCTTCGCCCAAGCATTTTGTGCTCAAACGAACTGTCAAGGTCTTGTGGATTCTTCTATCTTGTTGTATGATCGTTCTTTTATATAGATCAGATAAAAGATTTATTTCATTTCAACTAAGATATACATTTTTCAAACTAGAAAATTATGCATGTGATACTTTGTTACGCTATATTCAATTATTCTGGACATTAATTTTTTAGTTAAAATAATATTAATTTCTCCAAAAATAGTCCTTTGTTGATTTGTATTGTACCCAGATCTTGAGAGCAATCAAGGGACAAAGAGGAGACCTTGTTAAAAGACTTTGTTTAAAAATGAGTGTGTGAAAGCGAAGAGAATGAATCTTAATGTGTATCCCAAACGCACCAGTGAAACCAAGAAAAGCTGTCTTTGTGCCATGCTTTGCGTGGAAACTAATTGAATTCCACAAATACGAACTTGGTATCACTTGCTAAAGTCATTTTCTTTAGAACTATTGGGTTGTTCCCACACAAGGTGGATCATGTTCAATATCATATATTAAACAAAGAGAGCCAAATCCAAGTGATGACTATGCAATTTTGGACTATCTATTTATGATATATAAAAAAATTCTAGGTTCCCCAAAATGTTATATAAAATTGCCTTCTTTTCCCAAACCCCACCAAAGAGGATATTCTAAACTCATATACTTTTATACAAAAGGGTTATAGCTTGTTTTATAAATAAATATATAATAGTCATCAAGATATGCTTAATGGAAAGATGAAGATATGTTGTTGGATAAAATCCGGTGGGAGGAAAAGGGGTCAAAGAAAATGACATTTTTTTACACTTTTTACTTATTTTTCAAGCATATATACCATCATCACCTTTTTTATGATTTCGCATGTTTACATTATCAAAAAACCTTGGAAACCAATCACAGAAACGATCATGTTAAATGGGTATGGCCTAAATTATTACTCTTCGTGCTTACTTTTGGAGGTTGAATTTCATAACCCCGCTGCATTGATTTGGTCATGCAATCATTAACATATTATTTTTTAGCCTTTTTTTTCATTTTTTTTTGACCTTTTTTATGTTTAAAGTACTAATAATTAAATCAGATAGTTGGATCAGGAGTTACTTTTAACCCAAGGTCATTGTTAATCTTACTTGGACCATTATGCATTTGCCAATTTACTGTAGAACAGCTCGTTTAACCCATTTTGTAAAAGGAAACAATACAAATAATAATTATTATCACTATTATTATTATTATTATTATTACTATTATTATTATTATGGGCACGGCATAATCAATCTAAAAAAGGCGGAAAAGAATAATTGATTTGACAAATATTTATATATCGTAGAGATTTTAAATTTAAATTTGTTCATTTAAGAGAGAGAGAGAGAGAGAGAGAGAATTACTGGTGGAAACATTCTGGGAGTGGGAACAATGTGGTTATGTTGAAAAGTTTGAAGTTTACTTTTGAAATGGAGAGGCTAAAGTTTTATGTACATTTTTGACTTGAAAAAGGAGTGTGAAAAAATGACCTTGTTGGATGTGTGGAGCCATTCCTCAATTGGGTGGGATTTTTGTCAACTTGCCCCTTGAAAATGAAATATTTGCATCCTCTCGTCTCGTGACTCAACCAGGTTGCGTGTATTTGAGCAAAAAAATGTCTCCTTTCATACTCTTGCAAATCTAAAATGATTTCAACTCCATCATGAAAAGATTTACCTTTTCATTTTCGGTTTAAAATTCTAGTATTTGCTTTAAATTTTTTGTTTTTGGTAAAAAAAATACAATCAAGTGGAATCGAACCAAAAAAGGAGAGGTAGAAATGAGAAGACTTTACTGTTTGAGTTGTTCTTGAGAGAATGGTATTTGCTTTAGATGTCGGATAAATAAAATTCTGGTATTGTTGAACTTTACTTGATGGGATAAAAGATTGGTTATTGTTGTTATTGTTTTAGGTTTAACTAATTTTATTTTTCAATTACCATTTTATCCAAGAAAAATTAAGGATAATTAAGTAAATAATATATTTACGAATGAAACCCACATTTTATTTTGTTATCACAAACATGGAAATTCAGCTTAATTTTAGATTTTAATTTTTAGTTCCAAGCAGGCGAGTTCATTTGTAAATGAACTCTATGCTTCATTTTATCTCAAATGAATTGAAATGATTTTTCATTTGGTAACAAGTAGGGGAAAAGGAATTGAGTCAAAAAAATATCTTGTGATGTTTTTCCGAAACGAAGCTTCATGCATGATGCTAAATTCTTGAATGACATTTCATGAGGAAAAATTAAAAGTTTATATTAGAAAATAAAATACTATATGTAAAGGGCAGAGGTGGAGATTATAATTTTTGGGGAAATAAATAACATTGTGCAACATTTTTTGCACTATTTTTAAAACCTCTGGAGCAATATTTAAAAAATTTTTAATAACACTTTACATTGTTAAATATTTTTTTCTTTAAAATTTTAGGTTATACTAAACTGTGTTGAAAGTAAATTAAGTAGCCTAGACATGGTAATATGAGATTTATACATATAAGGCCTAACATTATTGGAATATAGAAGTTTCTAAAATAATTAATTAGAAACGAATACTTAGTTGTTTCAATGGGAAACGCATGCATGCTTTGCTACAAGTTGCAATAATTAATTCAATGCAAAAAATTCAAAAATTTCTTTTGTAATTCAAAAAAACCTTGAAAATATTTGTGGTCTCAATTGAAGCTTTTAATATATTATGGCCCTTCAGCTAATGGCCACACCAAGGACTAGCTAGGGCCTCCCACACCTCCACCACCCAATTTCAAAATGCAAAAAAAAAAAAAAAAAAAAAAAAAAAAGGGACCAATCGAGTAACCATAGAGAGAAGAAAAATCAAATAGGACCATCCATGCATTATGCACATCCACTTGATGAGGCAATAGGTCCCCGTCTTGGTCTCTTTCATACCATTTTGTTTTTTCTTTATGCTAATAAAATAATTTTTTATTCAATAGAAAACTCGTGATCAAAGACTATACAATGAGAGTACAATCTATAAATATTGTAGTTCTTTCCAGGGGGGTTTAGCAGACTCAACTAAATAGATCACGGCCCCTCTTAGATAGTGGCGAATCCAGAATCCAAAAGATAATGAGGGTAAAATATTTTTATAAATCAAAATATTTTATTTTTAAATTATAAATATATTTTTTTTTATGAGGACAATTTTGTTTTAAGTGTGGGGTAATTTTTCTTTCTATGGGGGTAAATATTTATTTAATATATAAAATTTAATAACTTTTTTTTTTAGTGGGGGCAATTGCCCCCACACTCTTCAATGTGGCTTCGCCACTGCTCTTTGGAAAGCTCAGATTAGGTGAGGTTGAGGCGATGAGAATTTGGAGTCTATCCTTAAAAAAATTGCAAATATGGAGTCTTTCATGATTTTACATGAACAGTGGAAAAATAAGATTTGTTCATCTGATAATGTTGTCAAAACCTAATATGAATTTTAGCTAATTGGCTTAATAAATGATTTTTACACCTTGGCTATATATTCTATTTATTTGTGTTCATCTGGGCTTGGCTTATAAATAATTGTAGTATAGAGAATGGCAAGGGCAATGATGACGGACAAGGCACTACTTAGTAAAAGTTAAAAAATCTGAGACTGAGGCTACAGTGATTTTATCAGATGTAAGAAATCAGCTGTGGCAGAGAGAGTTTCTGTTTTGAGGTATTTTTACTGTTCCAAGGTCTTCAGGTAGCTGCTCGAGACTAGCTCTTGGCCTGGACAAAACTTCTTAGGTGCTTACGTATGGGACGCAAGACTTTCAGTTCACCAGAACATCTTCTGCCGGGCTGTGTGCCCCACAGAGTGTGGACCCCTACCCTAGTCTACTTCTTCTGGGACCCCTCTATTCTCCATTTTCCTGTAATTATCTATGTTTATGAAAAAAGGTTTTTTGGGATTATTACTAGTTCTCTCTCTCTCTCTCCCACCTCACGAGCATATAAATATAAATTTTGAGAACATATTCCTTATGGCTTCTCTATGTTGGTCTCCGAACTTTGAAGACTTATATTAGCTAAACCATTGATAACCCTTCTTGGATCTTTATTTCTATTAGTGTGAAAATGTAGCAGACAACTATTTTTGATAAAGCAAAGGACCCCAAATCAAGATTTCCATCTACTTTAGCAAACATTAATCCCCTATAGGTTGCTGACCAAACAAATGGCCAACGATGGAGCAACTGATCAGTGATTTAACAAAAGGTCCCCTCTCCAACCTCTTTCATGTGGTGTGGACTGGTATTCACTATACATGGTATTTAGGGTATGTGCACCGACATTGTAGATTACCCTATTTATACTGTGCAGTTCTTTTTCTTACTTCAACAACACATACAAAATGCACTTTTTCGAATGACTTTAAGAGCATGCTTGGACAGTATCCAAAAAATTTGGAGAAAGGATTCAACCTTTACAGACTTTTCCTCTCTCTCTCTCTCTCTCTCTCTCTCTCTCTCTACTAAGCCGACTAAGACAAAGGATTAGTTTTACCAAGATTCTAAATCACAAGCCCCCTCTTTCAACGCATGAATGGTCTCACCGTGGAAAGGTCTTGATGTGGAGAATTGCTACACGTAGCCAGCAAGACTTTTTTAACATGAAAATTCCATGCTAAAATCTTTTCTTAGGAAGAAAATTGCAGGTTAAGGCCCTCCTGTGGGGCTCCCTCAAAAATAATAATAAATAAAAGATGGGGTAGGAACAAAAATGTGGTCCAAACATAAACCTTTTTTTCCCAATTATTAAACTATTAATAGACTCTACCTCACCAATATTACCATCATTTAGAATCTCTTGCTCAGGTGACAAAATGTTGATGATTGAGATGAGAGTTTCTACAATTATCCAAATAAAAGACACCAAAATTGGTGTTAGCCAGAAAAGGTTTGAGCTCTATGATACTAAGAGAAACCACCATGTCTGAACTAGCAGCAAACCTAGTACTTACAAGCTTAACGCGTATTAGTGTGCCCCGCATTCTTAATTGGCTCACTCACATTATATGCTTTCATACATTAGTGAAGGACAATTATTCCATCAGAAAAGAAAAATCATACATTAAAAATGTATTATTCTTAGAACAACGTTGCCCAGTGCGCAATATATTGATGTACACCGACAAGACTAGAGTCAATGCAAATGACAAAAACGATCTGTGGAAATAAATCTTTCATTTTTTTGCCACGCCTAAAAATCTGTGCGCTAAAAATCTGCGTTTCGCCCTTTCTTGACCATGTAATCTTTCTTGCCGTACACACTGCTTTAGCTGATTAATAAACTAAACCCCACAAGAATACTGCAATAGAATAGAATTATTGGTGAAGTTTCTTAATAGACATCTCTACCTTTGCCATTGGATGATTGATCAGAATTATATTAATAGTTATAAAAAGAAAAGTTGCAAGATAGCAACCTTAACATTTTCTTTTCTGTAATTTAAGGTTTTAATACAAGATTGTCCCTTAATTTATTGGAGGTGGGTGGTGACTTTTTAGGCAAATTATTTGGTAGGGTAGTGAAGGGGAAGTAAAACAAACAACCCACAATTTTTAATCCTGAATTCATGACCCATTTGGATAAGATCTAATATAATCTATCACGATTTGGAAATGCAGGGAATGTACCATGCATATGCATATGGTGACAGATGAAGCATTTGGCTAAAAATCAACACTGGAGTGAAAGACACGGAAATTTTTTCTATGAATTTTATTTAAAAAAAAAAAAAATTGAAGAAAGGGGGTATCTTAATGGTGTTTTTGTTCAATAAGGTTAAACAAAAATATGATACGCTTATTAAACTCTCTTCCCATTCACAGTGAAAATAAGAATGATAATGAGGAAGTACAGACAATGAATGGAAAAAACATTCTTTTTTTTAATATATATATATATATATACCATGTCTCAAATTTGACATAATCTTAATGGACATTATTCAAGTACACAGATTCCCACTCTGCATTTCTTAAAGAAATGAAACAACTCGGTCTAAAACCATGATTGAAATCCTATGGAGGAAACATGAGATATTCAAATGGATGCCATTTGCTCACTCCCCTTTGGTTCAGATTAATAAAAAAGAACACTCCCACTGTCCTTGTTATTCAGTTTCAATAATGAGCTTATATTATTTGAGAATCTCTACTAACCCTCAACATAAAGTACTCGAACAAGCATAGCTAATTCAACAATTTCCCATATAAGGAAGGTATACAAATAACATGTTTGTGTTCTTCGTCAAGTCATTTCAAAAATAAAATTAAAATTTTATATAAAGGGAAAATAAAATATGTTTTTGAGTCATAATTTCAAGAGGGAGAGTTATAACTTTTAAGAAAATGAATAATATTTAAAATTAAATATATAATTTTTTTTTCTTAAAATTTTAGGAGCAGCTGCTCTCTTTGATCGCCGGAGTCAAATACATGTTGCCATTTGGCTTCTTCTTCTGCTTCTTCCCGTCTGTGTGTGAATCATCATGTATCTCCGCTCATGTGCAACCCAAAACTTTTGCTGCTGAGCAAATTGTGGGATTAAAAGGCACACGTAGAGATGTAGACACTATTAATTATTGTAATAGAGATGGATACAGACAACTTACCAATTAATTGCCAACTAACCACACTGACCTAAAGACCTAGTCAGAAATGAATAATAGAATTCTAGATTCAAGTATGTGCTTTTGATTAGTTGCTTAAGTAAAACAATCATCAAAATATCTACAATTGTCGACTCGAGTCAAATAAACAAATCATAGAATTGCTCTAATCTGCAAAGGGGTAGAGTAAGTCCATGTAGTAGGTGAAGGAAGGTCAAAGATAGCATAAAAATCACTAGATTGTGGGTCAAACTCACATTTTTGAAACAATCAAGAGGATAATTTATGGACAAATAGTAGTAGGAGTCGATTCAAGATAGTGTCTACAAAATGTGTACTTTGGTACAACAAGCTGTTCCTAACAGAAAATACACCCTTTTGTCAGAGACATAATTCAAGAGATACAGAGAGAAGAAAACAATTGTTTAGGGTATCAGGGAAGTTAATACGGGCAAATGGGGGCTGGCCTGTGAAGTCCCTAACTGATCATATTATAAGCTAGAATGGAATATTCAACTACTTTAATAGGAAGATGAAGATGATGAGGTTGGGGTGTTCTTTTGCAGCATATATAATAGTCGTACAATGAAAGATCATGCTTTCCAGATTATCTGATTTTGACATAGGTGACCCTATATAAAGAATTGGTGGAGAGAGAGGTAAGTCGAGCACCCCAATAGTTTTCACAACCACCAATTTATTGGGACCAATCCCATTCCTAGAGAGCGAGCACACCCCGATAAGGACACGTTCAAAATGTTAATGGCATGTGAATTCAGGCTTTTGTTAAAAAGCCCTTTCAGCCCACCTCTCCAATCCTATCTTATAGAACGGCCATTTTTTTGTCACTGCACTGAAGCAGGGGAAAAGGGTAAAAGAAAAGGTCCGTGATTACCACAGCAATTGATAATTCTTAGGGCTCATTAATTTTTGGGGGCCGAGCTTCTATATACAAACCCTACTGCATACCAAGTACATACATTACATACATGCACCCTACATGCATATATAGCATGCATAGTGATGCAGGCATGCAGATATCCACTTCTTAGCGTGTACAATAGATTGTATGAATTCGGAACTTATGGCTGGAAGCCCATGTTCTCTCTTAGTAGTCCAAAATGACATTTTCAAATACAGACTTAGACTAACCACAGATAGTCCTCGAATGGACAAGCCCAAACTTGGGCCCCGTTCGGGGAAGACAAGCCTTTAATATGTGCCCAACTAGCAACAAACATCCAATACTCTGACCTTAAGGTCAGTAGCTATGTTCATACATCACTATAGCAACCTAAGACTACTAAGCCATGAAAATAGCCAATTCTTTGGTACAGAGAATTAAGCAGCCAAGTTGACAAATGTCCCACTCGAGAGGACACAATAGAACCCTACGGCACAACCCCAGTCCGCCATTAAGAAGGGTAAGATACATTTGAAGACCATGAATGAAATGCGAATATTCGAACTCATCTCCACGTGCATAAGACATTGAATTCATCATAAGCTTCAACAAGACTACAGATGGTCCCCATTTCAATTTGCTCGACAGCCCCATCAAAAAAAATTCTAGCCGCACACCACAATTAAAAAAGACAAGCAATTCTGCATCTAGACCTTGACTACATATTGCTTGACTTATCGTTAAGCGGGGGCAGCTCTTTGTTAGCACACGAGTCCACCTACACCGAACACTTGGTCAGCAACTCCAACTGTGATGGGTATACAGACTTGATGACTTAAAATAAAAAATAAAAAATAAAAACCCACTAATTTTCTGCCAATTTTATAAAACTTTAAAGCAATGGCAACCCTCCCTCTTACATGCTCCCCATCCTCATCTTTCCCGGTTAGATTCCAGAAACAGAAATTGCTTACTTCTAACTACGTAAAATGCTGCGAGGACATTCTTGGTTTCCAAAAAATGACTGTCAAAACTACAGGTAATGGATTCGTAAGTTTTGAAGAGAAGACTTCTGTTATTAAGTCAGTTCCAGCCCTGCCACCAAGGCCTCGCAGGCTAATTCTAGTTCGACATGGAGAGAGCGAAGGTAATGTTGATGAGACTGTTTATACCAGGATTGCTGATCCAAAGATTGGGCTCACAAAAAAGGGGATAGTCGAGGCAGAGGAATGCGGGAGGAGTATTAGGGAGATGATTGAAAAAGATGGAGCAGATGATTGGAAGATTTATTTTTATGTGTCGCCATATAGGAGGACACTCGAAACACTGCAAGCACTAGGTAGGGCATTCGAGCGCTCAAGAATTACTGGTGTGAGAGAAGAACCTCGTTTAAGAGAGCAAGATTTTGGTATGTACCAGTAATGACCTACTTTCGAAGCGACCAAAACAACAGATTTTTTTTTTTTTTTTATTGAACATAGAAAGCATGCATAAGCTCACACAAGATGTTAAAAACCCCAAGAGTGGTCATGTCTCAACAATTATTCAAGCAGGAATGAAGCACTATAGCGTGCCAGATTCATCAGAGTAACGCAATAAGAATCGGTTCTTTGATTACCAGGTAACTTTCAGGACAGAGAGAGAATGAGAGTCGAGAAAGCCATTCGTCTTCGTTATGGTCGTTTTTTCTACCGGTTTCCAGATGGGGAATCTGCTGCAGATGTCTACGACAGAATAACAGGTGATGTCCGGAGGCTTTCATTAACTTAACTTCTTTCCTTTTTTAAATTTCATTGCACGTTTCAAAAACTTACTGATGCTGGTGTGGCAGGATTCCGAGAAACTCTCAAGGCAGATATTGACATCGGACGCTTTCAACCACCTGATGCCAGAAATCCAAATATGAACATAGTGATAGTGTCGCACGGTCTAACATTGAGGGTGTTCCTAATGAGGTGGTACAAATGGACGGTGCATCAGTTTGAAAGACTCAACAATTTGGGCAATGGGAAAATGATAGTCATGGAAAGGGGCTATGGTGGAAGGTAATCCCATAACTCAGTTCGAAGTGCATATTGAGGTTAATGTATATCTTAGAGAATAGCTCACAGTCACAAGGCATAGAAGTTTAAAGCAATCCTGCATGCAGATATTTATATTTTGAAGCACAATTACGAAGCATGTAAACGTCCAAATTCTAATTTACACATATATGCCGGTTGATTGAATTAATGCAAGAGACCTTCCATAAGCAGGAAGCAAATAAATCATTTACCCAGTTAACACCAAAGATGAAAGTGTTGAAACATTGGCATGGAACACACAAATTAGTATAAGGCTTTTAAGGTCAAGAGGCTACGGAAAAGCCGACATCTAAGGGACAGAAAATCTTAAGAGTGAGATCAAAATAACAAACAGAAGACTTGAGGCCTATTCACACTCTTCCGAGGAGCTTGAAATTCATCTAATTACGGTGTGGTATTTGGAAGGTGGAACTTCAAATATTCAGCAAACCATACGATATCACATGTCCATACCCTGCAGCAAGCTAGGTCTTTGCAAGATTTAGATTGGCCCAATGAAGTGGAAATAGATACTTTTCCTGCGCAAAGCCCTAAGCATACATCATTAATTCCATCAGACAGCAACCTTTGACAATTTTGAAGAATTTAAAGGAATACCTAACAACAATTTAAGTGAAGAATCCTAATATTCTAAGGCAGTTCTGGCTCAAAACAAGAAAAACATTGCTTAGTATATAAGCTTTAAACAACCCCACAATGTTGACAATGCACGTTTCTTCCAGCATTTCCAAATCCATTGAAACAAGGATTTGATTTGTCAGGAATTGATTCGGATGTTCCATTCTTCCCATTGCACTTGTGTACACTGTCAACAGGTACAGCTTATTAATGCATCACACTGACAGTGAGCTAAGAGAATTTGGTTTGACAGATGAAATGCTGACCGATCAGGAATGGTAAGAATTCTCCCTAGCAATGAAGTAAGCAGCAAGTTCATTTTTATGCTCATGAATGCTCACATTTCTGGTTCCAAATTCAGGCAAAAGTTTGCACGACCAGGTGAACTTAATTATGATTGCTTGATTACTGGTCCATCTTTCTTCACCCACTTTGATGGCTAAGAACAACAATATCAAAGAAGAGTTCAGATGATGAAATTCCAGCTTGTAACTGACATATGTGGATGCCAAGATCTGGATATGTCCATAATTCTGTCATTCCTGCTTGAGGTCAACATTTGCAGGATGATACACTTGGTCCAATATATATTGCAAATACAAAAAGGAGTTGCAATAAAAAGACAACGAACAAGGGAAGACATTTTATTTATGAAAGTACAGCAATGATCAGTTTAATCCGAACTTCAAAACAAGAAGACTTCATTTTGATTTTTGGATTATCCAGAAGTGTATTGTCATATTAAGTGCAAAATCCACTTCAAGAATCATAAAACCAAGTGTCTTAGGTCCTTGCTCATCTGATGGATCAACATATAGTTGCCTATGAAATTTCTCATAATATTCTAAACTACATCATGAGCATATGCACAATGACCTAGGTTTCAACTTGACTTGTGGAAGCTTACCAGAAATATAACTTCATAAATGAGATCATAAAATCAAATATCGCAAATCTCACCCGATAGAGGAAACAGATGAGGCAAACCATATTAAAGAATTGCATCATGGCCTACCTGGAGTACCACCCCAGCAGATCCAGCCAACTTCGTTCCTTGGCACACCCACAAAATTAAAACAGTGTTATTTTTATTTATATAATGTCCAAATAAGAATGTGAAAGCTTAAAAGTAGGGTGTATGAAACAGGAATACCTAGCGTGATATAGGCATTTAGATTCCAGTATCGTTGTCCCATTAGAAGTCGTGGATAAGAAGAGGAATCCAAATAAAATATTCAACAGCAAAATAGATTTTTAGGGGCTTGTCTCTTCTCAAGGTAGGAATCCACAGTAAAATCAATATTTGTAAGTAGCAAGCAAAACAGAACTCATCGGAGGTATGTATCTTATACTTTTCTTCACGATCCCATACTTTCTAAATCCGTGTACACTCAAAGCAGCCATGTAGAAAAGAAGACGAAGCATATAGGTCTTCGTAAATCAATGGGTGAAACGGTGGCCATAGCCGCATTTGCACTGGGAAGGCAGAAGCTTGAGTCATCACAGGAACAGAGTTAAGTACATGCATAATCTGCACTTGCAAAGCAAACGCAGATGGATGCTGAGATTACACAAACGGTTCACACTCAATCGGACATGTACAGATTTTAAATGAAAAAATGGAGATTCCATTGATCGGGTAAATATAAAAAGGCCCTCCGGAGAGGTTACATCACCAGGCTTGGCCTAGAGAAAATATTTAAGAGAAAAGCAAAAAAAAAAAGTCAAAAGAACATTCCAGAAGCAAACAGGAAATATCACCAAAAATGAAACAAGAAAATCATAATGCAGGTGTGTCTACCCTACTAACAAAGAACTTTATGATGATGAAAAACTCCTGATTGGAGGAAAAAATCATCAGGTCCAACACTAATGTGACTACATGCAGATGCACCCAACAAGACCAAAAAGCAACTCTGGGCGCATAGAAGTTATGATGGTCTTCTTCTTCTAGCTGCTACATCTTCATCTAATTCGCGGTTTCCAAATGACCTATCACTGTTGCTATATTTTCCATCTCGTCTATAAAAACCAGGGCCTTTCTCATCCCTAGATCTCCTTTGAAAATCACCAAGCCGGCCATCAAGGCCCCTGTTGTAGGCCTTAGGACTCCCTCTTCCTTGGAAATCAGAGACTTCCTTGTTATGAGAATTTTGAGTTGGAACAAAATCATCTTCTGTGTTGTAACGTATTCGCTTCACTGCCCCGTACATATCATAACGTCTTACAGGAGGAAGTCCATACCTGAACTCATTTCTCTTTCTGTCATCCTCAGTTTCTTCATACCTAGTCCCTCTACCAAGTCCTACCATATCAGAGTACCTTCCCGGATGCATGGATCTATAGGACTCATTCAGTTTCATTTTACGTGGGGAATCCACCAGATCAAACCTCTCAGAACGCGAGCAGACCCTCCCTGGTGATCTCCTGTTTAAGACAGGATACCGAGGCTTGTAACCATGTCCCCTGAATTGAACCACTCCATCCTTCCTATCATCAATCCATCCAGGATCATAAGGTGGAGAACCACGACTTCTTTGCATTGATACAAAACTTGCACCATGACCTGGAAAAAATCCCGTTCGGTGATGAGGAGACCTCATCCGCCTCATTTTAGCTTCAGGTCTGAAGTTTGGAGATCTACTCCGATGTCTGACATATGGATTGCCACAAAAGCTAGGTCCATTCCTTCTCCTTGGGAATGACCACAAAATGGGAGACCGACTTCTGGACAGGGATGGTGACGTAGAGTGTGATCGAGGCAACTGAGGATCACCTTTTCTATCGGTAGGGGAAAAGCTTCTATCTCTCCTTGGCACAAAATGTGGACGATTAAATGAAGCCTCAATGCTTTCATCACCAACTTGTCCATGGTATCTTCCACGCAACCCCTGATTATTGACTCGTGAACTGTATTTTGTGGCCCGACTGCGGGCAACAATAGCAAACCTATCCACACTCATCTCTTCTGATGACCTCAAACTTGAATGCTTTCCAAATGCCTCATCCCTCTCTGCCGGTGAACCACTCCTTCTAAAAGGCCGACGCACACTGCTTGAAAGGCTATTCTCATTTTGTCTAACAGCACGGCTGGTTGGACCCAAGCTACTTCCTTTAACAATTGCACGTTCAGATGTCACAAGGCCATGATCTTCTAGCTTTGCAACAGTAGCAGTAGAATCATTTTCAGGCCCAGGACGGAGGAAAGCCTCCTGACCACTGAAAGTAGGCAATCGATGATTTTTCGGTCTTCTGTTGCCCTCTGAAGAATTAGGCCGTTGATCATCTTTGTGACCTCTCTTGTGATTGTGCATAGCATACCTGACAGTTTCAGATTTTCCAGACATGCTCTCCCATTTAACCAGAGAATCTTTACTGTCAGGATCACTTGATCTGAGAAGCGTCAGAAAAGAAAGGAAACAAATTGATGGAATTTCTGCACAAACAATAAAAAAACAATTAACAAATTTTACATTGAAGTAACAAATTGTACCTCCTCATTATAAAGTGGTTTTGTTTTTTAAGAATTGCATCATCACATTCTGGACCTTCAATTCGTGACAGAGAGCCCCTCCTGCATGGTCTTGAACCAGTTAGCCTATCACCGTTTTCATTAACAACCAGCTCACTACCTTCACGACCGAGAATCTTCCTGCTAGCGCCATCTCTCAGATCACCATCTGTATCTGATGAACATTTACGAACTCCCTGCAATCGACCCCAGCTGGAAGCTTTTGCATCAACTTCATCTCTAACCATGTTAGCATTTCCAACATACGTATTAGCAAACTCTGCAGTGTCATCTTTCAGTGGAAGCTGAACCCTCAAGTATGTTTGACTTGATTTCACAAAGTTGTCAGCTTCAGAATCAACATCTTTGATGTCAACAGATTGCTGTTTTGGATGTTCTTTTACCACTCGTGAGAAATGGCCAATTGAAGCATCAAAGCCATATAATTCTTTGTTGTCTGACCCATAATCCACTTGCTCAGCTTCTCCATCCTCCACATCATAATAATCCCAAGTATGGTGTATAGACTCCCTGACTTCCCCATCTTCGTAAGGAGAATCATATCCATCCTGAATCTCAGTCATTTCTTTGCTTCCAGCTAAGACACTGGCGCCATCTTGAGAAACACCCAAGGAATGGTTGTCCTCAAAAGGTCCTCTTAAATCCACCCTATCAGAATCATTTATATCAGTGTATTTTAAGGCATCTTGAGAACTATGTTCACAGGGAGCATCCAACAACTTTGTATCGTTTTCATTAGGTTTTTCAATGGGTTCCACAGAGTCATCATGCATATCTGCAGCAGCTTCTGCATCAGTTTCTTGAACAGAAACTCCTGGATCTTCAATTACTTTATCCAAAACAATGGTTGACTCATCTACAACTAAAGGACCAGGAGCAGGCTGGTCCTTGCATAAAGGAGGTGACTGCTGAATTTGTGTACCATCTGAATTTAAAATAAGGTGCTCTATAACAGCATCAGTAGGTGCAGGACTTGATGATCGATTGTCTTCCTCAAGAACCATCTCTGTCCCAGAAGCATTCCCATTATGACATTCGGTAAAAATTGTACTGAAACCCTTACCATCGCCAACTTGGATAAGTGTATCATCTTTAATCTGAAGATTCTCAGTCACACAAGTAACCTCTGAGAATGCTTTCAACTGCAGGGAAGCATCCTGCTTCTCAGTTTCCTCCAACTGGGCAACAACACATTTATCAGCATCTTTTATAAGGGTAGTGCCACAGTTCCCATTATCAATACATGTCTCAGCAAGAAAATCCCCAGAGGAAGAACTAAATGAGCCCTTTCCAGCATTTTGATCAGAAGAACATGCCTCAGGTGTTCCTGAAGAAACAGTAATCACATCCATGTTTACAGCATCCTTATCAGCAGCAACAGAAGTTGAAGGTTCTACAGGATTATCAGCTGAATCACAAATAGCAGCACCAAGGGAGGCATCATTATTGGAACATCCGTGAGCTTCAAATTTCCCCTCCTCAAACTCTTGAGTTTCCAAAGTTCTCATGCCTACAGATAGCTGCAGGTTTTCAGTATCACATATTGTATCTCCAGATTCCTTCAGGGTTTCATGGCCTTCTCCCCTTTCTTTTTTATCATCACCCTGGACTATCTTGGCACCAGCAGTAGTTCCATCAGCAACATTCTTCTCAGAATCCACATACCCAGAGAAAGGATGCTCCCATGCATCCATCTCAGTATTCAAGTCCCAGTGCAACCTTTCATCTCGCAAAGATAACTCATCTCTTCTTGCTGCCCTGCCATCCCTTTCGCCTAAACAAACCGGTGAAACCACTACAGCACTATCTTGCAAGTCCATATCATTTTGAGGCAAAATACCTCGAGAATTGTTTACCCCAGAGGTCACAAGTTCTTCTCCGGGAATTGTGGAGACGCAGGAGCTAGTTCCTTGATTAGAAGTTTCTGCAGAGTTTACAAAATCTCCCTTGGGCAATGCCTTTGACAAAGAACATGATTCATCATTTGTCAGAACTTCATGAGGACCACTGTTGGAAAAAGAATCTCCAAGCTTATGACCCTCCTCAACACAACCGACATCTTCTTCCATGCTACTACTACATGCAGCAGCTGCGAGTATTGAAATGCCAGAGAAATCTTCACCGTCTCCAAGCCTTCTATTTATTCCTAACAAATCCTTTCTTCCAACATCTGAATCCATATCCACAATTTGGCCCATATCAACTGCAGATGCAGAAGCAGAAGCACCCAATGCTACATGTTTACAGCTCATCACTGAATCCATATGACGCGAAGAGCGCTTACCCGTAAGAAGCCTCGCTGCATCCTCCCTCCGTGGAGGAAGAGTTCTTCGTGGTGGAGATGGTGACCTGAACAAAAACCTCCTCTTTTTAATAGGCACATGTTCTGCCTTCTCACTGAAACGGCATCCAAGAAGAGTTACCCCAAGCTGCAAAATGGAAAAAAATGACAGGTGTGTAAGATATATTGCAGGAATTATGCCTATCAGAGAAAAACCATCAACCTATATTATATATTCATAAAAGAAACTGAAACAACCAATTGCTCGAAAAGCTTAGCCTATATATTTTTGAGCTTATATTCAGATTTAACACTCTCCCACACATATCGGCCCATGATAACAGTGAAATTTTGAATTGGGTGAAAAGGTGCATGTCAAGTTTTGAACTCAAGATCTCTTGTTCTGATGTGAAACAACCAATTGCTCCAAATGCTTAAGCTAATGGACATGGTATATTTATGCATTTACGTTATAACAAAAATGTGAAGTATAACCTTCTCAGATTCAGACACTGGCATGTCCAGACCTTCAAGATTGTCTTGTAAATGTTCGCTTTTCACTTCAGAGCTTTTTGCAACTGACTTTCTTGCCCGTCTTGATGCACTCCTGTTGCCTTTTGAAATACTCTTCCAGGTCAAACCAGAATTTATGAGGCTACTAAGCTCCAAGCCAACTGTGCTAAGCATGCTATGGGGCGAGGACCCTTGACCATCAACAAATGGTTTCCCACCACAAGATTTGCAGAATGCTGTTGCTGCTCTTTTGCGGCTTACCCCAGTGGTAGAGGCAGAACCCGAGGAACAAGTACACAAGTGAATCTGCACCAATATAAACACTGCCCATTAAGACATTGTCAGAGTCGAGATCTATTTACATCACATGACATCTTTTTCAGAGAACAAAGCACACCATTAAAAGTGGCCCGTCATAGCACAATGTTCAGGTAGGAAAAGGAGTCCAGAAGCTTTCAGACATCAAGGCGTTCAAATATCTAGGCCTGTGAAACATCCAACAGTTCCGTTACACCAACAGCCACTAGCATGAATATAATGTAGTAGTCAATAATCTAAGGAACAGTTATTGAGCAGAGAACCGACAGTATTGTTCCATTTTATGGGGTGTTCCCCTAATCAAGTTCATCTTATTAGGTCCTCAAGATAGAATAATAAGGTAAAGAGAAGATAACTGCAAATTATGAATCTCTTAAAGCATAGTTCGCAATAACTCTTTTCAGAGGCACTGCCCACACGGTCCTCAGGGACAAGAAGAGTGTTTCCTTCACAAGCAATTAGGCAAGAAGAGGGTGGATAAGTAGCTATTAACAATAAGTCAGATCCAAAAACCCATCTCACTCATGACAATAAATGTCATCGGCACCGGATAGGGATGGAGAAAAATCACTCCAACGTCTTCAAGTCGAGAACCTTCTAAAACCCATGAAGAATGCAGTCGACATCTGCGAAGGAAACAAAAAATTGCAAGAAAAATCTATCCTCTATGGTTTGCCAACTAGGTAGATGAGCACAAAACCTGTAACTCCTCAACTTTCAGGACATCAATAGTAGCTAGTGAAGGGCACAGAGAGTCCATTAACAATTAAGGGTTGGTTATCCAATGGTGATAATAAGAGAAAGCCCCAAGAGGGCAAAATCGTCAATCAATCTTCCGAGTCAGAAATTGAAACCGATGAAATCAACCCATCGAACAAGTATTGAACAACTCGTTGATAAGCTGTCCTCCTCCCCCCAAACCCAACTACAGACGCACAAAATCGCGCTCTATCTTCCATCAATTCACAAAATCTTCCACTGTTTCGAGGAGTAATCTCATCAATTCCACAATCTTCAAACAGGTTCTGAGAACTCATATCGGAAAATGAACTCTTCTTAAGTGCAAATCACACAGATCTTAAGAAAACCCTACGGCTTTCACATCTTGACGAAGAACAAGAAAAAAATCCTAACAAAAAGATAGAAGAAAAAAAGTGGAAAAAAAAACACTTAAAAAGCTAGGGTTTCTCCAATACCTGTCTGTATATAACACAAAAACACGGATCGATCTCCTCCTTCCTTCTTCAAAGCCGCCACAGATTCAAACTTCACACAAACCACAATACCAAAGACCCACTTCGAGAATCCAACACACGACCGGTGAACAAGTAACCGAAGACGAAGAAGAAGAAGATTCGATTCCACTACTTTGCCTTTGCCTTTGCTTCTCCGATTCACTAAATGCGATTCGTCTTCACCACTCTCTCTCTCTCATCCTTGCTGCCCTTTCCTTCCCCACAATCCTTTTCCAATACGCCATCACCGCGATCCCCTTCTTTTTTACTCTATCTCTCTCTCTCTCTCTCAAACAGTTTGTGGAAGTATGAACACAAAACGGTATTCGCTCACCACGTATTTATGATTGGATTCCTACCGATTCTGTCCTCGGGTTTTTTTATTATGACAGAATTGCCGCTCCACCAGACCAAAAAGTCAACATCGCACAGATTTCGACAGTGATCAGCGGGAGACTGCGATTTTGCGTCCAACCAATACCTCCGATTTCCACTAAAACCTTATTATAATACGAACCCTTACCCTAATTAACTAATTTTTATGAATAATCCCAATTAATTAATTAATGGCATAATTAGGGGGAAACTAATGTAAACTAAGACCCTAGAATCACGACTTGATTAGATATACACAAAGTTATTTTATTGCATAATTGGTTTGCTTTTCTCTCACGTTACCTACTTTTAACGTTATCTTTTTTTTTTTTGATTACACAAAATTATAAAAATTATAAAAATAATTTTTTATCATTTCAATATTCCTACAAAAATTCACATATTTTAAACATTATCAAAAAGTGCTATTTGCCTTAAACGTTATCGGATAATATTCATTATATTAAATAAATCATTTGATTTTAATATTTTTTTTTTAGTATTAGTTTAGTAATTAATTAATTTATGAGCAATCAAAACATTTACTTACCTTATTTGATTTTGATTATACCAAATAATATTTAGTATCAATAAGAAAGTAATAAATAACAAAGTGTATCTCTTTATTTCCTTTTTTTTATACATCTTTGTTATTTCCTTTTTTAAGCACCATATCTTCTATTTTTGAAGACAATATTTTGATTAATTTTAGACGTGTTTATATCTCTAAACATGTTAAAAATATGTTAAATAAAAAATATTCTATTTTCTCCCACTTTTATTGAGATTGAATTAGCTTAATCTTAACATGGTAGATCGAAAACCCAAATAAGTAAAAAAATAAATAGATTAAATTTTGTGTGACGGTGTATTTCAACGTATTATATAATTTTATTTAAAATTATTCAAACTTTAAATTTCATTAAAAATATTTTCATTTTTTCATGTTATACAACGCGAAATTTGTAAAAGACAAGTGTTTTTTTTTAGTACATAAGAGAGATTCGAAATCAAAATTTTTATGAGAAAATGGTTAATATCAGTTGAGTTATAATTCATTAATATAAAAAGCAGATGTTAATCCATCATATTGCGGACTCATTTGTAAATTAGAGCACAATATATGAAATATGATACTTGACCAATTTTATTTTATTTTCCTCATAAAAATGTTACAAAATTTGTTATCGGCCTTCAAGGGAATTATACTCGTTACCAATGTGCAACCCCTCCAAAATTTTTTAAAATATATGTATAAGGTCATATATATAATTCTGAAAATTATAATTATTATAATATAAAATCAAATGCATGTTATAATTTGTCCAAAAGCAGTCATGTGAGAACTAACTATTTATATAAATTTTTAATATATAAATAATAGTGAAAACCAGAGGAATTTGCCATTTCAAACGGCTTGTAAAGTAGAGACAAGTGGTGAGTTTGACTCGACCTTTTGCTATTGAAATTTTAGAGAAAATTAAAAAAATAATATTAATGCATTGCATTCTTATCCAAATTACAAAAGCAATACCTCAGCTCTTGAAATTTCAAGGGAAAAGGCAAAAGATATAATGTTAACACAAGCTACAAGAAAGGGTTAGACAAAGATAATGCCGCAAGCCACAGCTATTTGAAAAATAACTATTGACATCAATGACATTTGGTATAATAGTTAGGTTTTTGTGTTTTTTAATAAAAATTATAAGTTTGACTCGTAATTTGGATACGAAATTGACTATGTTATGAGATCCCTATTCTTTTAAGAGGGACCTAAATTCTGAATATCGTGTGATAAACTTAACAGGTAACCTCAAAACCGTCATTCCCTATTTTTAAGGGTTTGTTGGTCCAAATCTATGTTTGTACTATATGGGATAAGGTAAAGCATAGAGTGGGGGTCCAGTCCAAAGAGAATAAGATTGGAACTGTTAAAGAGCCCTTGGCTCGTGCCTAAAATTGGAGCTGTTAGGCCTAAAGGATGTCTCAAAAGAAGTGGAGGTAAAGGAAACTTTGACAGAGAGAGAAACGCAAAAGCAGCACCGATTCACCAGAAAGACATTAGTATTAGATTCAATTTCAGATGTCTCCACCTTCATAAGAAAAGTCTTGAAGTGTCACCACACAGATCAGAAAAGAATGTGGAGCAAAAACCTAGTTCCTTAGTTGCAAATTGTAGCCATCTTTATAAAGAAAGAGAACATGGAAACATCATGAAGTTTTCATTTTCTTTTCTTTGTTGGTATATAGGAGAGGTTTGAATTCAAAGCATCTCATTAAACATACAAGGGCAAGAACACACGGCGTGTAAGCTAAGACACATATATAGAAAAGAAGTAGATTAAAAAGTAAACTAAATGCTAGATGTAAATTATCATATCGCTTCCCATCTTTAATACAAATAAATGGGCTCAAGGATGATGCTGGTAGACATTTTGAGATCTCTCATAGTTGTTTGACACATCAGAATCTCATCAAAGCAGAACTTTGTTTACCAGCTCACAAATTGATATAGTAGCATTAACCTCATTCCAAAGATGTGACTGCTATCAGAGATAAGGAACCATGATAGAGGGGCCTCAGAGGAAACTGAAGAACTCTCAAATTGCCGGTAAACGGTATTGGCTAGCTCCTCGTGACTCAACTACCATTCAAAAGTCCACCTATCCTTGTAAGGCACCCTAAGATTCTCACAATCTAGTAAAACTATCCAACACCTCAGTGAGAGTGAAATCTGGAGGCGATTCTCTACAAGATGACAAGATCTAATGGAACATCAAGCTGAACACCAAAACAGAGTCATCTCTGATGATATATCCAAGCATCAAATTTACACTGAAAATCAATTTCATCTTTCAGACTTAACCAAGTTACCTGTATTAGCTTCACCTGAATTTGTGAAATTATAAACTCCATGAACATCAGTCGGAACCAGCTCAAAAGTGAAAAATAAGAATGAAAAAAAATAATGTGAAATCAACAAGACGAAGTAATCACAAGGGGACAACATGACCACACCCTACTAAGGTGAGCACCTAAGAAATCTATAAGAACGAAAAAAAGTAATGTGGAATCGACAAGACAAAAGTAATCACAAGGGGACAACATGACCGCACCCTGCTGAGGTGAGCACCTAAGAAATCTATATTCATTGAATCCTACTGGCTCTCGCAATTTCCGGTTGTGATTCTCAATTGCCGCAGCCTCTATGGCTCTCCATTTCATCTACAGAAAGCCCTTCTCCACCAAACACACCCTGCTGAGGTGAGTACCTAAGAAATCTATATTCATTGAATCCTACTGGCTCTCGCAATTTCCAGTTGTGATTCTCAATTGCCGTGGCCTCTCTGGCTCTCCATTTCGTCTCCAGAAAGCCCTTCTCCACCAAACTTCAAACCCTTTTTGAATATTCGGACAATCTTCACCAGAGTTCAAGAACCGATCGAACCAGGAAAGTAATATATCCTGTTGCCAAGCTAGAGGAAGCGTGAGGATTGTGTTACTAAGGCCATCTTCAATTAAATGTCTGTCCAGCCCTTTTGATGCTCTCCTCATCCATCCAAAGTCATCATAAAATGGCACCAACCAGGTCCTCAAAAGCAAGCACCTTGCATCCTTAGAGGCCAATAGTTGCCCTTTACCAATCCCAACAAACAACCGAGCTGTGACTCTGCTCACCTCATATCTATGTATTGCAGGCACTTTAGAATGTGCATTAGACAATTCAGATTGAGATGCCCATATTTTCAAAAAGTCCTCAGCAATTTGCCTATCTATCAAAATATCCAAAATCCAATGTAAATTATCCGCTTGCCTTGCAATCTGTCCCACATCCTGCAAATCCGAATTAGCTGCCTTCAAGAAGTAATTCCTAAGCAACTGCATACACTCATCAGAAGCCGTGTACAATGACTCCTTTCGAAGATCATTATGGGATGAATTTTCCCTAAGCATTTTCAACACCAACGCTTTCATCTCACGTCTTGCCTTCTCATCTTTCCCCTCAAGAACAACCTGTAAAAGCCTCAACAACACTTCTTCATTGCCACTAGTACCTTCCTCAACCCCATTATTCACTTCAATTGAAACCCTTTTAAGAACTTCCCCAGCTCCTGCACAGTCAAGGTGCAGCTGTGACAACACCGAAGCCACCTTCTCTTCTTCATCTTCAGCCCATGGTGCAGCCTCCAAGTACTCCAAACAAGACAGCACGCCCGCATCGAACCCAATTGCAGATGAAACCTACAACACCAATCAAATCAACAGTTCAAAACTTTAACTTTTGATCCAAAAAGTGATTGAAAAAGAAACTCTAGTGCAGGTGGGACTTGATGAATTTTTACCAACTGAACTAGTTGAGTTAAGCATACCAGCATAGGACATAACACTGTCAGTTACAATGTTCTAATCATTTCGGCAATAGTGCTATATAAGGAAGTTCAACTAATCAAAACTTTCTCCATTAAGTATCAAACAATATCAAATGCTGGAAAGATAAATGTGTCAACTAACATAATGATAAATAAAGTTATACACAAAAACTTTTACCTTCAAAATGCCAAGCACTTTGGGAACATCTTCCTTCATGAGCTTCTTCCTCAAATCCTTACAATACATCAACCTCAACGCCTCGATATAAACCTCGACATCGTCACAATCTGCGATCTCAACAACATAAGGAATCGATCTCTGCTGCTTCACCCACCTATCAGAAAGCTTGACTGCAAAAAATCTACTATGCCCTACAAGGATCTGGCGATGAACATTCATAAAAACACTAACCCCATCTTTGGAACTCAATGTAAGCCTAATATCACTCGAAGCCGGATCATTAAACTGGTTTCCGGGACTTCTATTGTTCAAAATCTCTGAAATTCTCTGCAGCATAAAGGCTTGCTTATCCTGTGCTGAAATTGGGGGTCTAGCAACTGAAACAGAGAAATTCTGAACTGGTGTTTGACATCTAGGATGACAATCGGGTTCCGAAGCCATCATCTCGAAAAGGGTCGGGCTTGATCGGGTTTTATCGACGGTAATTGCCGTCTGAGGCGGTGGAGACATTGGGTTTAATAGACCTGCAGTCAGTGCAGTGTTGAATTTGCTGAAACTTGATGGGAACTGTTCTTGCTGGATTGAATTAACCGGAGAGAAATCCATGACCGGAGAGAATCGGGTCTTGAAATCTGAGGGAGACCAAGAAACAGAAACAGAGATCTGCTGCTGATGCTGATGCTCTGTTTCTTGATCTGGGGATGAGGGTACGGGAATAGAATCTTGGGCTGCTACGGAGACGATTGAAGGGCAGCACCTGGAGTTTTCAGGGGAGACAATGGTGGGAGAGGAAAGAGCAGTAGTCGCAGAGGAAGAAATGGTGGTTTCGCGATACTTTCGACGCTTAGATTTTGTGGGTTGGGCTTGGATTTTGATGAGATTGGGATGAGATGTTGTTGTTGTGGCCATATGGGGTGCTCTGTTTTAATTGACCTGTATGTATCGAATCCTTTAGGCGAGAGAGAGAGAGAATGGGCTTTTGTTTTTGACGAAAAAGAGAAATGTGAAAGGGAAAGAAATTAAAAATGGCGGTGGATACGAGACGTGTGTGTAGTAAAAGACAATGAGACCCAGCGCAACATTAAATGATCTGGTGCTGGTGGGGGTGTGAGATAATTTCTAAACTCCAGCTTTTGTTTGTGTACGCATGTGAAAATGTTTTCTCTCTCTCATCAAATTTTACGAGGGAGAAAGAAAGAGGAGAGATAATGGGAAGGGTCTTGGGCGTGGCTGCCGAGGACTAATTTCATTGGTATTCACTTGTCATCACGCAGCTCTAGCGAGCAGAGGGAGAGAGAGAAAGGGGGTGTGTGTGTGTGTTCTATGATTGCTCGTTTGTTTTCGCATACAGACCTGTCCTTTTGTTGCTCATGACTTCCAATTGGTGGGGGCAGACACAGCCAGTTTGTCTTTGTATGATTTTCCATTTTTACTTTGAGGACTTTGGTTTGGGCACTTCACTTTAATCGAGGGCTATAATCTCTATCCAATTTCAAAAAACCAAATATTTATTTGATGGGACGTGGCCCAATAACCCGAGCTAAGAGAGTTGATTTTCAAAAAATCTCACAAAGGGTGTTTATCGATCAATCTATTGAAGGGTCATAGTCATCCCGATCATTCTATTGAAAGGTCTTAATCATCCGAATCTACCGAACGATAGGGTCTCAGTCGTCCTGATAACCGATCATGACCCTTCGAGTAAGACAGTCACTCCGACCGAGTAAGCAAACGTTAGTCTCCCGATCGAACCAGTCCTGAAGGTCCCTTATCAGTCGAAGCAACCGATCGACACGCAGCACTCTAAACGATTCTAAAGGAAGGTCAAGATCTCCTTAATTTCGGTTTCCTATTTCACAATGGTAAATCGTGGATCTCCCAGAGAAGGAAGACGTCCCTCCCGAAGAGAAATGTTTCCCGGTATATAAGGATCATAATCAATTCGTAATATTAACCTCCGAGATTCCCGAATCAGTTCGATAAGAAAAGTAGGGTAAAAGTCTTTCAACGACGCACGACTCTCATATGTATAAGAGGTCTCAAAACTCTCGATACCAGGTACGCTCTCTAAACCTAACACAAGGGGGCACATTGATCACGGGGAACCACTCTCCCTCTTCTCTCAGTCTGTTTCACTCAAACGAAAACCTCTCTTTACTGATTTGAGCGTCGGAATCTCCCCGTCGGAACACCATCCAACGGTCTTTGCAGGTATATCCACCATTGACGGCAACCGTTCGAGTCAACAAAGAGTTGGTATCTGAGGAGCCAAAACCCACCTCCATCAGATTGGTGTCGTCTGTGGGAAACAGACTGATTCTCTGAGATCTTATGGCGATGCTCGCAATGGTCATCTCCGACACAGAAACTGCCAAAAGAAGAAAGCCAGTCATAGGCTTTGATGATGACGACCTTCCCGCCGGAACAGATCTTCTTCGGGATGACCCTATAGTCATTACCCTCAAAATTGATTCCTACACTATGGAAAGGGTTCTCGTCGATCAGGGGGCTAACTGCGATCTCCTAATCTGGGACGCCTTCTGTAGGATGGACTTCAATCCGTCTCGACTTTTGCCATTTACCGGATCCCTTCAAGAGCTTTCGGACCAGCCCACTCATCCCGAAGGCATCATTTATCTTCCTGTGACCCTAAGGAGACGCCCTAATCACACAACCGCTCCCGTCCTTTTTCATGTGGTGAAGCTCTACTCCCATTACAACGTCATACTCGACAGACCCAGCCTAGATGATCTAGAGGCGCTACCGAGTACGAGACACATGAAAGTGAAATTCAGAACACCACTAGGGGTAGCGACCATCAGAAGTGACTCTGACCCCTATATCCTCTTTGTGACAAAAGGTGCTCAAGAAGCTTTCTCGGTTGATGCCTTGGAACCCAGAGACAACACTGAGTCGAGCACTAAGCCTAAGCCAAGCGAAAAAACGACCGAAATCCTTCTACCAAACAACCCCAGTCAAATGGTCAAAATAGGAGCCAACCTATCACCTACTTTACAAGAGACCTTAGTCGCCTGTCTGCAACGACACTCAAAGATTTTCGCATGGACTCCGGAAGACATGTCTGGCATAGACCCGTCGGTCATAGTCCATAAGCTGACCGTTAACCTCGACTTTAGACCGATCAAGCAGAAGAAGAGGGCATTCGCCCTCGAACGCCAACGCGTCATCCAATAAGAGGTCCAGAAGTTGTTGACATCAGGATTTATCCGCGAAGTCAAGTATCCCGAATGGCTGGCTAACGTAGTATTGGTGAAAAAAGCTAATGGCAAGTGGAGGATGTGTGTAGACTTCACCGACCCAACAAAGCATGTCCGAAGGATAGCTATCCGCTCCCCAACATTGACAAACTTGTAGACAATTCCTCAGAACACTAACTTTTGAGTTTTATGGACGCCTACTCCGACTATAGCTAAATCAGAATGGCACCAGACGACGAAGAGAAAACTAGCTTCATCATCGACTTCGGTACGTATTGCTATCGGATCATACCTTTCGGCTTGAAGAACGCCAGAGTAACTTTCCAACGACTGGTCAACGCGGTCTTCAAAGACCAATTAGGCAGGAACGTCAAAACTTATGTCGACGACATGCTCGTAAAGTGTATTACAACAGAAACTCACGTTGCAGATCTTGAAGAAACCTTTCAGACTTTAGAACGGTACAATATGCGGCTAAATCCAGAAAAATGCATGTTCGGGATCGCTTCTGGGAAGTTCCTGGACTTCATGATTACCGATCGGAGGATAGAGGCCAACCCGAAAAGATACAAGCAATATTAGATATGACTCCCTCCAAGACACTCAAGGAAGTGCAACGCCTGACCGGTCGAATAGCGGCCTTAAACCGATTCATGTACAGAGTTGATGAAAAGTATAAGCTCATATTTGACGTGCTGAAGAGGTCTCGACAGTTCAAATGGACGCTCGAATGTCAAGCAGGTTTTGAACAACTGAAAGAATATCTGATGCAACCCCTGCTACTCTCACGACCCGTTCTCGGAGAGGAGCTTTACCTGTATTTGACTGTTTCCGAACAAGCACTCTATTCCGTAATGTTAAGGCAGGAGTTCGCCGCCCAGAAGCCAGTCTACTACATTAGCAGGATACTGAAAGATTCTAAAATCAATTACCGACCGATCGAGAAGATAGTTTATGCTTTGGTTATCTCAGTAAGGCGTCTTCAACCATATTTTTAGGCTCATACCATTGTGGTACTTACCGATCAGCCACTGAAGCAAATCCTCTAGAAGAGGGATACGTCGGGACGACTCATCAAGTAGAGTGTAGAGTTAGGCGAATTTGATATCCAATACTGACCACGACCCGCTATAAAGGGCCAAGTACTGGTGGATTTTATCCTTGAATACACTCTCCCCACAATGTCTGAAGATAAACTCCCTAGCCATTGGAAAGAATGGACAGACCCCGAATGGACTATCCACGTGGATGGATCATCAAACCCTTCAGGAAGTGGCGCTGGACTCATATTGGTAGGACCAAACAATTTCAAGACAGAGTATGTCCTCTGTTTTGATTTTCAAGCCACAAATAACCAAGTCGAGTATGAAACTCTGTTAACGGGCCTCCGGATCGCCATCAATATGGGAGCACGAAATGTCATGGTGTTTACGGATAGCGAGTTGGTCGTAAAACAAATCAAAGGGGTTTATGAGACAAGAGATCCGGTCATGGCAAAATACCTAAGTAAGTTGCGCGAGACGATAGATTAGTTGGACAAAGTAGGCATTCAACGGATCCCTCGTTCGAAAAATGCGAGAGCGGATACCTTGTCGAAACTAACTAGTTCCGATTCAGTCACTTCCGGCTGAACAGTGTATATTGAAAGTCTGTCGTATCCCAGCATTGATGAGCCTAAGGAGATCCTCCCAGTCGATCAGCCGCTTAGTTGGAAGGACCCTATAGAAGACTATCTGAGACATGATCATCTGCCGGCATCCCCAGGGGAAGCAATAAAATTGAAATGAAAGACCACGCACTACGCCATAATCGATGGGGTTCTCTACCTCAAGTCATTCACTCACCCATATCTGCGATATCTGACCCTCGAAGAAGGGAATTACGTTATTCGGGAGATTCACGAAGGAGTCTGCGGCAATCATCTGGGTGCCCGGAATTTAGTCTATAAAGCCCTCCGACAGGGGTATTACTGGCCAACTATGAGAGTCGATTCCGACGACTACGTCAAAAGGTGTGACAGATGTCAGCATTTCTCATCGGTTCCACGGCTACCCTCCACCGAGCTTAATCCAATATCTAGCCCTTGGTCGTTTGCTCAGTGGAGTATGGACATCCTCGGACCATTTCCTCCAGCCACGGGACAACGAAAATTCTTGATTGTGGCGATCGACTACTTTACGAAGTGGGTGGAAGCCGAACCTTTAGCCCAGATCACGGCCGCTAAAGTCCAATCCTTCGTATGGACTCACATTATCACCTGGTTCGGTATACCACACGTCCTTATCACGGATAACGGAAAACAATTCGACAACCAGCATTTTTGGGAGTTTTGCGAGAAGTTGGACGATGCCAAGGGACAATGGGTAAACTTTATGGCATCCTCTGGTCGTATCGTACTACCCCTCGAATGGCAACAAGAGAAACACCCTTCAGTCTGACTTATGGAAGTGAAGCAGTCATATCCGTAGAAATAGACATTCACTTGCTCTGAGTAGCTCACTATGATACCGAGCAAAACGAACGCACCTTACGAGAAAGATTTGACCTACTTCCAGAATTACGAGAATCTGCATCAGTACGAGTGGCGGCCTATCAACAACAAATGACCCAATATCACAACCGAATGGCTAGAAGCCGAACGTTTAAACCCGGAGAATTGATGCTACGGAAAGTGGAAGCAACCGGCCAATAGCAGCTCGGAGGTAAGCTTGCCCCTGATTGGGAAGGTCTATACAGAGTACATTCCGTAGTCCGACCAGGAACGTATCGACTCGACAATCTAGACGGATCGGCGATACCTAGGACTTGGAACTCGAAGAATTTACGCATATACTATCAATGAATCTCATCGTTCTCCGATAGCCGGGAAGTCTTTCTTAAACGCGGCTCAAGATCTCCAACCGAAGGGTCTCAGTCGCCCAGTCTTTACCGATCGTACGCGTCGTCAATAGGGGATGTAACTCCCCGAACGGGTGAACGCGGCCCACAACTTAAAATTTTTCATTACTAGGAGGGCCTCAGTCACCCAGTTTTTACCGATCGTACGCGTCATCAATAGGGGATGTAACTCTCCGGACGGGTGGACGCGACCTATAACTTAAAATTTTTCATTGCTAGGAGGGCCTCAGTCGCCCAGTCTTTACCGATCGTACGCGTCGTCAATAGGGGATGTAACTCCCCGGACGGGTGGACGCGACCCACAACTTAAAATTTTCCTATCGAAGGGTCTCAGTCGCCCGGCATCTACAGATCCACTTTGACAAAGACTGAAGGAAATTACCTTGCAACGTAGAAAATAAAAAAGAAGCAAAAATACGATTCAGGTAAGTGGAAAGTAATTCTCTTATTTATTTTCGTGTGAAAAAATACATCGAGATACATGAACAAGCCGCTAGATCCGACTGATTACACCAAGGGGAATATACATAAAGGTCCACCTCATCAGGTTGTCGATTCACTTGAAGAGGAAGAACACAATCCCTACAAGGGAGAGTACAAAAAGGTAGCGTTAGGGATAAGAGAAGACGAGCTCAAGTTTTGCTACCCCCAACGCAGCATGGACTCGACTTACCCATCCAAAGACGGTGTGAGAAACACCCTCCACCGCGTTCAGAGGGTGAGGACTGACTGGGGAATATCATACAAGGTGATACAAGATGCACCCCCTTGGTGGCAATGAATCAGATTACGCTGACCGGTGAGCGACCAACATAATGAGATCTCATTCCAGTAGTCTTCTTCTTTAATGAGATCTCATTTTAGCAGGAGTCATCCCAACCAAGAAACATTGCACGCTACGACACCTCAAAAGCCAACCCTAAGGAAGAATCATTCTCCACCAAGCAGCTAAGAAGGAGGAACGTTGGTTCTCTGTGAAAGAAAGTGAACGCGCGCCTTGGCTATTTATAGCCGTAAGAAACAGAAACCCCAATTAATTCGAAGAAGATGAAACGGATCAACATGAAAACGAGTCGTAAATGCCGAGAGTGAATTACCTTCAGCTCCCTATGAAGAAAATCATATGTGAAGAGACAAGCTCGCATTCCTAACGTACAAAGCGGGCGAATCAGAATGGACCAAGTGTCCCTATGCATTCACAACATATGAAACACGCTTCACTTATGACTTTTCTTTTCCAAGAAAGCCATAATTCGGGCAAATGATGGGACGTGACCCAATAGCCCGAGCCAAGAGAGTCGATTCTCAAAAAACCTCGCAAAGGGTGCTCATCGATCAATCTACCGAAGGGTCATAGTCGCCCCGATCATTCTACTAAAAAGCCTTAGTCGCCCGAGTCTACCGAACGATAGGGTCTCAGTCGCCCTGATAACCGATCATGACCCATCGAGTAAGGATAGTTACCTCGACCGAGTAAGCAAACGTCAGTCTCTCGATCGAACCAATCCCAAAGGTCCCTTATCAGTCGAAGCAACCAATCGGTACGCAGCATTCCAAACGATTCTAAAGGAAGGTCAAGATTTCCTTAACTTCGGATTCCTATTTTACAATGGTAAATCGCGGATCTCCCAGATAAGGAAGACGTCCCTCCCGAAGAGGAAGGTTTCCCGGTATATAAGGATCGTAATCAATTCGTAATATTAATCTCCGAGATTCCCAGATCAATTCGATAAGGAAAGTAGGGCAAAAGTCATTCAACGACGCACGACTCTCACAGGTATAAGAGGTCTCAAAACTCTCGACACCAGGTACACTCTGTAAGCCTAACATAGGGGGTACATTGATCACAGGGAATCACCCTCTCTCTTCTCTTAGTCTGTTTCACTCAAACGAAAATAACTCTTTACTGACTTGAGCGTCGGAACCTCCCCGTCGGAGCACCCTCCGACGGTTTTTACAGGTATATCTACCATTGACGGTAACCGTTCGAGTCAATAAGAAGTTGGTATCTGAGAAGTCAAAACTCACATCCATCAATATTTAATTCCAATTTTTTTTTATTAATTTGGACTTTTAATTTAATTTAAAGAAATTGTTGAGAACTTGTGGAGACAAAACCTACAATTTGCTCAATAATGCTAATTTGGAAGAGGTAGGGGTCCCCAAAGAAAACTTTGGTTAATTGGGCATCAATGGGAATGAAGAGACATTTTCAATCCAGGCTTTTTGATTTTTTTTTTTCTCACTTTCTTTCACAAATGCAACACTCTTATAAATTATTTAAATGGAAAGATTTAGAGAGAAAAGGAAAGATTACGAGAAAAAATTATGATTTTCTTTCTTTTGAGAGTTTTAATACGAGAGAAAATAAAAAAATGAGAGATTTTGAGAGATTTTAATTTAAAATTTTTTATCTCTCAAAAGTGGAAAGAAATGGAAATAAAATAAAATATTAGAGTTAAAATATTTTTATATTTTAAAAATATTATTTAAAAGTTGAAAGTAAAAATTTTTATTCTCAATGAATCTCATTTCTTTTATTTTTTCTCATAACAATTTTTTTTTATTTCAAAAATCTATGTTATTAATTAAGTCTGCCTTCCTAAGAAGCAAGGTACAAAGCAAAAGGATCAAAGAGAATTATTGGGTAAATAGCAAAATAGTTTAGAGGAAGATCAGGACAAAGTGGGCACAGCATCTCTTGTTTTGCTTTCACTTTATTCAATTCCCCTTTGGTCTTTGGGTATCATGTGATGTATGCCACTTTTCTCTCTCTGGCCGAGATGAAAATTTAAGATCCTGCAGGATCATAAAGCCGGTGGTGGCTATTAAATTAATGAAAGCTTTTCCATGAATCGTCTAATATATATATATTTTTTTTTACATAAAAAACCTAAATCCTAAAAATTTTATAAAAAAAAAAATAATACAAATTCTAATATCATATCATATTATGTATCACAATAGAATTTTTCTCTTGTGATTATTAAATTATTCTTTTTCCTCCGTATGGTTGTGATCAATGTGAAGTGAATCCAATTCTCTCTATAAAATTTTAAATTATAACATGTCTTATTTAATACATTAAATTAGTATTTATTAGATTTTTCTAATAACTATTTATTTATATAATTTTAATTTTATTATAAATTAATTAACTTTTACTTATAAAATTAAATATTCTTATCGATAAATTTATACTTTAATTATAAAATATTATACATAAATAAAAAAAAAGGCATATGAAGAAAAATTTGAATTTTCCAAATGCCTCAGAAAATTGAGGGTTGGCAAAGGGTTATTTAGGATGAACCTTCAAATGTATATAAATTACTTAGTTTATTATAATTTATATTTTTTAACTTTTTTGTCCAGAATTATTCCCATTTCAGTATAAATTTAATGTTGAATTATTGAGCCGATATTTCATATTTAATATTTTTATCTATTTTCCCACACAATTTATATTTTTAATTGTTTTCTCTAAACGTAGTATTATTACTCTCGCTTAACGGTCACTTCCCTCTGTCTCTCTCTCTCCGCCACCCCGATTTCCAATTCTCTCGCTCTCTCTCTCCAACGTCGCTTTGATCTCTCTCTCTTTTTCATTTCAAATGGTCACTTCCCTTTTTACTGCTTCTATCCCTCTCCGCCTCCCTGATTTCAATTCTCTCCCCTGATCTCTCTCTCTAGCTCCAACATCGCTGTGATATTTCATAATTGAATTCAATTCTTTCATCCCTGGTTTCTTATGCGTTCGTTTAGTTTCTGTGTTTCTTGTTCTTCTTTCTAACTCTCACGGAATCTTTCTTGCCTGGTTAGGGTTTTGAGGTACGGCAGTGAAAAGATCCATTTGATCAAGAGAGGCTACAAATATTTTGATCAAGGTTTGTCTCTTCTCCTCAAGTGAAGGATCAGGTTTAAGCTGTATCTATTCTTTGATTTCTGAGTTTCTTGGTTTGTTTTCTAACATTCTTGATTTTGTTTGGGGGTGTCGACTGGAGTTTGAAAATAAGCAAGAGGAAGGTCTGGTTCTTGGACGGGAAAGATGGATTCAACGAAGAAAAATTCTGAGGCCCGTCTCTTCTAGGATTAGGGTTCTTTTCCTGTTGTTCTTGATCTAGTTTCTATACATTCTTAAGTTGTTGCTATCTCAGAATAAATGGCCGCCCATGGCCATGAATCCCTTGTTTTCGGAGGGTTTGAAACCCCAGAACCTGTAGTGTTTTTTGAGAGAAATCACTAGTTGATCAATGAGTGTCCCACGAATCTTTTATATGCATAGTTTGTTTCTTCACGATTAGGATTGGCTTGATGCATCTATCTTGATCAAGGTTCGTTTCTTCTTCTCAAGTAAACGATCTGGTTCACGTTGTTTATATTCTTTGATTTTTGAGTTTCTTTGTCTATTTTCTAACGTTCTTGATTTTTTTTGAGGGGGTTTCAATTAGGGTTTGAAAATAAGCAAGGTCTGGTTCTTGGACGGAAAAGATGGATTCAATGAAGAAAAGATTCTGAGGTTTGTCTCTTCTAGGGTTAGGGTTCTTGATCAAGGTTCGTCTCTTCTTCTCAAGTAAACGATCTGGTTCACGTTGTTTATATTCTTTGATTTTTGAGTTTCTTTGTCTATTTTCTAACGTTCTTGATTTTTTTTTGGGGGGTTTCGACTAGGGTTTGAAAATAAGCAAGGTCTGGTTCTTGGACGGAAAAGATGGATTCAATGAAGAAAAGATTCTGAGGTTTGTCTCTTCTAGGTTTAGGGTTCTTTTTCCTGGGTTTGTTGATCTACTTTCTTACATTCTGAAGATGTTGCTATTTCAGAATAAATGGCCGCCCAGAATCGCTTCTTTTTGGAGGGTTTGAAACCCAGAACATGTAAGGGTTTTTGAGAGAAATCATCAGTTGATCTATGAATGTCCCGTGAATTGTTTGTATGCATAGTTTATTTCTTCACGATTAAGATTGGCTTGATGCATTTATTTGAGAGATATCATTGGATTGAACCAAAATTAAGGTCTAATTTATCTTCTGCACCTTCAATTAACATACACATTTCTCATGAATCCTTTATTTGTTAGTCTTACATTTTAATGATAACATGTTTTGGAGTTATTAATTTGAATGGTTACCTCTTCACTATCCAATATTTGGGATTGATGTTATTACTATAACAAATGGATGCTCTAGATAATATAGTTGTATCTTCTAGTTTACATAGAATTATGCATATTAGGCATAAAAGTTATACATTATCCTCAACTTATGTGCTCCAAAAAATAAGTAATTTTGTTTAAAAGGATTCAAGAATCAACTGAAGATTCCTTGATGCTTTGTTATGCAAAGATTGATTGTTAGTTGGCTATAATGTGTTTCAGCCTTTCAGGGATATGAAATTAAGTGTTCATTCAGTTGGCTGAAGTTTCCTTTTCCGTTTCCATACCTATTATCACTTCAAAAACTTGACACATTCAATTTAGGAAGTATGATGATTTTTCTAAAAATTAAAGGGTTTTAAGTATTGGTGGGTTTTAAAATCATGTGAATTATGAAATGAAGGGATTTTAAAGTAATGAATTTCTTGTTTGGATAGTTTTGGAATTTTAGGGTGAATGTTGCAAGTTTGTTGCTATTAATAAATTGCACAACATTTGGTCTCTCTACCCTAAGTCAAAAGAGAAAGAGTTCTTTTTTTTTTTTTTTTTTATAAATTAAGGGATGTTAGAAATTGGGGTTTCACTATTAAAAGTGTGGAATTTTTTTGGTTGAGAATGAGAAATATTAATGCAACTACAGAAATATGGAAGAGAGGAAGAGGGTTTTGTTGGAGTTACGATGTTGTTGATTCGTGGTGGCATATTAGGGTTTGGTGAGAGATAGGTTGAAGGAGAAAGAGAACAAAAGAAGGCTTGTTGGCGTGATGACAATGGAGGCTTGTAGCTGCCATGATGATGGTCATGGTGGCAATGGAGATGGTGGTTTAGGAAAGAGATGTGATTTTTCGTGGTTAGTGCTTCATGATGAGGGAGATTGTGGAAATGATGGTGGTGATTTTCACACCTTGATGATTATGGTTGCCAGAAAGTGAAAAAGAAAAAGAAAAAAAAGAGGCAGAGATGTGAGACGTCACCCGAAACATGAGGCAAGAGTCTGACTTGGTTGAATATTGGGCATTTCACAAAATACTCTTAACTGAGGTTTTTGATTTTAATTGGCCATTTTAGGCGTTAAAATACCTCCACAAAGTCTGCAGAGGATATTATAATTTCTTGGAATTAGAGATCCCCTCCATATCCAAGTAAGCGTTAGAGTTGTGAATATGATAAGGAAGAAAAATTTTATAAATGAAGTAGTTTTGGATCTCAAGCATGAGATATATGCTCTTTGACTCTCATGCTCTTACATGCGCACACACTTTTCTTATTTAAAAGGTTCTCCTTTAATCTTCTTGCATTTACTTGTTTTACTATTTATTTATCTTATTCTTGTTTTATCTTCTCTTTCACACTCTGAATGCTATATTTTTCCCTCTTTCCACATTTCAAAGTGTCTTTTCCCTCCCCTTAATTTTTTCATTTTCCTTCTTTGATCCCTTTTTGTGTTTTTAATAATTTTTTTCTCCATGCTCCATATTTTTCTTTTGGCATTTCTAGCTCCTTTTATTATAGTGTTTTTTTTTATCTCCTCATTTCTTAATTGTTTTTTTCTTTACACCATTATCCTTATGTTTCTTAATTGTTTTATACTCATTTTCTTATCTTGTCTTATTCCCCCTTCTCTTTTTATTGCCTTGTCCTCACAATACATATTTTATCATTTGCCATTTTCAAATTTTGTAACTTGCTCCTTGTCTTCTTTTTATTTATCTACCGCAGTCATCACCGCATTCCATATTTTGCTTCTCTCCAACTCTTCCTTATTACTTTAAATGCTCTCTCTCTCTCTCTCCCCCTCTCATAGTTTCAATGCCATTTGTCTTGTCCATATTTATTTATTGCTTTTACTTATGTTGTTTTTATTTATTTTTCCTTGTTATACCTTTTCTTTCCCTGTAATACTTCAACATGTTTATGACTTTCTTTCTCCTCTTTCAACATTTCAATTTCACTTTTGCTTCCCCCTTTGAATTTTTTCTCTTCTTTTATTTTGGCTTTTATGTTCTATGTGCTTTTTTTTTTTAAAAAAAACATTATCCACATTTTGCTTATTTTTATTCTATTTTATTTATTTCACTTTTGATATTGATAACTTTGTCTAGCCTGGTATTTACATATTTATTCCTTATTTATTTTGTACTCAATATCTCACTTTTTTAATTCCTCTCCTCTATTTTCTAATTTTCCCTTTTACCTTGCTTTCTTGTTGGTTTTGTTTTTCGTTTCACCTTTTTTCAATTATTTTAACTTGTTCTTTTTCTTCTTTATTTTAGTTTTTCACTATATTGAATTCCATAATTTATTTGTCTTTACTCATTTCTCATCTAACTCTTTCCAACTCTTTTCATTCTTTTACTTTTGATGATCTTTCTCTTTTTGCATTTCTAGCTCCTTTTATTGTAGTGTTTTCTTGATCTCAACATTTCTTAATTGTTTTTTTCTTTACACCATTATCCTTATGTTTCTTAATTGTTTTATACTCATTTTCTTATCTTGTCTTATTCCCCCTTCTCTTTTTATTGCCTTGTCGTCACAATACATATTTTATCATTTGCCATTTTCAAATTTTGTAAACTTGCTCCTTGTCTTCTCTATATTTATCTACCGCGGTCCTCACCGCATTCCATATTTTGCTTCTCTCCAACTCTTCCCTATTACTTTAAATGCTCTCTCTCTCTCATAGTTTCAATGCCATTCGTCTTGTCCATATTTATTTATTGCTTTTATTTATGTTGTCTTTATTTATTTTTCCTTGTTATACCTTTTCTTTCCCCGTAACTTATTTTCTTTCTCTTTCTTTTGTTGCCTTGTTGTCCTTTTAATACTTTAACATTTTTATGACTTTCTTTCTCCTCTTTCAACATTTCAATTTCATTTTTGCTTCCCCCGTTGAATTTTTTCTCTTCTTTTATTTTGGCATTTCTGTTCTATGTGCTTTTTCTTTAAAAAAAAAAAATTGTCCATATTTTGCTTTTTTTTTATTCGTTTTATTTTATTTCACTTTTGATATTGATAACTTTGTCCAGCCTGGTATTTACATATTTATTCCTTATTTATTTTGTACTCAATTTCTCACTTTTTAAATTCCTCTCCTCTCTTTTCTTATTTTCCCTTTTACCTTGCTTTCTTGTTGGTTTTGTTTTTCGTTTCTCCTTTTTTCAATTATTTTAACTTGTTCTTTTTCTTCTCTATTTTAGTTTTTCACTATATTGAATTCCATAATTTATTTGCCCTTTACTCATTTCTCATTTAACTCTTTCCAACTCTTTTCCTTCTTTTACGTTTGATGATCTCTCTCTTTTGGCATTTCTAGCTCCTTTTATTGTAGTGTTTTCTTGATCTCCTCATTTCTTAATTGTTTTTTTCTTTACACCATTATCCTTATGTTTCTTAATTGTTTTATACTCATTTTCATTATTTCATTTTCTTTTCTTTTCTTATTCCCCCTTCTCTTTTTATTGCCTTGTCGTCACAATACATATTTTATCATTTGCCATTTTCAAATTTTGTAAACTTTCTCCTTGTCTTCTCTATATTTATCTACCGCAGTCCTCACCGCATTCCATATTTTGCTTCTCTCCAACTCTTCCCTATTACTTTAAATGCTCTCTCTCTCTCATAGTTTCAATGCCATTGGTCTTGTCCATATTTATTTATTGCTTTTATTTATGTTGTTTTTATTTATTTTTCCTTGTTATAGCTTTTCTTTCCCTGGAACTTATTTTCTTTCTCTTTCTTTTGTTGCCTTGTTGTCCTTTTAAGACTTTAACATTTTTATGGCTTTCTTTCTCCTCTTTCAACATTTCAATTTCATTTTTGCTTTCCCCTTTGAATTTTTTCTCTTCTTTTATTTTGACATTTCTGTTCTATGTGCTTTTTCTTTACAAAAAAAAAAAAATTGTCCATATTTTGCTTTTTTTTTATTCGTTTTATTTTATTTCACTTTTGATATTGATAACTTTGTCCAGCATGGTATTTACATATTTATTCCTTATTTATTTTGTACTCAATTTCTCACTTTTTAAATTCCTCTCCTCTCTTTTCTTATTTTCCCTTTTACCTTGCTTTATTGTTGGTTTTGTTTTTCGTTTCTCCTTTTTTCAATTATTTTAACTTGTTCTTTTTCTTCTCTATTTTAGTTTTTCACTATATTGAATTCCATAATTTATTTGCCCTTTACTCATTTCTCATTTAACTCTTTCCAACTCTTTTCCTTCTTTTACATTTGATGATCTCTCTCTTTTGGCATTTCTAGCTCCTTTTATTGTAGTGTTTTCTCGATCTCCTCATTTCTTAATTGTTTTTTTCTTTACACCATTATCCTTATGTTTCTTAATTGTTTTATACTCATTTTCATTATTTGATTTTCTTTTCTTTTCTTATTCCCCCTTCTCTTTTTATTGCCTTATCGTCACAATGCATTTTTTATTATTTGCCATTTTCAAATTTTGTAAACTTGCTCCTTGTCTTCTCTGTATTTATCTACCGTAGTCCTCACCGCATTCCATATTTTGCTTCTCTCCAACTCTTCTCTATTACTTTAAATACTCTCTCTCTCTCTCATAGTTTCAATACCATTCGACTTGTCCATATTTATTTATTTCTTTTATTTATGTTGTTTTTATTTATTTTTCCTTGTTATACCTTTTCTTTCCCTGTAACTTATTTTCTTTCTCTTTCTTTTGTTGCCTTGTTACTTTAACATTTTTATGACTTTCTTTCTCCTCTTTCAACATTTCAATTTCATTTTTGCTTCCCCCTTTGAATTCTTTCTCTTCTTTTATTTTGACATTTTTGTTCTATGTGCTTTCTCTTTTAAAAAAAATAAAAATTTGTCCATATTTTGCTTATTTTTATTATGTTTTATTTTAATTCACTTTTGATATTGATAACTTTGGCCAGCCTAGTATTTACATATTTATTCCTTATTTATTTTGTACTCAATTTCTCACTTTTTAAATTCCTCTCCTCTCTTTTCTTATTTTCCCTTTTACCTTGCTTTCTTGTTGGTTTTGTTTTCCGTTTCTCCTTTTTTCCATTATTTTAACTTGTTCTTTTTCTTCTCTATTTTAGTTTTTCACTATATTGAATTCCATAATTTATTTGCCCTTTACTCATTTCTCATTTAACTCTTTCCAACTCTTTTCCTTCTTTTACGTTTGATGATCTCTCTCTTTTGGCATTTCTAGCTCCTTTTATTGTAGTGTTTTCTTGATCTCCTCATTTCTTAATTGTTTTTTTCTTTACACCATTATCCTTATGTTTCTTAATTGTTTTATACTCATTTTCATTATTTCATTTTCTTTTCTTTTCTTATTCCCCCTTCTCTTTTTATTGCCTTGTCGTCACAATACATATTTTATCATTTGCCATTTTCAAATTTTGTAAACTTGCTCCTTGTCTTCTCTATATTTATCTACCGCAGTCCTCACCGCATTCCATAATTTGCTTCTCTCCAACTCTTCCCTATTACTTTAAATGCTCTCTCTCTCTCTCTCATAGTTTCAATGCCATTGGTCTTGTCCATATTTATTTATTGCTTTTATTTATGCTGTTATTTATTTTTCCTTGTTATACCTTTTCTTTCCCTGTAACTTATTTTCTTTCTCTTTCTTTTGTTGCCTTGTTACTTTAACATTTTTATGACTTTCTTTCTCCACTTTCAACATTTCAATTTCATTTTTGCTTCCCCCTTTGAATTTTTTCTCTTCTTTTATTTTGACATTTTTGTTCTATGTGCTTTTTCTTTTAAAAAAAATAAAAATTTGTCCATATTTTGCTTATTTTTATTCCGTTTTATTTTAATTCACTTTTGATATTGATAACTTTGGCCAGCCTAGTATTTACATATTTATTCCTTATTTATTTTGTACTCAATTTCTCACTTTTTAAATTCCTCTCCTCTCTTTTCTTATTTTCCCTTTTACCTTGCTTTCTTGTTGGTTTTGTTTTTCGTTTCTCCTTTTTTCAATTATTTTAACTTGTTCTTTTTCTTCTCTATTTTAGTTTTTCACTATATTGAATTCCATAATTTATTTGCCCTTTACTCATTTCTCATTTAACTCTTTCCAACTCTTTTCCTTCTTTTACGTTTGATGATCTCTCTCTTTTGGTATTTCTAGCTCCTTTTATTGTAGTGTTTTCTTGATCTCCTCATTTCTTAATTGTTTTTTTCTTTACACCATTATCCTTATGTTTCTTAATTGTTTTATACTCATTTTCATTATTTCATTTTCTTTTCTTTTCTTATTCCCCCTTCTCTTTTTATTGCCTTGTCGTCACAATACATATTTTATCATTTGCCATTTTCAAATTTTGTAAACTTGCTCCTTGTCTTCTCTATATTTATCTACCGCAGTCCTCACCGCATTCCATAATTTGCTTCTCTCCAACTCTTCCCTATTACTTTAAATGCTCTCTCTCTCTCTCATAGTTTCAATGCCATTGGTCTTGTCCATATTTATTTATTGCTTTTATTTATGCTGTTATTTATTTTTCCTTGTTATACCTTTTCTTTCCCTGTAACTTATTTTCTTTCTCTTTCTTTTGTTGCCTTGTTACTTTAACATTTTTATGACTTTCTTTCTCCTCTTTCAACATTTCAATTTCATTTTTGCTTCCCCCTTTGAATTTTTTCTCTTCTTTTATTTTGACATTTTTGTTCTATGTGCTTTCTCTTTTAAAAAAAATAAAAATTTGTCCATATTTTGCTTATTTTTATTCTGTTTTATTTTAATTCACTTTTGATATTGATAACTTTGGCCAGCCTAGTATTTACATATTTATTCCTTATTTATTTTGTACTCAATTTCTCACTTTTTAAATTCCTCTCCTCTCTTTTCTTATTTTCCCTTTTACCTTGCTTTCTTGTTGGTTTTGTTTTCCGTTTCTCCTTTTTTCCATTATTTTAACTTGTTCTTTTTCTTCTCTATTTTAGTTTTTCACTATATTGAATTCCATAATTTATTTGCCCTTTACTCATTTCTCATTTAACTCTTTCCAACTCTTTTCCTTCTTTTACGTTTGATGATCTCTCTCTTTTGGCATTTCTAGCTCCTTTTATTGTAGTGTTTTCTTGATCTCCTCATTTCTTAATTGTTTTTTTCTTTACACCATTATCCTTATGTTTCTTAATTGTTTTATACTCATTTTCATTATTTCATTTTCTTTTCTTTTCTTATTCCCCCTTCTCTTTTTATTGCCTTGTCATCACAATACATATTTTATCATTTGCCATTTTCAAATTTTGTAAACTTGCTCCTTGTCTTCTCTGTATTTATCTACCGCAGTCCTCACCGCATTCCATAATTTGCTTCTCTCCAACTCTTCCCTATTACTTTAAATGCTCTCTCTCTCTCGCATAGTTTCAATGCCATTGGTCTTGTCCATATTTATTTATTGCTTTTATTTATGCTGTTATTTATTTTTCCTTGTTATACCTTTTCTTTCCCTGTAACTTATTTTCTTTCTCTTTCTTTTGTTGCCTTGTTACTTTAACATTTTTATGACTTTCTTTCTCCTCTTTCAACATTTCAATTTCATTTTTGCTTCCCCCTTTGAATTTTTTCTCTTCTTTTATTTTGACATTTTTGTTCTATGTGCTTTCTCTTTTAAAAAAAATAAAAATTTGTCCATATTTTGCTTATTTTTATTCTGTTTTATTTTAATTCACTTTTGATATTGATAACTTTGGCCAGCCTAGTATTTACATATTTATTCCTTATTTATTTTGTACTCAATTTCTCACTTTTTAAATTCCTCTCCTCTCTTTTCTTATTTTCCCTTTTACCTTGCTTTCTTGTTGGTTTTGTTTTCCGTTTCTCCTTTTTTCCATTATTTTAACTTGTTCTTTTTCTTCTCTATTTTAGTTTTTCACTATATTGAATTCCATAATTTATTTGCCCTTTACTCATTTCTCATTTAACTCTTTCCAACTCTTTTCCTTCTTTTACGTTTGATGATCTCTCTCTTTTGGCATTTCTAGCTCCTTTTATTGTAGTGTTTTCTTGATCTCCTCATTTCTTAATTGTTTTTTTCTTTACACCATTATCCTTATGTTTCTTAATTGTTTTATACTCATTTTCATTATTTCATTTTCTTTTCTTTTCTTATTCCCCCTTCTCTTTTTATTGCCTTGTCATCACAATACATATTTTATCATTTGCCATTTTCAAATTTTGTAAACTTGCTCCTTGTCTTCTCTATATTTATCTACCGCAGTCCTCACCGCATTCCATAATTTGCTTCTCTCCAACTCTTCCCTATTACTTTAAATGCTCTCTCTCTCTCGCATAGTTTCAATGCCATTGGTCTTGTCCATATTTATTTATTGCTTTTATTTATGCTGTTATTTATTTTTCCTTGTTATACCTTTTCTTTCCCTGTAACTTATTTTCTTTCTCTTTCTTTTGTTGCCTTGTTACTTTAACATTTTTATGACTTTCTTTCTCCTCTTTCAACATTTCAATTTCATTTTTGCTTCCCCCTTTGAATTTTTTCTCTTCTTTTATTTTGACATTTTTGTTCTATGTGCTTTCTCTTTTAAAAAAAATAAAAATTTGTCCATATTTTGCTTATTTTTATTCTGTTTTATTTTAATTCACTTTTGATATTGATAACTTTGGCCAGCCTAGTATTTACATATTTATTCCTTATTTATTTTGTACTCAATTTCTCACTTTTTAAATTCCTCTCCTCTCTTTTCTTATTTTCCCTTTTACCTTGCTTTCTTGTTGGTTTTGTTTTCCGTTTCTCCTTTTTTCCATTATTTTAACTTGTTCTTTTTCTTCTCTATTTTAGTTTTTCACTATATTGAATTCCATAATTTATTTGCCCTTTACTCATTTCTCATTTAACTCTTTCCAACTCTTTTCCTTCTTTTACGTTTGATGATCTCTCTCTTTTGGCATTTCTAGCTCCTTTTATTGTAGTGTTTTCTTGATCTCCTCATTTCTTAATTGTTTTTTTCTTTACACCATTATCCTTATGTTTCTTAATTGTTTTATACTCATTTTCATTATTTCATTTTCTTTTCTTTTCTTATTCCCCCTTCTCTTTTTATTGCCTTGTCATCACAATACATATTTTATCATTTGCCATTTTCAAATTTTGTAAACTTGCTCCTTGTCTTCTCTATATTTATCTACCGCAGTCCTCACCGCATTCCATAATTTGCTTCTCTCCAACTCTTCCCTATTACTTTAAATGCTCTCTCTCTCTCTCATAGTTTCAATGCCATTGGTCTTGTCCATATTTATTTATTGCTTTTATTTATGCTGTTATTTATTTTTCCTAGTTATACCTTTTCTTTCCCTGTAACTTATTTTCTTTCTCTTTCTTTTGTTGCCTTGTTACTTTAACATTTTTATGACTTTCTTTCTCCTCTTTCAACATTTCAATTTCATTTTTGCTTCCCCCTTTGAATTTTTTCTCTTCTTTTATTTTGACATTTTTGTTCTATGTGCCTTTTCTTTTAAAAAAAATAAAAATTTGTCCATATTTTGCTTATTTTTATTCCGTTTTATTTTAATTCACTTTGATATTGATAATTTTGGCCAGCCTCGTATTTACATATTTATTCCTTATTTATTTTGTACTCAATTTCTCACTTTTTAAATTCCTCTCCTCTCTTTTCTTATTTTCCCTTTTACCTTGCTTTCTTGTTGGTTTTGTTTTTCGTTTCTCCTTTTTTCCATTATTTTAACTTGTTCTTTTTCTTCTCTATTTTAGTTTTTCACTATATTGAATTCCATAATTTATTTGCCCTTTACTCATTTCTCATTTAACTCTTTCCAACTCTTTTCCTTCTTCTACGTTTGATGATCTCTCTCTCTTGGCATTTCTAGCTCCTTTTATTGTAGTGTTTTCTTGATCTCCTCATTTCTTAATTGTTTTTTTCTTTACACCATTATCCTTATGTTTCTTAATTGTTTTATACTCATTTTCATTATTTCATTTTCTTTTCTTTTCTTATTCCCCCTTCTCTTTTTATTGCCTTGTCGTCACAATACATATTTTATCATTTGCCATTTTCAAATTTTGTAAACTTGCTCCTTGTCTTCTCTATATTTATCTACCGCAGTCCTCACCGCATTCCATATTTTGCTTCTCTCCAACTCTTCCCTATTACTTTAAATGCTCTCTCTCTCTCTCATAGTTTCAATGCCATTGGTCTTGTCCATATTTATTTATTGCTTTTATTTATGCTGTTATTTATTTTGCCTTGTTATACCTTTTCTTTCCCTGTAACTTATTTTCTTTCTCTTTCTTTTGTTGCCTTGTTACTTTAACATTTTTATGACTTTCTTTCTCCTCTTTCAACATTTCAATTTCATTTTTGCTTCCCCCTTTGAATTTTTCCTCTTCTTTTATTTTGACATTTTTGTTCTATGTGCCTTTTCTTTTAAAAAAAATAAAAATTTGTCCATATTTTGCTTATTTTTATTCCGTTTTATTTTAATTCACTTTGATATTGATAATTTTGGCCAGCCTCGTATTTACATATTTATTCCTTATTTATTTTGTATTCAATTTCTCACTTTTTAAATTCCTCTCCTCTCTTTTCTTATTTTCCCTTTTACCTTGCTTTCTTGTTGGTTTTGTTTTTCGTTTCTCCTTTTTTCAATTATTTTAACTTGTTCTTTTTCTTCTCTATTTTAGTTTTTCACTATATTGAATTCCATAATTTATTTGCCCTTTACTCATTTCTCATTTAACTCTTTCCAGCTCTTTTCCTTCTTCTACGTTTGATGATCTCTCTCTCTTGGCATTTCTAGCTCCTTTTATTGTAGTGTTTTCTTGATCTCCTCATTTCTTAATTGTTTTTTTTCTTTACACCATTATCCTTATGTTTCTTAATTGTTTTATACTCATTTTCATTATTTCATTTTCTTTTCTTTTCTTATTCCCCCTTCTCTTTTTATTGCCTTGTCGTCACAATACATATTTTATCATTTGCCATTTTCAAATTTTGTAAACTTGCTCCTTGTCTTCTCTATATTTATCTACCGCAGTCCTCACCGCATTCCATATTTTGCTTCTCTCCAACTCTTCCCTATTACTTTAAATGCTCTCTCTCTCTCTCATAGTTTCAATGCCATTGGTCTTGTCCATATTTATTTATTGCTTTTATTTATGCTGTTATTTATTTTGCCTTGTTATACCTTTTCTTTCCCTGTAACTTATTTTCTTTCTCTTTCTTTTGTTGCCTTGTTACTTTAACATTTTTATGACTTTCTTTCTCCTCTTTCAACATTTCAATTTCATTTTTGTTTCCCCCTTTGAATTTTTTCTCTTCTTTTATTTTGGCATTTCTGTTCTATGTGCCTTTTCTTTTAAAAAAAAAAGATTTGTCCATATTTTGCTTATTTTTATTCCGTTTTATTTTATTTCACTTTTGATATAGATAACTTTGGCCAGCCTGGTATTTACATATTTATTCCTGATTTATTTTGTGCTCCATTTCTCACTTTTTTAATTCCTCGTCTCTTTTCTTATTTTCCCTTTTACCTTGCTTTCTTGTTGGTTTTGTTTTTCATTTCTCCTTTTTTCAATTATTTTAACTTGTTCTTTTTCTTCTCTGTTTTAGTTTTTCACTATATTGAGTTTCATAATTTATTTGCCCTTTACTCATTTCTCATTTAACTCTTTCCAACTCTTTTCCTTATTTTACTTTTGATGATCTGTCTCTCCTTTCTTTTTCCAAATTCATACTCCCTCTATCTTCTCTAATCTTTGGCCTTTTAATATATATATATATATATATATTATTTTTCTTGTCTTACCTTTTTCTCCCCTCTTAATTGTTTTATTTCTCTCTAATTTGTTTCCTTATTCTACTTTAATGATTTGACTTCTTTTATAATTTTTCTTCCTTACATGTTTCAAATTGTTTTTCGTCTTCCCTTTAATCTTTTGAATCCTCTTCTTCTTTTTTGTTCTTTCATTTCCATGCTTTGTGTGCTTCTCTCTCAATCCAAGTTTTATTTTCTGATTTGTCTTTTACTGGCAAATCCTTACATTATGATATTTCCTATTCTCCTCATATCTCATAATTGTTTTTTCACTTATTTTGTCATCTTTATATGTTTTTTTCCTATCCTCCTTTTCTTTTTTATTGGTTCTCTTTAGAAAAATATCTTTGCTTCTTCCTTTTTCAATCTTTGAGCTCTCTTTAATCTTTTACAATCTCTTTATATTCAACTTATTGACCTGCCTTTATATTTTGCTTCTATTGAACTCTTTTCCTTCATTTACTTGAAATGCTCTTCTCTCTCTCTCACTTGCCTTTTCTTTTTTAATTCTAAACTTGTTCTTTAACTTTTCCTTTTGACTTTTTATATTCACTCATTTTATGGTGCTTTCAATAAATTTAACTCATTTTATTTTCCTTTTTATGTCTCAACATTTCAAATTATTTTTTGCGTTCCCTTTATTTATTTATTTATTTTTTTTGCATTTTTTTTCATTTGTGGTTTGTCTCTTACGCTTGCTCTGTGGACTGTTTAATTTGATTTTTGGCATTGTCATCTTTATATTTCCTTAATGTCCTTATTTATTAATGTTTTGATGGTCTTCTTTTCATCTTTATATTGATTTCCCTTTTACTTTCATAGATTTATCTTTTGAAAATATTTTTCTTTTTTTGTTTCAGTTTTTGGGACCACTTTTTTCTCTTTAATCTTTTACACAAGGATCATGTAGAATGTGAATTTACTAAGTTGCTTTCTAATAATAATTCATGAAGAATATTGTCACATTCATATTCTTGCAATTCAATTAGCTACAAAGTAGTATAGAGCTGTGAAAGATCTTTTAGAAGTGCATATTCCTCAAAGGGATGCTTGGCTTGCTCGTAATCCCAGATCTTGTTTGTTTTTGTGCATTCTTTTCTTTCTTTAAGTGCTCTCTCTCTCTCTCTCTCTCTCTCTCACATACACACACACACACACACAAAATTTCAAGCTCATTCTTCATTTTCAATTGCTATCACTTTCCCTTGTTTTACATTTTTTTTTCATGCTAGTTGTCTTTTTCTCAATTTTTTCCTTATTGCACTACTTTTCAAATGATTTCTTCTTTTTTTTTTTTCCTTTTTTTGAACATTTTTAATTTGTTTACCCCCTAAATCTTTTACGTCTGTTATTATATTTATTCTTTCAATTTGTCTCCTTTTTAATTAATCGATTTTAACATTTCTAGTGGAAATAATAGAGAGTTAATAGAGTGTATTGGAAATAAGAGAGAATAAGGCATTGAGACTTCTAGGGATTATGAATTCTCACCATATTAAATAGATAGGAGTTAATGTTCATGAAATTGTTGTATTATTGGAGTGACAAAAATGGATGTGTGTTAAGTGCTTGTCACTCGAGGCAAACCTTTCACCATGTAATCTCTCAAGCATCCTTTCAGCATCTAACCCCTCCCTCTCTCTTCCTCTCTCAAGCCAATTGGGCCAATATCATAATGTAGCACTCAAGGTAATTGAGTCACAAAAAGAATATTGTTTCTCCTTCTCCATTCAACATGGTATTAGAGCTTATCATCCTCAGGAGAGCTCAATCATGTTTTTCTCTAATATGTTGCAAGTCAGTCTTGAGCTACTCAAGTCTTGTCACCTTCCGGTCAAGCTTGAATAGTCGCTTGTCATCCTTCCTACAGTCAAGCTCATCTGCCATCTTGTCTAGTCCGAGTTTCAGTGGGACTGCCATCTGGTCAAGCAGTACACCATGTCTATGTCAAATCTAGTCTCCATGAGAACTGCCATCTTGTGAAGCAGTTCCCCATATCTCCATTAAGTTTGGTCTCCATCAGAAGCTCTTCAACCATCCAGTTAGCAGAAGTTTCAAGTTGTCATTCTAACTATCCATTAATCTAGTATACTTGTTTTCCTCTTGCATGAGCTCACCTCTTCGCTCAGCCTCATGGGTTTGCCATTTGGTCCAGCGGTACTCAGAACTTCCAAAACTCCTTGTCGCATCCTTAGCTTAGTTATCTTTGTAGAAAATTCATCATATGGTCCAATTCTTCACAAGATAAGGTTGTCTCTGCAAAAATTCAGCATCTCTGCAGCATCCTGTCCGTCCTACAGAAGATTCAGCTTCATATTGTCTCTGACTGTCTATTCTTCAGATTTTAGATTGTCACCTGTCACCACAGAATGTCTCCAATCAACTAGACAGTGGAAGGTTTGTCTTTTCTAGGGTTAGGGTCCTTTTTCCTGTGTTCTTGAGCAAGGTTTGTCTCTTTCTCTTGGGCTGGTTTCTCTGTGTTTCTTGTTCTTTTCTAACCCTCACGGAATCTTTCTTGGCCGGTTAGATGAAGAGAAGCTTCAAATATTTTGATCAAGGTTCCTTTTTTTGGTCCTCAACTAAAGGAACAGGTTTATGTTTTTTCTATTCTTTGATTTCTGAGTTTCTTGGTCTGTTTTCTAAAATTCTTCATTTTTTTTGGGGGGGGGGGGTGATTGGGTTAGAAAATAAGCAAATGGAAGGTCTGGTTCTTGGATTGGAAAGATGCATTCAATGAAGAAAGGATTCTGAGGTTTGTCTTTTCTGGGGTCGGGGTTCTTTTTCCTGTGTTTCTTGAGCAAGGTTTCTCTCTGTCTCTGTCTCTCTCTCTCTCTCTCAGGCTTGTTTCTTATTCATTCAGCTAGTTTCTGTGTTTCTCGTTCTTCTTTCTAACTCTAACAGAATCTTTCTTAGCTGGTTAGGGTTTTTTGAAGGCAGTAAAAAGATCTATTTAATGAAGAGAAGCTTCAAATATTTTGATCAAGGTTCATTTCATCTTCTCAAGTAAAGGATCAGGTTTTGATTTATGAGTTTCTTGGTCTGTTTTCTAACATTCTTGATTTTTTTTTTGGCCGGGGGGGGGGGGAATTTGATTGGATTAGAAAATAATTAAATGGAAGGTCTGGTTCTTTGATGGCAAAGATGAATTCAATGAAAAAAAGATTCTGAGGTTTGTCTTTTCTTAGCGTAAGGGTTCTTTTTCCTGCGTTTTTTTATTAGGGTTTTTTAGTACGGTTTGTCTCTCTCTTGGGCTAGTTTCTTATTCATTTGTCTACTTACTGTGTTTTTTGATTATGGTTTTGAGGTAAGGCAGTAATAAGATCTATTTGATGAAGAAGCTTCAAATATTTTGATCAAGGTTCGTTTCTTCTCCTCAAGTAAAGGATCAGGATTATTTTTTTTCTATTCTTTGATTTCTGAGTTTCTTGGTCTGTTTTCTAACATTTTTTTTTTTTTTGGGGCAGAGTTTCATTGGGTTAGAGAATTGGCAAATGGAAGGTCTAGTTCTTGGATGGGAAAGATGTATTTAATGAAGAAAAGATTCTGAGGTTTGTCTTTTCTAGCGTTAAGGTTCTTTTTCCTGTGTCTCTTGAGCAAGGTTTGTCTCTCTCTCAGGCTGGTTTCTTATTCATTCGTCTAGTTTTTGTGTTTCTTGTTCTTCTTTCTAACTCTCATAGAATCTTTCTTGGCTGATTAGGGTTTTGAGGTAAGGCAGTAACAAGATCTATTTGATGAGGAGAAGCTTCAAATATTTTGATCAAGGTTCGATTCTTCTCCTCAAGTAAAGAATTAGGTTTACGATTTTTTTATTCTTTGATTTCTGAGTTTTATTAGTTTGTTTCCTAACATTATTGATTTTTTTTTTGGGGGGGGGAGTTTGATTGGGTTAGAAAATAAGCAAATGGAAGGTCTGGTTCTTGGATGGGAAAGATGCATTTAATGAAAAAAAAGATTTTGAGTTTTGTCTTTTCTAGCGTTAGGGTTCTTTTTCCTGTGTTTCTTGAGCGAGGTTTGTCTCTCTCTCTCTCTCTCGGGTTGGTTTCTTATTCATTCGTCTAGTTTCTGTGTTTCTTGTTCTTCTTTCTAACTCCCGTAGAATCTTTCTTGGTTGATTAGGGTTTTGAAGTAAGGCGGTAACAAGATCTATTTGATGAAGAGAGGCTTCAAATATTTTGATTCAGGTTCATTTCTTCTCCTCAAGTGAAGGATCAGGTTTATTTTTTCTCTATTCTTTGATTTTTGAGTTTGTTGGCCTGTTTTCTAACATTATTGATTTTTTTTTTTTTGGGTGGGGTAGTTTGATTTGGGTTAGAAAATAAGCACATGGAAGCTCTGGTTCTTGGATGGAAAAGATGCATTCAATGAGAAAATGATTCTGCGGTTTGTCTTTTCTAGGGTTAGGGTTCTTTTTCCTGTGATTCTTGAGCAAGGTTTCTCTCCCTCTCCCCCCAACATAGCTATAATATTTCATAATTGAATTCAATTGTTTTATCTCCCCCTCACTAACGATTTTAAACATTTGGTTACAGTTATGATTCGGGCTGGTTTCTTATTCATTCATCTAGTTTTTGTGTTTCTTGTCTTCTTTCTAACTCTCATGGAATCTTTCTAGGCTGGTTAGGGTTTTGAAGTAAGGCAATAAAAAAAAAAAAATCTATTTGATGAAGAGAAGCTTCAAATATTTTGATCAAGGTTCGTTTCTTCTCCTCAAGTAAAGGATCAGGTTTAGGTTGTTTTTGAAAGATGGATTCAATGAAGAAAAGATTCTGAGGTTAGCTTGGGTTAGGGTTCTTCTTTTTCTTACCTCATGAGGTCTCTCTCTCTCTCTCTCTCCCCCCCTCCAACATAGCTATAATTTCATAGTTGGATTCAATTCTTTTATCTCTCCCCCTCTCGCAAATGATTTTGAACTCTTGATTAGGTTTGGGCTGGCTTCTTGTTTCTCTCAAACTTTCACAAAACCTTTATTAGCTGGTTACGTTTTGAAATAAGACAGTAAAAGATCCAGTTAATCAAGAGATATTTCAAATATTTTGATCAAGGTTCATTTCTTCTCCTCGTGTAAACGATCAGGTTTGTGTTGTTGCTGTTCTTTGTTTTTGGAGTTTCTTGTTCTGTTTTCTATCATTCTTGATTTTTTTTGGGTGGGGGGTTTGATTGTGATTTGAAAATAAGCATGTGGAAGTTCTGGTTCTTGGACAGGAAAGATGGATTCAATGAAGAAGAAGTTTTGAGGTTTTCCTCTTTTAGGGTTTGGGTTCTTTCTCTCTCTCCCCATTATAGCTGTAATATTTCATAATTGAATTTAATTATTTTATCTCCTGATCTCATGAATGATTTTATACTCTTTGGTAGGGTCATAATACGGGTGGTTTTGTTATTCATTCATTTGTTTTCTATGTTACTTGTTCTTTTTTTTGACTCTCATGAAATCTTTCTTAGCTGGTTTGGGTTTTGAAATAAAGCTATAAAAGGATCCACTTGATCAAGAGAAGCTTCAAATACCTTGATAAGGTTTTTTTCTTCTCATAAGTAAAGTATCGGGTTTATGTTGTTTCTATTCTTTGATTTTTGAGTTTATTGTTCTTTTTTCTTACATTCTTGATTTTTTTTTTTTTTTTTTTTTTTTTTTTTTTTTTTTTTTTTTGGGTTTGATTGGGGTTTGAAAATAAGCAAGTGAAAGGTTTGGTTGTTGGATAAAAAAAATGGATTCATTGAAGAAAAGATTCTGAGATTTGTTTCTTCTAGGGTTAGGGTTCTTTTTCCTGTGTTTCCGGATCTATTTTTTTAAATTCTTAAGATGTTGCTATTTCAGAACAAATGGCCACCCGTGGCCACAAATCCCTTTTTTTGGAGGGTTTGAAACCGTAAAACCTATAATGGTCGTTGTAATGGTGTTTGTGAGAAATTACTAGTTGATTTATGAGTGTTCCGCAAAGTGTTTATATGCATGGTTCGTTTCTTCACAATTAGGATTGTCTTGATGTATCTATTTTGGAGATATAATTAGATTGAACCAGAAGTAAAGTCTTATCCATGATACCTTTAGTTAATACATGCATCTTCATTGTATAATGTTTGGCATTAATGTTATTTCTCTAAGAAATGGATGGTCCAGATAATATAATTGTATCTTCTAGTTTAATTAGAATTGTGCATGTTGGGCATAAAAGTTATACATTATCCTCGACTTATGTGCTCCAGAAAAAAGTCATTTTGTTTAAGCGGATTCTAGAATGAATTGAAGATTCCTTGATGCTTTGTTGGGCAAGGATTGATTGTTAATTGGTTGCCTTTCATGGATATGGCATCAAGTGTTCATTCAATTGGCCAAAGTTTCCTTTTCTGTTTCCATCCCTATCAGCACTTCTCAAAACTTGATAGATTCAAATTAGGAAGTTTGATGAATAAGTTGAGGGGTTTTAAAGTACTAGTATTCTCTTTGGATAGGTGGGTTTTAAAATGATGTGAATTATGAAATGTAGGGATTTTAAAGTACTGACATCTGAAAACCACAAATTAGTAAATTTCTTGTTTGGATAGTGTTTGAAATTTAGGGTGAATTTTAATTTGTTGCTATTAAAAAATTGCACAATTTTTGGTAAAATAAAATCCATCCAAATCAGTAATATTCATTCATAGGTTTCAAAGAACATATAAGAGAGAGAGCATAAAGAGCTACAATAGAGGAAAACAAGGCCAACTCTCTATCGTAAATGAAAAGAGAGATTTTTTTTTTTTTTGAAAGATCAAGGGATGTCAAAAATTGGGGATTCACAATTAAGATCGTGGTAGTTTTTTGATCGAGAACAGTAAAATACATACATATATATATATATATATATAATATATATATATAATAGAAAAGAGGAAGAGGTTTTTGTTGGGGTTACTATGTTGTTGATTGGTGGTGGCATATTAGGGTTTTGGTGAGTGATAGGTTGAGGGAGAACGAGAAAAAAAAAAAGGCTTGTTGGTGTGATGGCAATGGAGACCTGTGTCTGCCTTGATGGTGGTTATGGTGGCAATGGAGATGGTGATTTTTAGGACAATTGTGGGATTTTGAATTTAGTGCTTCATGATGAGGGAGATTGTGGAAATGATGGTGGTGATTCTCACATCTTGATGGATATGGTTGCCAGAAAAGTGAAAAAAATCAAAGATGTGAGATGGTCACCAGAAAGGTGAGGCAAGAGTCTAACTTCTTGGTTGAATAATGGATGTTTCGCAAAATCCTCTCAACTGAGGATTTTGATTTTAATTGTCGTTTAAGCCTCAAAATATCTCCACAGAGTATACTACTACAACAACAACCTGAATTTTAATCCAAAATTTTGGGATCGACCGTTTGAGAGACAAATATTGAGTAAAGAAAAAAATATAAAATATAAAATTAAAGTTTGAAAATAAAATTAGAGAAAATAACACTAAAAAAATAAAAAAAAAAATAATGAAAAAAAAAACTATTCCTAGAAACTTAAAATAATAAAAAAGATTTAATTGTTTTGGATTTTCCTATATCACTCATTCCTATCTAAACTCATCTATTCAATTAAACTCTTGATATTCATATTTTTACAGATAATTTGTATCCAGATTTTCAATGTCTTACTTTGACGTTTTACTAAATCTTACATTTAAAATCTCTCATTTCCTAACTTGTGCATTTTTAAATTTTCGTTGCATATGTCCAAACCAACTTTGATGATATTCTTACATCTTGTCCACAATTAAATTCATTCCCAACTTAGTATGTATTTCTTCATTTTTACTCATATCTTTTCTAGTTATACCACACAACCATCTGAATATCCTCATTTTAGTTATAACCATTTTATACTCTTGTTGTTTAATAGCCCAACATTCGGTACTATACAAGAATACAGGTCTTACCGCGGTTCTATAAATTTTCCCTTTAATTGCAATGGTATCATGCGATTGCAAAAAACTCTAGATACGTTTCTCAATTTCATCTAACCCACGTAAATCCTATGATTTACATCTCCAGCTATGTTGCCATCATTTTGAATGATGTATTCAAGATATCTAAAATGTTCTTTTGGTATATTCTGACCTTCTAACTTACTAGTTTTTTTATCATTCTGATGGCTACTACTAAACGTACATCTCATATATTCAGTTTTGACCGACTCAATCTAAAATTTCTAAATTCTAGTTTGTTCCTCCATAATTTCAATTTAGCACTAATATCCTCTCTCGTTTCATCAACCAATACTATATCATTTGCAAAAAGTATATACCATCATATTTCATCTTGAATACCCTTTGTGATTTCATCCACATCTCCATAAAGTGTGCAGAGGATATAATAATTTCTTGGAATCACAGATCCTTTATGACCTTAACAAGGAATTTTGACTTTGGGTTTTTAAATCCATTCTGCACTGCTAAATCCCTCCACATCCAAATAAACCTTAGGGTTGTGAATATGATAAGGAAGAAAAATTTGACAAGTGAAGTTGCTTTGGATCTCAAGCATTGTATAAATGCTCTTTCACTCTCCCACACACTTTTCTTCTTTCAAAATCATTTCTTAGGTTCCCCTTTAATCGTTTTGCATTTACTTATTTTACTCTTTTGTTTATTTTATTCTTGTTATATCTTCTCTTTACATGCCACCTTTTTTGTTTCTTTATTATACTTTCAATGCTTAAAATTTTCGATATCTTTCCCTCTTTCCACATTTCAAAGTGTTTTCCTCCACCTTATTTTTTGCTTTTTTCTTCTTTGATCCCTTTTTATGTGCATATTTTTCTTCTCCAAGCTTTGTCAGGTTCTCTCCATGCTCCAGATTTTTCTTTTGGCATTTCGAGCTCCTTTCATTTTAGTATTTTCTTGATGTCCTTATTACTTAATTTTTTTTCTTTATACCATTATCCTTATTTTTCTTAATTGTTTTGTACTTATATTTATCATTGTATTTACTTTTCTTTTTTTATTCTCCCTTCCCTTTTCATTGACTTGTCTTCAGAAAACATATTTGATCATTTTCCCTTTTCAAAAATTTTTTAAACTTGCTCCTTGTCCTCTCTTTATTTATCTACAGTCTTTCTATATTTTATTTTCCTCAGTTTACCTGGTTATGATTGCACTCCATATTTTGCTTCTCTTCAATTCTTCGCTACTACTTTAAATGCTCTCTCTTTCTCTCCCTCCATTCATCTTGTCCTTCCTTTATTTATTTATTGCATTTACTTATTTCATTTTTATTTATTTTATTTTTCCTTGTTATGCCTTTTTCTTCCCCTGTAACTCATTCGCTCTCTCTCACTCTTTTTTATTGGTTGCCTTGTTGTCCTTTTAAAACTTTTTAACATTTTTAATGACTTTCTTTCTCATCTTTCAACATTTCAATTTCATTTTTGCTTCTCCCTTTGTGTTTTCTCTCTTCTTGTCATTTCTGATCCATGTGTTTTTTTTTTGTCCATATGTTGCTTATCATTATTTTATTTTATTTTATTATCTCGCTTTTGACATTGATAACTTCGTCCAGCCTGGTATTTATATACTTGTTTATTTTGTGCTTAGTTTTTCACTTTTTTGATTCCCCTCTTTTCTTATCTTCCCTTTCCCTTGCTTTCTTGTTGATCTTTGTTTTCATTTCTCCTTTTTTTAATTATTTTAGTTTGTTCTTTCTCCTCTCCTTAATGTTAGTATTTCTCTCTATTGAATTTTCAATAATTTACTTGCTCTTGACTCATTTACAATTTAACTCTTCAACTATTTTCCTTATTTTACTTTTGATAATCTCTCTCTCCTCTCTTGTTCTAAATTCAGACTCCCTCTTATTTGTCTTCTCTAATCTTTTGCATTCTCATAATTATTTATTTTTCATTTTTTTTAACCTTTTTGTCTCCTCTTAGTTGTGTTATTTCTCTTTAATTTGTTTCCTTATTGTATTTTCATTGATTTACCTTTCTTAATAACTTTTCTTACTTCCAGGTTACGAATCCAGTTAATCTTTTGAATCTTCTTATTCTTTTGTTCTTTCATGTCTGTGCTTTATGTGCTTCTTTCTTACTCCATTTTATTTTCTCATTTCACTTTTGCTGTTGAGTCCTTCATTATGATATTTTCTGATATCCCTACATCTCTTAATTGTTTGTTCCTAATTTTTCTTATCTTTGGAATTTTTTATTTATTTATTTATTTATTTATTTATTTTTATGTCCCCCTTTCCTTTTTTTTTTGATTCTTTTTAGAAAAATATCTTTCCTCGTACATTTTTTCAACCTTTTTAACTTTTTTTTTTAATTCTTTTTAATCTTTTGCAATATCCTTATATTCAACTTATTGATCCCCCCATATTTTGCTTCCATTGAACTCTTTTACTTCATTTTCTTGAAATGCTCCTCTCTTTCCCTCCTTTCTATCTTGCTTTCCTTTCCTCTTTTAATTCGAAACTCGTTCTTCTAACTTTTCCTTTTGACTTTTTGCATTCATTTATTTTATTCTTATATCGATTTTTCCTCATTTTATCTTTTCTTTTAGTGTTATGTGTTTTACCTCACTCCAATTTGTATTTTTACTTATGGCACTTTCAATAACTTATTTCAGTTATGTTTTTTTATTTTTTAATATTTCAAATTAATTTTTGCCTTCTCTTTATTTGCATTTTTTTTCACCCCGTGGTTGGTCTCCTCCGCTTAATTAGATTTTTGACATTGTCTCTTCCTATTTGGATATTTCCTTAATACCCTTATTTATTAATGCATTGATGGTCTTCTTTTCATCTTTGATTTCCCTTTCACTTTCTTGAAAATATTTTTCTTTTTTTCTTTCTCAGTTTTTTTGGATCACTTTTTTCTCTTTAATCTTTTACTCGAGGAACATGTAAAATGTGAATTTGCACAGTTGATTTCTAAATAATTCATGAAGAAGATAATCATTTTCATATTCCTGCAATTCAATTAGATGCAAGATTGTATAGAACTAATTTCGAGATTAGGCACAATATGAAAGATCTTTTAGAAGGTGCATATTCCTCTGAGCGATGCTTGGCTTAATCATAATCCCAGATCTTGTTTTGTTTCTTTTCACTCTTTGTTTTACATTTTACTTTTCAAGCTAGATGTTTTGCTTGTCATTTTTTTCCTTATAGCACTTCAGTTTTTTAACTTTTCAAATGATTTCTTTTTCTTTTTTGAACATTTGCAATTTGTTCACCCCCTAAACCATAGTAAATAGAAATAATAGAGAGTTAATAGAGGGTGCTGGAAATAAGAGTGAATAAAGTATAGGGATTCTTGGGATTATGAATAGTAACCATAGTAAATAGATAAGAGTGAAGGTTCATATGAAATTTTTGTATTTTTGGTGTATGGTTTGTGCTACAAATCGAGGCGTGTTAAGTGCTTGTTACTCAAGGCAAACCTTTGACCATGTAATCTTTCAAGCATCCTTTCGACATGTAACCCCTCCCTCCCTCCTCCCTCCTCTCTCTCTCTCGATCTCTCTCGAATTGAGCATATTATAATGTAGCACTTGAGGTAATTGAGTCACAAAAAGAATATGGTTTCTCCTCCTCCATTCTCAAAACGATATCAGTGTCTTTCATCATCAAGCCTGTCTCCGGAAAACTCCATCACGTTTTTCTCTAATATGTCACAAGTCAGCCCAAGTCACTCAAGTCTAGTTACATTCCGGTCAAGCTCGAGTAGTAATTTGTCATCCATCCTACGGTCAAGCTCATCTGCCATCTAGTTGAGTAGGAGTTTCCATGGGACTGCCACTACTTCATGTCTCCATCAAATCTAGTCTCCATCACAACTGCCATCTGGGGAAGGAGTTCCCCGTATCTATGTTAAGTTTGGTCTCCATCAGGAGTTTCTTCAGCCATCTAGTCTGGCAGAAGTTTCAAATTGTCGTTCTAACTATCCATTAATCTGGTCTACTTGTTATCCTCTGGCACGAGCTCACTTCTTCCCTCAGTCTCATGGGTTTGCCATTTGGTCCAGCAGTACTCAGAACTTCCAAAACTCCATGTCATATCCTTAGGTAGCTTAGTTATCTTTGTAGAAAATTCGGCATGTGGTCCAATTCTGCACAAGATAAGGTTGTCTCTGCAACAAATTCAGCATCTCTGCAGATCCTGTCTCTCCGGCAGACGATTCAGCCTCAGATTGTCTCTGACTCTATTCTTCAGATTTCATTCTTCAGATTTCAGATTGTCTCTCATCACCACAGAATTTCTCTAATCAACTCGCCAGCCTCTCCTCTTCTCATTTTGGGGGTTATTACTGTCCGGTTAAGTCCTCTATATTATTCATCGTTATGTGTCTTACAAGCTTTGTGCATATTATCCATATGTTCCAGCTTGAGGGGGGGAATGTTGGAAATAATTCAGTTAATATTCATAGGAAGTTGTATTGTTGGTATATCGGTTGTTGTATAAATAGATGTGTGCTGAGTGCTAGCCATTCAAGCACACACCTTTCACCGTGTTACCCCTCTCAAAAGCCAATTGAGTCAATATCAAAATGTAGCACTCAAGTCAATTGAGTCACAATGAGAATATTGTTTCTCCTCCATTGTGCAATATATTCTCCTCCAATGATAATTTAAGTAGTGATTTTGAAAGACATAATATCATCTGATTTCTCTTTATAAATAAACATATAATTTCTATATTTTAATAGGATGTGCCCTTTCTTTGAATAGGCACAAATGTCTATTTACATTTTCCTCTATTCAATTTACATTGATCAAGTTTACTCTATCGTTGTTCTGTTGTTATTGTTGGTACGATTTGTTCTGGGGAGTAATAGGGGCTTTGTATCCTGGAGACAAGAGTCCACTATAATTTAGGGGGACTAATTGTCCTCAAATTTTCTGAAAGTTATAAGCAACTAAACCTGTGAACCCAATCTATGAACAAAGAAGGCTCAAATGATATAACAAAGCCCCTATTACCCCCGTGGAAATAATTGCAACATAGTTAATACAAAAAATGGAAAGGAAATGACAAAAGAAAAGAGAACTCAAATGATGTAAAGTGAATAAAGGGCAGGCACTTGTGCCTATTCAAAGAAGGCTCATATCCTTTTAAATTATGGGACTTGCAAGTCTATTTATGAAGAGAAATCATTTGAAATGATATGTTTTTCAAAATCATTACCTAAATGACCTAGTGACCTTTGGTAGGAAATTACCAATAATATTGTGTTTTGAAAATATCTGGAAGATTAAAGGCCTCTCTTACTTGATTACGATAGAAAGAAGAGAAAGAGGAAGGCAAACATCCTGTTTAGACTGATTCTTGCTATCTTACAGGTCCACGTATAGACTGTTTCTTGCTATCTTACAGGTCCACGTATTTTACCTCTGCCTTCAACCATAAATAAGCGAAGTGTCTCTCATTTTTCTGTAGCCAAAGGGCCCATATTTGGAGAAAAATGTCGCCAGCTAAAATTTCTCGTACTTTGGCAAAAATAATTGATCAAATTTTCAAAACTTTCTGTGTTTTGTTCCCCCATGTTCAATTTGAAGCTGCATATTCTCTTTAACAATAATCATCTTTGAGATACACACTGGACAAATGGTAGTTTGAAGCAGCGTACTTTGCTTGAGGATTTTGGCCGTACAATCTTCTTTGTTTCAGTTCAAGATCCTTTCTCTCCACCCCCTCTTTGAGACCATCCCATCTCTCATTGAGATCAATGTTGAAAAATTCCAGTAAAGTGGTGTGCTAGAGTCTGTTCCCTTAGCCATAAATATACAAATCTTTTGTCATTTCCATCTCCTAAGCCCAAAGCCCTCCCTCATTTTGCCCATCACCTTGTTTCTCCTCAAATTAATGCATCGGGGCCCGATTTATCACTATATTTGTTTGAACTTATTTTCTTCTAGACGAGGTTCTCCATTTCTTCTGTATGATGTTTCTTATTGGCTGAAGCATATACAATGAAACTGAATTTATAGATTTGCAGATGGCAGGTATGAAATTCACATGAGGTCCCAAGTCGATCCAAGATGATGCCAGCACAAGTGAAAAGAACTATTATCTTCTGACATTTTTATTCATAGAACCATTTGGATATTTAGAAGTTTATATTTGGTTGAATATTTTGAGTCTTCTTTTGTTTTAGAATAATTTAGTTAATTGAAATTCCTCTTTTGTTAGGAACGTAGCGTGCCAATGTAGTGGAAATTATGCTTTGAATATGGAATAATACTTGGAAAACTTTAGTTATTTGCGGCTCTCTCTACTGTTCTATGTTCAGCCTTCTGCTGTGCTCATTCTTGTTCACTCAGGTGTCTAATGCTAAACTCAACTTCTATTCTCACTGCTATTTCTTTGTGTTTTTATTCTGATTCTCTGACTTCTATTCTCACTGCTCTCTCTTTCTGTTTTCATTCTGATTCTCTGTCCATTCTTCCTTGGGCTTCTCCCTGTCCCTTGCAGTTCTTCTTCTTCTTCTCTCACCCCACTAATTTCTAATTTTCTAGATTACAAGATGTGTAGGCCTCCCTCGTTCTTAGTGTCTATGGAATGTCTCAAGATAGCCACAGTGTCAATCAATGGGCTTGGAGAGACCATGTCTTGTTCTTAATTATAATTTATCTTGTCTTTAATAGGGGTCTACTTTGAGAGTTTTTAATGTTGGTGGCAGTTCAAGGCAAGTTTCATGAACTTGATTTTGCCAGTAGAAATCCTTTATAGTAGAGGAGGGTGAAAGATAATAGAAAGAAAAGCTCAATGAAAAAGGTCACTAAAAGGTTGGAAGTTGGAACAATGAAGATGGATATGGATTGATAGAAAGATTGAAAGCTAACCCTTATGTTTTTGTTTTTCCTTTTGGTAATATTGATAGAAACATTGAAGAGGCTGGGAGGCTTATGATGGATAAGATGAGGCAATACGTGTCTGATGAAAAAATTTCTGAAAGGAAGTTAGTGCTCCAATTTATTTGAAAGCTGATTAAAGGTGATGCTAACAAGAAAAAAGACTTCGGACTACAGCTCCTGCTATTTCCGTGCTTTGGTGAATAAGAGAGCTAGAAATGTTATTGGTTGGGTACGGGGATAGCACAATGGGAGTTGGATATCTGATCTACAAGAAGTAAAAGATTTGGTAGCTCAGCAGTATAGGAAGATTTAAGGAGAAAAAGGTTAGATAAGATCCATTCTGTGCATGGGGTAGTCTTTAAATGCTGCTTTGAAGGATGCTTGGCTCTTGAAGCACCTTATGAGAAATATGAAGTTAAATGTGCTAAATGAGAACATGAAGTTATAATGGCCCCAGGATAAGATGGTAATAGTTTCAATGAAATCCTGTGATAGTAGAACATAGGCCTGCCAGTCTCATGTGATGCATCTAAATACTAGTTAAAGTACTGGCTGACAGATCAAAGGGTGCTACCCATAATCAATCAGCAATTATTCAGGGAATGCAGATCATAGATAGCATGTGTTCTTAGTTGTGTTTAACTGTACCATGTCAATTTTCTGCACACCATCTGCATACCTACAATGATAAAAAAAAAAAACATCAACCCATGGTATGAATCTAGAGAAGATATGTAACCCGGAACATGACTTGAATGTAGACTTAGAAGTCCTTAGTTGATGTTTAATTGTCACAACCCAAGTAGGGTAGAGAAAGAGAGAGCTTAGGGTGAGAAGATAGAGAAAGAGTAGAGAGGGATAGAGAGAGAAAGACTAGAGAGAAAGAGAGAGATTAGGGAGAGAAGATACAAAGAGGGAGAAAGAAGAATTACAATACTATTCCATTCAATATTTATTGCATGTCTTGATATTATTATTTATACTATTTCTACTAACTAATTCTACTAACTTCTACTAACCAATTTATTAATTATTACTAACCAATCTATTAACTACTAACTAATCTAACCACAATTAACCACTAACTATTATTACTAACCATGATTAATTATTAACCTATGGTTAACTACTAATCCAACATGACTTGAATCTAGACTTAGAAGTCCTTAGTTGATGTTTAATCTATTTAAGCCCCAAATTTTGTAACAAAGAACCTTTATCTTACCATCCGAAAATGTAATGAGCATACCATCTATGGGCAAATTCTCTTTCTGATATTCCCATGAAACTTGCTGTTGTGATCTGTGTGATTTCTTGATGGAACTATGTTTTTAAACTTCACTCCTGCCTCTCGACTTTGTTGACTCTGAGTTCTCTCCCATTTCTTGTCATCAATCTTCAAGTGATGGTTGTGTGGAGTGTACACACTGGGGAGATTATATGCATTCAGTTTAGTCCCAAATGCCATTGAAATGAAACCCTATTTTTCATGACATGGTCTCCCTTACTATTGAGATCTTTGAATTCAATGTCTTCATATTATTAGCTTGTCTCTGCTTCTTTTTACTTGCAAAACTATGGTTGTGTTGAAATTGATCGGTGGTAATATTCTTTATCTTCTTTTTTACTTGCAAAACCATGAGGTGCACTGCTCAGTTATGGTTTGCAATGTGTTGAACCGAAATGGGGAACAAGCCAGCGGTTCCTCATGGCTTTGAGTCAATCCAGCGGTTCCTCAAAAGCGGGAAAGGACCAGAATGCCCATCCTAACCATCAAAAACGGCTAGTTGGAGGGGTGTTTTAGTCAATCATGATTAAAAATGGCCAAATTCAGAATTCTATGAACTTTGCTTTCCGGTTTTCTTTGGAACCAGGTTCCGCAAGTTGTGGTTCTGGTCCAGTCCTGAACCATGACCGGGCTTACTTCCATTTTTAGTTCATTAATGCAGTCTCAAGAATGTTGATCTTATGTCTGCATTGTGTGGAACCAGATGAGGAAAATTGTTTTTATTTAACCTTTATCAAATATTTCTAAAATATATTAGAAATTGGAATTCATTTGAACTTCTCTATTTGAAACAACTTTTAAAGCCAATTGGTTCAATTATGAAATTAAGGAGGAAGCACAAACTCTTGTTGAAAGGTTTTTTGTGCATGTGGAAAATATTGTGCACTATATATTTAAAATTCATGCCGTGCCCCATCTCCTCTGAACCCTTCTATATAATCCTTCATGATGTGAAGTCATCAGATACTGCTGGCCATGTGGTATGTGGTTGGGAACTTGCTCTTCTTATTAGTTACATATGCCATTCTCACAGATGGTGGTCGTTACTAATCTTCTCCGACTGTGTGCTTTTTCAATAGCTACAGTGTACAGTACGTGGCTTGATTCACAATATGGACTTTGATGTAAAGCATGATAAAGTTGATTTGTACCACTCATATTAGCACCAACCCCATATCTTGATTTTGGTCTTATAAAGGAAAAGAACATAATAACAGTGATGCATGGGATTTGTAGTATTGAATCTTCGCTTTGTGGTATTGAAGAAACACCATCTTTTGTTTCTTTCCCTTCCTTCTTACTATTCCTTAAATTATAGATATTATAATTTTTATCATCACTTGTATATTGTGCCTTTGTTTTGAGTACGATATTTTTTTTTTCTATGCTTGGAAATCTAACTGATCCAGAATTTGGAATTGACTAATTGTGAGGGTTGGTGTGGCCTAACTTGCTTGAGAAAGCACACCCAATCTGGAAGTTCTCTCTCGGAAAGGTCAGTTGAGATGCAAAAATTGTTCACTTCATAATTTGTAATTGGTATTATGAATTCTCTTTAGCCTGCGGATTTTCCTTTGCTACTGTGAACATAAAGCAAACTGGAGGAAGTCAAAAACTTTGGTATTTGGAATTAACTAATTGTGAGGGTTGGTGTTGCCCAACTTTCTTGAGAAAGCACACCCAATCTTGAAGTTTTCTCTTCGGAAAGGTCAGTTGAGATGCATAAATTGTTCACTTTACAATTTGTAATTGCTGATACGAGTTCTCTTTAGTCTGTGGAATTACTTTTGCTTCTGCAAATATAAAGCAAACTGGAGAAAGCCAAGAACTTGTCTTTTTTGTGGCTATATTATCGGTTAGAATAGTACGAAAAATTTAAAATGATCTATGATTTTTATGTTTCTGTTTCCTATATATTCTTAAGAGGTGGTTTTCTAGATTATCAAGGTACCATTTATTTCGTTCTTTTCTTTTGTGTTTTTTCAGGGGAAAAGGTTAACCATCTTTTCTTATAGCAGGCAACTTGACTCTTCACATGTTAGAGGTTTGCCTACTAATGTTATTACAAATTTTCTTCTGTCTGATATGAATTTCTCTTTTTCTCGGTCTTAGTAGAATAAACTCATTGGATGTTTCATATTGCCCTTCTTATGACAATGTCTTTTGTTAAACATTTATTAATAATTAATCATCTTCTTGCTGAGATTTTTTTTGATAAGATCTTCTTGCTGAGATTGAGCTTCTTTTGGGAGCCTTTTGTATGGAAGTTGCTCTCTAACTGTTCATGTTTCATGGGCCGACTCTCAGTAGTGAATCTTTGTTAATTCTGCATATGAAGATCTTCTAGACTTAGATCACTTGTGTGGACTGTAGGCAGCTTATTGTAGAGATGCATATTTTTTTTTTTGTTCTAGACTTGATCCACCGCCTAGTATCCGAAAATTCGCTCCTACTAATCTAGGTCGAGCTGCTGTCGAGTCATCATTTGGAGGGAGCTCTCCCAACGTCGTTTTTGTCACTACCAAGACTCGAACTCGAGCACTTGGTGTGGGTTTCTAGTGCCATTCCCACTAAACCAACGAAACCTTGGTCTTTTGTGATGAAGTTGCTCTTTACCTATTCATGTTTTATGGGCCTCATATTGAATGTTATTAATCCTATATATGAGGATCTTCACTGATAGACAGTTGGTCTAATAGAAAGACCACTTTATCTTTTAATCGAGGATTTCGAGACTTAAAAAAAAAAAAAAAAAAAATCTACGTTGGGAGAGCTTTTCCCAAAAAGAGGCCCTACAGTAGTTCAAACCGGATTAATTAGGTATGGTTTTGAATACTGATCGGTGGTTCTAAACCAGGGATATGTATATATATATTTGAAGATCCTCTAGATTTAGATCACTTGTGGACTGTAGGCAGCTTATTATAGCGATGGATAGCTTTAAACAGTGTGGAGAGAATTTTCTGCTGACTGTTGCTAAAAATGGTTGTAGTCAAATTGGTTGGTTCTATAACTTCTAGTTTTTGGTTCCCCTCCCTCTTCATGTTTTCTTCTGTCCAATGATGTAAACGGTGGTGTCTTTTTCTTCATGCACGCGCGCGCGCGAGAGAGAGAGAGATCAAATATCTACGCTTGTTCTCTCATACATTCATAAGCATCAGAAGTAAATACACTTTGAACTATGTGTTGTACGCCATTAAAGTGTAAGATTTGAAATGTTGTTGGTAGCGGCGTACCTAATATTGCTTGAATGCGTGCCTAATGTGGAAGCCGTCTGCTTAGAAATTTGAGAATGTTGGTAATTTAGTAGTGGCTACTAATTTGTAAGATTTGAAATTTTGTCTCATTGTTTCACCCAAAAAAAAAAAGAAAAAGAAATTTTGCCTCATTGTCCGTTCCAAGATGTCCATGTATTTGCATATTTCCTAAGATATTCTTCTTGCTTAATAAGAAGAAATATATTAAAATTTGTTTTGCTCATCAAAATCAAAGTTTGGAAGTGATGGCAATGTCTTTTGACTTTTTTTTTTTTTTTTGGTAATAAAGAACAGAAGACACCACTCCTAAATAGGCACTAGCATCCATAGATAACAAATCTTCCAAATCTCTGGGCGGCATAATAAGTTCGTACACACCTGGAGACATCTCTTGACCCATTCTCGTAAGTTTATTCGCAGAGCAATTGGCTTCTCTGTAAATGTGCTTGATGGCTTCAGCTTCTACCTCTAACATGAGGTGTCTGCACTCCTGCAAAATAGCTTCCGTGGGGTGGTTGTCGACAGGGTCTTTGACCTTTTTTAATAAAAAGGGACCAGTAAATCACTGCAAGGGTCTCTTTGAGAGTTACAGTTATTTTTGTAGGGCGATTCATTATCATAACCTCACTAATATGTTAATGGTTAGGTTGTAAATAATTTTTTTAATGAACACATGATTAGGTGATTGATTTTAAGTTTATTTGGACTATCACTTCAACAGTATTTCTTTTTTTAATGATCGAAATGGTAGAGACCAGGCAAAGAAAAACTCAATGAAGGAATTTTAATGTATAGTGGCCTTTAAAGAGAAAAGGGTTTTGATGGCGATACGTGTCATTTGGAGCAGACGTGGGTCAATGTGTCCAAAAATGAAGAGATTTATTAATGTATTGATCAAGTGCTGTGTTGTGTTGGGTCAATTGTCCCAAAATATTCCCAATTTTTGAAAATTCTCTTTTGGGCCGGTAGTGTTTTCTACGTTGGGGTGCAGAAACAAACGTGTAAATGCAGTGAAGTTAAAAAAAAGTGGGCTGTACCTGTGTTGTATTCTTTTACAAAGCAACCAGCAACAGCGCAGCCACTATATCCTTACTCTATTTTCCCTTGTCCAGCTGCTCAGGGGACATCGGATCCTGCTTTTCAGTACTAATCTTTTGTCACACACACACACACTCTCCCTCTCTCTCTCTCAAAACACATCCTTCCATAACCATGTTTAATTAGTTTCGTAAACAAAGTTTTAAAAATCAAGTAACCCTACATTATGTCAAATTTTCCCCCTTTTTTGGACGCAGATTGTGGCTTTATTGGTCCATTTGTTTGTGTGGTCGGCTCAATGATATAAGCGTGTGTACCCTTATATTATATGGAATGCATGTCTCTTGGGGGTAGTTTGAGTGGTATAGTTTTTTCACTTTTATTTTTTATTCTCTTATTCGATTCTGTTTCGTTATATCTTATTGTACAAAAATATATATATATGAAATGTGTATCCCAAATAGGTGAATAGGTTATTTTAGCATAATCAAGGAATTCGCTTTTGAGGCTTTATTGGCCACAGAATTTTCCAATATTCATACCAACAGAATTTTCTAATATTCCAAAATTACTTTTAAAAAAAATAGCTCATTACAAAACAACAAAATACATTTGCTTTTATAATTCAAGTTGATCTTAGATGTCTCATTGAATAATGTTTCTCTCTCTGTCTAGCTAAAATGTGATGGAGGATAGACAGTAGACGATTTCTGACAAACAAAGTTGGACTCAAAACGCTCTGTTGTTTAAAACAAACAAAGCCAGAAGACAGGTTATTTTGATACTTAGTTACAACTTTGTGGCAGACAATTTCTGATTACTAATACTATTCCTCTGTACAGACAGCGTGACAACTGCTGTTATTAATTTTGATTAGACTAATCAGAGAAGAGTTGGGAGTCATTATAAAGGAAATGAAGGGAGTGAGTGAGTGTTTGAGTGGCATTAATATTTTGTTTCGGCCTGCTCATGAGAATTTGCCCTACAACATAGGGCTATAAAGGAATCATTATAGGACTTAGCTGGCCTACTTGATCTTCTCTGCTTTCTAATGGATCGGGCCAAAAGTTGCAATTCCTAATATGCTCACAAAATATTGTCTATAGAATCTCCTCTTTGGAATCTGATTCCCACTCTCTCTGTTTTCAGTTTTCCTCATTATTTAAGCTAACCCAGAAGCTGCCCACATAGAGGTGTTTTGTTAATAGATAATCTTCACACAAATGAGTTAGAGATAAAGATCATGAACGCACAGGGACAATCAACAAGACAAAATGCAAAGCACACGAGAGAGAGAGAGTAATTTGGTGGGGGTTGTGGGCCATAATGTGTCTTGGCCTTGTCAGACATACATTTGTGAGCCTTTGGAATGTAGACATGACCTCTTCGTCACTCTGACCATCTTTGCTCTTCTTCTGGATCCCTCTTTGTTGAGTCAATTTTTAAAACTCCCTACCCATCCCACATTGGCTATTAATGTGCCACACCTTCTCTTCTTCCTTATCCATCCAATCCACGAAAGGAAATGCTCTTGCCCTAATCTTCATTGATATTGCGGTTTATTAATCCAAACATTGTAAACTAAATTATTTCTTTTATGATGCAAGAATTGCAAAAATGGTCTGACAATAACACTTTTAATATTAAAATCTTGTATAAATATGTTCTTGTACTGGTCTGTATTATTATTATGATTGATAGATTAAAACTCCTTTTTGGTTATTATAAAAATAAAAGTTTTTTATGAATATTCTTCATTTAGATACTATCTATCTTATATAGATCCAATTTGGGGTCTCATTTTTCACTCTTTTTGATTAAGAAGGGCGAGATCATTGTTTTTCTTATGGTCCACCCTACACAAAGCATCCAGACTAGAATAGGAAGGAGATGTGTCTAGCACCATGGGAGAGAGAGAGAGAGAGGCACCTTCCTCCTCTCCCGTCGTTGTACGAAAAAAGAGAGAGAGAGAGATGCATTGGGAGTGTAGTGTTCCACAATGGCCATATGATATGTTAGTGGGAACCCCAATAAGGTGCAAAAATGACACAAGGATGTGACCCAAAACCAATCCAATTAGGCCACGGCTTGACCTGTATCTTTCCATTCCCTTCTGCAAAAATTGTGTCTTTCCTCTTATGGGCTGCCCCCCCAAGCAATCATTGGCTTAATACCATCCCCGCGCCCACCTGCCCTTGATTTTTTTTTTTCTTTAAAAACTATAACCAAACAAAATCAAATAAAAACAAAATAAAAATAAAAAAATTATATTACTTAAGCTGTCCAACCCCACTTGCCCTTGATACCCTTCCTTGCAACGCATTGCTTATGCCTCTTCAATTTTCCTTCACCATTTTCGTCCCCATAACTTGGTGATTGATTGTTCACATCACTCCTTACCCGATGTGTACCACTTCTCTAAAGGTAAAAAGTCCATTATTTCTTTAAAAACTTTTTATGTTCTTTTCGATTTAAACACAGTTACCACTCTCCATATCAAAATAAAAACGTAGGGCAGAAAAAAATTTATATTTTTAAGAAATAAACAATAATTTTAAGAAGTTTAATGATATCTTCATGAATTTAGAGGAAATTTTAGCGGAATTTGGTCGGCTGAGATGGGATTGCCATGTCATTAAGAGATGGGCCAAGTTATAATATTAAGGACTTGTCTGATTAGTAATTATTAATATTATGTCCTATAATACCATATTTTAATTTTGTATCGCATGAAACTATATTTTAAAATTACACCCAAAAAAAACATAATGTAAGATCTCATGTTTGGGTGGAAATGCTCCGATTGTCACTCTAGTACTATGTAGTGGTATAGTCTCTCGAGACAGTTTAAATAATAAAATCTCTTTTTTAATTTGATTTTATTTGATTATATATTCTTGTAAATATATATATAGCTATTACAAGAATTATTATTATTTTTTAAATAATAATTTAGATGTGTTTGGACTAAAATGAAGTTTTAAAAATAATTTAGAGCGGTGAAAACCGTTTATTTATTTATTTTTAAAGATAAATGGAGTCAGGTTAACATTTTATTTTGAAATAAATCTGAACAGAGTGACCATAGCTTTTGCCATCGTGCATGATAAATAATAATAACAAATAATATAGAATTTTGCAAAAAGAAGGGCGTAGACGATGTATAGCTAAGGAAGATGACAGCAAACTTTGGGCACACGCTTACTATTCGTGCATCCGCACCCACCCCTTCTCCATACCGTCAACACTTGAAAAACTTCAAACCCATCTACGTCGTTACACCTCTCTCCCTCCCTCTCTCTCTCTCTCTCATTATATATTTCTGCCTCCCTAAAATGCCATATCCCTTTCTCTCTCTCTCCCTCTACTCGAATTTTACTCACACCTAAACCTCTCTCTCTCTTCTAACTCTTTCGACAACAAAAGCAACCTCAAAACCACACACTCTCTCTCTAAAATGGGATTTCCAGTGGGATACACAGAGCTCTTCCTTCCAAAACTCCTCCTCCATGCACTCAGTTTATCGGGATTCATCAGAAAACTGATTTTCTTTCTCGTCCGACTTCTGGGTCTTTCTGATTTTCTTGAGCCCGACATTGTCTGGCCCAACAACCCGTCCCAAACACCCGAACTCCACTCCGTGTCCGCAGTCTTAATCCGGGAAATCCTACCGGTTGTTAAATTCCATGATTTAATCTCATCCATCGGCCAAAACGAGATCCCAGACCGCTGTGCCGTCTGTTTGTATGAATTCGAAGGTCAAGAGGAAATCCGACGGTTGACGAATTGCCGACACATATTCCATCGTAGCTGTCTGGACCGTTGGATGGATCATGACCAGAATACGTGTCCACTTTGCAGGACACCCTTTATTCCTGATGATATGCAAGAGTCTTTTAATGAAAGGCTTTGGGCTGCTTCTGGTATTCCTGATTTTTATAGTGACTATTCTGCAATTACTTCTACTTTATAGTTAGGATAGAGAAAATAAAACTTTTTTTTTCCCTTTTTTGGGTTGGGTGAGTTGTGTATAGAAAAAGGAAAAAAAAAATATATTGGAAATATCTGGGGGAAGAAAATTAATATGCCTTTTTTCCTGATATTCATTTTGTGGTAGCTCATTAATGGAAATTATGTGTTTATATTGAGCACAACTTTATTATTCTTCGTGTTTTGGTGATATGTTACAAAAATTTGAAATCACACGTGACCCATTTTCTTGAAATTATTTAATTATGACTTTTTTATCATTGTGATTGAATGTATTGCTTAAACTGAAATCCAGATTGATGGGGGAATAGAAATTCAAGGGACTGGAGGAGGGCAAATGTGGTGTGTGCATGTGGAGGAAGAAGAGAGAATAGAGAAGTTTAGGTGGGTGTTAATGGCTGACCAAAAGAGCCACTATCGTATCTAGTATGGTACCAACCCATTTGGCATTTGTTTCTGGGTTTTCGGGACTCTTTATTTTTCCATGATTTTTGGAGATTTTTCCACCTTATGAGAAAGAGTTGGCATGCCATCCCTGCCATTATTAAGGTATTCAAGAGGTCATTCAGCATTGGTACTTTTTCTGAACCTTATTGCCAAATGGTACGATTTAACACTGCTCTTAGAATAAATTCTGGACATGTCATCCTTGGTTTTTGGAACCCTCAATGTTGATAAAAGGCTTGGCCCGTCTGCATTATTTGTCTACAACGGCGATTGCCTCTGGAATGGGAACAGTTCGTTTGTGAGCCAGTAGATGCAATTCGATGTGAACATTGATACCTTGCTTCCGTTCAGCTCAAAGGGTATACTTAGAATTTACCCTTAAGAAATTTTGCTTTAGAAGGGGTTGCTCTGCACTGATCGCTTTAAGTGCTTTTTGCTTTTTAAACAATGTAAGTTTTCTAAATTTACATTATCTAATAAACATAGAATTCGGAAAATGGTGAATTTAGACAATTTGGAGGATGGGATCGGAAGTTCTATTTGTTTACAAATGGGTGAGAATTAAATCAACTAATTTACAATTTTGTACCCAAAATCTTCCATAGATGACATTCTAACATAGACATCTAGTTGATGGGGGTGGGTTTTATATCATACATACACTTAAATGTAAATGTGGTTCAAAAGTCACTTTTTCCTTTTATTTTTTTAAATGAAAAAAATTAGGATCGACCAGAATTCAAGAGTTTTAAGAAAACGAGATGATATCAGTTGAGTTAGAATTTATTAATATTTTTTTAAAAAACCACAAATATTGAATTTTTATTTTTTTATTAGGAGGTCATTTTCGTTTTCTTTAAACATAATTATCTATCTATCATTAGTAACAAGACAACTATTCCATTAATTAAGTTGATAAAATTTATTTGCTTTGGGCTAATAAAAAAGATCTAACTCTCTGTTCTTATGCAAATCACTTGGTAAGCTAATGAGAACCTCTTCCCAAATTTGATTGGAAAACATTTTTACCCTCCAATATCTCTGCTCTATACACCATCAAACGGGACTCTCTCTATCTATTTTTTTTTTATTACATGAGATTCAAATCTCGGATTATGGAAATGAGAGAGAGAGATCAAATCTCGGATTATGGAAATGAGAGAGAGAGATTTGTGACCACTAAACTGTCTATTTAAAAACTCTCTCTTTATTTGGTTGAGTATCGGAACAACATTCATTGATAAATTCATAAATATAGGTCCTTTTAAAGTTAATTCAACTTTAGAATAAAATAATATGATATATGTATCAGGAATAGTCAGTTTATGGCGAAATCTCTTTAAAAACTTTTTTTAATTAAATTTTGAATACATTCTAAAATTGTATTAAAAAAAAAAAAGCAAAGATGAAAATAGATTTAAAACCTATTATCCTTGAATATGATTTCTAATATTTGTTTAACTTTTCTGTGAAAATCTCTCTCTCTCTCTCTCTCTCTCTCTCCACTTTTCTATTATAAAATACTTGGTATGTATATCACCATCAAGCTAGAGTGCTTTCGAAGCAATGACACACGTAGATAAAAGAAAACCCATAAACTAGTACTGATTAAATAACGCATTGTGATTCACATGCTTTAAATTAAGTAAATGTCTTGACCCCAAATACATGGTTGAGATGTGCCATGCATGTCGCGCCCGACAAAAAATGTTTACTTTTTCCTTTTTCTCCCCCGGATTCTCATGTTTGATTTGTTCCTAAATCACACAATTTTAGCCCCTTCCATTCTAGATGAACCCTTAAATAATTTTCGCCAGTCCAAAACATGTAACCCACTGCAGGACATGGGCTGCTTGACAGAGTTTTTGACTCCTATTTTTGGTGGCCTTCGAAAAACACACCCTCGTTTTCCAGAGTCTTAACTGAGAAGCAAATTCATTGTGGACTTCTTTATCCACGAAACCACCCGCAAAGCCAAGGGTATCCCATTCCCCGAAATTTTGAAAAATAAAAATTAATGCTTAGAAAATATTAATTAAATGTCTTGAAAATACCCTTTTTATTCTTTAAAAACTATAACCCTTCTCTCCTTCAATGAAAAGATGGGTAATCTGGAAGCTAAACAATCCCCACCGTTCCATGTACCAATAAAGTAAAATAATAATAATAATAATAATAATAATAATAATAATAACAAATGGAAAAAAGATTGAAAAAGAACTTACATTCTTTTTACATTGATTGCATAGTTTAGAAATCATAATGAAATCTCAATGGAGACATGTTTTCTGATGGTAATTGTCCTTCGCCGTACAGATATACTTGACCAAAGTAGATGTTAGTGTAGAATCGGTTCTCAGCAATCACACTTCATAGAAAAGAAACTAATGGTGGCCTACTTTCGGAAATAGGTGTCTGGTACTGATATAATTCCTTGTCATAGTTTTTAATTTCTTTGCTCTTCTTTTTTATTGATAGTGATCCAAATTCCAGAGACGGACATCATTTAACTTTTGCACCAACGTCAACTTGATTCTTCTGCTAAAGATGTTTGAAGTAGTAATACTAAAAAGTCCCAACATCAACTCGACCTTTATTAAAACGTGTTTTTGGGTTTTAAGACTTAGAGAATCACTGTGTTTCTTTCCTTTTGGGCTCCGGAGAAAGGTCCCTTGTCAGTAGAGCTTTCAGTTGAAATTAAGGAGAGCCTAACAAGGTTAAACCCCCTCTCACAAAGATGGCCAAAGTTTGCAAACCAATCTGCACGATAAAGCCTCCCTAAAGATATGGTTAACCTTGCAAGCCAGCTTCCTTTATCAGAGCTATGCGTTCTTTGACTAGCCTTGGAAGAGGATGGAGGTTAGGAACATCATTCTCCATGTGTATGCCGTAAACCAACCCCTCACCCACTCCCTCCCCTCCCAGAGGAAAAAAAAAAAAATAGAGCTCAAGCATTGCTACAAATAATGGTTCACCATATTGACTTGGTGAGTGGTATTGCGTAGTCACAATGAGAATGAAACACAAATGGGTTTCTTCAGGCTAAAGGGTACACAAGCTTTTGCAGAACACAACTTACACCGGTAAAACATGAAAATAAGAAAATTGCAAGAGAATAAAGTTGCAGGATTACATTAAGTAAATATAAATGGTGATATCATCCAAAACCAAACATGAATTGATTAAACATTAATATAAATCAAATCTCAATCTCTCTACGAAGACTCCAACCTTAGCTCTTTCCAGGAAGACAAGACGTTTCACTTTCTGATTCCTTTAATTCATATGGACATTCAGTGCTTGTGGCAGAATTATTTTGAGTAACCAGATGGAGGATAACCTGGTGGGGGATAACCTGCAGGAGGATAGCCTTGAGCTTGCTGCGGAGGTGGATAACCATAGGGCTGCGGAGCATATGCAGGTTGAGATGGATAGCCAACGGATGGAGGAATTGGTTGATCGATGCGAGACATTTGCTGCATTGGTGGCACTGCCATCACTTGCGGTCCAAACATGCCGTCTCTTTTGTCCATTTCAATCTTGTGTTGAGTCTGTAATATTCCGTGAAGTATTGGTGAACATAGAAAGAGTGAACATAACAACTATATAATAAAGATTTGTGTTGGTTGCCACATTCTGCATACCTGCATGCATGCGCAAACCCTGTGATATAAAAACAAGAACAATTAGTTAAACAAAAACAACGTTAATTGAGCATATAGTTTGTAGAAAGCAGGAAGACCAGAAGAGAGATCTTACGTGCAGTAAACCATATCAGACAAGCAAGACAGCAACTGAGAGGCCTCCGAAAGTTCTTCACTTCCAACAATCATCGCAACAATGGAGAATATGCAAGCAAGTTGTTGGAGGCAAAACATGAAACCCTACGTTGCACAAGTTAAATTTAAACAAATAGCCAAGAAGCATACGAGAAAACTCATGCCTGCACAAACACTAAGGCACAGACATGCATGTGCAGACGTGCAAAGAGAGAGAGAGTACAATTATGCAGTTGTCACATTGGGATGTTTGTATGTTGAACTCATCTTGTAATAGAAATCGGGTGGATGCCACTGAATTTCCAAAACAGCAAAACACCTATTTGGAAAATTAAGAAAAATTAATTAGATAAACACAGAAAGCAGGCAAAAAACTGTATCATGTTGTTACATCAATTTGGTATAAGATGGCAGAGAAGTTATTGACTAATGCTACATCCTTAGATATTCACCATCATCAAAAACTGTAACATGTTACTACATCAATTTGGTTCTGATATAATTAATTGATAGCCTTAGATTGATGATTACTACAAACATATCTCAGCATGTTTCGACGTGCAACAGTTCAATAGAAATACCGTAGAGCAATCCATTCTCTCCAGGGCAACTAAAATATCAGCCTTTGAAATCAAATCCTTAACACTTGATCTAGAGAAAAAAATTAAGGAACTAATACGAACAGTTCCAGCTCAGGTGGCAATTAAAATGTCTGTAGATGAACTACAGTTCAGTCTTTCGTATAATTTATCAAGAATAAAATGAAACACTATCCAACTCAACAGACTTGAATTTCCACCATGTTCACATTTGAAAAGGTTAGCATTTGTGACTTCGATAATTAATCTTAGAAAGTCATTGAGGGGGTAGTCTGGATGGATGCCCGAATGATAACCTAAAGTGGGGAAGGGAGCTTAAATTTGAAGATGCTGAAACTCATTGAGCAGAATCCTACTTAATATGTAAAATCGAGCACATTAGGGGAAAGAAAGTCATTTTAATGGTTGAAAAAGGGGCCCCTTACATTACATGTCCTTATGGGAATTAGGTTAGGTAACAGATAATGTAATTAATCTTTTGACAATGATGCGTGAGAAGGAAAATAAATGCAGAGGAACCTATCACAAGCTCTAAAGCAAGATAGGAAAATAACCATTAAGAGATATTTAGTTTATACTCCAGCTGGGACAGAAACAGAGCACACATTAGGTCCTAAAGTGGATTCCCACACCAATTCATCCTTTCAAAATAATGTGCAGGCACAGTTCCCTCTCTTAAACTTAGAGATGCATAAACATCCCACCTACTGAAAGTCTATTCGATTGAATTATTAGCCCCAAGTCATTAATCCCATATACCCTCCCTCCGTAATACCTAAAACATTTTGCTTAGGAAATCTTTATTAAAGAAATTAGAGTGAACTTTCAAGATTTTTGGTAGGTTTAAATCATTCTTATACAGTAAACTGTATAAACAACACATGTTTCCTTTTTCTAGTGATTTGGTACTCTTTTACAATAAAATAACAAGAAAACAACAATAATACATAATAAGACTAACTAGTTTGCAATACCTCAGTAGCAAGGCAAAATTCAGGACATTGGCTTTCTCCACACTTTCCACTGCATGGCATATAACCAGCACAACATGTGTACCTAAAATAGGAAGAGAAATCCATAATCAATATTCAGATAGAAAAAAAATCTTAGAATATATGAGACTAAGATGGTAATAGAAGGTATCAATTACCTTGACATGTCATTGTAAAGAGCTCTTTTACGGAGCAGGTATGAAACACATGGTCCACTACAAGGAGAGAAATCAGAAGCAATTAAACATGAGAAACATTAACAGTAGTTGACTCAACTATGATCAAGAGATAATGAATTTCACTAAAAGAATACATATGTATAATATTTAAAATCAACATATTTGTTCATTGATATTCATGTTCATCCAAGTGCTCTACACAAAACTAAGCATTTGACACTTCAACTATAGTTTCAGAAAGGATATCTCTCCTACATTTCTGAGACAGTTTCTCAGTCATTTGTTTCAAATGGCACTACCTCTACATGTTTATGCACAAACTTAAAATGTTAGGTCATCATTTTAGCATTTAATGAATCAATTACAGAGTAAGAAAGTAAATAGGATGAGGAAATTTAACAAGAATTCATCATGGGATACTGCCGCAAAAAAATAGATATGTAAGTAAGCTTCTATGAGTGGGCAAGACTAGCAAATTAAATATGCATAATTATAATCAGGTTTTCCTAGCATACAATGAGATTATAATTATAATATTTCAACAATATCGTAATGTAGCAATCTGCCGGATGATAACTCAGCACTAATGGATCTTGATACTCTTGAGAATTTAGAAAATAAAGCATATACCAAGAGATTTAAGCAAAATCATATGTTGCTTCAAGTCTTTTCACTAATCCTGGTAGTGCATTAGCCGCGAGAAGTCGATTCATAATTTCAATCTTATATTAACATTTTTGGGGCTTCTACATGAATTTTGAGGAAAACTCAAAAGCTATGAAGCATGACAAATAATGGACCATCAGACACAACTCAGCAATGACACTATGACATGGAAAAGTAATACAAAATCTTTACAATGTTATAAATCACAAAGTGTATCATAAAGCCATGGACCCAACTCAAACAAAGTTACTTCTAGACGGTCTATGCAACATAGGTCAAAGCATCAAATCACTTAAAAATTACTTCAAAAGTTGATGGAGTCAAATTATATGCAACATCACTCTTGCCATCTGCCAAATTTTAAAAATTTTAGCAGTACAGTGTACCCAACTCAAAAAATTGGATTTACAAGAAGAAGTTCCAACTTGGAAGTATGATGTTTTTTAAGCCATGACCAAATTGTACCAAAACTTTTGTATTGATCCATCCCCAACTCTTACATTATACTTCATATTCATAAAGAACACTAATTACGGATACTCAAACAACCAAATTTTCATGCATCAAACATGAAATAACATATCCCAACTACAAATTAACTAACCCCAATTAATTGGTTTCAAACATAAAATCAATTTAAATCATTATACCCAATATTGCATTTCGAAACACAATGAAAGATCATCTTATCACAGTAATGAAACAATAGTGCACTCATCCGAAGGATCAAAGAACTGAGACCATCCCTTACAAAAACCCTCTTCTTAAAATGGAATGATGATATCCAAGAAACAATAACGTTTGGTCAAAATTGATTTCAAAAGCAATGACTTCAGATAATATCTCCATCTAAAACCTTATTTACGTAAAAGAATAATAATAGTGATCGATCTATTATGCAAGTGATTAAAAGCAATGAATTATCTCTTCTACATCCATGAGATCCCATGAAATTATAAATCTAGGAAAAAGCAGAACACCTTCTAGCAACTCTACAAAGTCAACGCAAGTCAGATCTCAAAAACCCATTGAAAATCCAACCTCAAAACGGATCAAAAACCACATTGAAGAACTCCAAATTAAAAATATGGAAGACAAACAGATATTTGTACATACCACCAGAAAGCGAAGCAGCAATCTGCACTCAAAGAAACAAATTTACAAAATCTCATCAGATCAAACACCCAATTCAAATGTATCTATATATACACCCACACAGAGAGAGACTTACAAGGAGTATCAGCTTGAATTGTTCCCATAAGATCAGTGTGCCAGAGATTACGATAGTTCTGGCGAGCCTGCATCTTGTCCAAATGTTGCTGGGACGCCATCTCTCCCTCTCTCTCTCTCTTCTCTCTCGTTAAGAAAAACGCTGTTCGTCGTACAAGACGAGGTCTGCAATGGAGGGTCTGGTTCTTTGAATTTAAACAAGTAAAAGTCTTCTTTCTGGGTCAATTTGGATTAAACAAAGTGAGACGAAGTTCCTGTGCTTTTTTTTATGAGACGGCTTACGAAGGAGACGGCTCAAAGTCCTAAGCTAATTTTATAAAAAATAAAGGAAGGACTTTATTGAAAATAACATTTTTAAAGGGACAATTATTAATATTTAAAAATATGGGGGTTATTTCATAATTTGGTACAACGATAGGGGTTGAAATGACATAGTCGTCTCCTATAAATAATCCAAGTGGAGTGGCTTGTTGCCTTGTGTCGTATGAAAGCGAAGCCAATTTTTGATTTTTAAAATAGAGAGAGAGTGAGAGAGAGAGATGGGCTTTGTCTGTCTTCTTCTTCAGTTATTTTGAAGCGTTCTTTCTCTGCATTCGTGTCTGTTTTTGGAATCAAATAAAAACGGAGCAAATTTTTCTCTGTTCATTTTGAACTTTGGAAAATTCAATTGTTCTTTCAACTGAAAATGTCTTCTGATCTTTTCATATTCGATGATTCTTTCTACCAACATTCAACTCCAGTTCTGAATGATAATTTGCCATTTTTCTCTGAATCTTTCTCTACTTTCTCCGACCCAGATTTCGACATTTTTCAACAATTTTCTGATGAATCTCAACAATCTCTCCATCAGATTTCAAATTCTCTTCTTTCTTCTTCTCCACCAAGTGCCCAACTGCAAAATCTCAGTCTTCAGACAAACACTTCAACAAGTGGGGTTGTTGATTTCTCTACTGTGGAGGTGAAAACAGAGGAATGTCACTTGAATTTCGATTCCAACAACATTAATTCCATTCCCATGAATGGTTTTAATGTGGAAAGTAGCGAAAATGTTGAGAGAATCATCCAGAGGAGTTTCAGTAGCTGTTCATTTGATCAAAAGCTAAGCTTTTTATTCCCACCTCGCTTTGGTACTTTAATGGATTCTCCAAAAATCCAAACCCAGTTCATATCTTCGCCTGAAAATAATTTTTCCATTGGAAATATGAGAAGGGTTTGTTCTACTGGTGATTTACAGGTTAAATTTCATTTTAGAAATTCAATTTTTACTTTCGTATCTATGTTTTACTAAGTTTTTTCTTTTATTAATTATTTTTTGCTCGGAAGATGAAGACGACACAGACAAGGTTATCTTCGAGTCCTTTGGGAACAGAAAGTTCATTCATCGAAGAAGCTAATTTCAAGGTTGGACGTTACAGTGCAGAGGAGAGAAAGGAGAGGATTCGTAGATACAGAGCAAAGCGTACTCAAAGAAACTTCAACAAAACAATTAAGGTAAAAAAAGAGACAAAAATTTTTGAAAACCCATTTGTTGATTTTTGGGAAATTTGAGAAAAACTTTTCATTTGAATTCAATGAACTTGAATGAGAAACGTTTTCTCCGTTTCTGAAAGTAAATGTTTGCTCTGTTTTTTTTTTTTTTTTTTTTTTGCTGCAAAAAATGAAGTATGCATGTCGAAAGACACTAGCAGACAGCCGACCTAGAATACGTGGCAGATTTGCGAGAAACGACGAAACCGGAGAGTCTCCCAAGGCAACATGTTCCACAAGGGATGAAGACGAAGAACAACTTTGGGTAAAACATTTTTCTAATTCGTCCAAAACCTTGTATTGTTGTAAAATATCACAAAATTTAAATACAGAGAAGCCTCTCAATTAATTCTTTTTTATAATAGTTATCATTATATCAATAATTTTTAAATTAAAAATATTATTCAATTTAAACTTCAACTTTAATTTTTCTAAATATATTTTTAATCAGAAGAGTTTAACTAAATATACATTAAATAATATCAGTTTTTCACAATATGGGGGTATTTTTTAGTTAATAATATTTTGAATTTTGAATTAAGTATAAGTTGTTTTTGTAATGTGTAGATTGACGGGTGGAATGAAGAGGACTACGAAGGGACCGTAAGAGGAGGACAATTTCTCAATAACTTTGATCCATCTCACCATCATCAGTACTATGCCTTCTGATGATTGAAGGAAAGCCAAGGGGAAAAAAAAATCCTTATGCTTCCCTTTTTTCCCCTTTTGGGGGGGGGGGGGGGGCGGAAACTTTCCTAGAGAGTTGAATTGAAACAAAGTGCAAATGTAGTAATAAAGTCCCTATCAAAAATGGATAGTAGTCAATAGTTGTTGTCAAATCCTAAAAACTGTGGCGTGGCAATACTATGTAGAAGGAAATGAGAGAATCGAAATTCCTTAAACTGTTGACTGTGAGTGACTTTTACTTGTCAGTCTTGAATAGAACTCGCCAAAACATGAGCTTGACCCATGATTTAAACTTGTTATTTGTACACTTACTGCTTACTGGTAAGAAATTAGGCACTTGGGGTCGAATCGATTCCCACTAATAACAGAGCCGCTTTTTGGTTAATCAGCGTCAGAAGCCAATCTGGACTTGTACAAAGCCAATCGGGACTTGTCCAGCTTAGATCGTATAAGACGAAGATTGCTTGAAATTTCAACAAGTGTTTCCTACTTTTTTTTTTTTTTTTTTTCAATTTAAGTCTTGTTTAGAGAATAATTTTTATAATATAATTTTTTCTATTCTTAAATTTTAAATCTAAAAATTAGTTATGAAATGTAATACCTTATCTCACTAAAAAAACTATCCGTTGATTGTTTTGTGCTGGTTTGTCAAAGTGAACATGACAATCATAATTGCATGCGTTGCTGACGAATTTCGGGCTCTTCTAAGTTTTTGGGTACCTCTCTTTGCCCTTGAAGAGCTAAACATGCATACTTGCATGGCTATGGCCATGCCACATCAGGCTGCTAAACCAGAAATATCCAGTTTCCAAATTCCATCAACTCAACCCAACATTATTTAAATGAATCAGGGTAAATCGAATTTCAAGAAATCGAGTAAATCATTCTCCAAACTCAATAAAATGTCAATTAAATTCACTTGCATACTTCTCTGGGACTGCCATTATCAAAATTCGAGATGTTTTACGCACTAAAATATAATACGAATAGAATTCAAATTTTAAAAATTTTGTGAATAGTTTTTATGAATTTATATCAATTAACCATTATTCAAGGAATTGATGCTTCTTTGGAGGGTGTCTAAAGGGTTTAGAGGAACAATTATTTAATTATATGAGTTTATATTTTCTTGAAAAACATTTCATAATATGGTGTAGATTCTAGTTATAATTAATTGTTAGTGCTAAGTTTTAAATTAGAGGTTGCCATGCCATGTGGCATAAAATGCAAAAATGCTTATAGGAAGAGAGAGAGAGAGAGAGATAGAAAAGCATATATATTTTTTTATTATTATAATCAGGATTGATAAAGAAAAATTATTACCATTGAGCTGTCACTCGACGAAGAAGAAAGCATATTATAAGTAATGGAAATTGCAAAAGTTATATAATAAGTGGGAGGGGGGTGAATACCTATTCCCGTTGACTTGTCATTAATCAAGTCATGGATTTAATGATTTGAATTTACAAGTTGTTTTTTGTTTTTTATTTAATTTTTGTGGCAGTAGTCAAAACCTTGTAATTGTGGTGTTAATCTTGCATTAGCTATTTAATCTCTAGTAATTTGAACCAAGTGCAAGGTTATAACCTTAAGCCTATAAATTATATAGTTCAATTAAGATTATTTTTTCTCTTAAAAATTTTAAATTCGAAAATGTCCTATGTTTAGGGTAAAAAAAAAAAGAAAAAACTTCATGGTTATTTATTTATTTATTTTTGCTTTGTACCTTCTTCCTTGGCTCTTGTGTGTGTTCTCTGCCCAATTTGTTTTTCTGCCTCTGACCCCTTGACTTAAAAAAAAAAAGAAAAAAAGAAAAAAAGAAAAAAAAACCCTTTTTCGTCACACTGTCGGTTTTTTTTTTTAATATTTTCTGGCTAAGAGTAAATTTATTTTGATTAAAAAATGTAATAATAAAATAAACTAAATTTAATATATCCCATATTTATTTACATTAGTGGACGACTTTTAATTATTCAAAAAATTATACTGCCATATATTTGATAATTTTGATTACTAATTTTTCATTTTGTTTGAATCAACATTATTTTGAAATTAAAAAACAAGAAAAAAAAAGGGAAATTAGCCAAAAAATGCAGTCCGCGAAATGGGATAGCCAAGAAAGAAAAAAGACACATTAGACCACCAAAATGAAAAAGCAAAAGGATGAAGATGGTCAATGGTGCTAGGGAATAATATAGGTGATTTTACAGGTGGCTTTGGCGGCACTTGGCCGCTATATTGTAATTTTTTTTTTTTTTTTGTGTGTGCAGATTTTTTTTTAATCATTAATCGAAATTTATATTTCGTCTGATTAATTCAATTCGAGTGTTATGATTTCAAATGGGATTTGATCTTTTAAATCTTATTTCTCTACTTTTATGATTCAAAATTAAGATCTATTGTTAAAAGAATACATTATTATCGCTATACGAGTGAGTTTGGTCTAAATTTGTATTTTATGAGATATTTAGTGCACTGTGGGAATCAGAACATGTTCTGATTCATTAGTTTCTAAAATGCCGTTAATCCTTCTTTCTGCTTTGAAACAACAGTAGGTTTCCTAGGCAGCATTTAATTCCCCTTAATTGGAAGAAAAGAGAGAAGTTGTGTTCCTTGGTATCCAAGTTCTCTATACTGACATGCAATGCAATGTGGGGGATCCTCCAATGCTACAACACCATAAGCTTCAAAATGGTTGAACCCCAGATGCCGAATTATAAATATTTTAAAAGATTTAAGGATATTACTAACGAGTATAAGTTGGCTTGCAACGAAGGGCAATAATGCTTGAACCAAATAGTATTGCTAGTCACATATTACTATCTAACGGACGGTATTGAGTCATACAAGGACATAGAAAATCTGTCTTATAAACCAAATTTGAGTTCACCTTCTCCTAAAATTCTTATTCCACAAGCCTTAACGCATCACCAAGTTCCGATAAGATCGCGACGATTAATTCCCTTAAGTGGAAATGAATAAAACTCTTTTTGCTGTATAGAGATTCTGCTAATGCTAAGTAAAAGGTGATTAGGTCAGATGGTTCTTCACCCCTTTCAACTATGAGTTCAGTCAAGGAGGAATTTCCCAATTGTAGAGGACAAATTCTTAATTACATTATAACTTCTTTCTGGTGGTGCTGCTCTGTTATTACTCTACTGCTCTTAAATTATTATTAAGTGTGAATGACCTAGGGCATCGCCAGAGTGTGGTTGCCACAACCTCTACTCCAAGTAGCCATTAACTAGGTTTTACATGAAATGATTTGGTGCTTTATGTTCAAACATGAAATCAAAACCAACCCCCATCAACCACTCAAATGATAATGTTCCTTTGACTCGTTTGGTGGCTACCGTATTACGGGTCTGAACTCTATTACACGGCTTTGAATTTTGAGATGATTTTTATACTATGATATTATATAAGAAGAGATATTGATTTTGTATTAAAAATTATCTATTAATATAGAATATTTTCAAATTTATATCACATATTCTGAAAATTGAATTCATAAATATAAAATTTAACAATAAAAAACATGAGAGAGAGATGGTGAGCTATAACTCAATTGGCACCATCCTTTCTCCATCTTATAAAATCTTAAGTTCGAGTCTTTTTATATACCAAGAGAGAGATTGAGATGTACATTAGCATTATTTAACTAGATATGCCTAAGAACGTTATCAAAGTATTATATGGCAACTCTGGATCCAAAACTTTGGAGAAGTTTGCATTAAGAATGAAAATTTTTGCTGCACATTAGTTGAAGACAGAACATACTATTCCACACAAAGCATGATAAAGAAGAGATGCTACTATTCAACATTAAACAACTCAAAGACCCCAACCGTGTGTCTCCCGCAAAAGGCATAATGTGGCATTTATTCATGAATTATTATTATATTCGACAATCAAGATGCCCTAATCAAAAAGCTTATATGATTACTAAATAAAAATTCAGAGTCATAACCCTAATCAAGATCAGGGCATATTTAGTCCAACTATATTTACATAATAGTTTTGACCCATTTAACTTTATGAAAAGCTATGAACATTTCACTATATCTAATCACCCATCAAGGGACAGCGTATCATATAGATCACAAAGGCAATACAAGGACCGAATCTTCTTAGCTTATTAACAGCCCAGCCTCTTCATGGTAGTCTAATGGCAATGACATTAATGTCTGGTGTCCGTACCAAATTCCTGTGACTGTAATAGTAAAGTATTGTATTCTCTTTGATTATAGGTTTTGAGTTCAAACCGTGATTGTAATAATAAGATTTGAGAGAACCAATCCTATATAGATCATATAGTGTTTAGACCAAATTAATCGGACAAATCTCTGATACTAGTCGGTGAAAAAAAAAATAATGTCTTGGGTCTATGGCTTGCAGTAACAGACCGTGAACAGCATCCTCTTCAAAAAGATGTTTGGCCATTGATATTTTAGTTTAGTGAGACACCCAATAAATGGTAGTTTCTGTTTAAATCAAAGCTGGAACTATTTAATAACACTAAGAGGGCTTAGACGCATCGGCAAAGACAGAGGGTAAGAAAGGCAGCATTCATTATCATAGAAATACTAGTCTTTTTATTTAAATATTTTTTATTTCGTGTTTGAACTTTTGTGATCACTATATTTATGTGGTTTTCATGACCCAAGAGAAAAAAAAAAAAAAGATAGTATTCTTGAAATTTTGCTTATAAATGTTGCTAAAAATTCATAAATATGGTTCAAAACTTATAAATGCTACTTAAAATATAAAAAATGTTGTGAGAATCTTTTAGAACGTTTTACCACAATTACATCATGCATATTGTATTTTATATCAATCTTTTATTTTGTCGGGCACCAGCGGATCTAGAAAATCAGTACTACGGCCTAATATTGCAACATTTTTTTTTCTTTTTTTTTTGGGACCAAATACGTAAATAGTAAAGGATATAAATAAAAAGGTATAAATAGTAGGAATATTTTTTGAATTTTGGAGAATTTTTTTTTTTTTGGGCCCCCGGGGGGGGGGGGGGAAGGTGACCCCTTGACTACCAGAGGAGGTAGCCATATAAGGTAATATTTGCACCCACCTTTTGATTAGTAAAAGAAATAAATGGTTGCATTGCTTAATGAGAGAGAGAGAGAGAGAGAGGAGGCAACTAGGCTAATGGGGGGAGCAGAAACAAAAAGAAACCATATTGAAATCATCAATCAAACAACCCAATGATTCCAAGGACTCACTTTTGACCTGCACAATACTGTAGCAATTACTTTTTCAATCATCCTATCGTTGCAGTGGTATAGATATCATACTCTTTAGACTATTAGATACCCTGAAAATAATGTGGGGATGATGAGAATCTGTCTCTGAGGCCAAAATAGGTAATTGTGAGCAAGGTTGTTTCCTAACCTGCCTATTTATTCACACTCAACGGGAAAAAAAAAAAAAGGTATTTCCTGGTTCTCCCCAAAATTCCATGTTCTTCAACATTTCTATAATCATTTGTCTAGCAATTATTATAAACAAGATAATATTTTTAAATTTATGTAGACAAATAGCTTACATTTGTTTATGGAACAACTTTGTTTATATATATATATATATATATATATATATATGTACACTTAGCCGACAACTATAGTCTCCGATGTCATTGATGATGAAGTAAACTTTGTGTCCCCTTCTAAATTAGAAAAATAGTTTTGGGTCAGATGAATCCCAAGGAGTATTAAGTGTAAAATACCGATCAGTTGATTTAGTAAGATGTGACGTTAAATTTCTTAATTAAAATCTTGAATTCGACTCGTGATTTAGGTATAGAGTAGAGTACGTTAGAATGATAGCTCCCTAAATAAATCATTGTAAATTTCAGATCGAATTAATCGGAATATGAGTCCAAATAACGATCGATATATTACGGAAAAAAAATAATAATGTGTAAAAGTGAAGTCCAACCTAGGGGAAATTTGAGTCTAAAGTATTAAAATTTTAATCTCGACTTTATAGAGTTTTGAGAAATTTTATACAGAAATCAATGTCTAAATTCATCTTATACTCAAAATCTAATAATGATCATAGAGCAAAGAGTCATTTTCAAGGTTCTTGTTCCATAATCGAGTTATCAATTTTTTTATGTCTGATTTTACTTGATACAAGAATTATAAATTTTGCTACGAGTATGAAATACTATATGTGTGATGAGTTTAAGTAGTAGAACCGGACATATTTCATACATACTACACAAATATGATGTTCCCAATGGGACACTTTAATGGCAATAGTTTTTCTCTTTTAATCCCGTGATCTGAAATTTGATTCCTGTTATAAAAAAAAAATTACTATGCAAATATGATGTTAGAAATGTCAACTTGAGTGCTTCCTAGGATGGTTTTCACCAAGGCTAGTGGCCTTATGAGACTAATTATTTGAATCTACAAATCTCTTTATCTGATGTATTATATAGGGCTGTGTGCTCCAAGTTGGGGAGCTTATGGTTTACTAAACCGCAATTGGCTTAGTTAGAATGCACTTTTGTCTTTGTACTAGTTAACTAGTTAAGTAGTTATAGTGTCAAAGAGACAGTCGAATAGATAAAGACATTAGATTTAGATTTATTAATCAAATTTTGAGTTTAAAATTTGATAATAAAAAAAATTATATTACGAGAACTCTTCCTCAATTGATCTTGACAACACTTAAACCAAATTAATCAAAATAATGTACCAAAAACAAGGACACCTATTATTATGATTTGCAAATGGTTATTTATTTTTCAGTTGTCTCCACTACACAGTATTAGGAGTGGAGTCCTTGTCAAGCTAAAAAGTGTTGAATTCTTCCTTTGCGCGCTCTCTCTCTCTCTCTCTCACTCTCATATTTAAACAGTACTTTGGTCCAAATTTTCAGGCATCATTAGATGATCCTTTGTCTACGTTGTAGGTGTGTTGATGAGGATTCACGTATAATGAAAGTGCAAATAGTGAGAGCTAAAAGAGGACAAGCATATTCGAAAGGCAGTCAAAGTCCTACAAGTACTTGGGGTCTTTTACAGAAGGCAAGCAAGAAAAAAAATTCTTCCAGCGTGTGGAGAATCTATGAAAGGCCTTGTGTTGTGTTCGATGGAAGTTGTTCAAAGTGTGGGTGGGTGGGGCTTCCCCACAAACTTCAAGATGGTGACTTGCCTGGTTCCAAGTTCCTTGAGTCTCCTCCTCGCGGCTGCGGTTTATTCCCTCTGTCTTCTTCTCAGCTTCTTGCAACCACACGTATACCATCATGTGAATATAATATGTCAAGGATTTAACATGGGACAAGTTTTTCAAACACATTAATACTTGTAATTCTGTGGCTTTTACAACCTCACCTTTCTTTTTCAAAGAGAAAGATGGATAGTCCTTTTGTGTGGAGTAGCATTTCTTTAAATCCTGGATTTTCCAGTTTCTAATTCTTACCTATAAGCAGCCGACTTGGCAAAATTTTGAAAAAAAAAAAAATAGAGTCGTCTCCATAAATGCTGCTAAAAATTTTCAAAATTCTGCAATAAAATCTTAAAATTGCAACTATAAATCTTAGCTGTTAAAATCTTTTAGACTGCTTTTTCTAAAAAAAAAAATAAAAAATAAAAAAAAAGTAATAATAAAAAAACTTTTACCCCGCTCTTTGTTATGTAACATCAGTCCCGTGCCTTTTACATGCTATACCTTGTTCAGGTTAAACACGTCCACGGGAAAAACTTTCACTTGTTTGTCTTCTTTGACACAAAAAATAAGAATTCTTCGAAGTCCAATGCCAATGCCTCCTCAGCATCAGAATCCAGATTTCCGACCAATTCCCTTTGCATTTTACAAGACATACTATCATCCACCCACATTGGAATCTAGACCTTAAAGATGATCAAATTTTCATTTGAATATGAGTAAGTCCAGTTTTTTTGCATCATCAAAACTGCAACAGCATGACTTAGTTCAGGAAATCTATATACAACATAGTTTTCATCGTGTGGAATATAACAAAATAAGCTCGCCACAATCAAATGGATCTTCCTAACCGTCTTTCCAAATTTGAGAATGTATTACCTTCATGGTTCAACATGCTGCAATGACCATCTTAACCAAACCGTTTCTTGAACAAATAATGTCGTTTGGATGGATCCTTGGGTTTACTTTTCATTTGGCCCTGTCCAGCATGTTTGCCCTTTCCAGTACTGCAAATTGAATATAAAAAGGTCAGTCTGATGAGCATAAGAATTAGTAAGCCTCACACAAGAAGATACATATAACATAGTCTTACAGCATCATACACATTAATTGTTTCAAAAATAAAACATGGAAAGATGGGGGAGAAGTGGCTAATCATACTTGTATTCCATGTAAACCATCCCATGCGCTCCTGACATAGCACTCATGGATCCCACAGAACGACGTGCTTTTTGGAGGGCTATGTCATCTACATCTTCTTCTAACTGCTCTAAACCAACAACATCATCACCTGCACTCAAAACCTGCCGCATGGAACAATAAATTTTACCATATCATTTTGTCACCTTGCTCTGGATTAATGTCCGAAGAGAGATGAAAAGCATAGCACGTACCTTTCCAAGAAGGGCCAGTTGATCTTCAAGACGGTGATAACTCAGATCAGCTCCTGAATCAGGTGGAGGCAAGGTTGTAATAACCTGCAAATTTCCACAAGAAAGATACATAAATGGGTTCAAACTGATTGGGGCATAAGCTTTACTAACAATGACAGTAGAACAACAATGATATTATCAATGGCCAAAAAAGCACACATATGAGATCGCCTTCCAGTGCTACACATGATAATCTCTTCAGAAAGTTACTTTCCTAGAAAAAAGAGTAACACCTCAAATAATTTTGCAAAGAATAAGGATGTCAATGGTAGGAGGGTAAAGGGGGTAACCCCTCCCCCTTCGAATGTGTTTGGTTAACAAACTTTTGTGCAGAAGTATGGTGTCCAATGACAAAAGAGTTTTTTGCTGAATACCTGAAGAAGGATAATTCGAAGAAAATACAGGTAACCTGTATTTATTTTATTTTATTTTATTTTTTGTCTTAAACAAATTGTGAGCAAATAGTATTTGCCTTTGTCGCTTTTTCCTCTCAGAAATTTATGCAGAGTGAGCAGTTGTAACTCTTAGGTTATTTGTTGCTCTGACCTAAATGTCTGATCCTTCCCTCCAACGCAAATGTGCTCCACCTTCTCGCTCTTTGTGACCGGAAGACAAACACAAGCATCAAATCTGCAACTCAGGAATTGATGCAATGAACTCTAAATTTACTATCCAGTTCACAAAAGAACTGTAGTGAAAATATCAATTCTGTGTTCTCCATGTCCCTGAGAAGTCTTGCCAGTCTTTGGATCTCTCATGCTACTGCTTCAAAGCCATTCAATAACAAGCGCTGAAGCAATCAATTAGAATTAGATCTAACATTGATCCATCTCTCTCCTCTCAATCTCGTTTCAATCTTTGCATGATTAACACAGATCTTAATCTCTCTCTTTTTAGGATCTGATTGAGCTAATTGGGTTCAATTTCTGCTTTGGTTGCAAATTGATTGTAATAGGTTGATTCTTTGCTTAAAAGGCAATTGAACGCTACTCCTCTAAGTTGGATTTTGTTTTAATTAACTAGGATTTAGTTTTTGTTTCTTGGTTTTTCTATCGGTTGAAAAGCAGAGGTGGTTTGCCTTTATGTCTTGCCCATTTATGAATTCAGAGACAGGCAGGGACCATTTCAATGAGTAGGATTATATTTTTGTGTGTTAGAGTGTGTGTATTTTCAAAATATATGATTTTCTATGGCGTTTAGCTTCAAATTTGTTAATTTTTTGACCAAAAATATTTTTCTGAAAAGTAATGTTTCCATACATCTTCTACCTCCAACATTCAAATTGTTAATCTCCTTACTCCTACCACTTGTGTCCTTTTTCGATCTTTATTTGTCATATCTTGTTGAAAGTGGTATTGGATAATTTAATTATTTCATAATAAGCTCTAGAGTTTTTTTTTTTTTTCTTTTTTGCTTTTTTATTCAGAAAGGGATTCTATTTTATATAAATTTTGGACATTTAAAATTTTATCCTTTATTACATGAACAAGATTAAAATTTAAAGGGTTAGAATTCATTATTTGGTTTACTAATGTAACCAAGTGAAAGGAAAGGGAAAATTTTATGCTAGCAATATTTAACCTAGAATTGGTACTCTTATAACAACGCCCTTGAAGAACATTAAGAAATGACCAAAGACAATTAAAAAGGTCTATCCATGCAGGAAATGCCACATTTAGCCACATCAAGAGAGGAAGAGAGAGGTAGAACATTACCTTAAAGCTGTAACCTTGATCAATCAGAAACTGCTGCCTTTTTGTTGAGTAATACATCTCCTGCATCCAAAAGAACACCAATTTAGACAAACACAACAACAATAACAACCTAGACCTTCTGTCCCAAAAATTTGGGGTCGGTCATATGAGAGACAAATAATAAAACCGTAAAAAATAAATAAATAAATAAAAAAAGAGGAAGAAGAAGAAGAGAAGAAGAAAGATTTAGTTTGTGCGGATTCTCCTACGCCACTCATTCCTATCTGAAATCATCTCCTCAACTAAATCCATCACTATCATATCCTTACAAATGCATTGCATCCACGTTTTCAATGGCCTACCTCTACGTTTTATTAATTCTCCTATATTTAAGTTCTCTACCTTCCTAACAGGTGCGTCCATAGGCCTTCGCTGTACATGTCCAAACCATCTCAGACGATATTCTCGCATCTTGTCTACAATTGAACTGACTCCCAATTTACTACGTATCTGGTCGTTTCTAATTCTATCATGTCTAGTTTTACCACCAATTTAGACAAACACAAAGGGAAAAATATATATGCAAAAACAAAAGATGAAGCATGCATTCACGTATTATTTTAAGTAAGATTAATCATGCATAAGGGCAAACAGACATAACGTCAGAGAACTCGAGCACAACGGCTCACAAGCATTCCAATTTACCTGCGTATCAGTGGACACTAGGGAATAGAAGAATGCATTGTATTCCTCCTTCCCTCCAGCCAGCCGATCCTGCGGGCGACCCTGTCAACCAACAAAAAATATTAGCATCAGGAGGACTAAATGTCGAAACTGATATTTATAAAGAAATAGAAATATGAATTGTCCAGAGGGAAGGGAGGTGGCCTCGTGCAATGACAAAAAATTAAAATTCAGCGACAGTTTCATCTACATCTGACTAGAAGAAGTTTGTAACTCTGAACCAAATGATTGACTGGCTCAGAACACCAATACTGAAGCACTGCACATGTGATTGTGATCTGCACTACTAAGTTATGCCTACTGGACCAACACCAAATGTGCATGCATCTTATAAAAAAAGAATTCACACAGAATTATTACCAAGAATGGCAACTTTCCAAATGTTAATAAATATTATCCATTAATCACTTCTCCTTAAAAATATCACAACAAAAGGAAATTGCTGAACCAAACCTTTGCCCTGAGAATACGACCCAGACGTTGTGCCTCTTGACGTCGTGAACCAGCATGTGAGGAAATCTGAATAATCACATTTGCTTCAGGAATATCAATTGAATTATCACCAACCTGTAAATATACAAAAACATAGTCACCTTCCAGGGCAGGGCACCTCAATTTCGAAAGCTCAAGAAGTTACACTGTAATCGAAACTAAGCATTTGGTCATGAAATGTAGTTCAGCTTCTTCAGATTCGTGTGATTTATCAAACATCACAAAACTTAGTTCTCACCTCGGTACATATTAGATAATATTAAAATCATAAAAACTAAAACATCATCTCTAAGTAAGCAATTTTGCCACAAGAATTATAGAAGGTACCTTTGAAAGGAAAACAGTGTTCACATCTGGACTGGTTTTGAAAGCCTGAAGAATTTTTGTCCTCTCAACATGACTGCATAATGCAAAACCAAATAGCACTTTTAAATGTTATCCAGCAAAATATAAGAAGAAAGTGGGCGCAGCAAAGAAAGATGCACAACCTGGTGGCACCATAAATCATGGGTTTACGGAGCTTCATTGCATACTCCGTAAGTGCGAAAAGATTGTCTGCAAATACAATTATCTTATCACCCCGCTGCTGTTCATGAAACCGAATGAGAAACTCGCATGCCCTGAATTTATTGGGATTCATCACATAAAGTGCCTGAAAGTCAAAGGTACCATGGGTGTTAGAAAGGGGTTCATAGCAAGATAACAAGAATCATGTTTATTTACCTATAACTAGAATCAAGCACAATTCAACTTTGTGGGTGTTCATGGCAAGCTACGAAGCATTATACACCTAGTAACTAGAAATTGCACAACTTGAGTCTATGTGTGGCGTTCTCTATAAAGAGACAATGACAAGAAGGGGACTTGTACTGTCAATAGAAATCATATGATAACACAATAGAAAACAAACAGATATGAGTGAAGGATCAGACATTTAGGTCAGAGCAACAAATAATCTCAAGACTAGCAATGAAACATAATCAGATTACAACTGCTCATGCTGCATAAAATTCAGAGAGGAAGAAAGGACAGGCAAATATTTGCTACAATCTTTTTTTTTTTTGGGGGGGGGGGAGAGAAAGAAAGAAACAAGATATGGGTACCTGTTTTTTCTTTGAATTCTCTTTCTTCAGGTATTCAGCAAAAAACTCCTTTGTCATTGGACACCATACTTCTGCGCACTGTACATTCGCAATGAATCCCCCTTTTACTAAATCTAACCAATTTGCTTCATAGAGTTTAGGACCAATTAGAAAGTTCAGATCTGTGATCCTTTCATCCTCTCTCACTAGTGTTGCTGCAATTCCATACCAACCAATATTATGCTTTTGAGGAGGAAAGCCAAATGGATGAATGACGAAAAGCAACAAACTGAATTCAAAGCTCTACCAGTAAGCCCAAGTTTGCAGTGGGACTTTGTGATGCTGATAACCTTTCGAAACATGTGTGCAGGCACCACATGCACCTGAATAAAATCAATGGGAGTAAAATAATGTACAATTTGCCCAATGACAAAACAAACTACATACTTCGCAGAAACCAATGAACTCAATTACCTCATCCATGAGAAGCAAGCCCCACTCCCTGTTTCTTATTTCTTCAATTATCTTTTCAGACTCTTCAGACCGTTTACCACCAAAGGCAACCATATTGTATGTGGTAACGACAACACCAGCATTCCCACGGAATCGCTCTTTGCTATCAGATGTAAAACGACAGATATTTTCATCTCGTATGGTTGACCAAAGCTTGAACTGGAAAGCCCACTGATCCACAGAAACAGCATTTGTAGCCAAGCAAAGGCAACTCTTTCGAATCCGGCATGCTGCAGAAACACCAACAAGAGACTTTCCTGCCCCGCACGGTAGCACAATAATGCCAGATCTTGCCCTACCTGCAATTTGAAATCAAACAATTAGAAACCCAATAAGCATAAGCGTGAACATTTTGAACGAGAAATTATATATTAAAAAGATAATAGAGATAAGAGTTTAAGCATAACAGCACTTCCTCAAATAATTGTTTTTTTTTTTTTTACTCCTTTTGACCAGATAATATGCTAAATCCAAAAGTATGTGTAAGAAAACATCTTAGTGAATTGTGGATTCTAAAAGAGGGAAAACCTGATCAAACTCAATTTAGCATCCAAATACATGATCCCTGGTCCACCACAACAATTTTCAATAGTAGAAGTGTTGGATCTACATGGAATCTTCTGACCCCCACTCAATTTGTTGAACCCTTAAGTCTCTAAGGGCAACTCACATGTCTTCCCTTGACTGATGTTCTTGAGCTTCCCCCATTGCATTTAAGAAAATTGAATATTTTATGCTAATTTTAGCACGTTTACTTATACCAAAAATAAATAAATAAAAGGAAAGTTCAATTTTGTAAAGTATCATGATGATTGATTGGCAATGTGTTACCTTCCTTGCCAGCACACAGGAATCAAATGCACATACATGGCAGCAGATGCATGTTCAGTGGTGCTTGAGCATATTTGTTGTTGCCAGTGTTGAAAAATTCTAGAACCTCTGACGGATCAAAGATGTCTTATCTCAAGCGCTATCAAGTTTATTGAACAACAATTTTGCATGCATATAACTGTATATCATCCTCTTAAAGGGTTTGCTTCCTTACTATGCTCATCCAAAAATTGACAAGGAAGTTATTTCAAATAAAAAAAAAAAGAGAGTATCTTTACCATTTCCAAACATTTTACTAAGACTCTTTTCCTGATAAGGTCGTGGCTGTGCTTGAGGCTTCAACTCAACATCAAGATCAGGGTTGACCTGCAGAGTGCAAAGAAAAAAGTTAGAAGAGTATAAAACAAGAGATCAGTCTCACATTAAATTGTGAAAGGCATAACAAACTAAGCCAACAAAATAGGCCAGGAAATAAACTCACAGTATCATTTCTGAAATCATACTCCTCCAGCATGGGGTAATTTAAAGCATTTGGCAAGCAACGTTGCTTCACATTCTCCACCTGTCAGCAAGAAACAATGTCAACATATGGTTTTTTACTGGGCCGCAATCAGTGAAGATCTGAAAGCCTCCAAAAACTTGCAACAAGTACTTCTCAAACACAATGAGATTCCAGGTGATGAATTTATATCAACTAAGAAAACTGGGAGAGAATTAATAAAAAAAAAATGGAACTTGGAATCATAATAGCTATATATCCAAAAGTACGCGGGGACACTGATACAATAAGTAAAACAAAGCACCCTGTACTTGAGGAAGAAATCCACTAAACACTGAGGTTTGGCTTAGCCTTTATGCAACCATAAAGCATACTAGAATCAAGGAAGATGAAAGATGACTCCAGCAACAGTCATCATGTTAGATTCCAAAAAATCCAAAGTGCCAATGTAGTCTGTTAAGTGAAGGTGCATTAATACCTGTCCAGGGTCAATTTCAAATGAATGAGTTTCTTTCTCTTCAGTTGCTGCAGCGAGCTCTGCTTCATTTAACAGTCCATCATGTGTACCTTCAAATTCACCCATTGCTTTGCTAGTTGTAAAACCATCAGTTCCATGAGCACCCTATTTTTACACAGACACAGAGAGAAAGTGAGAGACAGATTCAATTAGTGAACTACTGGAACACCTAAAAGAAGTTCAATCTACTTAAGTTGATACCATATCTTAGAGACATAACCCAGGGCATATGAAAGGACAGATGAAAAATTGTTGGTGGCTACATAAACCTTATAGTCATGACATGAATAAGACACTGGATGGCAATCAGAGAGGGAAGAGAACTGGCGCAATAAATGAGATACGATGATGAATAAGGCCTGTTTCAAGTACATGTTATCATTCTAAGAATTTGGCAAGGTGACCAACAAGTGAGTAACAGTCATAGATCAGTAGTTTGATCATCAAACATCAACCATATGTGTTGGCACAATGGGTATAAGGCAATAAATGTTTAGAATGATTTAGTGATTTCGTCAAAAAAGTCAAATATAACCATTCAGTGGTAAGCATATCCATCCTCAGCCTCATCAGGCATTTGAGGAAAGCATCAAGGATGAACAATGAATATTAGAATCTGATGGTTATTTTTATCATTATCATAATTGTTATGGAAATTAGGGGTTCATAACAACTAAAACAACAGACTTAACAAGCACTAACCTCAGAAGAAATCCTTGCTTTAGCTATGACATCATCCCGAAGCAATCTTTTCAAAACCTGTAAGTGTCAAGAAAAAATAAAGTTAACATCCCGTAAAGCAACCAAACTCTCAATTTAACAAAGCACACAATGTGTGAATAGGTTATGAATCTTACCTCCGGGAATGGAGATTCAACAAAGTACCTATTCTTCTTAAGTACGAGCTTTACTTTGCCATAATTAGCCGTAGAACCATGTATAAAATCAATCATCTCTTTAGGGAGCTTAGTCTTTGATAATTTATTCAAAACAGATATAATGGTTTCTGTTTCAAGACCAACAGAAACTGCAGCATACAAAGAATGCGGAGTCAAATTGTACTCGTGCATCGACTCAGGCCTGCACACCAAATAATGGCATTCATAAAAATTTGATTCAACAAAAGCAACAAATCGAGCTACAAACTTAAGGCTTAACAGATGTGAATTATACCTACAAACTGGCTCTGCAATTGCAATAAGAAAATCATAGGCTTGCTTGTACAAAGGCGAAAAAGTTTCGAGGAAAATTCGTCCATCAGCACAAGCCCATAAAGGCCTATTGGCATGATCAGGCTTCAATTCTAACTTAGTAAAATCTCTCTTTTTTCCTTCTCTATCTCCTGCAGTCAAAAATAAATTATGCATTTAATAAAACAAAATCCACCTCCAAATCAAACCCTAATTGATCCTGAAACCATTTAATCCTAAAAGGCATCTATACAACGTTAGAATTAAGATTAATACTGACCCAACATTAGAAAATGACAGAAAACGCAAAACTGATAATACCATCGCGTAAATCATCTTCTGTTTCCTCGTGAAAATACATGTCTTCGTCTGCAACGATAGTGCTTCGATGATCATCCTGCATTGGGAAATTTCCATTGTGTGAATTTCAGATGTTCTAAAAAATGAAGACCGGAAACATAAACTTTGAATTTCAAATTTGAGGGTTTGTTGAAATGAGATTTTGGAAGGATGACCTTCGATGATTTGTACTTCTTGGTGGGGCGAAACTTGTCACCTGAAACTCCCCCCCAAAAGAAAGCTACATAATCAGTGTGTTCTGTGATAGATTATTCAATCGATCAATGTAAATTAGGGTTAAGTGAATTGACGAAGAAAGCAATACCGTGTCCGGACATTTTTGCGATCTTCGGATTCTGTGGTTTTGGGGATTTATCTGATTTGGGTCTGGAAACTATGGAGACGGTTTGGGGATCTTTTTGCGTCGTGTTGCAGATGTTTGAGAGAGAGACGACGTTGTTATGAATAGCGGAGACGGGTGGGCCGTAAAAGTGGAGACGGGTCGGCTTTAAACGGCCAGAAAGATTTGGAGCGAAAAAAATGTCGGACAGAAAATCAAGATTTTTTTTGCTTTGAAAGTTTAAATACAAAAAAAAAATAGAGATTTAAAGAGATTTTAAATTCTCTCGATTTAAAAGTTTTTATCTCTTAAAAACAAAAGAAATGAAAAAAAGAAAAAATATAAGAGTTAAAATATTTTTATATTATAAAAATATTTTTTAAAAATTAAGAATAAAATTTTTTATTTTTATTATTTTTTATTTATTTTTTTCATAAAACTTTCGAATATGAATAGAAAATTATAAATATACTCCCAAAATACTCTTAGAAAGCTAAATTGAATTATAAATATTTCTAAATAATAAAATCTTATATTTGAAATTAAAATAATGAAACATGAGAGAGAGACCTCGTTTTGCATAGCGGAGACGGGTGGATCGTGAAAGTGGATACGGGTCGGTTTCTAAACGGCTACAATAGTTGGATATGACAATAATTTAGAAAATTAAATTAAAAATATTTCAAAATAAAACCTTATATTTAAAATTTAAAAATTGAAATATAAGAGAGAGTCAGCGTAGTTATATTTTGTTTCGAAACCAAGCATTAATCTTTTTATTTTTCGAGTGTCATTTCTATAACTGTTATTTATTTTTTTAAATTTGTATTCTGTTTTTATTTATATTTATTTTTTGCACAAATAAATTCGGATCCAAACGGGCTTACCCGGTTCCGGTACAGCTCTCTTGCGGGTCAAGCAATGGTCCAACCGTAAAACGCCTCACACACGGTGTCTCAAATCTAAACTTAATTGGCCGCGCACAAAACCCATTTCTGAGACTGAAATTCTCACCTTCTTCGCTATCGACACGAGAGTGAGAGAGAGAGAGATGAGCGGACACGACTCGAAGTACTTCTCCACAACCAAGAAGGGAGAGATCCCTGAACTCAAAGAAGAGCTCAATTCACAATACAAGGTACTGTTCCCTCTCTCTCTCTCTCTCTCTGTGGATTCATTCGATTCTGCTCTGTTTAGACTGATCTTACGAAGTTTATATATCCCGGATCGACTTGATCTTGTACGATGTTCTCTGTATGATCGTCTTATGGCATGATCTGTTTGGATCTGAAATTCAAATTTCAATTTTGAATAGTCAAATTACTTGGGGGGGCGTTTTTCATGTTGTCGTGAAATCGTTGATGTCGTGACTTGGATTGCTTCTAGGTCACGGATGAATTGCAACTAGCATTTGAAGGTTCATTTCGAATTTATCGATAAAGGGCATTGAAATCTGGATTTTGAGACTAAGATCAATCGCATAATAGTGTAGTTATAAATATTCAGATATTTGTAATCCGATTATTTGTAATTAGTAGGGAGTAATTGTTTTAGGACCGACGAAGTTGATGACTCAGACGACTGCATCGAACATGGCGAAATTTTCTTGCTCTTACGGATGCGCGTGACGGGATCTTTCAACTTTTTGCACTTAAGAAACTAGGGCATGGTTGATCTTGTCACTTCAGACACTGAAATTTTTAGTGCATATAGTATTACAAATGATTATATTGTGGCTATAAAATAAATGGTCTTCCCAAATAAACCTGGTTGTGTAGAATTGGTTGGAATTTGAGCGACCTGAACTGAATTTTGAAGAAGGTGCTATTACGGATAGGTATCATGGGGCTAGATGAAAATTTAGGATAATGGGGGTGATTACTTGTTATTAAGAGCATCTATGCTTGTAGGGGTAAGATTGCACACATCGAACCGTCGCAAAACTTATAGTGGACGGAGTCTCATACACTGGATTGTCCTAATTTTGTTTGTAACTTTGAAGCCGAAGGGATGGAAGGGTAAAGAATGTAGCTCTCTCTTTTTGGTTTGACAGTGAATGAGAGGGTAGAGAAAGTTTGAATATGTTCCTCCTGCTTACTTTAATATCTAAAAGGAGGGTTAGATTGGGAGAAAGATTTTATTTCTCCATTGGAAAATGCATGTGTTTGCACATGATATGTAAAATATTCGGGATCAAGTTGTAGTGAGACTTTGAAGGCTAGGTCTTTGGTTGACATCTAGAATGTTCAGAAATCTTGCATTGTTTTATTGCATTAAATATATGTGTTAGATGCTCGCTGCAAGGGTCCCAAAGAAAGCTTAAGAAATGTTGGTTATATGTGTTTACTCATGGTAAGAAAATAAGTGGGAGCATGTCTTAGTGAGACTTTCAAGGCTGTGACTGTGTCCTTCTCTGAGATCTAGCGAGGTTGAATTTTTCTTTTTCTTTTGACTGGGGGGATGGTGTTGGGGAACATACTTGTATATGAGATACACTTACTACCTTGAATTGGTCTGCTTTGTAGTGATTTTTATTTCCCATCCCTATCTTATTTATAGCCTTTTGGAACTTAATGTTGTTACACCTAGAGTACCAGAAAATTGTAATTTTATCCATTGAAAGAACTTCCCATGTAGGTCACAACTCCTATACACCTCTTGCATCAGAGTTAAAACCAACTCCCTTGATCATCGAACATGGCGATCTAAATTAATGGTTTTATGATGGTTTGCATTTGAGATTTGTTACTTAACAAAAATGCATCTCTCTTTGATTTTTAGCAGTAACTTCGTGTTGCAAACTCTCCTCTTCTATATTCCATGCAGGATAAGAGAAAAGATGCTGTGAAAAAGGTGATTGCTGCAATGACTGTTGGCAAGGATGTTTCATCATTGTTCACAGATGTTGTCAACTGCATGCAAACAGAAAATTTGGAGCTAAAAAAGCTTGTGTATTTGTATCTTATAAATTATGCCAAAAGTCAACCTGACCTGGCTATTCTTGCTGTGAATACTTTTGTAAAGGTAAGGGTTACAATGATTTAGCGTTCCACTAATTGTTTCAATATGAGTTTGTACTGTAACTTTGGAAAAATTCATTCTAGTACCATAAAGTGGTGACCGTAGGGATGAATTAGTTATGGTACTTAGTCCTCTTAGCAACTTACTTCTTCCTAATCATGGTATTAGGGATCCATTTCCTTACTTTCCTGGCTTTGCTTTTCTTCCAGACAGTTTTTTAAACTATCTCTCCAGTTCCATCTTCTCAGTTACTTTAAGTGTGCGACAAACATTGGTGCAAATTTAAACATTTCATACTGATGTCGGTGTATGGAACACTTATGCAGGATTCTCAGGATCCAAATCCTCTAATACGTGCTTTGGCAGTACGAACAATGGGATGCATCCGTGTTGACAAAATCACAGAGTATCTGTGTGATCCCCTTCAGAGATGCCTCAAGGTTACTTTTGCTTTGTGGATCATGTTTTGCCACATTCCAATTTTCTAATATAGTTTCCTGCTTTTATTGATTTGTGGATCTAATGGTTTTTCTTTGTTCTCAACAGGATGATGATCCATATGTTCGCAAGACAGCAGCTATTTGTGTTGCTAAACTTTATGACATAAATGCAGAGCTTGTTGAGGATAGGGGTTTCTTGGATGCCCTTAAGGATTTGATATCTGACAATAATCCTATGGTTGTAGCTAATGCTGTGGCAGCTCTTGCAGAGATTCAAGAGAATAGTACCAGACCCGTCTTTGAGGTTACTAGCCACACACTTTCAAAGCTACTTACTGCTCTTAATGAATGCACTGAGTAAGTTCTTATTTTATGTCGCTTATTTCATTTTACTTTCATTTATGGCACTGTGATGTACATATTTGAAGCGTATGGCAATAGACTTTACTTATTCATTGATTAAAACTGGCCTGTCTTTTCTGACCTTCAAAACTCCCTTGCTTTCGTTCTGGGAGTTAATGTAATGCAATGGGGTTTGGCAAAAGGCTTTGTGATTTACCATGATGACCATCATTATTCAGACCGTTTCATTGCATAATGGTTAAGGTCATTGAGATATTACACATTCTCCGGCAACCAGTTCATCAGCGGCATCTGGCTGAGAGAGTCAGGAAGAGAACCAACATCATGGCTATCAATATTATGTAGATTCGGTTGGCACATGATATAATCTAGGGAGTTTTGTGTGTGTGTGTGTATCAGCCTCCATTATCAGTGACAGGATGGATCTTAATTAGACATCTGACCCAAATTTTATGAAAACTAGTTCATTTTCATGTGTTATTGTTGTCTGCTCTTATAAATATCACAGAAGTTTGGTTTTTCTAAGAAATGCCTATGGTCATGAATCTTAATTCAGATGGGGTCAAGTTTTCATTTTAGATGCTCTCTCCAAATATAAGGCAGCCGATGCTCGTGAAGCTGAAAATATAGTAGAGCGAGTCACTCCACGCCTACAACATGCAAATTGTGCAGTTGTTCTTTCAGCTGTTAAGGTAATTAAGACTTCCGATCAAAAGTAACTGTTTTCATCATTTATGTTTTTCCTTTTGAATGCCTGACAAAGCAGTTGTTGCTGATTCTTCATTTGAAGCGACTCCACATCACATCTATTCCTTGCATACTTTGTAGATGATTCTTCAACAAATGGAACTTATCACGAGCACAGATGTAGTTCGTAATCTTTGCAAGAAAATGGCTCCTCCTCTAGTAACATTATTGTCAGCAGAGCCAGAAATACAGTATGTAGCATTGCGAAATATCAACCTCATTGTACAAAGGCGACCTACAATCCTTGCCCATGAAATCAAGGTGAATTTAATATGGTCTTGCCTCCCCCCATTACCTTTCTGTCTTTCTCACTGGGTCCAAAACGCATGCTTAAGTTTCCCTTCACACTTGCTTTAGCAAGCTATAGTTTATGAGTAAGAAGGGTAATCAAAGCTTTTTTATTCTATTTGAAGGTGTTTTTCTGCAAATACAATGATCCAATATATGTCAAGATGGAAAAACTGGAGATAATGATTAAGCTTGCATCAGATCGAAACATAGACCAGGTACAATATTTTGTGAAGTTATGCTGGTGGAAATCAATCCTTTATCTATGTGTCAATTGATGTGAATATTGAGTTCTAATACTTATTGTAAATGATCCATAGGTCTTACTGGAGTTTAAGGAGTATGCAACAGAAGTAGATGTAGATTTTGTCAGAAAGGCTGTCCGTGCTATTGGACGATGTGCTATTAAGTTAGAGAGGGCAGCTGAGCGATGTATAAGTGTTTTGCTTGAGCTAATCAAGATTAAAGTAAATTATGTGGTTCAGGAGGCCATTATTGTCATCAAGGATATTTTCAGGAGATACCCTAACACGTAGGCTATGCTTTCCTTTGTTATGTGAGCTCATGCTTTGCTTATTTTGATAAGGAGGTGAATTAAATTGTTGTGTTCCTGTCTGTCACAGGTATGAGTCGATTATTGCAACACTATGTGAGAGCCTTGATACTCTAGATGAGCCAGAGGCTAAGGTGCATATACTCCCTACTTTAGTTCTTTATCAGGTTGTGATATCGAAAACTGGTGTTTATGTCTCCATTTCTTTGTTGTTACACAGGCATCAATGATCTGGATTATTGGTGAGTATGCGGAAAGAATTGACAATGCAGACGAGCTCCTTGAAAGCTTTTTGGAGAGTTTCCCTGAGGAGCCTCCCCAAGTCCAGTTGCAACTCCTGACTGCAACTGTCAAACTTTTCCTGAAGAAGCCAACTGAGGGCCCACAACAGATGATTCAGGTTCACTAATTTTTTTTAGATATTCAAATGTTTGCACCGCTAGTCTTTCTGGTTAAGCAGCATATGTTCTTTTTATTTCTTACCATGTGGTTACATTTTTCTTTGTATTTGACAGAGGGCTAAGCCCTTATGCTTTATAGATAGGGAATAGCTATTAAAATCCCTGATAATACCAATAACATCTTACAATTCTGTTAACCATTTTGTTCAAAATTTTGTACAATCCCCACATGTCTGTGTGATTCTAGCACAAAATCTAATCCGGTAGAGTTCAAATTTTAACTACCACAGGTGAGATCAGGTTAACGCTAATATTAACACTCCATTCTTGGCATATTCTCTGGCAGGGTTACAGTGTTATGATTATTGTCTGTCTGCATGATGCTGATGAACAGCCATGTTGCTGGTGCTTGTCCCTAGGGTGGGGTCATTAATACATCATTTACTCATGTTTAGAAGATATCTATAAAATGGAAGCTATTACATTTTGATATGATTGAAAGCCTTTTTCCTTCCAAGATTGTGGCAATGATAATAGCTTTTTCCTTCCAAGAATAGAAAATGGTTGTAGCAGAAACGAGAATGATTAGGTGGATGTGTGTCAAAACTAGAAGAGATAGAATTAGAAACGAAAAGATTCGTAATAAGTTGAGGATTAATTCAATTGTAGATAAGAAGCGAGAATGTTGTCTGAGATGGTTTGGACATGTGCAAAGAAGATCGAGATCTTTTAGATATGGGAGATGTAGTAAAATGTAGAGGTAGATTGATAAAAACTTGGATGCACGTGATCTGTAAAGACATGGTAATTAAGGATTTAGATATGGAGATGACCTTAAATAGGATAGAATGGAGAATGAGGATCTACACAAATTAAACCAACAGTTTTTTATTTTATTTATTTAGTTTTTTTAAAAAAAAAAATTTAAAATTTTATTTATTTAATATCATATTTGTCTCTCAAAGGTCGACCTCAATTATTGGGATTAAGGTTTAGGTGGTGGTTGTTGTTGTATTGGATGCATTATTTGAAGTGCATTTATCCAAAGTTCTGTCTGATTTCTATCGCAAATGTGTTCCACTTTAAGCTGTTGGCGTTGAGTGTCTCATTAAATTGCCAGACTTCCAAAGAAATATAATCATGGTTATAATGTGTTCTTAAGCTGGTTCTTTTCCATTTATTCCAGGTTGTGTTGAATAATGCTACTATGGAGACGGATAATCCAGACTTGCGTGATCGTGCATACATATATTGGCGTCTTCTTTCCACTGATCCTGAGGTTTGTATCAGATAATTTCTTACTCAAAGTTAAAATTATGTCATTGTCAATCTCCATACCTCTTGCGACCAATGTTTTACTTTGAGATTTCTGTTACCATGGTCCTTCTGACCTGTTGGCTTGCAACATCCTGCCCGGATTTATCATCCGGCAGCTTTAGAGCTCTGTCTTTATTTTGCCTTCCATTGCATAACGCCACAACCCACTGCTAGCATCTAGACATCGTTTTTGGTGAAGTGAATATGTGCTTGGCTTGCTTTTGTCGAAAGCCAAATTACCTCAAATTCAACTTGGCAAAGACTTGCATCAGCTCTATGCTGCAGGGAATATTAACTACAAGGAAAAACATGTGTATACTGTCGGGAATACCTTTTGCATGTCCTGGTGGAGGGAATTTGAAGGCAGTGTGGATAACTTTGTAGAAATCCAGGCTACATTTTCATTTATATTGGACGTTCATTAAAAATGATAATTACCAATTGTTGGGTGCAGGAAATGGTTTTGTTTTTTTTGGGGGGGGGGTGGACTCCATGAACTGCAAGCTTCTTTCAGAGACAGTGTTCATAATTAAAAAATATTGATTAGCATATAATGAATCTTTTTCCAATGTCAGGCTGCTAAGGATGTCGTGTTAGCTGAGAAGCCTGTGATCAGTGATGACTCTAACCAGCTTGATCCATCTCTTCTTGATGAGCTTCTTGCAAACATTGCTACCCTGTCTTCAGTGTATCATAAACCTCCAGAAGCATTTGTAACTCGTGTTAAGACAGTTCAGAGAACTGAAGAGGATGACTACCCTGATGGGAGTGAAACTGCATACTCTGATACGCCTGCCAGTGCAGTTGAAAGTGGTGCATCACCACCGGCTAGCTCAAGTAATGTGCCATACTCTGCATCCAGGCAGCCAGCTCCTCAATCTGTTTCATCCCCACCTCCTGCTCCAGTGCCAGATTTACTTGGAGACTTGATTGGTCTTGACAATGCTCTTGTTCCTACTGACCAACATGCAAGTACTACGCCTAGTGGGTGAGTTTGGTGAATTTACATTTTTTTTCTTGACCCATTCGTGTATCATTCTAAGGGTCTTATTGGTGGTGTTAAATGCAACTATTTTTTCTCTTCTTGACAATGATTTTTCCCCTCGTGCAGGCCTCCTTTGCCTGTTCTCTTACCCGCATCAACTGGTCAGGGTTTGCAAATCAGTGCACAGCTGACACGAAGAGATGGTCAGATATTTTACAGTCTGTTGTTCGAGAACAACTCACAAATTCCTCTTGATGGATTCATGATTCAGTTCAACAAGAATACCTTTGGTCTTGCTGCTGCTGGACCTCTGCAGGTGATCAATTTTCTATCCTGGACTCTTCTTGTCCTGCTATTAAATTTTCTCGGGTTTGGACTTGATAATATTTCTGTTTGAACAGGTTCCACAGCTACAACCTGGGTCATCATCAGGAACTCTTCTCCCAATGGTTTTATTCAAAAATATTGCTCCTGGACCTCCCAATTTACTTTTGCAGGTTGCAGTGAAAAATAATCAACAGCCTGTATGGTATTTTAACGACAAAATATCATTGTTGGTGTTATTTTCTGAGGATGGAAGAATGGAACGAGCAAATTTTCTGGAGGTAAATAGGAATTTGTAATTCACTTCCTTTTGGACCTTTTCAAGAGGAGAAATTCAGTTTTTTATTTGGTAAATGATGTTGCTCAGCTAATATATTTGATTGCAATTCTGGTTACCTTGCAGACATGGAAGTCCCTTCCTGATTCAAACGAAGTTTCAAGGGACTTCCCAGGCCTCATGATCAACAGCGTGGAGGCAACCCTAGATCAGCTGGCTGCATCAAACATGTTCTTCATCGCAAGGAGGAAACATGCGAACCAAGAAGTGTTGTATCTCTCTGCAAATATCCCTCAAGGTATCCCCTTCTTGATTGAACTCACGGCTGTTATCGGAATTCCCGGTGTTAAGTGTGCAGTCAAGACCCCAAGCCCTGAAATGGCGCCTCTTTTCTTTGAAGGCATCGAAGCTCTTCTTCAGGGTTGATTTTGGTTCTCTTCTCTTTTCTTGTTTGTAAATCTTTTTTTTTTTTTAAATGTGTCAGCTACTGAGTTGCTTTGGGGGATTTCTTCTGTTTCCCATGTTTCTTCCCATTTTATGTTTTCTTTTTATTGGATTTTTCTTAGAAACAGGGGATGCTCCATTTTGGAAACCACGTAGTTTGATAGGGTTATAACAATCCAAACGTGAGTGATCACAGTATACCATGTCTCATCTGAACATGGCAGTGCTTTTCTAATCATGGGCTTATCAAAATCATACATGATATTGGGTTTTTCTTATAGCTGAAGGGGACTCCTTACTCGGCCGAATAAATAAATTTTTAATTATTTTTAATTATAAGGGATTGAAAAATATATATATTAAAAAAATAAATATATAAAAAATTTATTTTTGAATTATTTCTTATGTCACCGATCGTCTTCACGTTGGCGTGGTCAAATCTCCTTAATTTAGAAATGATATTAATATGGCAAGATCCAAAATAATAAAAAAAAATTATTTTGAAATGAGAATTAATTAAATATTTGAATTTGAATAATTCTAATCAACATATATATATATATAAACAGACTATACATATAAATTTACAAATCTACAAAAAACAAAAATTAGTTGTTTTTATTATTTTACCTTCATAATTTTAAAGATTTTTTCTCCTAAAGTAAAAGATATAATTATGAAGGTAAAATAAATATGGCAAAATCATCTCTCATGGCGTTTTTGCAGAACGAATATTGAAGAACTTTGTAAAATTACAAGGGCAAAATTGGAATATGCATCCATCAAAGAGGAAGAAGAAGCCATGAGATATTCACCTGCGTGTCTCAATTTTCATTTCTACTTTAGTATTTTCTTACCATTATTAACAATATCTTAAGACATTGCCACAAAAAAAAAAAAATTATTGTTTTTTGAACCAATCTTTATAACAAATGATATATTTCATAGGTTTTTGATTTTCGGAAAGTACTAGAGCAAGATACCTGCCCCCCACATGTGCTTTGTCTGCCTCCCTACGGGGCTAAGGAATGTAATCAACGTTGTTTAATTGCTAAATTGATGGTGGGGAAATGCGTTATCATGGAGAACTTTTACCAAAAAAAAGGAGGTATTAATGTAAACCCCCCTTTCTAATGTTTCAAAAAAGAAAAAAAGAAAATAGAAAAATCAATTAGGTTTGATCAGAATAAGAAAGAAATAGCCTTGTTTAGCATAAATGATGTATGTTCTTTTTTTTTTTTTCAATCTACCCGATCTTTCTTAGCACAACAGAAAAGAAGAGTAAGAAGAGCATTGTTGTCCTTCAAGGATAACTTAAATAATAGAATTTTTTCACTTCTATCATCAATTTCTCGATTCGATTTCATTTAATTGCATCTCTTTGTATCAAAAAAAAAATGAAAGAAGAGCCGTATTCATAAATTTTTATCTAGTATTTATAATTAATTTCATTTAAATCATGTAAATTCTCTCATTTTTGGATAAATCATGTAAATCATGTAAATTCTCTCATTTTTCACTTCTATCATTAATTTCTTGATTCGATTTCATTTAATCGCATCTCTTTATATAAAAAAAATGAAAGAAGAGCCGTATTCATAAATTTTTATCTAGTATTTATAATTAATTTCATTTAAATCATGTAAATTCTCTCATTTTTTATAAATACTTGAATTTATTTGAACTAAATGAATTAAGGGCTAAATGTTAGATAAGAGTCCATAGCGACAATAAATGAGAATTTTTAATTTTGAATAATATGAAATCAAATAAAATGTCTTTTAAATTAAGTTTTTTTTTTTTTTTTAAAAAATACATTCTGAAATGCAAAGATACGACCTCAAACGTTCTTAAAGGTTTCAACTAATTTGGTTTGGATTAATAGCAGCTAATCTTTCGCAATATATTCATTGACGACGACCTCAAACGTTCTTAAAGGTTTCACATGCGCGTCCCGTCCGATGAACTTTCGCACGAGAGAGAGAGACAAGAGGTAAAGAAAATTGTTTTCCAACCCAAATGATACGGGTCTTATTTTCCTCCTGCAGAACATCTCTATCTCTCTCTCTCTCTCCCTCTCTCTCTATCAATCTCTCTCTGTGAACAATAGAATTTTCGTGTCCAGTTGAAATAGTATGTTACACTCTCTCCCTCTCTGATGTCAAAGAATTCAGTGATGGATTTTGTGATGACCCTCCAATCGTTTTTGTTTGTCTTTGCTTATTCACTTGTATATTGCTCATTTTACTCCAATGGTGAAGATGGCTTTTATACAACAAGCTTTACATACTCCACCAGTCTCGGTCCTTATAGCTGGGATAACATCAGAGGTTGCAAATGCTGTCTCTCGCTCAAAACGACTTTGTTCTGTGATCAGTCTGTTGTATGAATTTTTGTATTCCAATAAATGGGTCTTGATTTAATTCATCAAAAAGTTCATAGTTTTTTGGAGATTGTGTTATGATGTTTTATGGGTACCCAGTTCGAGTCTTCACTCTGACGTGCAGCAATCATTTTAAGGCTTTTGATAGGAAAATCTGCACTGAAAACCCTGTTTTCTTTTCTGTTCCTTTTCATCAGATATTAGACCAGAAAATTATAAAATTTTCTTACGGGTTTTGGTTATTTTGTGTTTCAGTGGAGCTACCTTCTTCATTTTCAATGGCATTGATTGAACTAGGCTCAGATTCAAACATTGTAAGCAAGCAATGGCACTCTGAGAGTGTGGTTTATGTTTTGCATTAATGTAATTCAGGCTGATTTCATGCATTTTGCAGGACCAAGAAAGTATGATAAAGTATAAAAAGGCATACAAAGTGCCTATGGTATGTCTCAGACATGGCGGTCCCCCTCTTCCTGATGTCTCTTATGCTGCTATGAACGTGTTAGGTACTCTTGGTCTTGGTTTACTACTAACCATGCATATAACCAATTTTCTGAATGATCTATTGTTATTTGTTTCATCTTGATCACAGCTAGTAAAAGGCTTATGAGGTAATTCTGGTTTTTTTTTTCAGTGCTAGATTCGTTTAATGCATCTGTTGAAGGCCTTCAACATCTTCTGAATGCAGGACAATGCTATCCTCTGCAGAAAAAGATGACACTCATTTTCACCAATGAACAGGTTCGTCCTGCATTTTTTCATGGTTTGATGTAAGAATTAACCCCTTTTAGCTTTGTAGGACTATTAAACTTGTAAACATTGTTATGCAGATCTCGGCAGGAAACCTCTATGTAGGTCTGTTCAATGGCATTGGACCACATAGAACCCAAGCTAAGATGGTATGAGTTTCTCAGAACAATCATAGGAAACGCCTTCCAAAGTTCATTTCTTAGGATTCTCGCTATTGTTCTTTTGTCTATGTTTACCCTTTTCAGGTTAATAGGGGATCAAAATACTTGGTTAATGCCATGGTAACTGTGGAAGGCTGTAGCCATGATCTAATGTGGGGCGTCATATGCAACCATCCCTTTCAACAGCTCTCATGTGACAAACCAGAATCTGGCTTCTATGACAAAGTTCGAGAACATTTGTTAGTTTGTAGGAAATCACTATCCGCTTCATGTCACAAAGGCAATGACGCAAAGCACTATACATGGATTGCAGAAAGAACAGTTGAAGAGTTTATGATAAAAGCCACAAATATCACATTTGGGAACAACAATGGTACTGGATTATGGTGTTATGCTCGTTATGAGGCAATGCCAACAAAGACTTCCCACGATTACTCCATTGATTTGAACAAAGGCCCTTTGGTTATCCCATCCCCAAAAATCGGTAGGTGGAATTTCGCTATTGAATTTGTCAACTGGGAGACGCTTAATACAAAACAAAAGCTAAGGTATGACCTGGAGTGGCATATACTTGAATGTCCTCTGGGGAAGGCAGGACCAAATTGCACATGGGACTCTCACAAGCTCAAGGTAAATTAGGACACACTTAGCCTCTTTCTACTTGCTCAGAACAATGTACAATTCAAATGTTGATCATGTTTTTGCAGGCAATTAGGAGCACTAATCTGGCTGTTCCTGTTGTTTACTTCCCAAACTATCTACGAGGCATGCCACTAGGGTCTGGTGAATTTCCCTTAGAGCCCCTTCTAACCAACATATCCTCCAAGGTCCTCCAATCTGATTTTGCTTGGACATACTTTGTCGTAAATGTTCCTCCACTAGAAGCAGGAAAAAATCTTCATATTCAACTTAGATCAGATAAAAAAATTGCCTATGAAACGTATGCCAGATTTGGCGGATTACCATCTCTCAATTCCTGGGACTATTATTACTCAAACCAAACAAGCAGTAGTAACAATGACTTCATGTTTAAGTTTTATACCCAACAAGAGACTCAAGTCGATCTATATATCTTTTATGCTAGAGAAGGAACTTGGGGCATTGGACTAAGACATAAAGCTAGTCCTCCTGACACTACCATGTCTGTCTCAATCAAAACCTGCCCAAATGAATGCTCAGGCCATGGCAAGTGTAACTCTGACTATGATGGTAGCCATTTAACAATTTATGGGTATGCTCACGTTTTTGTCCACCTCCTGTTCTTTGCTATTATTTAGCTATTTTATTTTATTTTATTTTATTTTTGCAGCTTTTGCTACTGTGACCAAAATTATGGAGGATTTGACTGCAGCATTCAGACCGTGTCACCCAAAGGTCACATTATATCCAACCCTTCAATTTTTTTTTTTTTTGCATGCATAGTTGGTTTATCAGTATGTTACTAATAAAGATCTCGGAAACAATCTGCAGAGCAGATAATACATTCTGTTTTGCTGGTTGCATCCAATGCAGCTTCCTTGCTTCCTGCATTGTGGTCTTTGCGTCAAAAGGCATATGCGGAGTGGGTAATCTTCATGTGTAGTGGAATTTCGAGTGGTATATATCATGCCTGCGATGCCGGTGACTGGTGTCTTCTCTCTTATTATGTTCTACGGGTACTTTAAAATTCATTTTTTTGTCTTTGTGAAACCTAAGTCAATGTCTAATTTTCTTAGCAGAGATTGCCTTTCTATTTTTTCAGTTCATGGACTTTTGGCTTTCTTTTGTGGCTGTTGTGTGCCTTTTCTTGTATCTAACGGCACTGCACGAAGCTGTGAAAAGTGCAATGACTGCAGTTGTGTTCATAACCACAGCTCTGATGTACCTCACTGGTCCTACTAGGTAATTACTGCTAAGCAGAAGCAGTCTCAGTAATTTTCCCTTTTTTTGTTTTTTTTGGCCGCCGGGGCATAGAAGTTATCTTATTTACCGTTACGGTGACCTCTTAAAATCTGTATACAAAGGATATTTTTTAAATTTTAGGAGGTCGGAGCTCCAGGACCGCCTCTCCTGCTGGGGCTGATCAAGATTTGGGTGCTAATTTCACCTCCAATTTCAAGCAACTATTGTGATTTTTTGAGGTTTTTTCTTTTTTTGTTTTTTTTTTTCTCTGCAGATCTACAAACATTGTAGCAGTACTAGGAATTGGAGCTCTAGGTCTTCTTCTTGGATGGTTCATAGAATTTTCTATCAAGTACAAGTCACAGATGTTTTCAACTGAATTTTCTTCTCATGTTCTTAAAAGGTATGCAACTTTTGTTAAGGTAGGTATTTCTTTGGCCAAAGAAGAATGATTTTCTTTTTCTTATTTTTCTTTTTTTTCATTTTCAGATTGAGAAATGTGAAGACATGGCTTCTCAATCCAATGAAGACATTGTCTAGGCGCTTTCGCTGGGATTTTGTGGCTCTTGGTTTCATTACATTGTTCATGGCTGGATTAAGCTGGACCTTGGAAACCGCCAAAACCTATTGGCTTTGGCATAGGTAATACTTCATATTACACTATAATGATATAAACAAAAGGTCCTCTCTTGAAATTTGTTTTTAGATAAATTACTCATAAAAGATATGAAGCACCTTAATTACAAAAGATATTAAGGCTGTTCAGTATTTTTGTAAGATTGTGACAACAAATTCACGTAACTCTCTTAACCAAGACATTCTGCCCTTGAGACAGTACTTGTGTCGTCGATCTTTCACTCTTTTCTGGGGGGAAAATGACTATTTGATCTTTGCAGTACATGGCATGTCAGCATATATGGAGCAGCCTTTTTGTTTCTGTGTTCAAAAGCTCCAAAGAGGCATGGTGGAAATCATGAGCGGGATATATCAATGTCCCAAGTTGGTTCTCATGATAGGGAAGAAATATGAAGCATGCCTGGAACTAGAACAGTAGCCAAGTTCAATCACGAAAATTTGGTGGTGGAATATGAGCAGATAGTTTTGTGTAATCTTCTCTTCTGTTTTCATTTGCAGGTTTCTGCTTAGGTTTGAGTCTCCCATCTGTTTGTGTATGTTTATGCCCATTTGACCAGGTTCCTTCAATTAGAACACAACTTCTTCCACCAAAAATGTGGTGGTCCAATACATACACACACACATACATACATATATACAACTATTTTCAATTTTGTAAACAAATTCAATTTTTTTTTTTCCTTTCTGTATTATAAAACCAGTAACACTATTTAGTGAAATAAAGGCTGAGTTGTTATTTGTTATTATCATTGTATTTTAAAACTGATCATGAATGAGAATATAGAAAATATCAATATCCATAGACGCATAAATTGGTTGATGATTTGAGTTGTCGAGGGCCGTACGCTATTTATCATGGGTGTAAAATAATATTATTGATATTATAATCTATTAATAAAAAAATATAAAATGATGATCCGATATATAAAATTCTCTCTGAATTAATATAGAAACAGGAGAGGTTGATGTATATATATTTAATTAATTTTTTATTAAAATATATAAATATAATTTAGTATAGAATTTGATCTATTTGAACAAAATATCAGCATATTTTAACTAATATAAATATTTATTTAATTAATCAAAATTTATATAGGATTTGATATAATTTGATAATCCTATAAAAAAAATAATAAAAATAATAAAAAAATGGAAGGAAGGAAAAAGTGGGGGAAAGAGCAAAGTCAGGGGGGAAACTCCAATACGATACAGCCGCGAAACACCGGATCATTATAAAGACTTGGAGATTAGCAACTACCATAGCTCAGTCCGTATTTATTAGGGTTTCGATTCTATCAATCAGAAATCATCTATTCTTCAAATCTGATTCAAGTGTTACATCTCAATACAATCGGAAAAAGGTGAAAGCATCTCTCTCTATCTCTCTCTCCAGTCTTTACTTTATGACCTTTCAATTAGATCTGAAAAAAATTCTAAGGGTTTTCGCTTCTTTGTTTCATTGTCTGAACCAGAAGAAGTCCCATGCACGCATGATGGTTTTTCTGAATTGGGTTTTCTCTAGGGTTTGACTATGTTTCTGATTATTTGATATTTTGCGTTTTCTTTGATTAAATGACGTTTCAATTAGATTTCTGCTCCTTCGTCTTCGTGTTCTGAGCCAGAAAAGGTCTTACTTACACATGATGATGGGATTCTGAATTGGATGTTGTTTAAGGGTTTGACTATGTCTCTGACTGTTTGATATTTGGCGTTGTTTTAACTTAAATGTCGTTTCAATTAAATTTCTGCCACTAACTCTTTGTATTCTAAACCAGAAAAAGGTTTATTTATGCATGATTATGTGATTCTGAATTGGGTTTATTGTTTAGGGTTTGTATGTCTTTCTGATTCCTTGATATTTTGTGTTTTGATAGATTAGATGACATACACAAGAGCAATAAGGTAACGGTTTTCCAGTTTTTGTTCAAAATTTTGTAAAATTATTAGCTTGTTTCATTCAAATGAGTTGGAGTAACGTGCTCATCAGGTCTGATTCGCTGTCCGAATCCATTTCACCGGACCGACAACATCGTCGTCGGTCCAGATCACCATCGCCATCAAGAACGAGGAGGAGTCGCTCCAGGTATATTGTTATCTTTTCATGCCTTTAGGATCTAGTTATTTGTTGAACTTGTTTATTTTCATGCTGAGACACAACAGAATATGGATGGAAAAAGAAAAAAGAGTGATAAAAGAATTAATTTATAGCTTGTGTTCAAGCTTGTGGCTTTAGTTGGACCTGTATCTGATCACAGAATTGGGTTATTGTTTATTGTTTTAAGGGTTTTGTTTTATTTGTAGGTTCTGATGAAAAATATTTTGTTTCTTATGATTTATGAGTCATTATGCGTGGAAAAAAGATTGACCAGATAATTAAATGTATTTCTTATTTTCAAGCTTCTCCCCTTCACTATTATGTCCTCATATTGGTGTCTTTTCATATTTAGGATTAGATTTGGCTCAAAAATGTAATTGTTTGTGCCTAGAGGATTAATTTCATTTTTATCTTTAAAATTGCCTGAAAGAGGCCCTACAGTGATGTTGTTTCTTATTGATAATAAAGTTTGGGATTGTGTTTGTCTGCTCTGTTTTAGTTTAATTCTGTTTGTTTGCAAACCATAACAGGAGCCATGATTTGGTGGATACTGAAGAAAGAGCAATTAATCCTGGGAACAACTTGTATGTGACAGGCTTATCCACAAGGGTTACCACCACTGATCTTGAAAAGTATTTTGGCAGAGAAGGAAAGGTACTCTTGGATTATGCACTATCTCTTTAGTATCATTAAAATTTTGTACTCAAAAAAATGCTATGGCACTTGTTTAGTATAATTGTGACCATACCAAAGGATTTGGCAAGTATTAAGAGGTGCTTGTTATTTCCACAGAAGTTGGTATGGGTGATAGGAATTTTATAAAATTGGTTAGGTGCATCCTGTGCATCATTGCGGTAAATAGGAGTGTGTTCAAAACATTGAATTGCTGCATGAGGCTTTCTAGCTTTCAAAAAATTTTTTCGACAATATCTGCAAGAGTCACAAGTTACTTACATCCTCTATTATAACTTATGAACAAGTGAATGGCTTCGTGTGTGGTGAACCAAATGCTATTTAATTTATTATTTTATTTTTATTATTTTGCTTTGATGGGAACATTTCATTAAAAAGGAACACAAGAATTAGCTTAACAATGTTTTTTTTTTAATGGAATCTTCCTTTTGTTACGCCCCCCCCCCCCAACAAAAAAAAATCTGTTCACTACCCACCAGTGGTTCTTCATGCCATTTCTTACCTCAAAACCTTAAATAGGTAGAGGGTACTTGAGAAATAATGGTAATTGCACTACACATGACTGTGATAGGCCTCTCAATGGTTCATCAAGCCATTTTGGAGCTTTGTAACCACTGGCAAGATCCCCATTGGTAGGTCATTTTCGTGGTGTGCAGAAGAATTTGCAACATGACAAGAGTTATAACAATTCTACTTCAGATTTTGATAGCAATGTTTTGTGTGCAAGTATGTTTTAGCCAGTCACGACAATTATCATGGAAAATTTCTTTTATTATTGTCTTTGTGTAGCATCAACTTGAACTGATCATACTCATGTTTTGCTCCTGGTTATATTCCTTTAATTAATGACATTGGAGTCCATCTTTCATGTACACTACTTCAGTAACCTTGACATATCCTGGTTTCTTATGGGAGAGGGTCATTCCTTGTTTTGCATTATGTAATTGAAGTATAAACATTGAAGCTTACCATATGATCTGTGGATTGAAGAGAGTTATAATAATTTCTTATTTTCTTATGATAGGTTATTGAGTGCCATTTGGTTACTGATCCCCGCACCAGGGAATCTCGTGGTTTTGGTTTTGTCACCATGGAAAGAAATGAAGATGCAGATCGCTGCATCAAATACCTCAATCGCTCTGTACTTGAGGGTCGTTTGATCACTGTGGAAAAGGTATTTGCTTTGTCATCTTGAGCTGATCTAGGTGCATTCTGTCCTGTGGGGCAGGATTATTTGTGTTTGTTTTGGATGTTCAGTTCATCTTGGTAATGTTGCCTAATAAGTTTTAGCAGCAGGTCTGGTCTGTGTAGCTCCACCGAATTCATCACATAAGACCTAAACAGTTGAAACTACCCCACTTTACGACATGCGCTCTGCATCGACATTTCAAACACATCGAGTCAAATTCAAGTATTATGCAGAGGGTCGTATGCCCTGTGTCCCTTTTCTTAATTGAGAGTAATTGTCTCAATTGTTTCATTTATTTATATGTTTTCTATTCTATTTTCTGGAAATTATAGCAACACGGTAAGAAACTAATATTCCGCTAGTTTTTGTTCTCTTATATTTGGCTTCTTTCAGTTATGGATATAAGTAGTGATTTGGGAACAGGCTCTCACTCTTCCTCTTCTTCTGATTTTCATGTGATGTGTGCTATCCAAAGTTTATTATTGATAAAATTACAAAATCTCTGCATAAATAAGTATACAATAGATATTGTAGTAAGAAAATGTAGCATGGAATGCAACCTCACCCAATCTCAGCCATATACTTTCAGGAGTCGTATTTATTTATGTAATGGACCATTAAAACGATTTCTATAATAAAAGTCAATTTTGTATACATGTCAAAGTAATAAAACAAAGCTTGATTTTAAGAAAGACTTAGAGTGATCAGTGATGATGTTTGAATGGGCTGTTTCTTTATGTGAATTGTGTCATCATCGCTGAGGGAGCATAAATTTTTATTATATATGATTGTTATTTTTTCTGAATCTGTTAATGGTGATTAGCATCTGAAAGTGAACTAATGCATGCCTTTACGATTGGAGAAAATCTTACATAAGACATCTGCAGGCAAAACGCAATAGAGGAAGGACCCCCACTCCAGGCAGATACCAGGGTGTCAATAACAACAGGAGAGGTAATAATCATACAGTTCCTGCATCATTTGACAAACCAAACCCATTCTAGATTCTTTAATTGTAATCATACAGTTCCTGCATCATTTGACAAACCAAACCCATTCTAGATTCTTTAATTGAGGGGTGGCGTGGCTTATACCTATTGAGATGGGTTTACCTCCTTATTCCTTTCATACTATTATATGTGGCATGATAGCAGCTGGAACTTTTAAGAATAATCTCGTCCTGGCTTTCTCTTTCTTGTAAAATATAGTCTGAGTCAACTATTTGTCTTCATCACGTCAACGACAATTAATTAAGCCATGGGAATTTTGAGGTTCATGCCATACAAACAACTGCTTCATTAATGCTACGTGAAAAGGTTTTATGTTCTCTCCATCAATTAAAGGATTCCTGTTACAATGCTGTCACAATCTTACTGAGCTTTGCTTGGGCTGTGCAAACACATTAGCTCTTAAAAGGTGAACTGCTAAAATGATGATGCTGCATAGAAGTGGGCTTTTCCAGCCCTTGCAACAGTGTCTTGTCTTTCTTTGTCAAGAGTTTCACATGGTTAGGTCCAAACATATGCAGGAGGAGGTGGACGCAGACGGTCTCGGAGCTACTCACCACGCCGATGGGAAGAAAGAGATCATTATTCAAGGGACCGTCGTGGAAGATCACGCTCACCATATGGCAGGAGAGCAGATGACTACTCAGACTACAGGCGTAGGGAATCACCAGGCATAAGCAGCTACCGTAGAGCTAATTAGGGGCACAAAATAACAGTTCCTTCTTATGTCTCCATCTCCCTCATATTTGCAAAATTTCATGGGCTCTGACTTGGATTTTCCTGTTAAAAGAGTGGGACACTCATGTATTGGTTTATTCTGATTGGTACAACTTTGATGTAACTGCGAGCCCTTATCATCAAGATGCTTTTGTCTGGGGTTAAGTGTTCATTGCCAGGTTAAATAAGATTGAATGCTGTTGAAAAGCACTTGTGGTGCAAGTATTATCCTAGAACTGATAGAACTTAATTTGCCTGTGCATCATATGGTGCCACTTTGAGGACTCAGCTGCACCCATTTGGAGCTACTTGCTTATTATACCATGCCTTTAATTTGGTAGCCTTGCGATAAAACTTAGCTCTCTCTCTCTCTCTCTCTCTCTCTTAATTGCATTGTCGGATTCACCAACTTGTTTCTGTGTTGATTATAGATACAGCTGTAGTATTAATTAGTGTTTGTGCATATTATATTGCCTGTCTTAGGATGGGATGGTGCAATTTTGGATTGGATTTTGTAATCAATGTGTATGACTTATAATATGTTATTCGATTATATGATGAGTATAAGATTATTGGAGGACAAAAGTCACATGCAATGTGTACCATGGCTGATACCAAAAGTTTCCGTTTTTTTGTTAGTTTATCATTTGTGGTCAAAAATTGCGTCTCAACTTTGCTCTCAAGATATCAACCATAATCTTAAAATAATAATAATAATAAAGGATTCTTTCTATGCATAAAATGTTCTTCATTTTAGTAAAGGGATAAGATAAACCTGATTGTATATATATATATAATTTTTTTTATATTTTTTTAAATAGATTATTTGTACATTTTAAATTTATAATATTGAGATAATGAATAACTCAATTATTATGTTAAGATTCATCCTTAATAATAATAATAATAATCTCATAAAGTTGTTCTGTCTTTTTCCCCTCTTTACTGTTACGTTGTACTGCATTTCTATGCTTCATTAATTGTTCCACCCTCCGACAATATCTCTTTTTATTTCTTACTTAAAATTGTTTTCGGTGATTTTATTTTTCTAAATTCTAAATTCCCTTCGTTTTGAAATAATGTTATGAATTATATTAATGTATTTTATTTTTGTTCTCCACCTGTACTGTATTTTCGTTCTCAACTTCTCTTATTTACATTTATCAAATACTGATTGGTCCACTTTCCATACTATAAAAATTACTTACATTTATTTGTATTTATGATTCGATATTTTACCGAAAATATTAGAGAAATCAAAAAATTAAATGAATCGAATTTTAAGTGCGAATATATTTTAGTATATTTTTATATTTTAATCAATTTAAACTTACTTATATTTAAAGGGTTTCAACTTTATTAGGGTAATATTATACGAATTAAACAATTCATGGATTTGTGAATTAAATTAAATCTAATATAATAGGAAATACCCATAAAAAAAACTTTTAAACACGTGAATTAATTAAAATATTTTTAAAATCAAGAGAAGATTCACCAAAGTCATCTGATTTGTTTCGATCGGGCAGCAAAAAATATTTAAATAGATTAATAAAGATATTGAAAATCAAACTCATCTTAGGGAGAGATTAACGTAGAATCTTAGGAATAGATCCAACGGTGAGATACCAACCGAGAAAATGAAGAAGAATCCCATGTGATTGCAATGTACCATAAGGTCCCACCGAGTCCTTCAAATATGGGAAATAAATTCAAAATTCAAAAGTTGGAGATTCAAAAAAATAATAATAAAATAAAATGAATGGGTCCGAGGGGAGGGGGGAGAGAGAGAGAGAGAGAGAGGAGAGAGAAAAAGTAAATGAGGTGCATGTGAGGAAGGGGGAAATGGGGCCCACACTTTGAATCCAAAAACACGAAAGCGGGCTTCTGAGTGCGCTCCAGCCGAAACAGAAGATGAGGAAGGAGGGGGAGAGCGGATTTCAAATCCAAATTCAAATTTCATTTCATACTTCAATTTCATGCACACGAGAGAGAGAGAGAGAGAGAGAGAGAGAGGAGAGAGAGGAGTCATTTTATTGCCTTGCCAGGATAAGATCCGACAGCTGTTCTCCTCTGACACGTCTGCGTCACTCTCTGTGCCCCCAAACTCGGCTCCTCCAGCCGCTTTCTCCTCTAATGACGAAAATATCCCCATCTTTCTCTCCCTTTTAAGCAGAACTGAATAGCATAACACAAGAGAGATCAAATGGTTAAAAATTAAATATACTTAATTTTTTGTGTCAATTAAATTCAACATCATTTAAAACTTTTATGATTTGATTTTAAAAATATTTTTATTAATTCAAAATTCAATCAAATTTAATTTTTATTTATTTGTTTATGTATTTGAACTTAAACTGAAACTAAATATTTCATAATATTACAAAAAATTATTATTCTTTTTATACAATCAAAATAAAACAATATTTTAATTGTTTTGTAAAAAGAAATATATTATGATTTCAATATTTTCAATTATTGGAAGTACTTTTTCATTTTTTAAAAAATAAAACAAAAGTGATAATAAATGGATCTGATTATGGAATAAATGAATCTAATTCTGTGTCTATATTAATATATTTTTATCAAATATCAATCATATATTTATATGAATAAATCAAAATATATTAATAATTTGATTAAAATTAATCGACAATGGTTATCTTGACTTATTACGTAACATTTGGCCCCTTATATAAATCGTTGAAGCAATGATTACATAAATAATTAATTTCCATTAAGATAAGCCTAAATTTGACATTTCACACGAAAGAAAGGGGTAAAACCGAGAAAAGAAAGAGCCGAGCCGTAGGCTAGAACCTGAGCTAAAGAAAAAAAAAATAAAAAAATAACCGATGAAAGAAGTGGGGAAGGTGGGAGGTACAAAGACGTGACCGTACGGGTAAAATTTTAGCAGGTCCGTTTTCTTCCCACATGGCAGTTGGTAAGCATTTAGCGTGTTTTCCCCCTTCTCTCTCACTCTCTACTCTCTCTGTCTCTCCTCTCTCCCCTCTACGTCTCCCCTCTTTTTGATATCAGTGCTCAGTTTCTCTCTCTCTCTGCATTTTCAAAACCCTAACTAATCCCTCGTTCTTCTTCAAATCCCCCTTCTCTCTCTACAAGTTTTCTGCATTTTGATGGGGTGGAGTGTTTTCTGGTGAGTACGAAACGGTTATTCTTGGTTTTCAGTGTCGTTTGAATTTTCGAACATTATGCTCTCATGAAGCTTATCCATATACAGTGAGTAGATTTTGATTTTAGATTATTTTCTTTTTTTCTGCAAAGCTTTCATTCTATTCTATCCAATTTCCTTCCAAACGGAAATGTTTGTTTAAACTAGAATTCACACTAAGTGCTGCATAGAATTATTAGAATTTTGATTTTTGTGTGATCAGACGGAATTCGATTTGTAAATTATTTTTGATCGAGTGCATCTTTCTTTTGATTGAATTGAGAGAGAGAGAGAGAGAGAGAGAGAGAGAGAGAGATTATAGGATTTGTGTATTTGGAATCTTAAGTGAATTCAGTGGCTTTGTTTTTCAATAATTGAATTGAAAACCTTCAAGATCTTTGTCATAAACTTCTACAGAGAGAGAGAGAGAGAGAGAGAGAGAGAGAGAGAGAGAGAGGTTGTTTAGTTCTTACAGGATTTACATTTTTGGAAATTAAAGAAATTGCGTGATACAATTTATTGTCATGGTAACTAATTCCGTGACTGGCTATTAAATTTTGAACTTCAGCACCTTAGTGGGGTTGCTCAAAACATTTTCTTACAATAATTATCATGTCAGAGCTCTCCATCTTCCTAGAATTAAGTCTTTCTTTTTCCTCTCTCTCATCACTATTCTGCTACAGCTTTTTTAAAAAACTATACACTTCATACCGATTTTAATGTTAAAGGGTGCTTCTAATGTCAGGGCTTGAATCGCTTGGAGCTGAGCTACAACTTGTTTGGAAAACACCCATTCACCAGTTATGGTTGAACGTATTACTGTTGCACTATAATCTGAATTGGGTTTCCTTTGGTTTTTGGTAATTTTATTATAAAATTGGTATTTGAGAAATTGACCGAAGAAATGTTGGAGCATGAGCTATGTACTTCGAGGGTTCTTTCCCCTTTTCGTGAAGACAGTGGAGATGAAGAGCTCTCTGTTCTTCCTAGGCACACAAAAGTCATCGTTACTGGGAACAATAGAACAAAGTCTGTTTTGGTGGGCCTGCAAGGTGTTGTGAAGAAGGCTGTTGGCCTTGGTGGTTGGCATTGGCTGGTATAGTCTTTATTCCTTTCTTTCATATCTTTGCTTTATCTACCTGATTGTTGAGCTATTATGAACTTAGTGCCTTTCCTGTTTATATTCCTTGTACATGTTACTTTAGAAGTAATATATTTGTATGATTTGATTGGTGAAGTCCAGGGTGTGATAACAAGGAATAATTCGGGATTCCTTTTTGGTTCAATTATTATAAAGCGGTTATAGATTATTTGTTTAATTCGGTCGTTAATGCCATTAGATCACTTTGCAGTCAACTACAAAAAGAATGTTCCAAATATTATTCTTCTTGATGTTTAATACTCGGTCATATAAATTTTATTATGATGATTTGCTTACTAGATTCCTATTTTCCTAATTAATATGTTGGATAAACCCCAAAATTTGGAATGTAAAAAGTATTCTGTGTCCTTAATGTTGTTGCCATATGGTAGAGATGGTTAGTGGTAGATTATGATAATAGATAGGTTCTTTGATAACAAGCTCTGTTGGATTCCTTAATGCATGTATAGGTTCAAGATGTTAAATATTTATTGCTGGCCATCCTTTACCAGTAAGCTAAGTTCAGATTCTCTTGGTCTCATTAGAGAAAGCAATACAATTTTACATCTTTAATTGATTTATGTTTTGATACAAGGTTCTGAAAAATGGGGTTGAGGTCAAGCTGCAACGAAATGCTTTGAGTGTGCTTGAACATCCTACTGGGAATGAAGATGATGAAGACCATGAGTTAGATTTCTCTAGCAGTAGTTCTGACATCTGTGAGAGGGACAATAACTTTTGTGAGTCCTAGTTGTTTGCTATTTGTGATGTAAATAATATTATATCTCAAATACTGATAACAATATTATGAGTTGATCAATTGTTTTAATTCTAAGGTTGTGTCTTGTGCTTTGGCAGCTAGCAATATTGAGTTTCAGAAAATGAACAAGCCAAGAGTTCGGCATACGAGGCCATGGGCTCCATCTGCATCATCAAAATCATCAAATCGTAGTATTTACAAAGAAGTTCAGTCTAGCATTCGTATACCTCATATGGTAAGAAACTAGGGAAGGAAGTATGGGTATTTATATGCTGGCTAGTTATCCAAAATGATAAAGATTTCTGTGTTGTGTAAGTTATGCATTTAGTCGTCTAACATGAATTTTTGTGAATGCCTTTTTGTATGGTTAGTTAATTGATGACCAGCATCAGCAAACTTAGTTTTTTTATGTCCATGGAAAAATAATAAACAGTATGGAGAATCTAGATGGAAATAATGTTGTCAATTTTTTGAAATAAATATAATTAGGACATGACTTGAGCCTAATGCTCAAAATTCTTGACCACGGGAGACTTTTTTGAGGTCATTTTGATGTTTGGTTGTTCTGTTCTTGTATCAACGCGTTGTGAATTTGATTACATTCTTGTTTCAGTTTATTTTGTTTCACTATTGTGCCAATATGATTTTGATGTATGTTCATTTGATTCTCAAGTAATCCACAGCCTCACATGTTTTTGAGGTCATAAGATTTATGACTACTTAATTGTGGAGCATGGCCTCTACTAGCAAGTTTGTGTACTAAAAAATGTAGTTAAATACAACCAGACATGCGTGGAAACTTCCTAGGAGGACATGCTCTATGCAGTCCTGACCCTTGGCATCTTAGTACAAAAACAGAGTTGTTGCGATCTGAACTTGTGACTTTCTGCATCTTGGATGAGGCTTTATTTTAAATGCAACCAAACCAAGTAATCTCGGAAAAAAAATGTAACCTTTAATAACGGTACTTGCTACTTCGGCGTGATTTATTATGACTCAACTCTTTCTTTTTAGCTATTGATTAACTAATTCTTTTTTCCTTCATTGCTTGTTTGGACTTCAGAGGGCAAACATCGGGAAACTAGGAAACAATTCTTTGTGGAGGTATTGCAGGCGCTTCAACCTCGTATGTCTCAACTTTTGATGTTCTCCTAATTCTAATATTCCTTGAATCATTATAAGCAATCCTTATTAATTTACAAATAAATTGCAGGGAACCATTAATGGTAATCCATCAAGGGAACAACTGGTTAATGTTGTGCAGAGGCATTTTGCATCGCAGGTTTCTCTCTCTCTCTCTCTCTCCCCCTCCCTTCCTCCTTCTCCCTCTCCATATATGCTTTGTATTTTATCTATAAACTTATTATCTGATTCTTTTCTTTCTGCAGCGAGTGGACGAGATCCATGTAATTGTGGGATTCATCAATGCGGCAAAGAGACTGAAAATGGCTGACCCAAATTGAGAGTGAGAACTCTGTCGTGGGATGCTTGTACAAATTATATACATATCCTAACCTTTAGTTCAGAACTAATTATGAACTTCTGATCCTAACCTTGTAATCTGGGGTTGAGGCCTAGATAAATTATAATCTCATTTCTCTAAATGGTAAATATGTTGATCTTAGGTTGTATCAAGCTTATCAGTGCGAAGCTAGATTTAATTCATTGCTTGTGAAATGCTTTGCTTCCGTTTTATACTCTCAATGGACTTAGGTGAGCCTTTTACCAACTTTGGGACAGATTTTCTGATGCATGTATGGGGAGTAGCATGGTGGTCTATGAGATATTTCTACGTGGGCCTTTGATGTTGAATGACAGGCGAGGCTGTCCTTAGGTGTCACGGGTTTGTGTAACGCTCATTTTGATGCCGACTAGTGGATGATCTTTTTTTTTTTCCCACGACTGTATACGGAGTCATTGTTCTTTCTGATTCGAATATGGTTTATTTAAAGAATGATTTTTTTTTTAACTTAATATTTTTTATTTTTAAATTTTGAAATCAATATTAAATTAAGAAATCTAATATTTTATTTTATTAAATTGATTAAGGATAGGTGACTTGTGGAATAATCTTATCAATCTACAAGTATTTGAAGCCCCATCAATTGGTCTCATTGGGTTTCTTTTGTACTAACACTATTGGGTATTGCTGCAAAATTTTCAAATTGAAGTTATCTTTCATCATTCGATATTATTTTTTTGTTTTGTGTTTGAAAATCATATTTTGATGAATCTAATTTAGATGCTCTCCCCGATGTTACTCATGGTGTTTCGTTATGACCGTTTTCTTGCCTCTTGCGGATCGTGATCTGGCGCCGCCATTATTTATAGTGTAACCTATTATGTGGTCCCTCCATCAAAGAATTTTTCATAAAAGATGTGGTGCTTTGATTTGAGTTCAATTCCAACAATGGGAACTAATCCTAATAATAATAATAATAAATGGAGAAGAAAACTATATTATGAAATTATTATAGACAATGTTATGGGGTTGGTTGAGTGAAAAATATGTGAATTAGGGTTTGGATGAGGATTTTGATTTCAAATATTAAGCATCTTATGGTACAATTCAACTTGTATGTCTTCAATTGGTTGTAGAGTTGATTGCAAAAATCAATGAAATGTGAGTGCATTGATAATAGCTCTAAATCCCCGTAACTAAGCTTTCAGATTTGAGTTTTGAAAATTAAAAAATAGATATCGAAAGAAATCATCCATTGAATAGACGTGAATGTTAACTTAAGCCAGAATAGTCATGACTAAAGATTGATTTATGAATATTGGTGGTTAAAAAAAAAGAAGAAAAGAGTTAGTTGCAAGAATCACTCCCAAAAAACAAAACTAGTTGAATAGTTGTATTAAAAATATTGCATTTTTCTCGATTTTTGAAAAAGAAGGGCTATATATTCTAATAGCGTGTGCCAGCCTTTGTGAGTAAGGGCCTTTTATTGTCCCTTAACACTCTCTATATAATTAGATTAGTCATAAAAGGAAAATAAGGAAAGTCTTTCAACAACATTATTATAAATCGATGCCCTCAAGCATGTGAAGAAAGATCTTTGAGCTTTTCTTGCACTATAGAAAGATTTATAAAATGGGGCCTTCCAAGCTTAGTCTAGGGTTCCCCCCCCCCCAAAAAAAAAAAAAAAAAAAAAAAAAAACCTATACAAGGAGCTAGCATGTGCTAATTTCACTTTTAAAAATTTTTCTAGTTACTTTTTCATTTTATCAGAATTAGTGCTTCTTACTCTTTAAAAAAAAAAGAAAAAAGATTATTTAATGTTTATTATTATTAATGTTTATTACTCCTTTAAACTATATTAAGATGTATTTTATTTAAATTACAATCCTTTTGCTGCTCTTAAAAAATAGTTGACTATGTCATTTTTGAAAAATGCATGCTTAATCATTAAAGGATAGTCTAATGAATACAATTCTTCTCTCTTAATTTTGAAATTCAAAATTTAAATTGTTGTGTTAAAAAAAAAAAAAAAAAAAAAAAGCGTGTTAAGCCCTATGCGCAGCCCAATATATTCCGGGCTGAGCCTTTAATAGCCCAAAGAAGGCTATTAGCCTAAACTAGCACCCAGGCCCATAGTCAAAGGCCAGTAGAACAACAAATGGCGAGTAAATGCCACACGCGGCAACGTGTTGAAAACCGACGAGGAGTTTGCCCGCGTGAAACCAAAAAGGAGTTGATATCCCACGCACGAAAATTATAGTAATTGAAAAGGAGATTAAATTAATTAACCAATGACCATGTTAAGAAAAAGAGATTTCTTTGAACATGGAAAAACCCCAATTACACATCCATTTAAAAAAAAAATAATAATGTTTAAAATTTTTTAATTTATTTAACCAAGGTATTTAATAAAAATTTAAGTGTTGAATTTTATGATTTTTGAATAAATTATCGATATTTGGTAATCACATTGGATTTAATTAAATCTGATTCGAGTTGAGTTAAACTTTTATAGGTAAAACTCTTCTAGTGCCCTATTTTTTCTATATACAATATTCGAATTCGAAATTTTATTTAAAAGATACTACCAATATTTAGTCACTAGACCATGTTGGTTGAATTTTAATATTAAGTTAATTGAAATGTTAAGTTTTATTAAATTCAATTAGACCAACAAAGATATTATCTTAAATTTATTATTAACACAATTAATTATTATTTTATTATCTATTTTACATATCAAAATTAATTAATTGAAAAAATATTTCACATTATAGGTTTTACCGTAACAATTTTGAATATATAGAGTAACTTGTTTTTTTGTTGGTTGATATAGATAATTAAAAATCTACTTTTATAGAAAACAAATTCAGCACTAAATTATTGCTTTTATCAAATACATTTATAGTGTGTTTGACAATCTTATTGGAAATGGAGGTAAAGGAAAGGATGGGAAATAAGCCAGACTCAAAGGGATCCAATCTGCCAGGAACCAAAATCATTCATTAGCTTTGCACCAGTTAGAGAGTGAGTTGCTTAAAGAGTACGATAAGGTCTTTGAACAAAAGGAAATTTTTTGATATCAAAAGTCAAGAATCGATTGACTAACAAAAGGTGATAGGAACACCAAAATTTTTTATGTTACTACAAAGATTAGGAGAAATGGGAATAAGATTGTAGTCTTAAAAGTAGGGAAGGATTGGTGTACTGACCAAGATAAGCTGAAATCTCATGTTGAAAACCACTTTTTGGAGCTCTTCATGGGAAAGGCAGTAGTGCAGCCAAGTGCCAAGTTTGAGAGAAGCATTAAAAAGATAGAAGACAGCCAAGACAAGAACCTAACTAGACCAACCAACGAACAAGAATTGAAATAGGTAGTCTTTTCAATGCAAGGTCTCAAAGCTCTGGGGCCGAACAATCTCTAACCTATACTCTTGCAAAGGAAATGGATGGTGGTTAAAAAGTCTTTATGTAAGTTTCTTAATAAAGCCTTAAAAGAGGGTTACTTTTATCTTGAGATGGCTAATGCTTACATGGTTCTGATCTTGAAATGTGATAACCCAAAAACGGTTAATGACCTTCACCTTATTAGCCTTCTAAACACTTCCTTCAGGGTCTTGTTGAAAATCTTAGTTCAAAGGGTGAGACATCTTCTTCAAAAGGATGATAGGCTCACATCAAAGTAGTTTTCTTCTTGGGAGAGGAACTCCAGGCAATATTGTGGTTGTTCAAGAAATTCACTCTTTTGGTAAGTCCAGGTGCATAAAAAGAGGCAAGATTCTCAAGGTGGATTTAGGAAAAGTTTATGATAATGTCAATTGGGAGTTTTTGAGGAAAGTTTTGATTGATAGCAATTTTCCCCCTTCTTTAGTTAGATTAATTGTCCATTTTGTTACCTGCGGTGAGGTTTCCCTTAATTGGAATGGAGAAGTCTTACATTCTATGAAAACGAGTCAGGATCTTAGACAAGGGGATTCTCTATCCCCTTACTTATTCATCTTGGTTGTGGAAATACTTTCTTATATGATTCAAGAAAAGGTTAGGAAGGAGACATGGAAACCAATCAAAGTAGCCAAGAATGGCTCTCTTATTTCTCATATTTTCTTTGTCGATAATTTATTGCTTTTTGTAGACGTAGAGCAGTTAAATTGAGAGCTATCCTTGAGTGCTTGAGGGAATTTTCGATTGGAAGCATGCTGAAAATAAATCTTAATAAATCTAAAATATGGTTTTCGCCAAAGAACCCTTGGACCACTAAGAGTTCTCTGATTGCTATTAGTAGATTCAGTCCTTCAGAGGATCTAGGGGGTATTTGGGTGTGTCAACCATCCATAATAGAGTTAAAAGAGATGACTATAATCATCTGGTGGAGAAAGTGCAAAACAAGTTGGGAGGGTGGAAGACCAAAGTACTAAATACTACAAGAGGGTCCTCATTTAAGCTATAAACACAACAATCCAAATGTATACCATACAGACTGCTTGGATTTTGAGTGAGACTTGTAATAAGTTGGATAGGATTAATAGAGAGTTTCTTTGGGGGAGTAAGGAGGGAAAGAAGAAGATCCATTTAGTCAATTGGAAGACTGTGTGCAAACCTAAGAACATGGGTGGGTTGGGCTTGCAGAAAATGAGGGAATACAACATGGCCATGCTTACTAAGTTGGGATGGCATTTGTTGAAAGAAGACCAACCCTTATGGTGTCAAGTTCTTAGATCTAAATATCTGATGGGGGTTAACTTGTTGGACTATCGAAATAGAAATAAAGGTTCTTGTGTGTGGAGAGGTATTTTAAACAGTAAGAAGTGTCTTATGGAGGGAATTAAAAGGAGACTTGGTAATAAAAGGAGTATAAACTTTTGGACAGATAGATGGGTTGGAGAGGATAGGTTGGAGGATCACACCGTTAGCATAATTCATGTAGTCCTTCCTTAGTTTAATATCCAAGATTTTATAGATGAGGAAGGCAAGTGGAAGGTTCAAGAGCTCAAAGGTTGGGTAACTGAAGATAAATTTGAGGAAATAAAAGGGATTATGATTCCTAATAGGGAAATCATAGAAGGCACTATTATTTGGAAGGCTTCATCTAAAGGGAGTTTCTTTGTAATCAATGCGTATTGGTTGTTGCAAGGAAACCACGAGGGAGCTACTCAAGATGGGGAGGATTGGAAGCAGGTATGGAGAGCGAAAACTCTAGAGAAAGTGACATTTTTTCCTATGGACTGCTTTGTTGGGGAGGTGTTTGACAAATGTTGAAAGAAAAAGGAGAGGATTCACAGAGGATGATACTTGCACGCAATGTGGTGAGTATCCAGAGACCATGCTGCATGTTCTAAGAGATTGCTTTAAAGCAAGAGCCCTCTGAAGAAGTTTTTACCTGGGGATTGATAGGATGGAAGAGTTTTGTGATCAGATTTTCAGCTCTTGGTTGAAAAAGGGAGTAGGATGTAAGTTTCAAATCTTCTAGCAGCATGAAAGCTACACCTTCGCGGCTACCATTTGGGGCCTATGGAAAAAGACATGTAAAAAGGCTATGAAAGATAAAAATGAAGAGGTTCAAATTACCACTGCCAAGGTGCGGAGTATGAGCAGAGAATGGTCTAAAACTTGGGGGAACAGAGGAAGAGGTGGAGATGAGAATTCTATTTAGGTGAGATGGGAGTTGCCTAGAGTAGGGTGGATAAAATTAAATTCGGATGATGCTATGGAGCCGAATTCCAATATGGCTAGTGCTAGTGGTTTGTTGAGAGATGAAGATAGGAAGTGGATAAATGGCTATTCCATCTGTATAGGAAGAACCAATGTCTTAACGGTTAAATTGTGGGGTCTAAAGGAAGGCCTGCAATTAGCTAAAGCTCTAAATATCAAATGGCTATTATTAGAAGTGGATTGTCTCTCTCTGGTTCAACTTGTGAATGAAGAAAAGAATGAGGATCATTATCTCTTCCCAATTGTTTTGGAGTGCAGGAACTTGATGAGACAATTAGGGGTGCCTAAAATCTCACACATCTTCGGGGAAATGAATAGGGCGGCTGACTTTCTGGCCAACTGGAGAGGAGCTATTTCCCCAGGTGTTAATATTCTGGACTTTCCTCCTCCAGATCTGATAAGTTTTTTGGAAAGTGACAAGAAAGGTAAGGGAATCCGTTGGGGAGGAGGGAAGAGTGTTTTCTAGTCTGTGCTTTTGTTTGGTCTGTTTGTTCTTGGTTTTTACCTTTATTTCTTACCTTTTCACAAAAAAAAAAAAAGAGGGTAAAGGAAGTGAAATTAAAAACCATGTTTGACAATAAAATATATGATAGGAAAAAAAGAGAAAGAAAAGTAAAATAAAAAACATGTTTGGTTAGACGAGTAAAAGGGATGTAATATAATTAAAAGGTACATAAATTTATAATTTTATCATTTCTACTTTTTATTAAAGTTTTAAAATAGAGAACATAAAAGTAAATTTAGTTTTTATAATTTTAAAAGAAAATCTCTCCCCTCCAAAATCTACCGATTTGGTGGAATTAAAAATTTGGGTTTGGAGGGTTTCATAGAAACCCTCAATTTCCCTCCTCTCCAATTAATTGATTTGCCAAACGTAGCTGTGTTCTTTAAAACTCTCCATTTCCCTCCCTTTTCTATTAAAACCCTCTATCTAAATGGACTGTTAGGGCAAGTTAGGTACGCGTAAGGGGAGGGGAAGGGGGAGGGAGAAAGAGAGAGAGAGATTTACTTTATCTAGTGGAAATAAATATATTTTCTTCTATTTTATTTTGTAGGAGTTGAAAGTAAGAAAATATATTTTATTTTCCTTTATTAGGTTGGAGTAAAAATGGGAGGGGAAGGATGAAAAAAATGAGTATTACTTTCACTAAATTATGTAAAATTGAAAAAAGAAGGATAATTTTATTTAAGAATTTTTATTACAAACCCAATCTGTCCATAAGTGAAAGGAAATTTTTCTAACGTAGAGGGAATGCTATTTCACCCATCTTTACTTCCATCCCCCTTTCATTCTGAACTAAACGAGAGTAATTTGTTATTTCACTCCATTTTTAACTTCTCTCTCTTTTTTTCTCACTTTACATCTTAACCAAACTTACTGTTAATATTATTGAATTATTAAATTCAATTAGTTTTTAACCATAGTATCTATTTAATAACACCTAGATCTCTTCAATGATATATATACAAGTGTTCAAAGAGATCAATTAAAACACCAATTTTTATTTTTTGTCTATAATTTGTACCACAACAATTTCAATTCTACAATAAATATTATGTTCAAGTCATTGCTTCTACAATAATTTTCATTATTATAAATCAACTGAAATTATTTAAATATATTTTAATTCAAAATTTCTAATTAAAATTAGAATAATTTTATATAATTTCATATTTATAAATTAAATAAATCAAATTTAATAAGATAGTTGAATTAATTAAAATATCATTTAAATTAAACAAAATATTTTTTTTTAAAAAAAAATTATAATTTCTCCCGCTGTGGTTTGATGGGATTTCAACTCACACCTTGCCTTGTTGGTTTTTTCAATTACCCAACCCGTCAATTTCTCCACGCACTCCGACGTAAAAGCTTAGCGTTCAACTGTTTTAACTGGAGTGCTTGTGGCTATGGTGAATATCCGCAAAGGAGAAGAAGGGTTGAGCGTGGTGGAGTGAAAACTGAGGTGAAAAGATGATGATAGGAAAGATGTTAAGGATGGAAAATGAAGAAGCAATTATGGGTTCTGAACATTTTGAGAAGGGTTGAATAACTTCATCTGCAGAATCAAAAATAGAGGTTGCGCAACTATTCTCCTTCTTCTTCGAATTTTATCCCCCCTCTCTCAATCTAGGTAGAATCTCCACTCTTTGCTCTCGCTATTTCTCTCTCTATTTCTTTCTTGAATTGGGCAAAACTTCACCCTCTCTCTTTCTTCTTCTTTGCGTAAAAATAGAGCTCTCTCCCTCATCTCTCTCTTCTCCTTTTTCAATCTCTCTTGTCGCGCAGAATCCCCCCTCTTCTTTTTTCATATGCGAAGGCAAAGCCCTCTCTCTCTCTTCTTCTTCTTCTTCTTCCAAAAAGACTCACTGGTTCGAGACATTTCAAGAAGTCACATTTCTTCTGAGCATTCATCGAACACTTTTCCAACAAATATGTTAAAAAATATATTATATATCAAAATTAAATTAATTATTAATTTAATTTTGATTTATATTTAATTTTTTATATTTATATATTTATAACAATTATTTATATATTTATAATAATAAATTTTTTTATACAAATCCAAATTATTACAAATTATTCTCTATTTTTAATATAATATTAGAATCATATTTATTTATCTCTCATATTTATATTATTTTTCTCTTTAAAGACAGTTCAAGTGATAGAATCTTTCCACATCCATCTTCCCTTTTCGATTCGATTCCATTTGGTAGTATCTTCTTGTACAAAAAAAATATTCATATTATTTTATATTTTTTTAACATGATATTAGAACTCTCTTTACAAAAATATAGTTATCCACGTATTTGCGCGCATCTCCAACAATGAGACCAATATTGGAACCATATTAGGCAAACTCAAGAATCAGAGCCAAGAGCAAGAGCGTGATCCTGATCCTCCGTGAGCCCGAAGCCAAAAGCCACAACCCGGAGCCAGAGCTTAAAGGTAGCGCAATGGTTGCAAATGCACCCATAAAATTTTAGATCTTCTATTTATTTTTTTTTTCAAATTCAAGTGATTTTTATTATATTACATTGAATTTAAGGAGATATTAAAAGATATTATATAATCAACTAATTTTATTTGGATACATATTTGACTTTCTATATTTTTATATTTTTATATTTATAACAATTATTTTTATATTCGTAACGATGAGTTTTTTTATATAAATTCAATATATTGTAACAATTTATTAAAATAATAGATTATTATGATTCATATTATTATATTATTCCTCATATTTAATATGATATTAAAATTATATTCATTTATTTCTTATATTCATATTATTTTATATTTTTATACATGTGCAAACAAAGTGTATTTCTACGATGAATCATTTCCCCATTTAATAATTCTCAATCTCCCAAGCAATTTTACACAATATTGGAAGTATAAATCAATCGCGTAGTCATTTTTTATGAACATTTGATCGAACAACATAAATGACTCATTATGTAAGTGACTTTTTGAATACCCATTAATCAGTGTTTCATGAATATACATGCTTGTGTCGAATTGTGTCAAAAACAATCTTGGAGAATTCTGAATTTTTGGGATTCAGAGATGTGATACTCAGATGACCCAAAGGAGAAAATTTGTTGGGTGGGTCGATGTGAAATTATAAGTGATTTTGGTAGGATTTTTTTTTTTGGTTGCAAAGAGAGCCTTTAATCAAAAATGAAAAAAAGTTCCAATTGAAGGATTCAAAAGTGCTCATGAGTGATTTTAAATTAAAATTTCATCAAATTATTTGAGAAAGTTTATAATTAATTTATCTTAAAAATATATGTTAAGATTTTTTATTATATAAATTATCATTATCTGATAATTATATTGAATTTGATTAAATTTAGTTCTAATCCTATCCAATTAATAAAAAATATGGTGAGACATACCTCTCACTAATTTACCTTTCAATTATGCATATAATATTTACCGATAAAAAAAAAAAAAAAGATTTCAAACTGAGGGATGTTTGGAGGAGGTAGTGACAAAAGAAGATTTCATGTGTATTAAAAAAAAAAAAAAAAAAAAAAAAAAATTGGCCAAGCAACTGTGGTGGCTCATCTGGGCTGAGGACTTTTAGGAGGCTGCCACGACTCTAGTGATGGGTGTGAGCAAAAGAGCAAAATGGAAGTAGAATTGAGAAAAAATAATGGAAATGGAAGTGCTTCAGTAATATTATAGGAAAAATACTGAGGAATTATTTCAATTATAATGAAGAAGAGAGGGAAGAAATTCAGAAGAGAGTAGAAGAAGAAGAAGAAGAAGAAGAAGAAGAAGAGGGAGTAGAAAAGAATATCAGACTTATTATTTCTTTCTTGCCTTATACAGGTCTTCCTTTGTTTATTTATACAATCAGTTTTACAACTAACATAACCAACTTTTGGGTAACTAACACAATAATATTTCTAACTGCATTATATCTTGAGAACTCTTAGCTATTGGATTCTGTTGCTGGACTTGCCCTTGTTGTTGTTGTAAACTCTGCTGTTGGCTACTGAACTAGTCTTACTGGTTGTTACATTCTCCTCCCCCTTTAAAATCTCCTTGTCCTCAAGGATTGAAAGTAGGAAATTGTGCTTTAATGAAACTTGCATACTCCCAAGTTGACTCTTCAGGACTGAGGTTTATCCATCTAATTAACCATTGCATGATTGGCACATTGTTCCTCAATATCACTATTCTTTTCAACACTGCTTCAGGTTCGACTAAGGCTTGTTTATCTGTCCCTATCAAGGGTAGGTTGGGCATGACTTCCACATTAGAACCTATCTTCTTTTTTAGCAAAGAAATATGGAACACGACATGAATTCTAGAACCTGCTGGTAACTGCAATTTGTATGCAACCTTTCCTACTTTAGTTATGATAGGAAATAGACCATAAAATTTAGAAGAAAATTTAAGTTATCTCCTGAGTTCCACAGATTGTTGGCGATATGGTTGGAGCTTAAGATAGACAAGATCTCCTTCCTTAAACTCTATTTCAGATCTCCTTTTGTCAGCTTTGAGCTTCATCCTATTTTGAGTTTGTGCCAAATGATCTCTGAGTATCTGCAACATTGCTAGTCTATTTCTTACAAAGTCTTCAGCTGCTGGATTGATAGTATTCCAATATGGTCCCATAGGAATGGTTCTTGGTTTATATCCATACAAAGTCTCAAAGGGAGTCATCTGAATACTTGAGTGAAAGTTTGTGTTGTACCACCATTCAGCTAAGCTTAACCATGTTTCCATAAGCCTGGCCTGTCAGCTGTCATGTATCTCAAATAGCATTCTACACATTGATTAAGTCTCTCACTCTGGCCATTTGATTGTGGGTGGTATGCACTGCTAAGATTAAGTTAAGTTCCTACCATTTTGAAGAGTTCTTGCCAGAAAAGACTTGTAAACATATTGTCTCTATCAGTGACAATAGAATCTGGTAATCCATGGAACTTAAACACATGTTCTACAAATTCCTGAGCTACTTTAAGAGCAGTATAAGGGTGCTGAAGTGTAATAAAGTGACTGAATTTTGTTAGTCTATCAATGACTACCAGGATAGCATTAAAACCTTGTGATTCAGGAAGACTTTCAATAAAATCCATGCTAATTTGGGACCATGCTTGAGTAGGTATTGGTAAGGGCCGAAGCAATCCTGGGTATGGTGTGTTTTCATGCTTGTTTCTTTAGCATACATCACATTCTTGCACAAATTGAATGACTGTAGCTTTTATAGATGGCCAATAAAACGCTGTCCTTATTCTTTATAGTGTGCATTGTTGTCCAGAATGTCCCTCTATAGCAGAGCTTTGCATTTGCTTCATTATTTTGTTCCTTAGTTGGTAACTATTTCCCACATAAATCATTTTCCTGTATTTCAAGATACCATCCTTATACTGAAATTCTATTTGCCCCTCTGGATCTAAAGTTAGTTGAGCTATGATCTTCTAACACTCTTCATCCATCTCATAGCTTTGAATGATTTCTTTTATCCATTAAGGTTGGGCTATAGATATAGCTGTTATCTCTCCAGCTTGTTGTTCATCTTCAAGTGTTTCTCCTCTGGATAGAGCATCAACAGCCTTGTTCTCTGTTCCTTCAAGTGTTTCTCTTCTAGATAGAGCATCAGCAGCCTTGTTCTCTATTCCTCTCTTATACTGAATTTCATAATCCAATCCCAAAAGCTTTGTAAGCCATTTATGTTGTAAATGATTGGTAAGCTTTTGCTCCAAAAGGTATTTAAGGCTTTGGTGGTCTGTCCTTATAACAAAATGATACCCTACTAGATAATGCCTCCATTTAGATACAACCATGACTACTGCCATCAGCTCCTTCTCATAGGTGGAAAGTCCTTGGTTCTTGGTTCCCAGAGTTTTACTTAAGTAGGCAATTGGGTGCCCCTCTTGCATCAACACAGCCCCCCATCCTGTGGAACAGGCATCAGTTTCAATAACAAAATGTTTTGAAAAGTCAGGTAATTTTATAACTGGAGCTGAACTTATTGCAGTCTTCGATTGATAAAAAGCTCTGTCGGCCTCTTCTCCCTAGGAATAACTATCCTTTATGAGTAAATCATTTAGTAGCTTGGTTATAATGTCATAATCCTTTATAAACCTTTTGTAGTAGCCTGCTAGTCCCAAGAAACTTCTGAGCTCCTTAGCAGATGTTGGTGTTGGCCATGACACTATGCATTCAGTTTTCTGAGAGTCCATCTGCACTCCAGACTCTGATACTATGTGGCCTAAGTACTCTATTTGAGATTCACCAAAAGTGCATTTAGAAAGTTTAGCAAATAAGTAGTGTTGTCTTAGGGTTGAAAGCACTTCCTTAAGGTGATGAATGTGAGTTAGAAGATCTGGTCTATAGACCAAAATATCATCAAAGAATACTAGAATAAATTTTCTGAGAAAAGGTTGGAATATCTGGTTCATAAGGGATTGAAATGTGACTGGTGCATTTGTTAACCCAAAGGGCATAACTAAGAATTCAAAGTGACCATTGTGAGTCTGGAAGGCTGTCTTTTCCACGTCCTTAGGCTTAACTCTGATTTGATGATAGCCAGCCCTTGGATCTATCTTTGAGAACAGCTTGGATCCATATAATTCATCAAGTAATTCATCAATATTGGGAATAGGATATCTATCTTTAATTGTCAGATTGTTGAGCTGCCTATAATCCACACAAAATATTCAAGTATTGTCTTTTTTTTTTTAACTAATAATACTGGGGAGGCAAAAGGGCTGGAGCTATGTCTAATGATTCCTGTTTCTAGCATTTCCTGGACCTGTCTCTCAGTTTCAGTCTTTTGAGAATGAGGATACCTATATGGTCTGAATTTGAATGGTTTTGCTTCTGGTTTAAGGGGAATAGAATGGTCAAGTGCCCTTTTTGGAGGTAGTGAGTTTGGAGTAGAGAATACATCTTCGAATTGCTGAAGTAATTCAGAGATGGATGTCTGTAGATTGTGATGTTCTTTAGTCATAGAAAAGGTTGTATAACTTAATAGTTGTTGTTTCCTGAACTTTCTTATGTCTTTCCCTCGTATCAGTTTCATTTTAGAATCTATAGCCTTGCTTATCAGTAACATTTCTCCTTCCTCCCCAATTAGTTTGACATGAAGTTGCTTGAAATCAAATGTGATAGGGCTGAAGTTAAACATCCAGTCTACACCTAAAATAATATCCCATCCTCCTAAATTGATGATCATCAAGTCAAATGAAAATTTATAATTTTGTATGCTCCATTTAACTCCCTTGACCTTTGTATAATTGCTTACTACACTACCATCTGCTAATAAAGCATGCAAGGGTTCTGCTTCTTCTGGTTGCATTTTAAGCTCTTCAACCACTACTTGATTCAGGAAACTATCAGAACTGCCAGTATCCACTAGTATTGACACTATTAGCCCATTAATTACTCCTTGTAGAGCTATTGTCTTTCTATTCAATGAATTAAAAAGGGCACAGAGAGGTACCTCAATTCCTTTATCAACCAATTCTTCACCTGTTTCTGCAGGATCTGGTACATCATCCTCTTCTGCAGCTATGATCACGTTGAGGCTCCTGAGCTTACATTGGTGTCCTGGATTGAACTTCTCTCCACATTTAAAGCAAAGGTTATTAACTCTTCTAAATTGCATTTCTTGAGCTGACACCTTTGTTGCCCTATCTCTATACTCCTTTCCATTGGACCAGCTCTTTCCCTTGTCAGTTAAGTTCTTGAATGGTAATGCAGCAGCTCCTATGTTCTTGGCTCCACTTTTATTTTCTCTAAAGTCCCAGCCTTTAGAAGAGCTCATCTTTTTTTGTTTAGTTAGCTCTAGAGAATGCTCCTGCAGGGTGGCTATTTCAAAGGCTTGAAAAAGAGATGTAGGCTTAAGCATCCGTAAGATAAACTTTATTTCCTCCTTTACTCCACTTATAAAACTGGAGATAAAGTAGGATTTAGTCAATATTGGATTTTTTTTGTAGCATAATAGACCATAGTTCTTCAAATCTTGCTTGATAATCTGTCATTGTCCCATGTTGCTGAAGTTTATTGAATTCCTCAATTTCATCTTGCATACCTTTTTCTTCAAAACATTGATTTAGAAGTTGAGAGAATTCTTCCAAACTTATATCATGTTTAGTCAGCTTTAATCCTTGGAACCAGACTTCTGTCTTCCCTTTTAAATACATTTCGACTATATCTACCCAAATATGCTTGGGAATCTGATAAATTGCAAAAAATTTGTTATATTTCATCAGCCAAATTTTGGGATTTTCTCCTGTAAATAGAGGTAATTCTATTTTAGGAGGATTTGGTAGTAACCTGCGAGTAATTGGATCTCTCCTGATCATGTGAGATCCTATTTCTTGTCTTGATCTTCCTTCAACAGGCGTGGGTAGAATAGGAGTTTGAATACCTTTGTCACTTTCTTGATCTGGTTGCTTGTCTTTGTTTAACATTCGCAGGACATTCGCAAACTGAGCATTTACACTAGCTATAAAGGCATCTAGTTTCTGAGACTGATTGTCCATTCTTTGGGATTGTTCCTCCAATTTTCGATTGAATTCCAGAAAATTTTCTTACATTTTAGTCTCCTATTTCTTGAATTGTTCATCAATGGCCTTAGATCTGGTGCTTTCTGCCATAATTTTTGTCAAGAACCGGTGGCTCTGATACCAAATTCTGTCACGACTCTAGTGATGAGTGTGAGCAAAAGAGCAAAATGGAAGTAGAAATGAGAAGAAGTAATGGAAATGGAAGTGTTTCAGTAGTATTATAGGAGAAATACTCAGGAATTATTTCAATTATAATGAAAAAGAGAAAAAATTTCAGAAAAGAATAGAAGAAGAAGAAGAAAAAAGAAGAAGAAGAAGAAGACGAGGGAGTAGAAAAGAACATCAACCTTATTATTTCTTTCTTATCTCGTATAAGTTTTTCTTTATTTATTTATACAATCAATTTTATAACTAACATAATCAACTTTTGGTAACTAACACAATAATATTTCTAACTGAAGTCTTAGCTATTGGATTCTGTCACCGGATCTGCACTTGTTGTAAACCTTGCTTTGTTGTTGGCTACTGAACTATTCTTGCTGGTTGTTACAGTGGCCACGGCAAGCAGAGCAGCCCGCAAAGACGCCACTCAAGCAGCATCTCAACGTCACGAGTGCAACGTGCGAAACCAATTAGCGCGAGTCCCTTCACTACCACGCTGGCGCGCGTGTACCGAATCCGAATAAAACCCAAGCTCAAAAAAAAAAAAAGGAAAAAGAAAAGGAAAAACGAACTAACAAGAGAAGAGAAGAAGGTTCAAAATTTCAGCTTCTAATTATATTATATTATTTATTTATTTGTCAATGAAAAGTCGTTTCTCATTCAAAGCACGAAAAAGACTATAGCTCTGACCACACTGAAAGTGCCTCTTACGCTCTCTCTCTCTCTCTCTCTCTCTTCCAATCATTACAATCTCGTAAACCAAAACCAACTCAAAAAACTCTCTCTATCTCTCTTTCTCTCTCTACAAAATTTTCCGAATAAATTCGACAAGCACAATTCTCATCCGATTCAATTCCTCAGGTACCGTCCTATCTTCACTCAAAATTCTATTGCAATCTTTTTGAGTTCTTTGAATTGTCTTATCTCTTTACGATTCTTCATGTTTCCATTTTCCATGTATTCATCTTTTGCACTCTTCTCTAGGGTTTAAGTTGTTTCTCTCTCTCTCTCTATCTACCTCATGATTTGTGTATTCTGTTTAGTTAGCATGAATTCCTTTTTTTGTGATAATTTTATGTATCGAGAATTAGTAATTCTTGTTTGTATGAATTTGCTCTTCTTTCTTGCTCTGTCTAGGGCTTTTTAATTTGCCCTTTTTATTAGTATTATTTTATTTTTTTTTATTTTTCTTTTGGGTGATGGCTAGCTCTTTATTATTGTTACGATTTTTAATTGATTCCTTTAGTTCTTGTTTAGTATCAAGACCGTTGTTGTTTATTGGAATTTCTGAATTTTGCTTAGGTTTATTCTGATTGAAATTTTTTTATTGTTGTTTATTGGTCTTAGGTTTGAAATTTCCTGAATTTTGATATTTGTGGACAATGCAGAATCTGAGATTTTGCCTAGAATCTTAGTACTTAAAATTATAGTAGATGAATTTTGGTTAGAGTATTCATCTTATTATTTATTATTTTGAATGGAAACTTAACTTATTGTTGGACCCAGAAGTGGGTTCCTTGTGGGGCAGATAGGTTATGCGTATAGAACTAGGTGGAATGATTCAAGTGTTCACAATCAAGCAATTTTAGCAATTTCCATATTTGATGTTCTTAGGTTTTAACAAAACTCTAGAGATATACTGCTACCTTCTTATCGAGGATTTTTTGTTTGATTGTTGTTTATGGGTTAAATTTGAAATTTCCTGAATTTTGATTTTTGCTGGCAATAAAGAATCTAAGATTTTTCCTAGATCTCGGTGCTTAATCTTAAAAGATGAATTTGGGTTAGAGTACTCATCTGATTATTTGTTATATTGTGGGTTCCTTGTGGGAATGATGGGCTATGCAATTGTTCATAATCAAACAATTTTAGTACTTTCCATATATTTCATGTTCTCAGGTTTTAACTAACAAACCTCAAGAGATATACTGCTACCCTTAAAACATCTAAAGGGCTTACCTGGTGCACAAAGTGCTTCCCGACTTAATACGGGGGTAGGGGAGGGTGGACATCTATGCACATAGCCTTCCCCTTGTATTTTTGCAAAGAGACCGTTTCCCATTGCGTATATGCACCCTTAGGTCATCTAATAGAAATAAATTGCCAACAAAGTTTTGGTTTGGCAATTGTGTGTATCCTCTTTACTTTTAGAGGGTGTCCTTGGATATAGGTCTATGTCAGAAGACAGCCTCATTATAATTCACTGGTCTACATGAGCTCTTTAGTTGATGGTGATGCAGGTGCTCACCTTTTTGATTCCTTTTGATTTTATATTCAAAGATTTTCCATTAGTTGGAACTTGGAAGTATTGGACTGGGGTTAAGTTATGTTCCCAAATCGATAGTGGTGCTATTCAATGAAAGCTTTTGTAAGATTCATAGTGTATGTTGGTATATCAGTTGTGATGGTGCTCAAAATTAGGATTTGATTTTCGCCCCCCTTCCCTCTAAATTGCTACTTGTCTAGATAAATTTTGTAATATTGCAGCAGTAAATTTTGATAGGGTAGCATTAAGGATGCGGTTTGAAAGTTTCGGTCTAATTTTTAAACTTTGATATCATCTTTACTCGCAGTTTTGGCAATGATGCAACATGATTTTGTAAGTGCAATTAAGCAATGTTTTGTGTCTCTAATTTGTATACTTGGGAGACTTTTAGTATCTTCTTCAGGAAATATCTTCAACATTTCCATCTTGTCATTGTCTTCTTTAAGGGTTCCTTGAACCTTTGCATTTATTTCGTAGGATCTTGTGCAATTGTTGAGGACTTAATGCATTGTGACATTTTGTGTCGCTAAATTTTTCTATCACAACCAACAGGAAAAAAAATGCTCTTGGTGCAAATCATTCCAGGTGGATAGCAGAGATAATTGGTTGGAAATGGGAGGTTGTTGCTGCTGTCCTTCAAGGACGGCCGCACCCAATGCTGCTCCAGCATTCTTTTATGTCTGTAAAACATGCCCTCCTTTTATGAACTTGTCCACTTCCATATTCCTATGTTCTTCCAGATTTGTTATTTTCTTCCCCCAACTTTTTGGCAGTGCACAAGATCATCTGAGGAGCGGCAACCTTTGTCATCTAGCGATGGTGTGGCCCCTGTTTCTTCAACTGGACTTTTAGTTGATATCAATTTGGAGACAGCAATCCCTGATACTTATTTGCCCCCACCCCTACCTTTGCCCTACAATGTGGGCCCCATACGTCCACAGACTCCACCAGGTGCTCAAGAAATGAGTACCAACAAGGGAACTGTCATACCACCACTAGCCTCAAATACCGATTCTGCGAATGAAACTGTGGCCGCTAACTCTGTGAAAGGGGAAAACTTAAAAGAATCAGACTCCAAGGAACAAAGAAATCCTGAATTTGACTCATCAAAGGCAGCAGAAATTGAACTTTCAAAGGTTCTTTTAGTTCCTGAAGAGGAGGACGTGTGTCCTACCTGTCTTGAAGGTACTTAAACAATATTAATTGTGTTATCTGCTGCATATCGTTGTGATTGAATCATGCTGTCATTGTATGCTTTAGTTTGAGATTGCTGATTGAATTTTGCACTGCCTGTTAATTCTGGTTGCTGGTCTTTGCAGAGTACGATGAAGAGAATCCGAAAATTATCACCAAGTGTGAACATCACTTTCATCTTGCATGCATTCTTGAATGGCTCAAAAGAAGTGACACATGTGCTGTTTGTGATAAGGTATGCCTCCCTGAATTTCTTTTTACTGCAGAAATATAATAGGTTAAGCCTGATCGTCAAGCTTCCTCACATGTTAATTAGTAACTGCACCTTCCCTGATGCAGGAAATGATTTTTGACCCCACAATCACTGGGTAACTTCCAAGGACTTTCGCAAGTTCAAGCTTTTTCTTGCTGTTTGAAACCAAAGTTTTGAGGAATATAGGTTTAAAGATTCAGGAATACAGGTTTTGTTATAGTTTCTTCATACTGTTATCTCGGGGGCAGATGAGACTTTCCACTGCCACTTCATTTTGCGCTCGGTGATCTTAAAATGATTGAAAATATTATAATGAGAACAGGAAAAGCATGAATGATGAATTTAAGAAACCAGGAAAAAATCGAGAATCATTCTTCTTGCTTAGGTCAACAAATCTGGAGAACATGTTGCAAAGTAGCTCAAAAGTGGTGGAAAATGGCATGGTGAGCCAAGTCATATTTGTCCAAACAAAAAGCAAGTCTGATTTCCCTGTTCACAGAGTATGGTGATACCTCTCTCTTTGTCTCTCTCATGTATAGCTTCCTTTGAGTTTTACAGATATGGATTGTGCAAAATTGTTTTTGTACTCATATGTGAGTTGATTCTGTAAACTGCATGTGATTACTTAGTTTTCTAAATGGCTCCTCCTCTTCTAGGAGCATTCATCATGGTGACTTGGATTTGCTTTTGCACAGACATTCACGTAATTCTGATTTGGGCTTGAGCGACTAATTGTGAGAATATAAATTCAAAACTCTGAGCAATCTTGCTTTATTAATTATTCTTGTCTATCCAGTTTTTCCTTAAATCAGTTGATGGTCCTAATAATTTAAGACAAATCGTTTGATTTGTTAATGACCCATTTAGCCTGAGATGACTTGGGTGTGTACTCATCCTGCCTTTTTCTTTGTTTAGAAGAAGAGAGGGCGAGCCATTGTTACTGCTTCTACCTTTTCTAGACATGACATAAGGATTCTCTTGTTATGAAATGTGTGGTTTGATTTATAACTAATGTTTTTAGGGTGAGTCTGTTATTGTACTTTGTCCACCATTTGATAAAACTTCGCATTTGCTTTGGAAAAATCGGTTTTCGGGATTTATAAAGCATGTTCAGCCCGCATGATTAACCAAAATGTCATGGCTAGCTTTCTATCACAGCCATTTGAATGAGCCATCTGTGTCAAAAAAATGAGGTTTAGCTCTACAAGGGTCGACTTACCAAGTCCCTTAGACCCGTTCAAGCCCGACGGGCACCCTCCAACGTGGCCCATGTCAAGGACAGAAAGAAAATATGAAGTAACAACATAATATAAAGATCTTTTTTTTTTTTTTTTGGGGGGGGGGGGGTTTGGAAGACACCATATGTATTTATTTATTTATTTTTACTTGGAAGGGTTTGGGCGTGGGAATACTTGCTGGTCGTTATCCTTATTTAAGCAACTCCTAAAAACAAAATAAAATAGAAAAAGGAAAACATAGAACCGCTAGGGGACAAAGGCCCGGAAGCAAACACAACGCCTAAAAGAATACTAATGCGGTCTCTCTCTCTCTCTCTCTCTCTCTCCCCGGTTTTGATCTTTCTTGATGTATCTCTCTCTCAACTTTTGCAATCCTAAAATAAATTTCAATTGAAGCTCTTCACCATCTACAGTCCATTTTCTCTTCTTCACCATATTCAAACCTGCCCGAAAAATCCAACTTAATCGCTCCAGGAAATCGTGGGACAAGGAAAAGACCAAAACCCAGAAAAATTTTCGGGTAAATTTGATTTGGGTTTTGATTTTCATAGCTCAAAGTGATTGAACAAATGGGTCAGCTTCAGAAGGCAGTTCGGTGAAGAAGAAATGTGTTGATTCTGGTTCCGATAAGCTTACACACTTGTTTGATCGAGTTATTTCAATTCATCTCAAAAGGGTTTGTGTTGAATCGTGTAGTCGGCCCATTCCTTCATTGCTTGGTGATAGTCGATCTGTTGATTTACTTGGACTTTTCTGGGTTGTGAGAGAAAATGGTGGGTTTGATTTGGTGTCAAAGAAGGGTTTGTGGGGTTTTGTGGCTGAAGAATTAGGGTAAGATGAAGTTATGAATTCTGCGTTGAAATTGATTTATGAAAGTATGTATATGAGTTGGATAAATGGCTGAGGAAAAAACTTAGCGTTGACGAGTGTTTTCAAATCGATGGGAATTTGAGGTTTTTGTGCTTTCAGCTGGAGAATGAGTTGAAAGTTTCATTATCTAGTTCAAATGTTGGGAAGGTGAAAAATAGTAAGAAAATAAAATACGGGTCTCAGAAAAATGGAGAATACATTTAATTGGGTAATGAGGAAAGGAACATTAGTTTTGTGAAAAATTCTATTTCCTGTGATGATGACGAAAAAGGTGATCATGATAATGACAATGGTGGTGATGGCAATGAGGTTGTCAATTTGGACCAAAGTGTTGAAGAAAATAGGTCTTCCTCTGCAAGAGAAAGCGAGAATCCTTTTCGGGCATGTTGTCTTCGTTGAGACAGATTTCAACTAATCCTTGTGATCTGACAATTGGCAAAGCACCGGAAGCTCCTAAATGGAAGGAACAAGCTCTAAAGGTTCACGAGGCACTTCTGCAAAAAGGAAAAATTTGTTCGAATACACATCAGTCACCTTTGCAGGTACATTATAGTCTTTATGGATGTTACATATGTTTATGCTACAGTGTGATGCTTATCTATGCTGTATCAAGTTGTTGTTTTGTCCACTTCTGCGTGACCTAGACATATGAAAATCTTTACTTTCACATGCAAAACATGATCATGACATGTTGCACAGGTGATGTGGGGAGTTGGCATGTTTCGTGCACATATGACCTAAGTTCTCATGCTGTTCCACTTCATTCAATTCCCATGGATCATCATACCCATTGTAATAGACAAGTTTGGAATCCTCTTTACTGGAAGTTTTTCATGTCAATACAATTAGGTAGAGTATTACTATTTGAGTGCATTGCATCAATTGTCTAAATTCTATACATCCGTTGACACGTAATGTAGAATGTCCATATCCTTTTTTGAACTCATCACACCCTTTGTGATCTTAAGTAGTGTGAAAAATTGAAACTTTTTTTTTTTCATCAACCGGTATTTGGACTTTGCCCGACTAATCCGATCGGGTCCATTGAGGGGTTGACTCTCCAAAATTCTTTTTCTCCATTTTCAGGACTCGAATTCGAGTCCTCTGGTTAAGCGAGTAGACCTCTGGTTAAGCGAGTAGGATACCCGATCACTCAACCCAAAAAATTTGGTTGAAAACTTGACACTATCATATAGGGGTGGCAATTTTGGACACGACACGTTATCACGACACGAAATTGGTGGATTTGGATCGATATGAATCTGTTTCGGGTCATTAACAGATTGACACGGTTACAATCCATTTAAAAATGGGTCGTGTTATGTCAACCTGTTGGGTCAAACAGATGACCCAGTAAAAATTGAATGAGTCGTGTCGTGTCAAAATTAATAGGTCGACCTGTTTAACTCGGTAAAATTATGTAAAAAATTATAATATTTTAGGTATTTTGCTATTACAAAAAATGTAATAATATGGTTAGTGATGCGATATTTTTATTTATAGATATTTTATATTTAGAAATTCGTTGAATTCCAAAATCATGTTAAAACAGATTGACGGGTTGAGTGAGTTATTTTAATTTGATTACAAATTAAATGGTTTAAGTAGGTAAACACGACACGATTATAAATGGGTCAAACACGACGCGGCACGATAGCAAAATGGGTTGTGTATGGGTTTGGATTTTTGACACGAAATACGAATATGATACAACACTATTAGACACGACACGATTGACACCCCCATTATCATAGCCCCTGACGATGTATTTTCTTTGACCTTATAGTCAGCATGCAGCTAAGATAACCGTGCTCCTTTTTCTTTTTCCTAAATGGGCTACTTTGTTACCATCAGAGTGGCTTTGTATTTCCCCTACCAAAGTGGAAAGCCATAGGCCTGATTCCAAATGTTCTACTCCGAGCAGTTTTCTTTTCTTGTTGTGCATCTCATGCTAGTCATTGCTTGATCATATAACACATCAGTTGCATCATTAGCTGCTTTGGAGTGGGAGGCACCTATTTGTTCAAAGGGAAATGAAAAACTACAGAAATAAAAGAAAGTCCTTTTAGCAGCATCTTCCAATTATCTCATTCTTCTTCAGTAATAATTTCTGTGTGGACCCATCTTCTGCATTTGTTTGGCCCTTTAACTGAGAGCACTTGTGGTTCCATAGTCGAGTAGTTTAGACTTTAAACTGCAGTAATCACTGAATCCCTTTGTTGATTCCCCTCAATCTAACTCTTAAACCAAGAAAGCTTAAAAGTTTATCAAAATAGATCTGAGTAACTGAGAACCAGTAGTCACCTGCTAAGAATATTGTGAAGCCTTTGCACTCTTAATTGACCCTTACATAGAAGCCTTGCATAATCTTTGCTTCTCAGCCCTCACATGTCCATTGGCAAAATGAATAATAGAGGAGAAAGATACTCTCTGTTTAAGGCCCTAGTTGCTTGCGAGAGAAATAAAACGTGTCAAAGACCAAATGAATCGAATTGTACGTAGAATTCCACCTTAGGATTCATTCATTTATTTGTTAATTTTCTATTTGGAAGGTATTTGACCAATTTAAAAAATTACCTAAGATTGAAAGGTTCTATTTTTTGTTGATATGGATTGCCCTTAATGATTTGGTCCATTTGGTCATCGACTCATTTTGTCCATGTAGCATTATTCTAAAACCAATAGCTTTGACTGCGTCAGACTTTACAGATCCTATCCCAAAAAAGTGCTAAAACTCTGCCAGAAACATGCTTTACTAGTTTGTTGCATCCTCTCACATTCAAGTTCCCTTTATGTTCCATTTGCCATGCTGGGTTGCTTGTAAAGTGTATTAGTTCTATTGAATTTGGACAATATGATAGAATATTGGCAGGGTTGATTTGACATGTTTCCACACATGAGATCAACAACTAAAATTGCATTTAGCTTTTTCCTGTTGGAACATTATGGGTATATTAAGGAAGACCTATTAAAGGGGGTAGTTTTGTAATTTTGGGAAGGTAATTGTATTCTATCAAAGCCATATTGAACTGTTTATTAACACCCTATGCCTAAATAGTTTATGATTGAAATATCAATGGAGCAGGTTTTTGTTGATTTGTGAAGTAGAAATTTTGTAAACTCCTCTCCAGGATGCCTGGAATTGAGAAGAAGCAGCCAGAATAGATATTGAGATGCTATCATTTTTCTACTGATGAAATGTGTTTGACATTGTTATATTCTCTAATATGAGCTGCCTCATATCGGTGTGCACTTATGTCAGTAAGCAAACTTATTTTTGTGACATTGTACGCCAACTAATGGACTAATTTGCGGAAAAAAGATGAGGATGCATCCTTCTATGTATGAGGAGCATATTTTTCTCAGTAACCCGTCCACAGAGAGGTGCAGCAAGCGAGTTCCTTTGATAAAATCTCCAATATGCCCATGTTGCAAACCTTGCTTAATCACTCCAAAGGCAGAACCAGAGAATTGTTCACCAAAGGCACCGAATAATTGCTTGAAGGATGACTGCTCAAAGGGGGACCATCCTGAAATGGTTGACTTATTACAAACGGAGCCAGTTAGCCAATTTAAGGATAATACACCGAAGAAGCAAATGCCTGTGGGCCCTATGATTCAGGCCATAGTTCGGATTGGACAGGTGTGATTGTGGAGAGTGACTCCAAATGGGCAGGTACACGTGTGGCCTCCTGAAAATGGAGAGCACTATACTCTAGTTCGAAAGAGTTTTATTGGGAAGGGAAGAGAAGAGTCCTGTCAATGTCGATTTCCAGGTTCTGTTGAATGCATTAGGTTTCACATTGCAGAGAAGAGGACGATATTGAAGCATGATCTGGGCATGGTATTTTATCAGTGGAGATTTGATTGTATGGGTGAGGAAGTTTCACTTTCGTGGACTTCTGAAGAAGAAAAGAGAATAAAAAATATAGTAAGGTTAAACCCATCATCCTTAAATAAGTGTTTCCAGAATGCGTCATTCAAAATTTTTTGGAAGAAGACAAGAAAAGACTTGATTAGCTATCACTTTAATGTGTATGTTGTTCAACGGAGAAGGTTCCAGAATCAGGTGACTCCAAAAGGGATCGACAGCGATGATGACGAGTTGGAATTTGGATCCCTGAGCGAAGGGTTTGGGAAGGAAGCAGTGAAGGTTTCAGGTTCCGAGCATATGCTATGCACCCAAAACGTGTAGTGCCTGGTTCTTGAATGATCCCATGTTGGCAGATTGGGACTAGTGCTTTTTGTTATATTGTCTAAATGGTTGCTGGTTCTGTACAATTTTCCACCTTCCAATTTTGATGATGATTCTTTTACTCCAGTCGTCTTGGCATGGTATCATCCTCGGCCAGTCGGAATTATGGTGGGTGAAGATGCTCGTGGAACCAATTTAGCAAGAGCTAAAGAATATATTGCAGCAGATGGAAGAATCAAATTTTGGTTTTCTTTAAAAGTTTAAAATTGACAGAGGACTGTTGGTTGTAACAGTTAAACAGTTTGCTTCTGAAAACTACTTGATCATTCAGGCGGGTTGTTCGTAAATATTACATTAAACATGTAATATGTTAACAATCAAAATCAATTTTCACTTGCATTCTCAAACAAGAGTAGTTAAAGTTTCATGAGCAGGACTTATTGTTGACAAATTTAGTTGTGATAAATAGCATTTCTCTTCTTGAGCAAGTTTGATGCTGCTGTGGAACAGCCAATGCCACTTGATGTTCTTTTCAGGTTATCTTCATTTCTCCTGCAGTCTGCACAATGCAGGATCTCTTGTTTGTTTTTGAGAACTCAGCTTCTTGCCTGCACGTCCTTTGCAGGCACATACCAACGCAGTTTGCTCCATCGTTGCATCACAACACAACAAAGTTGAAATTTACCTTATTTGACGAGAATGAGAGCCTAAATTATCAAGCTTGGAGCAAGTATGATGTAGGATGACTTTAGAGAAATTAGGGAAAAAGGTTTATGTTCGAGGAATTAGGGTGGCAACACAATGTGATCTGATAACAAGCGCTTTTTTCCAAAAAATATATATATATATATATCTCAGCGGCTAAATGGAAAGAAACAAAGCAATAGATTGAAAGAAAGAGTAGGTTTTTGCTAACATCAGTGTATCCTTAAAGATCACCACACCTGGGGCAAGAAAACATCACACTTCTAGCATTTTATAGAAGTAAAGCAATTTTGCTGAAAAATTGAGAATCATATTCTAAATTCTCATAATAAGTTTATAAGTTTTTCAATAGACAATTAATCTTAAGAAAATTAAATTACTATTAAGACTAAAATTTGGAGTCTGCTAAATAATTTGAAGTTGACTCTAATAATAAAGGAAAATAGGAAAAAAAAATAGATAACTAGACACATACAAGAGTGCTCAAACAGAATCAGGTATTCCACACACAACTTACTGAGAGTGCTTGACAACTTTACGAAGGTACGGCTAATCCATCCTTGATCCTACCAGCCAGGCCACAAGGAATATATTTGCTGGGATAGATCTAAGTCTTTGGCAATGCCAAATTCATAACAGCACAAGAGATTCCAAAAATCCTCTCTCCCTCTCAGCATGAAGCACTATAGGAAATCATTAGGCATACAACATAAGCATTGAAGGTGATCATGTATCTAGGGGGGAGTCCTAATTGGATATGATTTTTCATTTTCTTTTTCCAGGAGGGTATGACCGAAGTCAACATAAAGCAAAAGGCTGTAACATTTTTTTCCTAATCCAAAGGCGATTGAACCACACAATAGGATGGTGGCTCTTCTACTCATAAACCCCCACAACCTTGGTAACAAATGAGATTTGATCCTAGAATATCCTAATACCACCTCAAGAGTCTTTAGTAGCTGAAACCAGTGCGGGGACTTTTCATGACGGAGAATTCTGCCAAGAAAGCAATTAGCACTTCGAGATATTTTTCTAGTTACACTAGCACATGAGTTTCAAGCAAGACAGACCATGAAACTCATATGTCAAACTCCGGCAATCTCATTGAACTTTAGATGCATATGACAAGTAAAAAGCTGGAAATGAAGAGGAGAGAACAGTCAAAACTTGATTAGACAACTATACCAAAAGCCCCAGTGAAGGAGTAGTTAATCTTAGCAATTTTTTCTTCACCAAACTATAGTTTTCAATAAGAGCTTCATACCTCAGCTTTGATAGATTAGGATGAACAATAATGCAAGTCAATTATACAGAATTTTCATTAACTAATCAAGGATAATTATTCTCATGACATGCCAAACAAAAATTTGCACGTTGAAAGTGATGCTTAGAGTAATTCACATCATTAAAGAACAAAATAAACTTGTCAAAAGGAGAATGCTCATTTTAAGGTCACAAACTGTCTATTTCAACCCGAGCCCAACAACTTACAGCATCTTATTATTACTATCAGAGAGGAGTAAAGTGGATAGGCAATAAAATTATAAACAGGTAAACAATTCACAGATGCAGATGCCTCAGGTGAATGAATTATTGGCATGAAAAGGCCATTGAACATAAAAGACATTTCCTTTGAAAGACCACAAAGCTAAACCATCACGGGCTGAAATATCATATAATGACCATGTAATCAGAAAAATCTTTTACCTGGAAGATCTTCGGAAAAAAAACAACTCAAATACCAGGGTGAGATGAACCAATGTCGCCTATGGTAACCAGTTGACGGTTGATCCCCTTTCCCACCTTCTGTTTCCCTAATTGCTAACTAGAATTAGCAACATTATAAGTAGCATCACATTGACAAAAGCTAATAAGAATTCTGTTCACATCAAGAGGAAAGATTTCGGACACTCAGAAAAGAAGGTAAGAACTCAACAGCTTGAGATGAAAAATTTTCTCTTTCAAATTTATGTAAGAAGCAGTTTTTATTTGAAACCTTTGTATAATTCTAATGTAAATCTGGTGAAAAAAAATTAAAATTTATGAAGTATGACTTTGAACATTTGCAAGAAGCCGGGTCAGTTTACTAAGAGTTTCACGAGCAGCTATGGTATCTGGATGGTTTTCTCCACATATTGAAGTTCTAATGAAAAGAGCTTTCCTGATCAGATCATCTCCTATGTCGAATTGTCCCCCTCTTAACATCAGCTTCGACCTAGTTTCTAACACAGTGGCTCTTGACAATGCAAGCTCCTGCCAAAGGCAAGGATTCAACTGAGCACTTGTCTGGATAGGTCTCCAGCACAGTGATTTGTCCAACCATTTGTCAACAGGTGTCACAAATGCCTGGTCTGCTGCTTCCAATGCATTAGTGCACAGGCGAAGGAGCTCTAGAGCAGCACTGCATCGAGAAAATGTGATAAATGTCCTGACAGCAAGAGGCAAAACCACTTCTTTGACAAGAACTAACAACTCGGACACTTTTAGCTCAATGACTTTAGCCTCATTCCTGAAGCCAAATATCAAAAAACATGCCGCCCATAAATGTTCTGAGTGTTGAGAGATGGACCCACGACTGATCACAGCTTGCACCATAGCTAGTGCAACTTCAGTGAATCCTCTCATGCGAGCATAGCGCTTGATCAATTCATTAAAATGGAGACAACCAGGTCTGGTGCTACTTCTAGCAATATTAAATCTGACCAACATTGAAGATGCTTCTCCTTCTGATTTTTTACTGAAAGATGATGTAAACCCACAAGTAAGGACATGCAAAAACTCTTTCCATAACTTGTTGGCTGGGCGCTTCTCAGGTATCTTGTTAGCTGCCAACGCTAACAACGGAATGGGAACTGCAGCTGGTGCAAACCACCCACTTGCCAGAACCATTCTAGTTGCCAGGCTTCGTGGGCCATCTGCATGATCAAATATAGAAAAGCACACCTCAAATAATTGCAACAAGAAGGCATTGCACCTTAAGTGGGCCTCCCTGCTGCTCCACGCCATGTCATGTAGGGGCATTCTGTTTATTGTATCAAAGAGCCTGCTTGGATTTATCGGAAGCTCAGAGAGAATGGAGCCTACTATAGCAAGGCCCAGGGTTAGCCTCCCAAGTTTTTCCTCAATTGTTCTAAGAGCATCAATTTCAGAAAGTGGATAGTCTCTGGCACCTCCCTGCATTAAAGACATTGCCTCGACCCCTGATAAGTAGGATAGCTTCATTGGCTCTAGGTTCATTACATGAGGAAGGCGAGTGGATATAATAAAGTGAACTTCCCCACCAAAACGGGGAAGCAGATCCATGATCAGTTTATGATCCCACCAATCTTTTTCACTTTCCAAGTTATCAATGATAACCAAATAGGGTACGTTCCTCATTAGCTCTTTACGCACACTTGAAATGGCTGCATCCTCCTGCTCCTCAAAACTCTTTGTCTTTGATTTGTCCAGACAATTTTCTATTCCCACATCAACTTCCAAGAATGACCAAAGGTTCAAATAATTCTGCCGAATGTACCTACTTTCTCCACCTACCCATAGAACCATCCTATATCGCTGGTGATATCTATACGCAAATTCCAGAAGCAGTTCTGTCTTGCCAATGCCAGACTCACCAGACACACAAGCAATCCCCTTGCCATACACTATTTTTGTTGATCTTTTTCTCCTTCCATGCCTTCCACCATATTTCGGCCTTGATTGCTGCCTTTTGAAATGTTCGGTGCTTTGCATCTCAATTTCCTTTTCGGACTCCTTCCAGAGCATTGGTTCTTTGCCTTTCCTGCTGCCACCTTCTATATGTCGTTTCTTTTGTCTCTCCTCTGCCGAACTGCTCCTACTCCATCCAATTGTCAGATTTTTTCGCCTAGGCCTAGCCTTTATCTCAAAATACTCTCTTTCAGAGTCTCCACTCACATCTCCAAAAAGTATAAACTCCAGCTCAGATAATTCCTTCTTCCTACCAATAAAATTCTCATTTCGTGGGAAAGGGAACTCCTCCCTCTCCACCTTCTCTCGCCACTTGGTCAGTCTCTCCACCACGCTTCTCCTTCCCAATTTTATTGCCAGGACCGTGACGGCCCTCATTATGCAATCTCTCCACTGACCATCTTGAGCCACCAGCTTCCATTCATCAGCCCTGGAAAGGCCATCGATGGCTTCTCTCCATTCTCTCTCTACCCCTCCATACAGGTTCCAGAGCTCTCCCCCATGTTTCTCCCACAGCTCCCCTCTCTTTTCAACTATATCCCTGATAAGACAATCATCAGGGGATAAATCAAAATATATAGGAACCAAATTCTTCTTCCCAGAAAAAAATTGCAGCTCCTCGATTGTGTAGGGATTTTTAAAAGACTTCATAGTTAATATTATGACTCCAAAAGAAGAAACATCCATTGCCCTCTCAACTACTCCACGCTTTCGAGATCTCCTGCACCGAGCTTTATCAGCTACAAAGCAACTCACGCCTTGAACTTCTAACTCCGCTCGAAGCCAGTTTGCAAACGTCAGCAAAGAAGACTTGCGGCCATGCAAACCCAAGAAGACATCGCAGCTCCTCAATTTGTTTGAGGAAAAAGATGTTGCACTTGAAGTATATGAGGTTAGATAACTTTGCCCAATTTTTTTCTGCTTATCCCTGTGCCCAGAATAAGCATTACTATGCTCAATGCTATAACTAGAGAAATTGCAATTATTCATAGAGTTGCCTGTCGATGTAGAAACATGATCAAACTTCTGGGAATCACCTGATGTTCTACCAACCTCATTTCTCGATATTTCTGAAAAAAAAAATAATAAATTCAGCATTAGACACAGAATCACAGTGAGCAATTCCTAAACTACAAGAGTGAAAAGATCAACAGCAAAACTAACACCTTCGCATGGAATGTCAGACTGTATAGGCTCTGAGAATTGACATGAAGGTGATCTTGGAGAAAAGAATGGCGACTGATTAGCTGAAAAAAAAGGTGAAGATGATGAGGACAGATTCCTCGAAGTAAACCTAGCGCTTTGTTCTCGTGACTCCATCTTTTATAGGATATCTCACTCTTGGAAAATATCAAACTCCATGAATATCAGAAATCGGAGACAGTAAGCCCACTGAAAAGGACAGAATGACCTTTATAAGTAAAATAATAGCAAATGTAGGACAATATCATTTTGCATTAATGAAACAAATCAATTCTAGATTCAATCAAGTCATACAAGGTCTATTTGTGAAAAGGACACTGAATTCTAGAAATAAAAGTTGAACTGAAAGAGTCAAAACTTAATTTCCAACACGCAGACTTGGCTTAATTTTTCCAACAACAACCTTAAACTGGACAGGCAATTCACGGGGGAAAAAGGTCTTCAAAAAGGTAAAGATTAAAGAGAGCATAAGTAGAGAAAAGCATGACATCATTCAAACACGCAACCTTTCAAAATGAAAGCATACCCAACTCATATAATTACATAAAAAAGCAAGCCAAACAAGAAATCAGCAAAGTTCGAACTTTTTAGGCATGATAGATCTCAAAAGCTATTCAAGCTGCAGAAATTGAAAAAACTCAAAAATTAAAATTAAACTTGGAAGTATTGAATCCAACAATTGAATGCGATTCAGATCCGAGGGCTTAAATTAAAAAGCAGATTTCCACTTTTCGTTACCAATCAAAGTAATTCACTTGATATAGAAAAATCAAAATACAGTAGACCAAAAAATTAAAACCAACCCGTGAGTGTTTTCTCTATAGCAAAATTTGAAATGGACTTAATCAAGATTCAATCTCCTTTTTTTGCCACACAGAGAGAGAGAGAGAGAGCTCTTTACACCAAAAGACAAATTTTTTATCAACTTGAACAATGTGGGTCTGTGACTTCGTTCCGATTTCCAATCCCACAAAAATTGAAGTCTATTTTCCACTGAAAAAAAAAAAAGTGACGATTTCAAGATGCACCCATTTGAATATAACAAAGAGATCAATGAAAATTCGATTCAAATCGGCAAAAACACTCTTACCTGGTCAAAATAGTCACTCCACTGGATGGAAGTTCTTCTTACCAGGACCAACACTCGCCTCTCTCTCTCTCTCTCTCTCTCTCTCAGTAAAAACCTCTTACTTGATCGAGTCTGACTCGGGAAAAAGATTTGGAGTTTTTGGTCTGAACACAGAGGAACACCGTTGGAGCCACAAAACATGGGGCCCAACAGCGGCAGATGTGACTACAATGCAATTGGCTTTAGATTTTATAGGCACAAAAATAAATAAATAAATAAAAGATTTTCTGGAAACTCCCTTCCTTTTTTTTTTGAAAAAAAAAGATACACAGAATAAATACCTTTTTTTCGAACAACTTTTGGGATACGCAAAATAAATACCCTTTTTTTTCTAGGTCAAAAAACACACATTCACTAGGAGAAAATTTGGAGTAAAGTCCTAATGGTCCATCTTAATAATGGTTTGAGCAACGTCTATGATTTAATAATTTAAAATTTTTTAGAATATATCAAAAATAATTAATTAATCATAACGATAATAATTATAACTATCGATTAATGATTGTTATGATTAACTATAAACAATCGAATAACATCAAAATTTGCGTCGTTAGTTATTGGCGTCGCGACATGAAGAGTAACTAACAACCGCAATGACCAAAGATATTCATAAACATTATTAATAATCATTTTAATAATAAAAATAATTTATTAAATAGCGCTCAATGACTTAAAAGCTATATATTATCTGCGTGTGATTCCTCCCTCCATATCATTTCTAGATTTTTTCTATTATTAGTAATAGGGGTAAAAGAGAGCAAATCAGAGCAACTGTCCTAAAAATTTTATTGAAAGATATCTTAAATATATAATTTTAAAAATTATAATTTAGATATTATTTATCCTTTATCATACGATCATATACCAGCAAAGTTTGACTTGTATATATTAAAAGCCCATAGTTTGCAACTTGTAAACACCATTAATTACCACAGGGGTTTCTTTGTGACTGCATTAGAGAGGTTAATGGATTCTCTAACTAGTTAAACAAGGAATGAAGGATTATTCCTTTCTTTAAATTTTGCACAAAATGCATTGAAACTATCTACTTAATGAACCATGTGAACTCAGCATCCACATAATACTTTTTTTGATTATATTGAGATTTGAAATTAAAATCATCGTATTAAAAAATGGGGTTATAACCATTAACGTGTCACTTGGGGACAACATCCATGTAATACTTAATGAAGAAGATATCAATCCCTTTCTTTCATGTTCGAAAGTGATGAAAAATGAAAACGAAGGCAAAAGGGATTAATGTGGATATTATTTTTCCACACTAAATTGATTCTCAAGAATTTATTATTTTGTCATGGCTGTATTTATTATAGCTCCTTGTTTTGTTTTTGTCACGAAAGGAGAATTAGGCTTAATACCTACAGAAGGCAATGCCCATAGGATCAGCTAATAAGGTTGTCTCCAATCCATGTGAAGCTTCCTCCCACACTACCATACTTTCGGTTTGTTAAGTTTTGTTATGAAATCTGCATATCAGTTCTCCTCTCTAAAAATATTTATTGCTTCCATTTGTTAAGTTCATGCTAATATCTTTCTAATATTATTTAGAACATATCTTAACAGATACCAATTTAAATATAAATTTTTAATAATATTAACGATTTTCAGAGAATCAGACTCAAAATAGTCCACCTCTTTCTCATGAGGAGACCAGAGTTCATCGTCATAACCTCTATCAATATGTTGGATGCACTTCTTATGAATCACTAAGAACCCCCCTTTCCAATCCCATAACTCATCTCAAATCTTGAACTTCCAAAAAAAAAAAAACTCTTAAATCTTTGATAAATAGACCTCCAAATATAGAAACATGTTGGGCCTGAAGTATGTGTTTTGCTTTAATGAGGTCATAAAGTGCCTGATCTAGAAAGTAATTTCTACACCAAATTACCTAGTAAAGGAGTATTTTTTTTTTAACAAAAGGCGAAAAATACTTCTTTATGTATTCATCACACGGTTGCGTAATAAAGGAGTATTACGGGCTTTTGCTTTTCTAATCCCAAACCACTCTTGTAGATTCAAATTCCCCCCCAACCAAGTGATTACTCATGCCATCCTCATTGTTAGACCAAATAGCACAAATACCCTATGGAAGTCATATGGTTGGTTTGAATTGAGTATATACGAGGTTGCACCAAGAGTAGATTTTGTCAAACATACCCGCCCTACAAAATTCCACAAATTTGCTTTCCAAATGAATAGATTTTGTAATGTTCGCTCAGTTAAAAATGAACTGAATTCTCCTAATCATGGTCGTGAATTCGATTTTTCATGAGTATGAAAAAATTTATGTTATAAGAGTTCCTTTTGAATGAGAATCCGATTGTAATTTGGTCTAAATTAATCATAACAAAATTCTAAATATTATATTAGGTGGCAGAGTAAATCGAGGATAAAAAAAAATATATATATAGATTTTGTCAAAGAGACCCTCCCAAATCACCGGTAAAGAACATGGGCGAGGCAAACATACGAGATTTGACTTTATTAATTTTCATGTCCAAGTCCGAACAAGCACAAAAATCAAAAAGAGTGCCTTGGAAAATAAATATAATGATAAAAATGAAATACACTCTTAATCGTGATCATTTGAAATCTGATTTTACTTCATAACTAATACCGTGCAACACAGTTGATTAACCTGTTTCATAAAGGAAAAAAAAAAGATGTTCTTTTAAAAAATAAAAATTATTTGAAATTACTAACTAAAATAATTATAACCCAATTACCAACCACGTGCACAAAAAAAAAAAAAAAAAAATTCAAGCTCTATCTCTCTCTCTCTTACTTACATACACAGGTTGAAGTTTAAGGATGGTAAAAAGTAATTTGGGAGACATGGGTTTGAAAATGATGAACGAAGCACAGCCTTTTGTTGGGTTTTCTGAGAGAACAAGTTTGTCTTCTTAAGGAATCATTGAGGGCTGGGGATGGGGTTGGGGCTCTAAACATCTTTTATCCACCAAAGGAAGGACTATGCTCCTCTTACCAAAAAAAAAAGGACTATGCTTCGGTTGACTTGAATTTTGCATGCACTCATTTGGGCACTTTCAACATCAGTCCAAGACACTCTTTTGGTAGTACTAGCACCCATTAGCAGCACATGCCTCCATGTGAGTCCACCTATAGACATGGATGGTCAACATCTGTCAACTCAATTCAATCTGCAATTATTCGGTGGCCTACATTGTAACAATTGTGTCCCCATTTCTTGGGAATTCATGAAGGAAATTCTCTTTTTTTGGCTTAAAAATCTGATTTACTAATTAAAAATTTAATGAATATATTTAAAAAACTTGAAGGGGGGACTTGAACAGTGGCCTGCAAACTTGTAGACAAGTCGAGGGCAACAAGAAGATAAAAATGCATAGAGCTCTCTAGGGTAGAGCAATGGTTATGTTGTGTGGGTGTTCAAAATTCGAAGGACAAGACATACAAACATACATATACACAAAAACATTGTAATATATGGATATGTATTCATGTATTATATGATTTCCATTGTCCCATCAAAGCATCTTTCTCTCAAATCTTGTGCATCTGAGGTGGGCCTCTCCTCTCACAAATCTCCTCGGCCACCATCCTAGGTTTGATGGATCAACCTCCTATTTGGTTTGACCCTTGTCCGCATTGTGGAGACATCCCACATCAAAAATCGAAAAATAACTTGAATTTCATTTCCTCTTTTCAATAATTTTCCTACCTTATTAAACATAAATAACAACAAAATAACTGTCAAACTTATTAATAAATAAGAGAAAAAAATCTTTCAATCAAATTTTGTATTTAAAATTTAAAAATAAAAAGACTAGAAAGAGTTCTTTTAAATTTAATTTGATAACACTCGAATTAAATTAATCAAAAAATAATTTTAAATATTAATCGGTTAAAAAAAATTTTAATTTAAGGCGATTAGAACAATAACTTAATTTTTTTTTGTGAGTAAAAAGTTGAGAAAGGATAATTAGTAGAAAAATTTCTTAGCGTTGTCCTAATAATTTCATTTTTATCAGGTAATACTTATTTTAATACTTTCAGGAAATTATTTATATATATATAATAAATATATTAACAACTTTGGTGTTTTTTAAATTTAAAAACATGTGTCGCGTGCAAGAGGAAGTGCTGGAATCCACCTGGAAAGTGCAAAGGGATAGGGCGGAGGGGATCATGTCACAGTTCTCGATGGCTCACAATGAGACCCATAATCAAAGACATTATCTAGGGATTCTCTTTATCGATTAGAACAATAAGGGCAGCTCCTAATGCCACTTACCCTTTCCCTTTTAAGGAAAAATAATCATAACTCTTGTGTCCATATATTTTTTTTTTTTTTTGCGCTACGACCCCTAGTATCTTGAATCATTTTTTATGGATAGATTAATTCGAAATCGAGCTGAGTAGGTCCCCGTAGGACGGTCAAGCTTTCCCTCAAGAGTTTTAAAACAGTTGTGTTTCCAGAGTCTCGAACCCGAGATCACTAGTTAAGCTGAAAGACTCTTCTACCAACTCATTCACGCCCTCTAGGGTTCTTTTGCCCATATTTACTTGAATTTTGGGTTTGTATATTAACTTTTGGGGTACTCTATTATTAGGTTATGGTAGCATGGTAATCAAGATAAACCAATAAATAATTAAATTTATGAGAAATCATATTCTATCTCGATTTATCTATAATAACAATAAAAATTGTTATTATATCAATAATTTATATATCCACGGTTTTCAAAAAAGGATAAGTAAATAATAATAAATTAGTAGAGTTTCTTAAATCGACCATAAATTTTGAATAAACATGAGTGCTATGACTCGCCTCGTTTAATGATGATATATCAAAAAATGAGTCAAGAGAGGCTTAAATTAAGAAATAAATTTAGAAGAAACAATTAAAAAGATCACTAATTATTGGAATGTTCGAGTAGAATAGTATTATTTAAAATTTAATTCGATTCGAACTGAATTTAGTGAATTTAACGGAATATCGAATACTAATAGTTTATTTATTTATTTTTTTTTAAAAAAAAGGCATATGCTATGCATATACAAGCTGGACTTTGAAAAATGAGCCAAAATGAACAAAAAGCAAAGTGAAGATGTGTGCTTTGATCTGCATATTAAATTTAAAATAGAAATATTAATGCCCTAAATTGAATCAAAGTTTGATAATGATCATAATTTTTCTGATCCATAATTTGATATTTAAATTCTTATGTAATAAAAAAAAGAAAAGGAAAGCTCAATCAAATCCAACGCATAATAGACAATGCAAATATATAGATACGATTTGGAATATTTTAAATTATTATAAATAATACAGTATTGAATTAGAAATATATAATATATATATTGAAGACTTATGAAAGCAGCTTGATCTCCTGTGACTTGGCAACCGACTTGACGTTGATGGGTCATGCCCAGAGGAAAGCAGACAGCATTCCAAGTCAAAAATTGCAGCTAAAAATACTGATACTGCAGTGGGATTTTTAATTTATATTTCCCAATTACGGTCAACAACCATGCTGAAAAAATTGAAGATTTTCTGTGCATATGCACATGAGAGTGAGACTTTTAAGGTAAAATAATAATAATAATAACAACAATAATCTGTATAATTTAAAAGAAAAAGGTCCAACTCAGGGGTGGGTGTGGAAAAATTTTATTTGGGAAGCAGTGGTGGAGATTCGATCTCGTTCTCCTCCTTGTAAATAAAAGGAAAATAAAAGTTTGGTACTGATTCTGTAATATAAAAATTTCCTTGAGAAAATATAGAAACAAGCAAAATTTTTTAATTTTCTTTTATTTTCTTTTTGGCTTTAAAGGAAGGTAAAAAAAAAGGATTTCTAAACCTTTTATTTCAAATAATTTGTAATTTTTATTTACATTAAAAGTTTAGAGTTCAACCTTTTTATCTAATACTAGCCCAAAGGGGGCCAATCTAGCTATTAGACAACTGGGTCAAATTTAAATAATGTTATTTCAGGTTAGAGAGGGAGGGAGGGATAACACATTATACACCATGGTATCCCTAAGAAGATAATTTAGTGATCATAATTTTTTTTTCTAACTCGATAATTCTACGTTTGTCGTAAAAAAAAATTATAGGCCATGGTCTAATTTGAATTTCGTGTGGACCGACGAAAGCCCATATCCAACAAATAAGTTTAACACAATCACACAAGACATTGGAGTAAATCAGCCCAGTGGACCTAGCCCCGTTCATTACTTTTTCAATTGTGGTATTAAATTTCTGATTTTATTTTATTTTATTTTTTGTATTTAGAGAAAAAAAACCTATTAAGTTCATCTATTTATGTAAATAAATTATTATTCTAAAATAATTAATGGAAAAAAGGGAAATAAATTGTATGTTTTACTCATTTGGTCTATCTGCAGTCTGCAATGCGATAAGCCCTGATTCAATGAGTTGAATTTATTTTCATTTAATTTCAGGTAAGAAAAATTATTATTCTTTTATCCAATAAAAAAAATTGCAATTTCTATTTTTTGTCTTAAAACTCACAATAAATATCTCTTCCCCGAGGGACCCAATCATTATTTCATGCTTGGGTTTTCGTAAAGTCCTGGGATTTCTTTTCCCTCTGCTCTTCGATTCGTCGCTTGATCCATCAATCCTCGGTAAGCACAGACATTCGATTTATCCGGATTGATTTTTTCTTTTTCTTTTTTTTTTCCCCTCCCCTCCAAACAATCCACAACAAACCCATTTTTTTTCTATTTATTAATTTTTGATATTTTGATTTTTCTTGTCCAACAATTCTCAATTTATCTATATTCCCCCCTCCCTATAAGTGCACTCTCTGGCTTGTGGGTGTTTCTCCATTTTGCTGATCTAGGGTTTTTGGGAAGGCCATCTGGGTATCTTTTTATTTTCATTCATTTCCAAACCCTTTTCTGGGTTTGGATCTTGTTTATTGAAAGTCGAGATTTCTTGTTTCTTGTATTATTAGTTGTAGTGTAGATGGCTCGGTTGATTCTTCCATGTAGAACTTCTGGTCTCGCAAAGTCGGGTTTCTTGGGTCTCAAACACTCTTTTCTTGTGATTCTCTAATCCCATGTTCTCATTCATTTAATTTCTTGATCAGTTTTAACTGCAGTGGTTCTATGTTTAGATGCCTATTTAACATTGTTCATTCTTATTTTTAAGTTTAGTGTCTGTGGGTGTATTTTTGTTGTTTCAAGAATTTCTGGTTTCATTGTTTGAGTCGATGTTTAATCGACTTAATGGTTTTAGGAATAATTGGTTGCTGCTCTCAGAGTGTTTGATGAATTGACTATGGTTGTTTAATTCTCTTACCCTTTTATCTTGTTATATGAATTGACTATGGTTTTGGGCGATTGTCTTGGTTTTGATGATTTATAACTTCTCGTTTAGTCACCTGATTTTTCTTCTTAACCCTTTTTTTTTCTTCATTTTTTCTTTGTGTTTTGACCATTTGTGAAATAGTTTAAATCAGAAGGTGAGATATTTAAACCGTGTGGTGCTTAAATCACAAGCTAAGATATTTTTGCATCTGGCAAACTGCACATTATGTCTCCTTTACATTTTTTGGCTCGTGAATGTGTATTTTTTTTCCCTCTTAATGGGGCCCCTCCACCAACCATATTGACTTGTGTTTTCAGCCTCGGGCAAGTTGCTGCATTCATTCCTTTCAGCATCAGGCAAAGACTGTCTGTAGATATAGACCAATCCTTGTTCCAGAGGTTTGCAAGCTTATTCATAAGTAGATATGTTTCATTGCATTAATTTTGTTCATCTTTTTAAACTTTTCATTTATACAAAGGCCTCTGATACTTGAACAATAAATATTTTTGTAGCATACCGGTCAGAAGAATCATTGGGTACCATATCCATATCATTCTGTAAGTTATCCGATCATTTTCTGTTTATGAAGTTATATGTTTAAATGGCCTGATGATGTTTACAGTGAAATGTAAAATATTGGGTTAAGATGGAGATAAGTAAACTAATCATGAGCTTTAGTGATTGGGCTGGCTTCTGGGTTGTCATCGCTCATATGTATGCACTCCTTGTGGTTCATTTTGATGGTTGTATGCCAATCTTGTTTCAGAGAGCTAAACAAATTGGTCAGAGATTAATTTGTGCAGTCGGAACAGAACCTTTACCAAAGCAAGCTGAACCAATCATGGATACCCCAAAGGAGATTTTTCTGAAGGATTACAAGTCACCTGACTATTTCTTTGACACGGTATGCCTGTAGATAGTACATAACAATTGTAAGCATCATAGTGCTTTAATTTTTGATTTTGACTTGCCATATTTTCTGGTTTTCATTGCTTTGTATTACCATTTCAGGTGGATCTGAGATTTTCACTGGGTGAGGAGAAGACAATTGTGTCCTCCAAAATCTCTGTCTTTCCCAGAGTTGAAGGTACTATTCAATTAGTTTTTTCCTTTGATATCCATGTTTTTATTTGCTTAAGATATTTTTGTTTCTATGTTTCTCTTTCTAATTTAGAGTAAACTGCAGAAGGTTATCATGCGACGGATTTGCATTACTTTTTTTTTGCTTCCTTTATCTCGACAAACAGGTGTTTCAGCTCCACTTGTGTTAGATGGACAAGATCTGAAGCTGTTATCCATTAAAGTGAATGGCAATGCTTTAAAGGTAAGGAGTCTGTTGCCATAAGTTTAAGGAGACCACGATGTCTCTGATCAGCTACATACTGCTTCTTATTGTGCCTAGAAGTGCAATAGTTTCGGATGACTCTCTCTTTCTCACTGTAATTTTGAGCAAGTTAATATTCTGAGCCATATTTATTTTAATACGGTTCACATAACATTCCCTATAATGTTGCAGGAAGAGGATTTCAAGTTGGATTCCCGCCATTTGACTCTCCTGTCACCTCCAAGTGGCACATTTACATTGGAAATTGATACTGAAATATATCCCCAGAAGAACACATCATTGGAGGTGAATATAGTTGCGAGGTTGTTGGCATTATATTTCTATCATTATTGGCTTCCATTCAAATTAGTGACAAATCTCTTATGCAGGGGCTTTATAAATCCACTGGGAATTTCTGTACACAATGCGAGGCAGAGGGATTCCGAAAAATTACATTCTATCAGGTTAGTTTCTTGGAGAAGTTTACATTGATAATCTTTTCTGGTGAATGATTAGTTTTTTCAAAACTATTACTAATGCATTCCAATGGCCTATCAGGATCGTCCTGATATTATGGCAAAATATACTTGCCGCATTGAAGCTGATAAATCTTTGTATCCAGTCTTGCTATCTAACGGGAACCTCATTGAGAAAGGAGACCTTGAGGTGAAACTTACTTATTGTGTTTATGGTTTAATGTGGATTTATGTTATTGTGGTTCTTTATTAGTTGTTTAAACTACCTATGGGTATCATTGTAGGGTGGCAAACATTATGCCCTTTGGGAGGATCCTTTTAAGAAACCTTGCTACTTGTTTGGCTTAGTTGCTGGTCAGTTGGAAAGTAGGCATGATTCATTTGTTACCCACTCAGGCCGAAAGGTTGCCCTTAGGATTTGGACCCCTGCACAGGACTTACCGAAGACTGAGCATGCCATGTATTCTCTGAAGGCAGCTATGAAATGGGATGAGGATGTTAGTTTCTTTACTATTTACGTTCTTTTTCTAATTCATTTTGCATTGTAACCTATTGTTCTTTATTCTAAACAATACTTTGTTGCCTAAACTTGTAAACAGGTCTTTGGTCTGGAGTATGATTTAGATCTTTTCAACATTGTGGCGGTTCCAGATTTTAACATGTAACCTCCCTAGATTCCTTTATGGAATGTCTTGCTTTATTTACTTTGTTCAACATGTATATATTCTGATGGTTCCACAATTCTACTGTGCTTAAGTTGGTCTTAGAGCCTTATAAGTTACATTTTTTATCCTGAATGCAGAAAATGTTATATAGGGGTACACCACTTTCTTTCTAGATTCTCTTTCTGCACAGCTGATGTTTCCTAGTGCTACATAACTTCCTTTCAACATTCTTCTTGCAGCATTATTTGATATATATATATATATATATATATTAATTTCTTCTTCATTTAGGATTGCCTTTTGAAGCCAAAATATAGGGTTTGTGATAATGTAGTATGCTATGAGTGAGCCTCCCACAAAGCCATATAGCATTAGTAACATCAATTGAATGATGGCACTAGTCTTTCTGAAGTTGGATATTTCACTGATCCAACATTTTGGCTCTGGGTGTAATGGAAGGGATTTCCTGAAAAAAAGTATATACTTGTTAATTTTTTAGGAGCTTCCTATCTATTCAGCATGTAAATTTTCCTCAAATCATTTTGCTTCAAATTCCAGCTCGCAGTTTGATGCATGACTCCAGTGTTGCTCCATTAGTAAACTGCTGGGAATGGCCATAACTCTGTTATGTCCTAATTAGAGGTGGGGATAATGATTAATAGGGCAGGTTCTAACTAGTTTCTGCACATTATCTATCTCAGATACTTCAAGCTAGGTGTTTTTTATCTCCACACTAGCCACATCGACCATGAATTTTTCTTAACTCTTCTGTCTTTGCTTACATATATATATGTACATATATATTTTAATCCCCTCATATATGTTTTCAGGGATCTATATCTGCACTGTTCTTTCTTACCTGATTCCTTATATAACATGTTTGTCTGTTTGTTTCCAGGGGAGCCATGGAGAATAAAAGTTTGAACGTATGTCTCCATAAAAGCTTTTTGACGCATTCTTGATCATTGCTCTTAACATTATTATAACCATGCTTTAAATTAATACAGATCTTCAACTCCAAGCTTGTCTTAGCATCACCAGAAACTGCGACTGATGCTGATTATGCTGCAATTTTGGGAGTCATAGGCCATGAGGTATATCTACTGCAATATTTTGTAAAGGGCATATTCTTGAATTCTTGTGACCTTGTTGATTTGAACTGTGTTGATTGATATTATTTTTCTTCTACATCATGCAGTATTTCCACAACTGGACTGGCAACAGGTTGGTTTCATTCTCAGCTGTAGCTTGACTGATAGAGTCTGCTTATTTAATTGCACTAAGCCATTATCTTAAATCTAGACTCAAAGATGTTTACAGTTTCATAAGAACCTGCTATTAGTAGTTGGAAGCTCCTTCAATTTGGTTTTTGGTGTTAGACAAATATTCATCTCTCCCTTCCGCTCATCGTCCTTAAGATGGATCTCCTTCCATTGTTAGTAATATGCCACAGCTTTTGATTATAAGTATTCTAAAATTTATTGCAGGGTTACATGTCGTGACTGGTTTCAACTCAGCCTGAAGGAAGGTCTCACTGTTTTCCGTGATCAGGTATGTATGATCCTTTTAGTTTAGAAGTGAAATTTGTTATGTGAGCTTTAAGAAGAAGGCTGTCAGACAACCTTTTGACTTAGCAACTTGAGTTTTCCTTGAATTACTCACTTAAGACTTCTTTTTCATTCCTTTTTGGGTAATGGTCTTCTGGAGCTGTATTGTTTTTTGTTTGTGTTGACGTAGAAGCATAATACGCTAACACAATTTTTGTATCTGTGGGTTCATGTAAACACTCTCTGCTCCCTTTGAAAATAATAGAAGTGAAAATTGAAGGTTTTATTTTTTCTTTGGAGCTGACATAACATCCACCGTGACTATCTTTAGATCAGTTTTCTTTGTTAATTATCATATAATGGTAATGCATCATATAATGTCCACCTTCCTATTTTGGTATTTGGAATCTTTCCCCTCCCCCCACCCCAGCTTACCTATCTGTTTCTCTCTATGACTTTGATCATTGGTGGAAATATTGTAAATTTAGTTTGTCTCCTCTTCAGCATCTTGAGCTTGGCCTTGGGGTACAATTTTTTATTGGCTTTTACTTAGTTGTATTGCCAGTTTGAGCTATTTTACCTTTTAATTTTCATAACTATCTTCACCTATATTTCACAGTTCAACTGGGAACACGGTGCATATGCTTTGCCTTATGGAAATGCAAAATTCTTAGCTTATTGTTTCTCATCACCTTCTCAATGACAGTGATGACTTTGTAACAGTATTCTTCATCCACAAATACTGTTAACTCTAATTGCACTCTGTTATATTGGCAGGAATTTTCGTCTGACATGGGTAGTAGAACTGTGAAGCGGATTGCTGATGTTTCAAGGCTCCGAAACTATCAGTTTCCCCAGGTGTTTAGAGCAACTTTTGGGGGTTCTTTTTTGCCATCTAACCTTAAAGAAACTTCAACACTTTCGGCTCAACCAGATACATGCAAATGATCATGTTCATTTATGTGGCTGCTGCTTTTAATTACTAACTCTTTCTCATGTGTGTGTTGATTACTAGGATGCTGGTCCAATGGCTCACCCTGTAAGACCACATTCTTACATTAAGGTTGGAACCATTGCTTTTGCTTGATGAGCTTCTTAGTGAAAAATTGATAGTATATTATTGTCATCAACTTCTTTTGACAAGTACCTAACTTGTGTTATTATATTTTTCTTTGTTTCCCTCTGACAGATGGACAACTTCTACACAGGCAAGTTGGGAATGCAATATTGTTAGGATAGTTCTTCAAAATTCTTTGTGTAACTTCTATCTTTGTACTAACTTTGATTTGATGAATTTGTTGGCCTTTTCTGCTTCACATTCATTGCATTTGTTCTCATGTGGGCTGCTTGTGCTGTGACTACTGCAGTGACGGTAGGTTTCATTAGTTGTTCAAGATTTTTCGCTAATTATTCTTATCTGTTTCTACTAAGAAGGTGCCTGATTCATCCTCTTGTTCTTTCCCCTTGTCATTTCAGGTCTATGAAAAGGTTTGAATTCTCTCTCTACTATCTTTCTACCTCTCCTGGCTCTTGTTAATTTGTCTTTGATGTGATTGTTGTTTGTTTTACTTATCAGGGAGCTGAAGTTGTCAGGATGTACAAAACCCATCTGGGTGGTCAAGGGTTCCGCAAAGTAAGAATTGGGTTGTCTTTGGAAGCTTGATTAATACATTGCATTTTATTTTATATTTAAACGAGGCTGTTCGTTTCTGGAAATTTGGAAGTTTGTTTTTGTTTCAGGCCATGGACCTATATTTTAAGAGGCATGATGGGCAAGCTGTAACCTGTGAAGATTTCTTTGCTGCCATGCGAGATGCAAATAATGCAGACTTCTCTAATTTCTTGCTCTGGTACTGCTTTGATATGACCATTTTCTTTCAGCTGCATCTTTCTGTTCTTCTGCTGACACTGTCGATTGAAAAAAAAAAACAAACAAACAAACAGGTACTCGCAAGCTGGCACGCCGTCAGTGAAAGTTTCTACCTCTTATAATGCTGAGGCTCAGACATACACTCTTAAATTCAGGTACTTAATCATTTGCTGCTCTTCCCAGGACACCTAATTTTTCATGCCAATAATATCTATAATTTCTTACCTTTCCTGGGGTCTCACAGTCAAGAGGTGCCACCTACACCAGGCCAGCCGGTGAAAGAACCCATGTTTATTCCTGTGTCAGTAGGTCTGCTAGACTCTAGTGGCAAGGACATGCCTCTTACATCTTTGCATCATGATGGGATGCTGCAGTCCAATGCAATAAAGGATCAGCCAGCTCATAATATTGTTCTTCGAGTCACAAAGGTCAGGGCCAAGTCTTTATGAAAAGTTCATTTCCAATATTTTGACCTTCTTGAGCTTTTTGTGCTATAGTATTATTGGACATTAGTTCTGGGATTGCGTTATGGCTTGAGTTTTTTCAACTTTCAATGCTTTATCCCAAAAAGTAAGTACTTCTACTTTCCTTGTATCTGGGTAAACAAGCACCAAATGAAAACAGCTTGAAGCAGGAACTTATTGTTTCCCTCATAAAGGCTGGAGTATTAGGATACCCCTGGTGACCAAGGTTTTGAGAAAGATATACATAGCTGGGTTAAAAAGGTTAACTCGAAAGTGCATGGACTACAGGTGCTGTAAACAACTTGCACCGAAAGAGATGCCCTAGAAAAAAAATGAGTTAAATATAGCTAGATAAAAGCTATTGCAATGGCTTGAATTAATGTGATGGGTAGAAAAATTTTTACGGTTTTCTAGTTCCAATCTTGATATATAACCTTTCTAAGCTGCAGTCAATTGCTGTAATGACACATCATGCCTGGCTGAGAAGCAAATTATAAGCATCAAACTACCATAACAATCTTTCAAGCATTTTTCTTTTCAAACCAAGAACTGAAACTTGGCCCAAAACTTTCACTTATACATGGAGCTACTACCACTAGACCAAGAGTTCCATGGTCAAATGTGGTAGTAACAGTGGGAACATCTGTGCACAAGGCCTCGTCATGCTATGTAATAGAAAGCACAATGGGTGCACATAAAATAAAATAAAAAAAAAAGGAAAAAAATGAAAATGCTGCTCCACTAAAATGTTTTTACGGTGTCATGTTTCTCGAATAACCTATCATTCTAATTGAATTTTTTGGTTGCTACTGTGCAGAAAGAAGAAGAATTTGTATTCAGTAACATACCTGAGAAGCCAATTCCTTCTCTTTTGCGAGGCTATAGTGCTCCCATCCGCCTAGACACTGACCTCTCAGACAGTGATCTATTTTTCCTCCTTGCTCATGATTCTGATGAATTCAACAGGTATGCCTACATTTAGCTGCCCTTTTTTCTGTTTGTAGGCTTGATAATACTGATGTCATTGATTGATGTCATTTTTGTGGTCTCAGATGGGAGGCAGGACAAGTACTTGCAAGGAAGCTAATGCTCAGCTTAGTGGCTGATTTCCAACAAAATAAATCATTGATTTTGAATCCAAAATTTGTACATGGGTTAAGAAGCATACTTTGTAACTCAAGCTTGGATAAGGTACCTTTGACTTCAACTTTCGGAGATGTGGTTTCATGTGAGACAAATAGTACGGCAAATCATTTATCTGGCATTATCTTTAATTACTTTGCACAATGTTACAGGAATTTATAGCGAAGGCAATGACTCTTCCTGGTGAAGGGGAAATCATGGACATGATGGAAGTTGCAGATCCTGATGCTGTTCATGCTGTTCGAACTTTCATCAGGAAGCAACTAGCTTCTGAACTTAAAGCAGAATTTCTCAGCACGGTATGTTATATCCCTAGGAATAGTTACATTGGTTCAACTGTAGTTATTTTTCTCCTTTTTGTATAAATATATATTTTTTTTCCTGACCAGAAATGACTCAATTCCAATCATGTTTTGTCTCCCAGGTGGAAAACAATAGGAGTGCAGAGAAGTATGAGTTTAACCATCCAAACATGGCCAGACGTGCTCTGAAGAACGTTGCTCTTGGTTTGTTACATCAATTGGGAATTGTGTATCTTTTAAGTGTCTCTAATCAGCAAAAATTCACTCATTTTTATTTTCTCCTGTGTGACTTATAATAGGATATCTTGCATCACTAGAAGAGCCAGAATTGACTGAGCTTGTCTTGCAAGAATATAAAAATGCCACCAATATGACTGAACAATTTGCAGCACTAGCAGCTATAGCCCAAAACCCTGGTAAGATCCGTGATGAGGTTTTGGCCGATTTCTACAGCAAGTGGTCTCATGACTTCCTGGTAAGCCATAGTTTCTGTTCCTTCTGAAATTTCTGGTCTTAATATTCTCTGGACTCGTAATTTTCCTCATTGTTGTGTTTATAGGGGAGATAAGAATTATCATTTTTGTAGTTTAAAACTGCTTGGAATCCATGTGTGCTTCATAACTGCAAACAGAATCATATGTGCACTTAGATGCAAACAGAATCATATGTGCACTTAGATATGCTGTCCTTAAAGCTCTGCGTTGTTCTTTTTATGACTCACACAATGAACTTGTAAACATTTTATGCGCATAAAAGAAGTGTGTATGGTTGGCTCTTTAGTGTGAAAGCAATTTTAATTACTATTCTTTCCCCTGTCCATTTCTAAAACCTTGAAATTTGGTTTCCGTTTCTTTCAGGTTGTGAATAAATGGTTTGCTCTGCAAGCTATGTCAGATATTCCTGGGAATGTTGAGAATGTTGGAAAGCTCTTAAGTCATCCAGCATTTGACCTGCGAAATCCAAACAAGGTTCTCTCTCTCTCTCTCTCTCTCTCTCTCATTGTGTTTTAGTACACAAAGATGATTGTTATATTTTCCATGTGGCAGTTGAATTGTACTTAATTTACTATTTAACAGGTGTACTCTCTTATTGGGGGCTTCTGCGGATCTCCTGTAAACTTCCATGCAAAGGATGGGTCAGGCTATAGGTTCCTGGGAGAACTCGTTGTTGAGCTAGACAAACTAAACCCTCAAGTATGTTTCAAGGCATCACTGAATTGATTTCTCAATATTTATGCAATTCTTTTCCCCTTTTTTATTCCTAACTTCTTCCCTTTTACCATTTGAAGGTTGCCTCCCGCATGGTCTCCGCCTTCTCACGATGGAGACGCTATGACGAAACCAGGCAAAGTCTTGCTAAGGTAATTGGAGAAAACAAATTGCATATTATCTTTGAACATGAATTGTTCCATAATCGACCATCTTCGTAGGTACTGAAGTCAGAAATTTATGTTAGGAGAGTAAGTACGATATGCAAGGGGACATTATAATTTTTAGGAAAGAAACAATTCTTTTAAAGAATTTTAACAACAATTCTAGAACTTTTAGCAGCATTTGTTAAAATCATGATAACATATTGTTAAACTTTTACATTATATTTTTTTCCCCCTCAATCCCCCGGCACCTGCCTCACTCCTAATCTTCATCTAGAGATGGAAATTCTAATTATGTGTTGCACTGTGACGGTACAGGCACAACTAGAAATAATCATGTCTACCAATGGACTGTCCGAGAACGTGTTTGAGATCGCCTCCAAGAGCTTAGCACCTTGAGTATCTTGCCGGAACAGATGAAAGGATATGAACGTTAGATCCTCTCCTTGGGCACTTTTTACTCTTTGGCAGAATAACTACTGTTTCCATGCTTTAATCTATGGTAATGTATGGTATCCGCACACGCAATCAAGGCTTATACTTTTAAAGAATGGAATTAAAATTTTTAATGGCGCAAGCAATATTTTATGTTATAATTTTTATTTTTTTTTAATTTTAATTTGGTGGGGGCATTGCTCGGGAATTATACCATGAATTATGGAAAGAATTTTAAATTAGTTTGATTAATATCTATTTTTTTATTTTATTTTATGTTTAAATAAAATGAAAAACTTTATTATTTAGGGTTTTTGTCTATGGTGTTACTTTGAATTATAACTGTTATTTTGAATTAGTTTATTTTCACCGAAATTTGAAGTGGTGAATTATCATTTTTTCTTAAAAATAATAAAAAATTTAAAAAATTTGTGAGTATTTTTCAACCCCGGGGTTCACGATGACGACAATCAAATCTAAGTTATGAAATGAATTGCATGATCGAATGATAGAAATGAATCCGAGACGCAGACCAAGACCAAAAGAAGGTTGACCTTGACCATGCGTATATTTTTTAATTAACATTAAATAATATTGCCAGAAAACAAATACTAACTTATAAATAAGACTCAAATATCTTATTAAACATTAAAATTATTATTTTAGAAACTTTATTTATTTATTTTACTTTAACTCGTTACTGATAATATATATTTTTTATATCCACCAAAAATATGATTTTTCCCCATAAAAACCCACGTCGGACCTCGTGGATTTTTGGCAATTTCTCTACATATGAGAGAGAGAGAGAGAGAGAGAGTACAATTTCTCCACGGGCGTGCCTCGTGGATTCGATGTTATGGTTAGGGTTAGTTGGACTTGTAGGCACCTATGCCGACTTATGGGATGCAAATTTTTTTTTTCATCCATGCTATGGAAATTACATATTTTTTTAATTTTATTTTACTTATAATTTTTTAACTAAAATATATTTTTAAAAAAGAATATTAAAGCTCGCTAATTTTAAGTAAGACTACTTTTAAAATTTGTAGATAGGTTCAGAGCATACATCTGAGAATGAACACTACTGAAAAGGTCTCTCTCTCTCTTTTAGTGTTTGGTAATGAAACTTTAGAAGCAAAAAAGGTGAAAAGCACCCCCAGGCACTGCCCATCGAGAAACGGATGGCCACACGTGCGCACATCTGACAATGAACACTACTGAAAAGGTCTCTCTCTCTCTCTTCCCGGAGAAGAATACAATAATTAAGGGATGAAATCGCAACTAAAAAGTTGAAACCAACACACAAATATACGAGAATTTAACTTTTTGGGAATCAACGTGGTTGGTTCAAACTACGATATGACCGTATTAGCCTCCAGAGAGTTGCCTAATTTCGCTTTCCCCCCCTTGAAACAAAAACCAATGCATCGGACAATGAATCCATCTTATGTAGAGAGAGAGAGATGCTTTAGTGTGAACATAATTTTTTTTTTAATTTTTTTCTTCATTTTATCAATATTCATTTGAGATAAATAAATTTGACGGTGCTAAATTAATAGAACAAGTTGAATGGATTTATATAAAAAATAAAAAATTCATTAAAAGCTAAATATTCATCTAAAATTTTTCATTTTTCTTTTTGGGAAAAACATGTTTTAAGCATTTATTTAAAATTTTAAGTGCATATTATTTGACAGATTATACTTATGTAAACGAGTGTACAGCAGTGGTTTTACATGCGTTGTAGTTGCATCATATATGTGACATATGAGATACATACATGCATGGTAAGTGTATTTGGTATTTAAAAAATTATAATTATTAAGACTGAATTTTACTTAAAATATGATAAATAATTATTACTTTTAAATACGTTACACTAGGGTTTAGTGGTGCGCATGAGTATATTCATATATTATCGGTTTATGTTTTTATTAAAAAATAATACCAAGTTGCGGCCAAAAGGGCACGAAAGTGGCATAAAAGAAATTAGAAGAAACGGTTAAGGCTAAAACTGTCATTTCGTGAAGGACTATATTAATTTATAACCTTCATCCGGAGATGGTGGGTCTGGTAATCAAGTCATTGCCGTGTTTGACCCCAGTACACACACGCACGAGCCGAGAGAGAGAGAGAGAGAGAGACGATGATGAAGCGTTCTTCTTCTCCAAGCCTTTAGAATAATTTGCTGAGATCAAATAGAGAGAGAGAGCGAGAGAGATAGAGAGAGAGAGACGATGAATAGAAGTGTAGACAATACTCTAGACACAATAAACGCTGCCGCTACTGCGATCGCTGCCGCCGCCGGGAATCGTCCACCCCATGTTTCAATTCAGGTCAATTCCCCTTTTCTTTTTTCCGTTGCGATTGTAGATTTGCTTTTATATATATATATATTGATATTCAGTTAACTGTTTTAATTGATTTTTTTAAAGATTCGAGATCTGTTGTTATTTTGTTTTCCTATAATTTTTGCTTCATTTTTTGGTGGGTTTTTAATTGTCCGTTTCCTAGAAGTGTTTATTCTTTGATATATTAAGAGTTCGAATTTACTGACAATGAAGTGAATTTTCTATTTTTGATCTAACTTAGACATAACAATTAAGCTGACAGTAATACATAGAGCATTTAATTGTATAATGTTTCATTCTGGGACTTTTTTTTTTTTTTTGTTGGAAACTAAACTATGTTGCGGGTTATCCTCGTCTGTCTCTGTCTGCCACATCCTAGGATAGCTGACTTTATAACTCAAAACAGCGTAAAATGTCTATAATTTGGTCATGTTGCCGAGTTTATGTCGTGTCGTGCCTCGTGTTAGCTCCTCATATGGAAATGCAGATAAGCATATGGGGCAAAAATCAAATAATAATGTTTGTTGTCCCGGGTCTGAAGCCCTAAACTAAGGTAAGAAATATGTGTTGAAGGAGAGTGTGTGTGTGTGCTGGTAGCCTGGGATCAGATCATGAAAATTGGGAGATGCACTTAATGGGGTAATGGCTATTCCATCGAATACTTTTTCTAGGTTTCAGAGGAGAAATTTGTTTGAGCACTTTTTTCTACTTTACAAAGAAATTGAAGAAGTCTTATTTGCTTTGGTTGAGTGAAAATGTTGTAGGATGAAATATCTGTGGTGCTAAAAGCAACGACATTCAAAAGTGCAAGTGACTTTATGAAGTTATCAATGACTTTTGGAGCTAAACTTAGGTAAAACTGAATATAAGAGAGTACCACAGATGAACGGTCCCACTTGCCATATAAATCAATTGGATAAAAGTGTCCCTTTTTCATAACTCCTCCATCTCTTTTTACTAAAGCTGCGAACAAATTTAATGGATCAGTACTCTAGACAAACATTGAAGAGCGGACTTGGCGCAATGATGGAGTCTCTCCATTGTGTTCTGGAGGTCCGGAGTTTGAATTAGCCTCATTGCAAAAAAAAGCAAGGGGAAGGTTGTCTAGGTATTCCCTTCCCCAGAGTCCCACAATGTGGGAGTTTTGGCACTGGGTACGTCCCTTTTTACTCTTGACAAACATTATGGATCGGTTTAAGTTTTTACCCTGATAATTGTTGCATATGTCTTGCCATAAACACTACCCAGCAAGTAGGCACCAACACTATGTATAAAGATTCCGAAAGTTGATATCAAATTATATTATCATGAATGAATCTATGAGCTAAAACATTAAAGACCTAGAAAGAAAGTTGGGAGGAATTCCTATGGTGGCACTGTGTACCATGTTGGATAACATAAAGTTCGACCATGGAATCATTCTTTTGCCAAATAGGTGCTATAAGAGTGTACTGATTCAATTTGGGATTAACCGGTTAGCACATGGTGTAAAAGATGTTGGCTTTCTATGATAATTTATTCTTTGTGATTATTTTAAAAAAATGGGGGGCTTACAAAAACATGATGTGACTGGCACAATGTCTTATAATCCCTTTGTAAGTGACTAATCTTCTTAAATTTTCTACTCGACACCTTTGTTTGTTTATAATAAAAAAAAAAAGACTTAATCCCAAATTTTGGGGTCAGTCGTTTGAGACCAATAGACGAGAGGGAAAAAAAAAAGATTTGAATGCTTTCTGGGGTTTGTTTTCTACTGAATCTGTTCCTGCTAATGCATGAAAGCATATAAATCTAGAAATTTTTACTCTCGTCCCACCTTTTTTCTAATTTGTTTTATTGGCCACATGACTGGAATTTGAGCAAGCATGCCTGAACTATTGTTTTTCATTCTCCATCCTCAGTTTTGCTAAAGACCAGATTGTGTATGTTCCTTTTTCAAGATGGTAGTGTGAAGAGTAAGTTCCCTTTTGAAAAGGGTAGTGTGGAGGGTGAGTTGTTTATCTCTGGCACCTCATTTGAACTTTTGATCCAAATTTATCAACCTATGAATCTGTTTCTAGAAAAATTGAGATCCTGGTGCTTAACTCAATTCGTATCTGATACTGCAGGCTATATATGGGTTACCCAATTTTATTGCCTGAGGATTGACATTCAGCATCAGTTACTTATTATTGTTTACGATAACAACAATAATAACCTGAACCTTAATACTAAAATTTGGGGTTAGACATTTGAGAGACAAATATATATAAAAAAAAAAAAAATGCACACATACTATCCAAATGCATATAAAATACGAAAAGTGATGATTTAATTTTCTCTAATTCTCCTATGCCATTTATTCCTGTCTAAAATCATCTCTTTAGTTAACCCTTTAGCTATCATATCTTTGCGAATACATTGCATCCAGATATTTAATGGTCTACCTCGTCGTTTTAGTAAATCTCCTATATTTAAATTTTCGATTCTCCTGACTCGTGCATTTTTGGCCTACGTTGCACATATCCAAACCACGTCAAGTAATACTCTTGTATCTTATCTATAATTGAACATACTCCTAATTTACTATGTATCTCTTCATTTTTAATCATATCCTTTTTTGTTTTACCACACGTCAATCTCAACATTCTCATCTCGACTATAGTCATTTTCTGCTCTTGTTTTTGTTTAATGGCCAAACATTCGGTACCATATAGTAATATAGGCTTTACTGTCGTTCTATAAAACTTTCCTTTAAGAGAGAGTGGCATCATGTGATCGCAAAGAACTCCAGATGCTCTTTTCTATTTCATCTAACCCGTTTGTATCCTATGATTTACATCCCCATCTATGTTGCCATCATTTTGGATAATAGATCCAAGATATCTAAAACTTTCACTTTTTGTTACCTTATGTCCTCCTAATCTAATTGTTTTTTCATCGTTTTGATGGCTATTACTGAATGTGCATTTCATGTACTGTGTTTTAATTCTACTCAATCTAAATCCTCTAAACTCTAATGTATCCCTCCATAACTCTAATTTAGTATTAATACATTCACTAGTTTCATTTATCAATACTATATCATTTGCAAAGAGCATACACCATGGTATTTTATCTTGGATGCTCTTTGTAATTTCCTCTGTCACTATCATAAATAGAATTTGACATAATACCGATTCTTGGTGGAGTCCAATGTTTATTGGAAAGCTATCACTTACCCCCCGCAAGTTCTTACATTAGTGACAACTCCCTCATACATATCTTTAATAAGATTGATGTATTTGATAGAAATCCATTTTTTCATTAACGTCCATCACAATATATCTCTTGGCATCCTATTATACGCTTTTTCTAAATCAATGAATACCATATGTAAGTTTCTCTTTTTTGCCCTAAATATCTCAATCAGATTTTTTAGTAAGTGGATTGCTTCAATAGTGGATCTTCCTGGCATAAACCCAAATTGATTTTGAAACACGCTTATCTCCAATCTCGGTCTATGTTCAATCACTATTTCCCATAATTTTATAGTATGACTCATAAGTTTAATTTCCCTATAATTAGAGCAGTTTTGTATATCTCTTTTATTTTTATATAATGGTATAAGTGTACTCTCTCTCCATACTTTGGGCATCTTCTTGGTTTGTCAAATTTTGTTAAAAAAGTCTGTTAACATTGCTACCTCTACCTCCATTTGCATTTCCACACCTCAATGGAGATGCCATTGAGTGCTAAAGCTTTATTATTCTTTATTTTCTTTAAGACTTCCTCTACTTCGTGAGAATAAATTTTATATTTGAAATTCCTATTTATTTTCTCAATAGATATTATGATATTGTCAATGTTTTTTGTACTCTCTACGTTGTACAGATTATCAAAATAATATCTCCAACGTTTTCTTATATCCTCATCCCTCATAAGTATATTATTAGTCTCACTCTTGATACATCTAACACTATTTAAATCTCTTCCATTTCTCTCCCTTAATTTGGCGATTCTGTAAATCTCTTTCTCTCCGTCGTTGGTTTCTAATTTCTTATATAATTCATTATATACTTTATTTTTTGATTTTTAAATAATCTTTTTTACTTTTTTCTTCGTATTTTTGTATAATTCAAATGTCTCATTATTTTTTATATTTTTAAGATTTCTATAACACTCCCGTTTTGTTCGTATAATAGTCTTGTTTATCCCCTTTTTTTTCTTATTATTGTTTCTGAAGCAGATAGCTAAAGCTTTATAACTAGTTAGCTTTCTTTGCTATTGCCTATTTTTGTAGTAAAACATTTACAAGCAGGACATTATTAGACTCTTTCCATGTGTTGAAAACATGCTACTAAAATATGAGATAACATTCTGATCATGAATTTAGAGTAAATCTAATCGGTTTGTTATAATGAATTTAAACAGCGGCCTCATTACTTCGCTCTCAAAATAATTAAATTTGAGGTCGCGTAAACTAAACAGTGAACCATAGCGCATTATCCTTTACAAACCGATGAAATTTGGCATCCATCAAATTGAAAAAGGTTGGATGGTTTACGTTCATCTCGGTCAATTCAACAGCTATGGTAGCATGAATCTTGGTTGTGAGTAATGATTTACAAAGAGTGAAAAATTTTTGTTGTGGTGGGGGGGGGGAAGAGGAAGTTGTAGCTACTCATTCTGGTGTGTCTTTTGAATTTGTCTTTGCACTGGTGTTAGCAGATTCTCCCATAGGTGTTGGATGAAGCTATATTTACGTAAGTTCTCACTTAGCTGCAGTAGTATGGATTTTCTGCTCAATGAAGTTCATGTCTAGGTATCAGTGTCAATTACTGTGCTGATAGTTTAATTTTGACAGTCCTTGGGATGTTAGAAAAAAGAGAAAAGTAGCCTTTAGATCTCAACAACTGGAAACTTTCCAGTTTCTATAGGAAGTTTTTCCTAGGTCATGATTTTTATGTACTTGGGCAATGGGATGACAATTAGTCAGAAATCAATTGATAGATTCTTCACAACCTCTTTTTTTGTCATTTAAATTTAGTGGCTGAGGTTTGCCTGAACTTCCCTGGTTATGAGGTGGTAATTTCTAGCTGGTCGTTTTTCCGTTTTGATGATGTCCTCTTCAATATCTCATCTTGGTTTTGGTCCCATGCAGAAGAGAAGATGGGGGAGCTGCTGGAGTCTATATTGGTGTTTTGGCTCCCAAAAACACAGGAAACGGATAGGGCACGCTGTCCTTGTTCCTGAAACAACTGCTTCTGGAGCTGATGCTCCTGCAGCTGAAAATCCACCCCAACCACCTGCAATAGCACTACCTTTTGTTGCGCCACCATCGTCCCCCGCCTCTTTCCTACAATCGGAACCTCCTTCTTCTACCCAGTCCCCAGCTGCTTTACCATCTCTCACCGCTATATCTGCTAACATCTACTCCCCCGGGCCTCGCTCCATTTTTGCTATTGGCCCATATGCCCATGAGACTCAGTTAGTCTCACCCCCAGTGTTCTCAACTTTCACAACCGAACCGTCAACTGCACCTTTAACTCCTCCCCCAGAATCTGTACACTTGACTACACCTTCCTCCCCTGAAGTTCCATTTGCTCGACTTCTTGACCCAAGCCACCAAAATGGTGAGTCTGGTCAGAGATTCTCGTTATTTCCCTGTGAGTTTCCATCTTATCAGCTCTACCCAGGAAGTCCTGTTGGGCAACTGATCTCACCTAGCTCAGGCATTTCTGGTTCTGGCACCTCATCTCCATTCCCTGACCCCGAGTTCGTTGCTGGTGGATCTCATTCTCTTGAGTTCCGAACAGGTGACCCTCCTAAGCTTTTGAACCTTGACTTATTGTCTAGCTATAAATGGGGATCAAGGCAAGGATCGGGTTTATCGACTCCAGATGCTGTTGTTGCCAACTCCCCTTGTGACCTTCATCCAGACCAACAGAAATCAGAGGTGCCTTCACCCGCGACTTTGGAAAATGGAGGGCCATATGATGATACCATCACTGATCCAAGAGTTTCATTCGAGCTAACAGCTGAAAACACTGTAAGGTGTATGGAAAAGCGGGCATCACTACTGACTCGCGCTGTATCGGTGTCCTTGCGACATGCAGCAACAGCTGAAAAAGATGCAAATCTTGTAAATAGGGAAAATAGCCATGAATGCCATGCTTGTAAAATGGCTGAAAATGAACAAAAGAATGCTTATGTTAATGGGGAGGAAAGTCAGCAGCATCAAAAGCATCGATCCATCACGCTAGGATCTTCCAAAGATTTCAATTTTAACAATACTGATGGGGGAGAAAATCTGGGTATTGGCTCCGAATGGTGGGCCAATGAAAGGGTCAGAGGAAAGGAGGATGGATCCAGTAAGAATTGGTCTTTCTTCCCTATGTTACAGCCAGGGGTGAGCTGACTGTATGATCACCATGCTTTGCATATGGCTTCCGCAGAAGGAATCTGTACATGTCATGGTGGTACTAACCCAGGTAAAGAAATTTTGGAGGACAATGTTAGGCAGGGACAGATTCTGACACTGACCCACATCCTGAACTGAAGGCAGTGTCTGTATACTTTCCACCCCAAAATAACAGACCTTAGGCGATGGAGACCTTTTTATTAGGACTAAGTAGTACCATAAATAATATCTTTTTGTAAGCTCTTTCCATGCATTAGGCTGAAGCGGAAGCTAACAGTAACAGCAATGTTGGATGATCTGTACTCCTTTTGTTGTGACCATATGTAATATAGTTACAAGTAATTGTTACAATGGCAAAATAAATCTTTGAAGGAAGATTACCATAGTGCTACTTCTGATATTTTTATCAAGTCACCGTTGCTTTCAAAGGCTTTATGATCAGGTTATAACCCCCCCCCTCCCTTCCACTCTTTTTATTTATTTATTTATTTATTTTTTACTTTTTTTTTGGGAAAAGGAAAAAAACATTAAATAGACGGAGTACAAACAGTCCGACGGTAAGTCATTACCCTTAAATCATGGTGATATAGAAGAAACCATTTCTAACGGAGGGGCAATGAAAAATACTTAAAAGAAAAAAAAAAGCACAATTTAATTAAACCATTTGTGCACCTGAATTGGAGCCTCTTTGAGTTTTAAATATTTTACCAACTGAAAAAGAAAAGAATTTTTTTTTTTCTTATATAAGATTTGAAAGAGGGTATGTCTGTTGGATGGCTTGAAATTTTATGGTTAATTGTGTTTGTTTGTTTGTTTGTTTGTCTTTTTTTTTTTTTTTTTATGTTGCTCATTTCCCTTTTATATGTGAAATTAATTTTTTTCATCAAGATAAAAAAATTTATTAAGAAATATAAAAATTTATAAATATTTTTAAAAAACCCCAAATTGTTATTATATATATTAATAAATTTATTTATTAAAAAGTTATTTAGTTTCACCCAAGTTTCAGGTAAGCGAGAGAATGTGTGAGAGAGAGAGAGAATTAAAACAAGACCAAACTGGCCAATTCAACTGGTTCGATCAGAAATCGTTCTATAATTCGATTCGGTTTTTAATGTTAAATCGGATGAAATCAAAACTGATCAAAATTATTTAAAATCGGTTGAAATTGATAAAATCGGTGAATCATTTAAACCGATCAAATCACAAATTAATATAGTTCAACCATAAATCATAGCACTTTATTGGGAAAACATGTTTCTCATTTCTCTTTCCTCTTCATTTATATACATCTCTTTCCTTATTCTCTCTATATCCATCCGATGTGAGATAAAAATATCACATTTCTCTCTTTGTTCTCTCTATAATCTATATCCATATGAAATGTTTTAACATTTCATTCAACAATTGGCCCAAATAATATTAGGGTTGAAAAATTTTTCAAAAATTATATCATTTAACTTATATTATAGCAAAAATATAATACGTGTGCTTATTTCATGAAAATTTTTCTCTTTGCTTTTGCAAATTAAAATTTTGAAATTTAAAAATTTTTTGATTTTTATTTTATCACTTACTAAATAAATTAATACAAATGTACTTAGTCTACACATAGTTTTTCTATATTTCAAAAATATTGTATTATTTTTTAAGAGAAAATTACATGTTAGGTTTATGAACTTTACCCCCAGTTCACAAATTAGTCTCTAAATTTCAAAACGCAATGACTCAGAACCTAAACTTCAAAATTCATAATTTGTTAGTCTCTCTGTTACTAACGGTGCCGATCTAACCATTAAATGTTGATATGACACCATGTGACAGATGACGTGATGGGACAAATTTTGAGTTGACTTCGATCTTGGTAAGATTTGCTTATGTGTCACTTGACATGTGATGCATTGCCCTGGTGTTGCACACGCACCACTAGGGTTTTTCTTTCGCACAAGGGTGGAGATAAGGTTGTAACCCTCGACTAGGCACAAAGATGGCCGAATGCCTTAGATTTTGGTGTAGTTGTGTAAGTTTGGTTGGGGAGGCTATTGTGGAGACTCCTTAGTGCACAGTACCAATATGCCCAATGCATAAGGGTTGGCTTGCAAGGAGAGGAAATGGTGAAGAAGAGGAAATGGAGAAGATGAAGTAAGGATTGGAACTTGTTTTGATGGGTCTTCAAGCACAATAACCTATTTCACGCAAAGGTGATGTTATTTAAGGGGACGAATGTATCTTTAAACCCTAATCTCTATCGCCATGAAGAAGAAGAAGAAACTCTGATATTTTATTAATGAAATTTGATGATTACAAGAGAGAGAGAACTGCCTTATTTATAGAAGTGGGCAAGGAAGGCAAAGGTCTTCAATACATATGCCCTTTTACTCTAAAGGACTCTTACAAAACAATAACTTCCTAATAACTACTTGGTAGTTAATATGTCTTTATTACAACACTTAAAACACTTAGAAAATAAATGGAATTATTTCATAAAAACAGTTACAGCATAGAGGGATTGGTGGCCTTTTGGGTGCCCGCACATTACTTGGGCGCGCTAGGGGCACGCGGCCTAGGCTTGCTCGAGTAGGGGCCCTATCTTTCTATACTCTGGTTCATAACCTACCATGCACTCATCGAGCCATGGCCCTCTTTAATCGAGCCATGATGCAATCTCCTCAAGTATTGGTGAGCCAACATGCATTTCCTTGCCCGCAGCTTGCTTGGGACTATGTCTTGGCTCATGGTGCGTTATGTCATGCACTGTACTGTCTTCATCATGTTGAGGCTCGACCTGGTGCATTGTGGATTCCTATCGTGAAGAGGTATCTCTTGACAAGGGCTATATGGAGTCCTTTCATGCAGGGGCATGACTTTGCTCATCTTTTACATGTCTGCATGTGAAGACTGCTCATGATAAGTTACTTGTCCATGTGCTAGCTACTTGAGTGATGGTGTCTCTTTGCATGACACCCTTTCGAGTGGGGCCTTCTTGTTCGCTCCCTCTCACGCACAACAGCTTCTTTATCTTCTTTAGAGGCATTTCCTTGCTCCTTGCATGATGCTGCCTAAAAGGTTGTGTCTCTTGAGTGAACGGCTCCGTCCTTTGGCATGGGAGTACTTGGATGCCTAATGCCAATGCTTGGCTATTGCTTGTCATTGCTCGGGCTACCTATTGTCATGTTAATCAATGCCTTAGGGGGTTGCTCTTCTATATGTAAGGAAGTTACCTCTTTATTGGTGGCCTTTGGTGCATCATGAGAATTTTTGTCCATGCAAACCTCTCTTGAAGATTTGTCCGTGTGAACCTCCTTCAAAGATTTGTTCGTGCGAATCTCCTTTGATTTCTTTTGCACTAGCATTGCGGCTGTTCTTCTAGTTATGACATGACCATTGCTTGTAGCATTCTAAAGGATTACAACATTCGCCCCTCCTTGAAGATAAACCTTATCCTCAAGGTTGTTGCGAGGGTGCTTTTTGTTGTCGGTCATGGCCTCTCCTTTTACTTCTTCTTTACCTTGGATCTCCATCCCTCAGACTGGTTTATTGAATGGATTTCTCTACCTGTTTGGACCTCTTTGTTCTCTTGTTGAGAATTAGACTCATGACATTTCGGTTCCTTTGGTTGCACCTTTTGCTGATCGATCTTGAAGGGTTGTGACTTCTCAACTTGTGTCTCTATTTTGGCATTTGTTGCTTATCCAGCAATGCATGAGGGCACTCTTGGTGGAAACCTTTAATATCTTGCTTGAAAAGGTGCTTTTTGACATGCACGACATGAGAGACCATGGTTGAGGATGTACCTCTTGAGATTCTCGCAAGGGTTCCAAGTTAGGTGCAAGAGTGGCTTGTTGACTTGCGAATGGATTCTCTCTTTTCTTTTCAGGTTCCTTCAAATGTGTGGAGGAATGTAGACAGTCGGTTTTTGTTCTTCAATGTTGGTGAACTCATGTCCCATGAATTAGCTTTGCATCTACAATTTGATCTATTCATTTCCATGCTTGAACTCCATTTGTATCTTTTAATAATCCATGGTGACTTATCTAAGCATTGTGTGTCATTGTACTCTAAGAACTATGTCCATTCCGATTAATGTTAGTGAGTAAAGATCAGTTGTGAACACATACACTTGGATGTCGATGGTGACCCTTGGATGGACTGTCAAGCTTTGCATCTTTTTACTGGATGCGACCTTAACTTCAAAAGGCATGATTTGCTCCATGGGTAACTCCAAAGCTTTGGCACAATTGGTGTTGATGTAGTTAAGGGATGAGCCATTGTCAACCAAGATGGTAACCTCTTGCTTACCAATTTGTGCTTGAGTTTTCATGGGTTTTGATTCTCCAAATTCGACTAGGCTATGGATAGATAGGAGGGAGTATTCCTCACTTGATGACTCTTCGGATGGATCTTCTTCAAGAGACTCGGTTTCATCGTGGGACTCTTCATCTTCACTTGACTCAATGATGATGAGTTGTAGCCTTTTGCTCTAGGGACTTAGTGTGGATGTCTCATCATATGGGAAACACAGGCCTTTTGATTGCCTTGCCTCCTTCTCCGTATAGATAAGTCTTTGAGAAGGTTTAGATGCCTCCTTGGTACGAATAATTTCAAGATGTGGCTCAAGGGTTGCAGCTCGCATCCTTTTGCTTGGTGTCTTTTCAGCCAAGGTGGTTTGGGGTTTATGATGGGCTATGAGGGGTATTTTGCGGTGAGATGAAAGGTTGTTGGTATGAGGCTTAGAGGATAGAACATGAAAGGGTTCTTGTTGAGGCTATGAAGTAAAAGGGTGTGTACTAATGTAAGGGAGTGAAAGGATGTCTTTTTGAAAGGTGATGTGTTTGGGTAGGGAAAGGAGGGGTTGTGGGTTTGGATAGGTAGGTGAATAGCCATATGTTTGAAGGGGTGTGTGTTTTAGTGGAAGGGTGAGAGGTTGAGTATTCGAATAGGGAGGTGTAGAGGTTTGGATGGGTGTTGGTTGATGTTTTGCAAGGTTTGATGGTTGTTTGGTTGAGAGAACATAACCTGTCTCATGTTGGATGGGGTCTTATCGTATGAATTGAAGGCCTTGGTTTGCTGCTCGTCCTTGCTTTGGAAGGGAGACTTGTTGAGGCACTTCTTTAATGCTTGGAGGGGGCTCCTTAGGACGATGGTAATGAGTCCTTGGTAGTGAAGTGGCCCGCTACAGCATATTTTGAAGGATGTTAGTCATGACATTAATTCATGCATGAAGCATGATCCTCCACTTTTCTCACATAGTTGCTCTTCTTGAGAGTTTGAAGCCTTTCTTGTGAGGTCATTCCGGTTCAAGAACCAAAGGTTGTGATGGATAAAAGGGTGTGAGTTAAAGGGGTAAGTTTGGTGTCATAGTTTGGATGGTAAGGGTGAAAATTTTCCTTTCTAAGGCAACTTTTCAATGAATGTCTCTCGAACAATGCAAGAATGACTCTTCAATGATAGTTACTTGTGAAAGGGTGTGTTTTGGAATGATGGACAAAAGGTATAGGGATGGATTTTTCAAGGAGATGAAGGGATTTTTTAAGGATTGGATGGAAATCATTTCTATGAAAAATCAAGGGACTAGTTGTTTTTATCTTCAATGAGAAATGGATCGAGGGGACTTCTCTCAATGAAAATGGTGAAATGAAAGGATTGAAAGTGTCACACCCCGAACCGGAGCCGTGAACAGCCGCCCGTTATCCCGGATGTTGACTTTCTATAACCAAACGGGCAGAACCTCCCCATAAGTCGGAGGTCCATCCAATACCATATATCAACCTGTCACATATCAATATACATAGGTCAGTCCGGTCATAACCAACAATCTCCTCAGATCCTTCAATCGCTATCAACCATTCAGAATAACGTAAGGCTAATAACAGTTTTACACCAGACCTCTACTGTCATGCCCCCATTAAAGGCATGAACAGTCGCCAATTACCTCTCCTGTGATTTAGAGGTGGCACCGAGCGAACCTAGAGGACACTTTTAAAACATAATACGTTTCTCAAAGTAAATGTATACAATAGTACAAATCATGTCTCAATGCAATAGAATATAATTGAGAGTTTTAATAAGATACACATACATTACATATAGTCATCCCTTTTTATACACAATGGTTTATCTACAATCCCAGTACACAAATATACAATTTCATTGGTAAATCCTTCCCAATATCATATCGAGTACCTAATCAACAGCCTCGATCTCCAACAAAAGCCTCGTGCGCTGATAAGTTTCAACGCGTCCTACTATAGTTATCTTGTACACAACAGAAATGAGGGGTGAGTATCAAAGAAGATACCCAGTGAGTGAGAGGGTATATATCATGTGTTCAATGTGTCGATGAAAAATGGAGTGTCAAAGTTCTCAATAATTTCACATATTGTAAGAAATCATGTATAATGCTCAATTTATTATAAATCATTCTTTTCATATACATTTCAAACATATATGCATCCATGTCATCAAATCATACTAGAATAGAGTGTGCCAAAATCAGTCCTGGCAAGGGTCGACTGCGACCAATGACAGGTGCATTAGGGATTTTGTATGCAATAGGTTAGAAAAGCTCTCTACCCTAATGTTGGCGACGGACCTCATCAGGTGCTAGACTACGACGCACCATAGCCCTCCCCCTTATGACTTCAACCTGACTAGTACCGTGTCGAATCACTATACATTTACTATTTTCCAATGTCATGTGAGATGCCTTCTGCAGAAGCGTATCGGGTGCAAATATGGATCACCCTACACATGTATCATTCGTAGCTACGGAATGAGATTTACCCATCACAAAGTTATCATCACCAAATCAATCACGTGTTATGCCACATTTCTCAAACAATGTCAATCATTTCCACAAGGATGATTTCATAAAACGTGTATAAATCAAATGCAATGACATGATTTCATATTTTAAAACTCGTTTGGATGCATATACAAGACGTAAAAACATGTTTGTGGAAACTCTATGAAATCACAAAAAAAAAAAAACATTTCATAATTCATTCACAATTTCACGTCACATATTCATTAAATTATGTTTGTGTCAGAAAACATTTTAAAACATGATATTATGCATTAGACATATAATATAATAAATCTCACTCACTGCATATGGGAGAGTACTCTACTCTCGACACAAATCTCGAGGCATACAAAAATGCTCCTCTCAATATCACCAACGAGACTCTATAAACATAATGTAGAACATGTGTTACTAAAGAGATCATACAATGCATACATGATGATGTAAATATGATGCAACCCTAGTTATAGACAAACTTAGGTTTATGCAAGTCCATGAAATAGCACCATTTTGCCCACATTACGTTTCAGAAGTCTGTTCTGACTAATTTTAGTACAGCTCTCACAACTTTTAATACCCAACTTTAAATTACTTGAAATTTTTACAGTATTTAGAAGACACATAACCCTACATTTTTCATGTTTTGGATTTCTTCCAATTATGCCTAAAAGGGGTCTGAAATGGATCACCAAATTCTCTGTTCAGTTTTGGCTGAGAAGCAGAATCCTTTCTGCACAGTTTTGGGAGACTTTATATAACTCTTGATTCCCTCGTACAAATTGGCTGAACTTTTCATAGTAGGTGACTAAGAGGGAGATCTATAACGTTTCTTCTTTGAGGTTTTGCAAACAAGGGCTGGAAGGGGGTCGTGCAACGCTACTGATTTTTGTATTGGAAAATGGATGACCCTCTAACGAGTTTCAGAAGAATGGCTGTAACTTTTGACACAGGGGTCGGATTGAGACGATTCTTATCTCGTTAGAAAGATAAGACATAGATCTACATTGTCATAACTAAGGCTCAAGCTAATTCAGACCAGAATGTATCTCAAAATCAGGGCAAAGTTCATAGCAGAACATAACAGAACAAAATATGATTCTGCAAAACACCTAACTTTGAAAAATCATAATAAATCCAATTTAATTCAGAATGTGATGAATCATATCTCATTTTAAAGCTCTAAAAGTCTAGTTTCATGTGTAAAAATTTCGCTCAATTTGCATTTGTACAGAAAATGTTATAGCTAAAATACCATAACTAGGTTAGAATGTTCAGATTTCAGAATTTTCGTTTTCCTCCTTGATTTCCAACTTCGTCCAACCCTAATCCCCTAACCAAACCACCTTATTTTGGTCTCAAATTAATATATGTTATACTATGGAGTATGGAGGGTCTCATACCTGAAGATGGAGAGTTGGAATTTGAAGAAACCACAGAAATTTGGTCTTGAACTCTTGGTTCCCTCCTTGGATTTCACCAAGCAAACCTTCTCATTTGGCCTTGATTTTTGGATATGTTGGTGTTAAGGATGTTTAGAAGAGATATAAGTAAAAGAAATTGGGTAGTATGTAGGAAGATTTGGAGATCTTACCTTGGCAGTCCACAGCTATGGAAGGAAGAAGAAAATAAGTTGTTGCTTCTTCTAGGGCTTCACGGTTATGAGGGACAAAAGAAGATGAAGTTTGTTGTTTCTTCTCTTAATCTTCACTATTTGACAATAAATGCCCACCAACCATCACCCAATCTAAGGCTCACATTTGTTCTTTGACTTTTCAATTAAATCTTAGCCATCCACCTCATGATTCATTTATTTGCTTTGTTTCCCAACCAATCATGTAGTGTCACTTGTCAAGACCACACACTTCAAAAGCACTAATTGCTTGTCCTTTATGCCTATCCATTTATTAACATGCGATCCGAGATCGATCAAAGTTATTATTCACCTCGAAAATCTAAAATTACACATGGGACCCAGGTTTTTGTGCTGAGTCCAATGCCATTGGTTTCGCGTTAATCTAAGGTCGTTTAATCGCCCAAACGGCTTTCGGAGTGAACGAAATTCTCGATTGGTCAAAATTTGATCTCGGCCTCGAAATGCGTGAAATCTCACTACGGACTCTATTTTACTCATAGATTTCAAAAATATAGGTTTTGGGTGTAAACGATACCGTTTGCTTGGACAAATTTTTTTCAATTCTGCCAAAAATTAGGGTTTTTCGGGCGAAAATTTTAGAGCACCGAACGTTTTTGTGCTACGGCTTAAATTTCACTTTCGCTCCTTGACCCTTCACTTTTAAAGTGAATTTAGCATATATATATATATCTCACAGCGTCAAATTTGCACGTGTGGATTTCATTTTAGCACGGTAAGGTAAATTTTCCTTCATTCCAGGTGAATTTTGATAAATTTTTTCAAAATTTCATTTTAACTTGATAAAACGTTAATTTAGCCAAATTTAAATTTCCTGACAGAATTTTAGCAGTTATGCACGGGTAGAATTAAATTTGGTTCGGTGAAGACAAATTTTCACCTCCGGCGATTGAGTATCGGGTGGTTCTTCACAAACGATTAAGAATTGCTCGAATTCAAGTTTTCTTAACCTTTTAAGTTGATTTAGCACGTGAAATTTTATCAGGGTCGAAATTGCACGCGTAGATTTTAAAATGGCTCAGAGGAAAAAATTTTAGCTCCCGACAATCTCGTCAAAAATTTTCAAGAGTATTTTAAATCGGAAAAAGTTCTGAGTGACTTTTCTCTATATGAAAATGAAAATATATTATATACAAAATAATGAGGAGTACAATATACCGTGCACCGAGTGTTGGTGTTACAGAAAGGACCCTCTTAATGAAAACACCAAAGATGATGCGTTGCCTTGGTGTTGCACATGCACCACTAGGGTTTTTCTCTCGCATAAGGGTGGAGATGAGGCTATAATCCTCAGCTAGGCACAAGGATGGCCGAATGCCTTCGATTTTGGTGTACTTATGTAAGTTTGGTTGGGGAAGCTATTGTGGAGGGTGGATTACTCCTTAGTGCACAGTACCAATATGCACAATGCACAAGGGTTGGCTCGCAAGGAGAGGAAATGGTGAAGAAGAGAAAATGGATAAGATGGAGTAAGGATTGGAACTTGTCTTGATGGGTCTTCAAGCATAAGAGCTGATGATGCTACTCAAGGGGATGAATGCACCCTTAAGCCCTAATCTCTATTTCCATGAAGGAGAAGAAGAAACTCTGATATTTTACTAATGAAATTTGATGATTACAAGAGGGGGAGGACTGCCTTATTTATAAAAGTGGGCAGGGAAGGCAAAGGTCCTCAATACATATGCCCTTTCACTTTAAAGAACTTTTACAAAGCAATAACTTCCTAATAACTATTTAGTAGTTAATATGTCTTTATTACAACACTTAAAACATTTAGAAAATAAATGGAATTATTTCATAAATGCAGTTACAACATAGGGGGACCGGTGGCCTTTCGGCTTCCCGCACATTGCTTGGGTGCGCTAGGGCGGGCGACCTAGGCTTGCTCAAGCAAGGGCCCTATCTCTCTGCACTTTGGTTCATAACCTGCCATGCACTCATCGAGCCATGATGCAATCTCCTCAAGTGTTGGTGAGCCAACTTGCATTTCCTTGCCCATAGCTTGCTTGGGACTATATCTTGGCTCATTGTGCGCTATGTCATGCACTGTGTTGTCTCCATCATGTTGAGGCTCGAGTTGGTGTATTGTGGATTTTATCCTATCGTGAAGAGGTGTCTCTTGACAAGGGCTGCATGGAGTCCTTTCATGCAGGGGCGTGACTTTACTCATCTCTTGCATGTCTGCATGTGAAGATTGCTCATGATAGGTTGCTTGCGCATGTGTTGGCTGCTCGAGTGATGGTATCTCTTCGCATGGCACCCTTTCGAGTAGGGACCTTCTTGCTCGCTCCCTCTCATGCACAATAGCTTCTTTATCTTCCTTAGAGTCATTTCCTTGCTCCTTGCATGATGATGCCTGAAAGGTTGCGTCTTTCGAGTGAATCGTCGCATCCTTTGGCATGGGGTGCTTGGATGCCTAATGCCAATGCTTGGTTATTGCTTGTCATTGATTGGGCTGCCTGTTGTCATGTCAATTAATGCCTTAGGGGGCTGCTCTTTGATGTGCAAGGAAGGTACCTCTTCATTGGTGGCCTTTGTGCATCATGAGAACTTTAATCTATGCGAACCTCCCTTGAAGATTTGTCCGTGTGAACCTCATTTGCTTTCTTTTGCACGAGCATTGCGCTATTCTTCTAGTCATGACACGAGCATTTCTTTTAGCATTCTGAAGGGTTGCAACAACATGTCTACACCATACACACACATTGCCAACCCAAAAAAAAAAAAAAAAAATCTCTTCTCTCTCTCCTACCCTCCCCTCCCCTCCTTTCTCTCTCTCTCTCTCCCATCTCTCTCATGAAAAAAAGCAGCCTTCTCTCTCTCTCTCCTCTCCTCTCCTCTCCTTCCCCTTTTTCTCTCTTCTCTCTTTCTCACTAGGGAAAAAAACTCTTCTCTCTCTCCTCCCCTCCCCCTTTCTCTCTCCTCTCATCTCTCTCACTGAAAAAAAAAAACTCTTCTCAAAAGAGAGAAATTGAGGTAAAAATCATGGCCAACGATCCTCTAGTGAACAACAAGGAGTGTTGGGAAGTTTGAGGTTGAAATCATGTTCAGGAAAAGTTAAACATCGGATTTGAAGAAAAACATTAAGGGATTGCTTCTCTTCTCAGCAATGAAGCTCTATAGCCATGGTAAACTCTGACAAAGGGGATTGTTTCAGATGGCAGAAAAGTAAATTTAGGGGTGAAGAGAGACGAAGTGAAGAACAACAACGAATTTGGTTCAGGGGAGGACAGAAAACAACGGAAGAACAACGATCTAATTTGGAATCTCTCTTTCTCTCTCTGCATCCTTTGATCAACAGTTCTCTCCTTCTCTCTCTCAGACATATCCCTTTATCTCACTTGCTCACTCTCTCCCGCGCATAAATTCCATGTGCCACCATCATCTTTATGAAACCTTGTAGCTCGTTTCCATTTCTTCTTCAATTCAAGTTGATTTCTGACCCAAAATTTTTGATTGAAGGCTATAAAACTATCCTATCAACCTTGGATTTCGTCTCCCATCTCCAATTTCATCATCTCTCACCAGAAAGTTCATGTTTTCACAAGCACTGCGGTCAACTACTACCGATAAGCTTCGCTTTGAAAAGTTAGAATATATAATTACTTTTTTTTTTTTACGTGATCATTCTTATCACATTATTTCATCTATTTGAGTACTAATGAATTGCAATTTTAAGTCACAGTTTATATCCAAAAAAAATCAAGTCATAGTTAATTTTCTCTATCGTTTGCCATTAATTTCGATCTCAAGCTTTTAAAATTTTTTTTGTGTATTTTGAACAAATCTATTCACCATAAAGAAAAATTTACAAAAGGGACCGAGTTCAAATTTTATCCTGTAATGTGAGTTCATTTCTCCTCGACTCAACGTGATCTCCCGCAACATTAAAATAGAGAGGAGTGGCTTGGCGACGCTGTTCTTGGTACTCTCTCTCTCCTTCTCACTCAAAAAGTTCAATTGTTTAATCCAATTTGATCGGTATGCCCTTTTCTTTTGTCTGTAATTTACTTTGCAAGTTTGCAGTCTTAGTGGAGAGCAAATCTCCACTCAACTTTGTAACCTATCATGTGATTGATGGAGAGCAAATCTCAAGAGTGTTTTTTTTCCCCAGTGTGAGAGAGGAGAGAAGAGAGAGAAAGGAGGAAGGGAGGAGAGAGAGAAGAGTCCCCCCGATGAGAGATAGAGAGGAGAGAAGAGAGAGAAAGGAGGACAGGAGGAGAGAGAAGGCTATTTTTCTTTTTTCCAATGAGAGAGAGGAGAGAGATTTTTTTTTTTTTTATGTGGGTTTATAACATAGCAATGTATGTGCATGGTCCCGACGTGTCTTGCAAATCTTGCCAAGATGGAGGTCAATTCAAAATTTGTCCCATCATGGCACCTAACACATAGTACCATGTAAGCATTTAACAGACAAGTTAGCCATGTTAATAACAGAGGGATAAACAAATTTCGAATTTTGAAGTTTAGGTCTTGAATCGTTACGTTTTGAAGTTTATAGATTAATTTATAAATTAAGGATAAAGTTCGGAAACTTAACATATAATTTTTTTTTAATTATAGATATGATTTAATTATTTTATTTTTATTTATTAACCTAAATTTTATAAATAGTTGTTACAATAAGGGAGACATTGTTTGATTTATTTAAATATATTTTTTTATAAAAGTATATAAATTTTATTTTATTTTAAAATATAAATTATATATATAATACTATAATGATATCATTTAATTTATAAAATAATCATATCAGCCTGATCAAAATTAATATGTTCACGGAGTCGCTTTCTGCTTCGATTTTAAAAACTTTATCTTCGAGAGTATTCACCGGTCAACAGTTCAATTTATATTTATTACATTCATTGGCCGTCAACAACGAACGTATGGAATGACGTAAGTCCTTACCTCGATCTTAACAAAACAAATGATGCTTTATTAATTATTATAAATTATTAATCATTAAAATTTTCTAAATCGACAACCACACGTAAAACAAGTGTACTTCTCAACGTCTCTTAAATTTGAAAAAAATATAAATGTAATTTAATTTCCCTTATTTAACATTGATGACCAATAATATCATTTTGAAATACCATAACCATGACCATAAGGCCTGTTTCACTAATTCTCACTCCCCACACCCTATGAATCTTCACCCCTAAAAAAATATTTTAACAAAATTTACAAATCCAAAAATAAATGATTTTGAATTATACGTGATACTCTACTTTAACATGTTTTAAAATATTTTTACTTAAATTAAAAATCTTTTGACCTATTCAACAATATTGAGAATGGATTTTTTTTTTGGTTGACATATATTATGATATAAGATTTCGTTTATTTGATCATTAATTAATTTATTTTATATTAAATTATTAAAAAATTACATTTTAAAAATTGAGTGATCAAATGAACACAAATATAAGTCCAAATCAAATTCCAAGTCAAGGGTGAATGGAAATACTCCTTATTTGTCAACTAGCACTTGAATTTCCAAGGAAACGCATATGAAATTTAGCTCTCCCGAAAGTTAGGATAGAGATCAAATTATTAAAAAAAAAAAATTATATTTTTTAAAAGTTGAGTGATCAATGAACACAAATATATGTCGAAATGCAAATTCCAAGTTAAGGTTGGATGGAAATACTCCTTTTTTGTCAACCCCAACACTTGAATTTCCAAGATAACACATATGGAAACTAGCTCTCCCAGAAATTAGAATAGAGATCAAATCTTAGGAATTTTTACTTTTCCTTTTTGGTGGTCAAATATCATATACAAAAAAGAAAGTAACGTTGAGAAAAGAACAAGATTATAGAGATTTACCATAAAAATCTTTTTCACATATTTTAAATATTTATTGATAATTATTTTAATTTGTATCAATATTTTATATAATTATATCCATTTTCAAAAAAATAAAGGATGTTTCCTTAGTTAAATCGATCACAAAGTATTGACCAGGATTTTTCTTAATGAAATCAAAATGGAAAGTTTTAAAAAATGAAATAAAAATAAATTTGTGCAATAGACACCTTTGTTGACTATTAGAACAACAAACATGAGACCTTCTAGAAAAATTTCTCAAACCTTTCAAATACCTCCAGCCCCCACTGGTCAATCCACAACCACCCACACAGCGCAGGTATCAACCCTCAAAAGTCTCTCTCCCCTTCAGCTGTACCTTTGGCCAATATTTCCATTTTAGGATTTGTTCAGTTCTCTTTGCTTATTTGAAGAGAGGGAATTAGGTCTTTGCAATTTTTTTTTTGGGGGGGCGGGTGTGGGGTGGGGGAGGGAAGAGACATGCCACTGCTTGGGTCTAATGAAAAGCACTCAGATTCCAACGTAATCACCATTGATGTAGGTGGTCAAAATTTTCAAACCACAAAGCAAACCCTATCCCTTGCTGGTCCTAAATCCGTCTTGTCAAACCTCTCTGTTTCTCAATTTGGCGGTGGGGTTCCATTCATTGACAGAGACCCAGAATTGTTTTCAATCCTATTGTCACTTTTGAGAACAGGTAATCTTCCATCTAAAGCTAAGGCTTTTGATGTCCAAGATTTGATATTTGAAGCTCAGTTTTATGGAATTGAGAGCCTTTTGGTCGATTCCATCTCAAACCCATCTCAGTTTGATGCTTTTAATCTTGAAAAATCTTTGTTCTTGCCCTTGAATGGTAGAGATTCACCGTCTACAATCACAACAACCCCATATGGTTCTGTTCATGTTGCTCATGGTAGCAAAATAACATCTTTTGATTGGTCCTTGCGTAGAAAGTCAACAATTTTAACACAATTCACAGCCATAGATTCATTACTTGCTTTATCCCCATCCTTGGCTGCTGCTGGTGCTACTGATTTTTCTGGGTTGCAAATTCTTGATCTTGAAAAGGGTTTTGTTAGAGAGACCTTGAATTGGGAAAACATCACAAAATCTAGTTCAACCGTGCAGGCTATTGGGTCCTCACCTGAGTATTTGTTCACTAGTTTTGAGTCTGGTAGGAGGAATTCAAATTCAATCATGGTTTATGATCTTCAGGGGAGTTTTCGACCGGTTTTGGAGATTGATCACAATGAAATTTATGGTGCTGAACTTGATACTGCAATCCCAGCTACAAAATTGAAGTGGGTTTCGAGTTTTAACTTTTTAATGGCATCCGGGTCTCATGGTGGACCTTCTGGGGTAGTGGGTAGTATCAAATTTTGGGATGTTAGGTCTGGAAATGCAGTCTGTGAATTGAAGGAGAAGACAGATTGCTTTTCAGATGTCACGGTCTCGGACAACCTGTCTGCTATATTTAAGGTTGGTGTGAATTCAGGAGAGGTTTTTTATGCAGATTTGAGAAAACTTGGTGGTGTAAATCAATGGGCTTGTCTTGGGGACGAAAGGAAAGTGGGTATTGCGAAGAAAGAAGGTGCTGGGTGTAAGATTGAGAGCCATGGGAATCAAGTGTTTTGTAGTAAAAAAGGAGACTTAGAGTTGTGGTCTGAGGTTTTAATGGGATCAAAAAGCAGCGAAGATGGGTTTGAGGAGAGGATCTTTAGGAAGAACTTGATGGGGAGAGCAAAGGATGCTGGCGGTTGCAAGATAACCGACCTGAGTTTTGGAGGTAACAAAATGTTTGTAACCAGAAAGGATCAGCAATTTGTGGAGGTTTGGCAGAGTTCAACTAGAGGGTTTTGATCGTGAAAGATCTAGGATAGAGATTAAATTATGTACTTCGGAATATGCAGTTCTGTGTTTCCTCACTGTAAATTAGTTTGCGGTCCAATTCTTTGTAAATCAACCCCCCTGTCGAATACCAAGCATCAAATGTCTATAAAAAATGTTTGTGTAGGTCTATTAATTCGTGGAGTGGATTTATATTGTTGTGGTTCTGATTTCACAATGTCTGCTTTGATCTTGTTCTAAGTGGCATTATATTTTTGTGGCTCTGATTTCACAATGGATGCTTTGATCTTGTTCTAAGTTGCAATCAGAAATTCTCAGTGATCACCACATATAGTAGGCCTGTGATTTTATACTTCATCTTGCCTTCCATGGGCACTGAGTCTCATATGTTTTGATTGCCGGGGCCATTTATTGTTCTCAAAACATGCATATTAGAGTGAAAACTGGCAATGCCGCCAGTCGTCCTGTCATTGCAGGATCACTTCAATGTGCATGTATCGAGCAACATTGTCATGTGATGGGAGTTGCGCATTCTTCCCTGAAGTTCTGCTTGCAATACATAGATTTTACAGTATAGATGCTGATACAGTACCCAATTTTTTTCACAGGGCCCACAATCTTTAGGCTTGAAAATTTCAACTTCCTCGTATTTTCTTTCTTGGTGAATGATGAAATGAGAAGTAAGTTTTGATACACTTTCTGTTTGTTATCTAGTCTTTATGAAATTCTTTTTGGCGTTTGGTACTCCAAAAGAATAAGAAAATTGGAGTCAGGTCGGGTCCTATAGTCCAGATATGGCATCTTCTCCTTTTGCTTCCATTGGTTATACTCTTCTGATTCTCTCTGCTACATTTGTATGACTCGGTCTTGAAGTTTGGTTCTGTTGAAAATCTTTGAATAATGCAAAGAATAAACCGGCCATAACAAACGTTAGTGTCTTCAAGGGTCCCCTGCTAATGGTGATTTTGGTAGTTGCCAGTATCCTCGATCATGACAGATGGTTGATTGGATCGATTATTGTCTAAATAATTAGATGATTAGAAGAGATGAATAGGCCAAAACGAGACGTCAGAAATATTAAATTGTTGAAATTTAGCATATATCTAATAATTCAATTTAAATTCGGTTCATATAATTTATTTATTTAAATACCGTAATGTTCAAATTCGTCTCTTCTAATAGTTCAAGCTGAACTTCAACAAATATTCGACAATTTAAATTCAAGTTATTTTAGTTATTTTACAATTTTAGAGGTTAATAATTGAAATAGTCAAAATTAATACACACAATACCGTAATGTTCAAATTCCTCCATGAAAGTTGAGCCTTCTCCCGGGCATGTCCTATTTTATTTTTTTTTTTTAATAAATCATCTCAAGTGGAAAAATAAACATCACAAATTTATTTTTTATTGCAAAAACTCTTTTCGCACAGAATTGTTTATAGGAAGAATGTCCTACTACAATTAGAAGGATATGCAGTTTTGAACTTTTATTTTCCTTTTTTTTGTTTTTTATCGTATTCAAAATTATATTCTGATTAATTCAAGACATATTCTAATTATTTCAGTTTGAATGTCTATTAAAATTATTTAGGGATAGTTCTCTTAACATATCATTTTTCATACATAAATTTTGAATTCGAAATATAATTAAAAAGTTTAATCTCTCGTCCTATTAAATCAATTATTCATTAATTTTAAATTTTTATTGAATAAGAAATTTTTAGTATCACTCGAAATACCCATAAATTTCTTTATTACGACCTCAGAAGACTATGACCATAACCTATCAATCATTTACATCTAGTACATGGTGGATGGTTGTATTAACCAACGACTGATTAAAACAGACTTGGCCCAGAAAAATAAAAACAGAATTGGGTTGGAGAAAATGACCAGCCACATTTATTCTTATTTTCCATTTTTGGGGGTGGGCGTGGGGTTAATTAAAAAGGGTATTTGAAAACCAGCTTTCTCATTATTAATTTTGTTGTTTTGGCTATTGTTGCTCATAGGCCCTCTGGATATCCAGATATTTTAGAGTTTTTTCTTTTAAATAAGCAAAATTTGTGCCATAATTTGAATAATACAAAGGGGGGCGGGGGGGGCGGGGTTGAAGAATAAGGGCATTCGGCAGTCTGGATTTGGGGCCCTTTGTTGATGATCCCATGTGGCACCAGCCCCTCCAGACTGTATACATCTCATTAGTTGGTGTTTTGGTATGTGTACACATCTGAGTTGGTTTTCCTTGCTATACAAATTTAAAAGATTTATTTATTTTTTTAAAAAATACCATTTAGGATTGGAGTTTGAATTTGCAGCTTCTTAATGGACATTAAATGGGCCTTTATGTGGATGGAATATATCTTGACATTTATTTCGGCTCATTTTATATATAATAATATTCATTTCCATAGTTAGAGATGAAAAATGAAAAGAAAAAGGTAATGAGAAGTAAAAAAAAAAAAAATTACACTTTTCACTCGTTTGATAAGAAAGAAATGTTGAGAGAAAGTAAAAGTGAGATATAATTTCTCTCCCTCCCTTTTAAAAGATCATTTCTATTTCAAAGTGGACGGAGTGAAAGAAAATAAAATTTTTAGATAAATTTATGCTTGTTCTTCTTTAAAATTAACAAAATTATTCATTATTTTTTCTATTTCAATTTTGTTTAATATAAAACAATAAAATTTGATTTCTTTCATTAATTTTATTGAACAAATTATTTTTCTAATTTTACTTTTTTTAATTAATATTCTAATTTTATTTAATATAAAATAATAACGAAATAATTTAGAAAAAATAAGAAAAATATATTAAATAACTATTTTAAAAAAAATTGTATTTTAAAAAATATTTTAAATTAAAAAAAAAACTATATGGTGAGAAATATTAAAAATCTTATTTTATAAGGATGTTGTTAGGGAAATTATTGTCGAACCATAATATTTTGATAATAACAAAACATTATATGTGCTACTAATGAATTTATCAAGTGTACAGACGTTTAGAATATATAATACAAATTTATTTATAGAAAGTTTCAAAATATAGAATTGGTCAGAAAATACTATCATAGAGACTGGGTAGAAGCAAAATGGATAGAAGTAGTGAAAATGGTAGAAGCAGTCGAAAGTCAAAATTGTTTTTTCTGTTGCGATTTTATTTTATTTTCAAAACTTGATTTTGCATGATGAGTACAGATTGGGTGTTGTACTTGATCAGTAAGCCTATTTAAGTTAATGATTCAAATTCAAGTGAAATTTAATCATTTACTGAAGGTAAAACTCAAGGTTCAGAATTTGACTTCAATATTTCTGAAATTTAGGCTGATTTTTAAGAGATTTTTCGTCACATATATCTTTTGCATCTTTTAAATTTTTTGAATTTTGATTTTTCCTCGTTATAAGATTGTTATTGGATTTTGAATTCAAAAAGTTAAAGTAGTAAAAAGGGTTTTTGAAATTCCTGAATTGAAGACTGAAAATAAGGAACTGCAAAGTGTTATTCTGGAAGTTAGCTGGTTCTAAAAGTATGTTGAGAGGCAAATTTGAAACTTGCAGAGTTTTGACATAACATGAATTGAATTTTTAAGAGCAATATTCAATCCATATTCTAAAGTTTTTATAGATCAGTTTTGAGATTTGGGTTAAGAGAAAACATAACTGGAAAATAACTACTTAATCACTATTTTCTACTGTATTTCTTGCTGTGCATTGTGTACTTTTTCTTTGTAACCTTTGTTTCAGTATTTGTAAAGTTTCACAAGTTTAATGGGAGTATAAGAAATATTCTCTTGGGTTGATAAGTTAAGTGTAAGAGAGTTTGAATTGAGTGAGTATTGGACTAAGTCATTTTCAAAGGAGAATGTGCAGATTATCAATATCTCAGCATTGTACTAGTTTTGTAACTTTCATGACATAGTGGAAACTAACTATCATTGGACCATAGTTTGCTGAGTTGGAAGAATGAACATAAACATAAGGCCGAACCACTATAAATTGGCTTTGATCTCTCTATTCTTACTCTTTAAATTTATGCACTTACATTTGCATATTTTATATACTTTGGTTTAGATTTTAAGTGGAGTAAAATCTATAATTTGAAACCAACCAATTCAATCCTCATTCTTAGTTGCATAGGGACTAATAGATATAATAGTAAATAAAGTGATATTTTTTTTCACTTTTCATTTCAATCAAACAAAAAAAAGTACTATTCATTTCCTTTATTTCCATTCCTACCAAACAAAAATAAATGAAATATATTTAAAGGCCGTTTGGGATTGCTAAAAAAAAACTGCTTATAAGCACTAGGTATTTATAAGTAGATTTTTAACTTATAATCTCATTTTAGTTTTTTTAAAAAATAAATTGTTATCTATTTGGATAAATATTATTTAAAAGTAATTAATTATTTAGTAAAATGAGTGTTTATAAAGTATATAAAATATGGAAAAAATTATAATGGACATAAGATATGGTATGATAGTAATTTTTGTTAAATATAAAATGGTAAAAATATATTTTTATTGGTCAAAGTAGTTTGTTTTAGTTATATTTAAAAGCACAAAAATGGAAAAGCTTGTAAGAGAAATTTATTGCTTTTTTAGTTTATAACCATTTTTTAAACTTATAAGCATTTTCACAAATTTAATTACTAAACGATTGTAATTTTAATTTTAGATCACAAGTTAGTTTGATTAATTTATAAATAATTCCAAATAATCTTTTATTTTTATTAGGTGAAATAAATTCCCCACTTTTCCTCCCTTCCGCAAACCAAAATAAAAGGGCGTATTCATGCAATTAACATATGGTACTAAGGGATAGTGCCTCTACTTTGTATAAAAGATTTGATTATGACTATTGTTCATCAAAAGTTCACTATTCCATTTGAGCATATTTAAATTTTATTTGTCAATGAATTTTAATTCAAATGACGTCTTCTCACATATTTAATCTTAAGATTTCGAATTCAAATCTTATTATAGACAAAAAAATATATATATATTTGAAGTGACAAATAATATAAATAAATTTGAGAAAATTCATAGTACCATTGCCTTTTTTTTATATAGAATAGTACTGTAAATGATAAACAGACTCCATTTATAATAAACAAATCACTATTATAGTAAAAAATCTCAACTTATAATAAACTTTCTAATTTTAAATAAAATCATGCTAAAATCCCCGATTTATGATAATATTTACTATACAGTAAAAGTTTATCGTAAATTGAGTTTTTTTTTTTTTTTTTTTTTTTTTTATCATTATCAGAGTTTTATTTATTTTGTTTACTATTATTATACATTGTCATTAAAAAAAAAAAAAAATAGTGTACTATGAATAGTCAACAACTGAGGTTAAAGTTTGTCATTCGCACGAGGATGGAGGCTGATGGTCCTACATTATCAACTTGGCTGTTGGCCTACAATGGAGGCTCCATCCCCATCCACATATTCTCATCCGCAGAAAGAGGGTCGGTGCTTAGGAGTAGATGAGAACATGTGAGTTGAGTAGTTAGACGGTCGGTGTTTTATATGAGTATTATCTAAAAAGTAATGTGAATTCCAAGCAACAAATTAATACTAATGTCGTTGTCAATATCTTTGGTAAGATTTTTTTCTTTTTTTTAATCAGCAAAAACCATATTCAAAATTATATATATAAAAAATTGAAGAGCCTTTTAAAAAAATACATCTAAATTTCAAATTTTGGATGATTGAAAAGTGAGTTTTATTTACTTAATTAGTATAGATTTTGTTAGTAATTTAAGTGTCCCATGGGATAATTTTTAAAATTGGACTTTGCGTCCCTAGCCTAATCCAGTTTCACACCAGTTGATCCGACTAATCTAACTCGAATTAATTATTGGACCTATTAAGAGAGGAATTACCGTAATACTTGTTTTATCATTCTTAAGATTTAAATTTAGAAATTTAATTATAAAAAATTTAATATTTTGTTCACTAAACCAATAAAGAGTGGATCAATTTCAAAATACATATAATCTAGTGCCCTTGCGCGTGTGTATAATGTGTGTGTATATACGTATTCTCATTGGAAGCAAATACAAAGAAAAATGCCTAGCCAGACTCGATTTCAAAAGACTTACAAATAAATAAGAGATTGTCTCTGATGGTGTGTTCCAAAAGTTTTTAACACTCTCCACATTGGGTTTCACCACTAACAGATTTCTTATAACAAAACTTAGAGTTGGGAGGATCTCCTTCCTCACTCAACATTTACACTTTGGATCCTGTCAACGACAACTTCATATTTCTGGACAGACATAAGACATGTGATGCTCACCCTTCCTTCCACTCTAACACACTGCTTAATCAACAAGCATCCCCAGCCAACTTGTTACTTTTTTTTCCCATCCTTTTTCCGGAGTAAAATATGTATTCTTATTTATCATAAAATATTTAATTTAAATTATGAGAACGAAGTTTAGCATAAGAGTGGAGTTCTCTTTTGATGATTTCGAGATCATAGATTCGAGGTGTAGAAATATTTTTTTTATAAAAATATAAAGAAAAAACTGTATATATATACTCATTCTTTCTTTATCTCCATATTGAATCGAAAAACTCGGATGAATTATTTTATTTAATTTAAGTTATATTTAATGAACTTCTTAATCCAACTCTCCCTCTCTCATTAATAGTCCAATACCTTCTATTACAAATAAGTTGGAGTTAGTAATTTTACAAAATTAAAGAATATAGTTTAGAATTTATACGATTTCTATTATATGTCCATACAACTCTTCATTTATAGAAAGTGAAATATTTTATTTGAATTATATTTAATGTTAATTAAATTAATTCAGCATCTGTCTCGGAGTAATTCTTATTCACAAATTACTGTAACAAGTTCAGATTTGTAATTTCAGGAAAAACAAGAAATATGGGTGGCCAACCTGTGAAATGATATTGTTGTCAAATCAAAAAAAAAAAAAAAAAAAAAAGTTAGCCATTGAATTTCAGAATTGAAAACAACCGTCCAGATCTCACATGTTGCCACATGTCACACGTGTGATTGCTTGCCGGACCAAAAAGGGCTTTTAATATAGGATTAGGTATCAAAACGTCACTTACATTAAAAATAACAAATAACATTTATAATATTTTAACTTGACGGAATACACGTGAGTTGTTGCGATCATACTTCAAGATCAAAGATGGTAACGGGGACGGGAGCAGAAACATGGATGACGTGGACACCCTTCACATTAATTTAGTTTTTCTAATGTTTTATCGAATATTAAACAAATCAAATCAAGCCACATTTTGTTCTTTTTTTATATATATATAATTTTAAATCCCCCAATCAAGCGGAATTATTTTATTTTATTTTTCTGCTGATCCCAATCCGTCCCAGTAACATTTGTCTTCTTTCCCCACATTAGATAACAAAGTTTTGAGGGCTTCTTTTTTTATTTATTTTTTATTTTCAGTTATCGGGATAACGTAATTAGATTCATAGCCATCTTTATATTCTTGAATGCAGCTTAGTCACTCACTTAGTAATCGTATATAAGTCAACGATCGGCAGTCGAAGCAAGGAAATCAGAAACCTCTCTCTCCCTCTCCCTCTCTCCTTCTCTCTCCCTTAAAGTCTTGTTCCAATCCTAAATCCATGTCGGGTCTTTTCAATTAAGGTTTTTTCTGCATGGGTTTGGGTTCTTGAAGCCAGGTTGGAATATATTATCCCTCTTCACAAATAAACATTGTTCTTTTTCCAACTTTAGTCATATGGGGTTGAATTTTGCGTCCCTGAACAATTCTGAATCATGAATTTCTCCTAGTCCTTAAATTTTTGGGGCTTTTCATTTCTTTCTTGTATTTGGTCTTTTGAAATGTTATATGAGGTTTGCAAATATTTGTGTATAATCCTCAATAGTGTTCTATCCTCAGTTTCTGTTTCTTTGTTTTGTTCTTTTGAGAATTGATATTGAGTAGCCTAAATGACCATGGAAAGCACCGTAAAAGTAGTTCTGGGCTGTATTGCCTTCGCAATCTTTTGGATATTGGCTGTTTTTCCTGCCGTCCCTTTTCTGCCCATTGGGAGGACTGCAGGGTCTCTATTAGGTGCAATGCTTATGGTTGTCTTTAGAGTCATAACCCCTGAAGTTGCATATGAATCAATTGACCTTGCAATTCTAGGCCTTCTCTTTGGAACAATGGTTGTCAGCATTTATCTTGAACGCGCAGATATGTTTAAGTATTTAGGCAAATTGCTTGCCTGGAAATGTCATGGTGCAAAGGACTTGCTATGTAGAATTTGCATAATTTCTGCTATATCAAGTGCTTTCTTCACCAATGACACTAGTTGTGTTGTTTTGACGGAGTTTGTTTTGAAAGTTGCAAGGCAAAACAATGTTCCTCCTCATCCTTTTCTTATAGCTCTGGCCTCTAGTGCTAATATAGGGTCTGCTGCAACCCCAATTGGGAATCCTCAAAATTTAGTCATTGCTGTTGAGAGTGGTATTTCATTTGGTAAATTTTTGTTCGGTATGCTCCCTTCGGTAGTCATGGGTGTTGTTTGCAATGCTTTGATCCTTTTGTGTATGTATTGGAAGGTGTTGTCTGTTGAGAAGGATGTTGAAGATCCTTGTACTGAGATTATATCTGAGGAGGATGTTAGTTCACACCGGTTTTCACCGGCTACTTTGTCACATGTAACTTCTTTGAACCCTCAAGAGTTCAGTTTGGAATTGGATACTGCAAATATCCGGAGCTCCCCCAATTTGAATGGACATGCTAATCACGTAGACACTCTCAGGAGCAGAATAACATCAAGCGAGAGCGATATGCGTAGGGGCTTGAGTGGTGGGATTGAGTCTACTGGGAATTCTAGTGCCTTAAAAGAGGGTGATGATGTCACTCAAAACAGAGAGGAAGGCTTTACCTCAAGGACACTTATAAGGGTTTTGTCCAAAGGCATCATTTCGACAGCCAGTGGTTTTCCAAGTCCACATGCAGCACAGTCGGTGGAACAAACAGATGAAGCTGAAAAGGGATGGAAGGTAGTACTATGGAAAGCATCTGTTTACCTTGTTACTTTGGGAATGCTCATTGGTATGCTTGCGGGTTTAAACATGTCATGGTCAGCTCTCGGTGCAGCACTGACCCTAGTTGTCCTTGACTTTAAGGATGCTCGCCCCTGCCTGGAAAAAGTAAAGTTCGTGACAATGCAATTCATGACACTGTTGCTTATTTTAACTTCGATCCATCGTAATAACATTTGGTCCTATGCCTTTTTGAAACAGGTTTCATATTCCCTCTTGATATTCTTTTGTGGAATGTTCATCACAGTCGATGGATTTAATAAAACAGGAATTCCTACTGCTCTCTGGGATGTAATGGAGCCTTATGCTCGGATCAACAGTCTCAGCGGGGTCATAGTGCTTGCCCTTGTTATACTTGTCCTTTCCAATGTTGCTTCAAATGTGCCTACTGGTAAGTTAATCTCCTTGTGAATTAAAATCTGAACTTAATACAGCTCATGCAATCTGTCTTTGTTGCAGATAAGTACATAATTACATGATATAGAGTCCTGAATTCTTATTTAGGGATGTAATCATTCTAACCAAAATGTTTTCCTTAGTTGGCTCCTTTATCTGATGGAATATCATCAGTTGTATTAGTAGGTGTGTATTGGCTTTGCAAGATTCAAGCTAAATACGTTTAGGAAGCTTGCATTCTGAGCCCCTTCTAAATCATCTGAATGGTAATATCAGTCAACTTTTTATTGGTGACAGACTAAACCAATTCGCTGACCTAGCCTTTTTCATTCTAGGCCATTAGTAGTATCTCTTGGAAACCACTTACTGTTACCTCACTCTTCATTTGGCTTGCCAGATTACTAGTTCTTCAACGTCCATGGCAGCCTACAACTTCTTTTTACTATCCTTCCCAAATTATTTGGATGGTATATTAATTCATGGCCAGCTCACCTTGAATGGGTGATTCATTTTTCTTTGTGAGCAAGTCAACCTTACTGTCATTCTGGCTATCATAAAAAGGCGCATAGGTTTCTTTTTGGTGGTTTTTCCTGCCACCATTCTCATGGAATGATTTCGATCCAGCAACAGGAACTTAACTAGGGACTCTTTGGAAAGTTTCAATTCACAATAGTTTGTAAGATGGATAAGTTGGACATGATAAGATTTGAAACCTTGCATTAGCATCATGGTTTTGTCATGTCCAAGTTTCTAGTACTGTTCTAGTACTGAATCTTTAGGTCCGAATTCTAGGCTTATCATGAGGAGTTCATTTCCGTTCTCCCCCTTAAGCATCCAAATGAACATGTCTATACCATCTACTTCCCTTAATGGTGGTAAGAATGCTGCAACCTGTTACCTATGTTCCTTCCACTACGAACTTTCCAATGTTCCTTGACAGAGATCTGCTTCTTGTACCTTCTAACTGAGATTGTCTATTCTAGTCTATCTCTGGTACCATAAGTAACAGCCCTCCCAATCCGCAGATCACGTACTTGGGCACTGTTTTTATTTATTCTTTACTTATTATTTTTTGAAGTTACAAGAGGTCCATTAAGCCCAGTAAGGGATAAGGGGTGAAGGGTACGGAAATCCTGCATGAGATTTGAACCGGTACCACTGAACTAAACCCCGGTTCTCAACTACTTGGGCATTGACTTGATTTGTTTTAGGCTTTTCTTTTGTTCTTGATGCATAACTGTTTTGAGTTTCTTTAAGCATACAATTGACCATTAATATGAAGAATTCTTTGCTAAGATTGCCCGAGTTTCTAACAAGTTAAAACTTGATTTTGGGTTATGTAGTTCTCTTGCTTGGATCAAGAGTGGCAGCATCAGCGGCAGCCATATCGTCATCAGATGTGGAAAAAGCATGGTTTCTATTGTCTTGGGTGAGCACGGTTGGTGGAAACTTGTCTCTTGTAGGCTCAGCTGCAAATCTGATAGTGTGTGAGCAAGCTCGCGGTGCTCAATCTGTTGGCTATAATCTCTCTTTCTGGAGGCACTTGAAATTTGGATTGCCATCAACCCTCATTGTCACAGCTATTGGCTTGGCTATCATTTGCCGTTGAAGGAGGGCTCAAGGTCCTTGAAAAAAGTAGCTAGCACCCTTTTGAATTTTACAGTCCATTTTCAAGCACAATCTCTCTCTCTCTCTCTCTGTCTTTTTTTTAAAATAAAATAAAATATGTCAGTCTGGTTGATAACTTAACAACACAATCCAGATTCTTCACATGTATGCCATAACGATGTTGCATTTTGATTTTCGTTTCTTTTCATCAATGAATTTTGTTGTGTTAGTAATGGGGCAAAAACATATAAGTAAAATTTTGTAATTGTCTTTAACATTTTACTTGTATGTAGGGAGTAGTCTCTGTGATTTTTATTAATAATTATTAGCATTTTTATTAATAAAACATTTTAGTTTTTTATATATAAATAAATGTAACTTCTATTTGTAAAATTTTATATATTTTTTTTATCTTAGTTAAAAAAATAAAATTGAGATAAGGTGAGGCAAATTGAGATTTTCCAAATGAGATCTTACGACTTTCATATTTAACCAAATGTGAGAAAGATACATAAACAAAAAATTGGTATCAAAAAATAACAAAACGATATTTATACATAAAATTCTACTTATTGCTTAAAAATATTTAATATAATGTCAATAATTTAACCAACATTGGTTGGCTCTGCGAGAAGGACGCTGAGATCACTTAACCATGCACGGGTTCGACTTGTCATGGGAACGGAGTAAACTATCCTGGAAGATCTCTTCTCAAAAGAGCCTGATAGTAGGTTGACTCAGATTAGTCGGGATAAAACTCCAGATACTGGATAGTCAGAGACAAAAAAAAATAATTTAAAGAATAAATATAGTTTAAATTGAATATTTTACGGCTTTTAGCGATAACCACCGGATATAGCGGTAATTAATAGAAACATTTGAAGCCTATACAAATTAAGAAAATAAAAATCCTTTGGAAAGAAGATATCAAGATTTCTTTAAGAAGCCCATTGTTAAGAAACATTAGAAGGCCTGAGTTGTTTAATTGGACTGTCCAAATTAAGCCCGAACATGAATGTGGGCTTAAACTTAAAGAGCCCAACCCATTTTACATAAGAAGCTGCCTATGATAAGCTCGGCCGCCGACAAATATAATATCAGTTGGTCTTCAAAGAGACCGTCTAATGATCATAATTTTCTCTCTAATTCGGATTTTAAATCCTCATATAATAAAAAATATAATAACATAAGTCCATCTCTGTGTTGGGCAGAAAAGCATGAATTTTAGTATCTGGGCTCAACTAAGCTGATTAGGTTTATCACGTAGGATAAGTTTAGGAAAAGAGTTATTATTATTATTATTATCTGATTAATTCGATTTAAATATTATAAAATTCAATTTTAAGGATTGACTCTCCCGATATCTATTTTTTTATTTTTTAAACTCGAAATCAAAACATTAATTAAAAGAGTTAAAAGCTTGTTATGAAATTCACAGACCATTGATAATAAGAGTTACGTAAAATTTAGGTAAAAATTATTTTTCCTCTTTGTGAAGTTAGACCAGAGGAAAAACCTTTTCGTTTGAGAAAAATTTCCCTAATTTTCACGTCTCCTTTAAATAGAGAGGAGACCCAAAGTCATCCATAAAGGAGAGAGAAATTCAATTCCTTTTACGTTTCATATTATTTATTTATTTACTTATTTGATTTTCCTCTGCTTTTACTCTTCTCCAATTAAGGTAATATTTCCTTAACAAAAGGTAGAATTTAAAGAAATATTATTTTACCCCTCTCCTCTTGTGACACCCTACCTTAGCATTAACATTAATTTCTCGTCTAGATTTGAAGTACAATCAATCATAATTTGCGGATATAATTTACAAAATGTTCTTTTTGAAAAAAAACTAGAGAGAGAGAGAAACGCTATTATTTACATAAAAATTCTTAGATTTTTTATATTTACATAATTTTTATATTTAATGAATTATTTGCTTATTTAATTATAATTTTTATTTTTTATATTATTTTTCTTATGATTAATAATTATAAATTTAATCATTTTAGATTTTTATTATAAAATATGACTATTTTATTATTTCTATAAAAATAGTTAATATTTATATAAAAAATTTATATTTTTTTATATATTTGCATTCCTTCATGTTTCTTTTTTTTTATTTTACAAAATGTCATTTCCCTAATTTATTTTGTATTCATTTTTGTTTCTCTATTTTCATTTTCGTACAACATAGTTTTTAACAATATTTACCAACATAATGATAATGAGTATAAATATTAATTTTTTTTCTTAAAATTTTAGGGGTAATTGACCGTGTTTGAGTGAGTTCTCATCATTTAAATTCCCCCCCCAAAAAAAAAAAAGAAAAAACCCTCAATGTGGTAATGGAAATTGGTGCAAAGGATGCCAGTGTAAATAAATGCACTCCCATTCTAAATAAAAAGATTGAAGTTTATCTCTTCCATGAAAGTAAAATACATGGGAATTGAATGCACCTCTTTGATATTCTTACAGTTAAAAAAAGTCAAATGGACTCGATAAAGAAGAAGAAGAGTTTTACAGTGGTGGAAATCATCAGAACTTTCCAAAGATGGAGATCAGGGAAGAGACAGTCGACAGTCGAGAGTTGATTCCATCATCACTTCACTTATTACCAAAGGTAAGACTTTTTGGGCAATCTGAGCCGTCCAATTATAATACATTTTCGTAATGTGTGCATTTATGGTCCACCCCTTTTTTCAGGGCACCAAAGTCAAAGTCTTAGACCCTACCCTCCTCCCTTCCTTCCAACCATGTAATCGGCTCAAGCACTAAAGATGGTCATGCAATTAATTCTCACACAAAGTTCATGATTGTGTCATCGAACCAACGTTTGGTTTGCTCACTAAAAAGCTAGCATTGAGATCTCTTAACCATATTCAAATTTAATTTAATATGAAATAAAAAAAATCACATCTCAAAAGAAAATCTGATTACGGATCAATCTAGATTAATCAAAATAAAATCTTAGATACTAAACAATAATTGTATTAAAAAAAGATTGTGTCATGGAAAATAGAATTTTAAAATGTTTTTCTTTTTCTTAATTTTAAAAAAATTAATTCCACATAATTATGGAAAAAGGACCAAGTTTGAAAACCAATTCCCCCCACCCCAACCAAATAACAAAATTCTTTTTGTCCCTTTTCGATTTTAGTTTCTTAATTTCTCAAGAATTAAATACAGTACGCTGAATTGAATAACATTTGTATTGCGTACTCCTTTTAATAGGATGATCGATCAAAATCATAAATAGCCTATTGAACTTTGAACTTATATTTTTAAAAATTCCTTAAACTTTTCTTGTAGGCAATTAAGTTCAAAAGTTCCAAAGTAAAAGTTATTTACGCTTATAACTTTATGAGATATTTATGATCTTAGCATGTAATAATTAAGGCAATCAAACCATATTATATTTAGTCTTAATGAAATATGGGTCTAAAATTAGTAATTTATTTATTAAAAAAGGGTAATAAATTTGTATGGAAATCGACAACTCGCAAAATCTTGGGACCTAATTTATTTAAACTTTTTAAAATTTACTTCTATTTTATTTATAATATTTTTAATTAAAATATAATTTTTTAATAAAAATAAAATAACAATAATCAAAATTACCATTATGTTAATAATTTATTATATTAAAAATACTAACCAAATTGAGTTGAATGTAACCCTTAATTTCCACAAACCCTGTCCTCTCTCTTACTTCAAAATCAACTCATTAAAGTTCACGAGTACGGTGAGACCTCAAACCAGTGGCCTACAAGGTTTTGCCAGGAAAGTTCCCAAGGGTCATTGCCGTAAGATATTAGAAAAGGAGAGATAAGATGAAAAAAATTATCTGTTTTTAAGGATTTTTTTGACATTTTCCCAATAATCTTTCTAAAAGATATACTATATTTTATAATTATGGCTGTAACATCAATCAATTCATGTGTTTCTCTTTCTTGTATTTAATTCTAAATTGTTAATGTCCATCAACTAATGCCCCCTTCGAGTACCCATTTTCTCCTCCTGTTTTTGCTAGCCACAATTGCCTAATTTGCATTTATTGATTCTTGCTGATATTTTAAGAAAAAAAATTTTATATATAATTAAATATTATTTATTTCATAAAAGGTCTCTCTTCCCCACGTTTAATTTAATTTAAGAGTTTTTTTTTTCCTGCCATAACAATTATTTATAAATTACAAGTAAGCTAAATTTTCAGAGGGGGCAATCCCTTTGAGTTAATTTCTCTCTCTCTCTCCCTCCCTCCCTCTCTAATCTTATTCTTAATTTGCTATTTTCCTTTTTAAGGGCACCAAATCCTTTTGGCAATCTTATCGTAATTATTTCCTAGTGTGGTTTCTTTCTTCTCTTTTACAGGAAAAATGGGAAGAAATGGCAGACAAATGATTTTAATCAAACAAGAAATCCCATAATTTTCAATACATAACTCCAAATTTTTATCTGAAAATTGATCATTCTCAACAAACCCTAGAATAAATTAAGGTGGGCAGATCCCAATTTTCACTTTACTTGTGGATTATAGGTTAGAAGAATATGTGGACAATTGACCTCGATTTCGTTTTCTTAAATTCATTGGCTCACCAACCCACTATACTTTATGATATTATAAATTATTATAACAGCAAAAATCAAAATTATCATTTAAAATTTTATCACACCCAAATGGATACGAAAAGATATGAAAAAATAACATTTTATAAAAATACAGTAAACAGAAACGTAGACAAATATATAAATATAAAAAATATAAAAATTTTTATATAAATATTAATTATTTTATGAAAATAATAGAATAATCATATTTTATAATAAAAATTTAAAATTATTAAATATATAATTATTAATTATAAAATAAATAATATAAAAAATAAAAAATATTTCGAAAACGATTCAATAAGAGAAAATGTTGAGATATTTTTGTGTATCAAAGCGCTAATGTACTCTTAATAATTTTTTGTATTGTGGTATCAAATAGTTTATATTTGATTTTTATTCTTTACCTTAATCCACTCTAATATATAACACTCATAGTGGGGATAATTTGTAGGGTTGGGTCTGCCCTAATAAAACTCGTGACCTGTTCAAATTCAAAGTGTTCGAGTCAGATTAATTCGGGTTTTTATTATATCGGGTCGGGTTCGGGTTGGTAATTAAAAAATCCGAATTAATCCGACCTGCCCGAATCAATCCGAATATATTTGTAAATATATTTTAATCACGAGAATAAAAGTAGAATTAGAGTAAAAAAAATATTTTGTAAGGACTATATTTTCTTTTATTTGTATATAGAGTTCTCTTAAAAAAATTTAATTTTTTTTAATACTATAAATATAAGACTCTTTTAAAAAAAATTCTTTGATTTTTACGTAACCAAAAAAAAAATCTACTTATTATATTAACTAAAAAAAATATTTTGATATTATTTTAAATTTTTAGATAAAAAAAAAATTTAAACCTGGGTATCTGTCGGAATTTAAATAATTTGTTTGAATTAAAAAAATATAAACTCAATACTTCATATCAGATTATTAACCCTAATAATTTGTGAATTCTCGAGGGACGGGACGACTCCTCCCGAAAGTCCAGCACATGTGGGGTCCAGGAACTGAGGTTCTGACAGTATACGTGGCAGATGAGCATCAATGGAAACAGAAACAGATCCAAGATAATGATGTTAAAAATTTATAAGATATTTATTTAAATAATAATCAAAGCAGGAGATATAAAATTATAATTAAGTTAATATAAAAATATAAATAAATTATAAATATTAATTGAATTTTAAAATGTTAAGGAGATATAATTACCATCCTGAAGTCTACGTAGGTCCGCCCTTGGTGGGAAAGGTCCCGCCTGTACAGGATTGGAAAAAAACGTAACATCCATAACAGCTAATGCCCTGTTTTTTATATTTAATCTCAGGGGCATAGCCATGGCCATGGCGTAGATCTGGCGATGTGAGTGCCTTATTTATCTCAAACAAACAAAGGCACGGGCAAGCTTGGCCCACACTTGAATCCAGTTCTAAGTGGGCAAGCTAAGCTAAAGCTTGCATCCAAACGCCATAAATGCACCCCCACCACCCTGGCCCACTAAATACTTCATTTAGTAGTGATGCAACCATTTTTTTGGGTTTTATTTCGTGAGAGGAAATTAATTTAATGTCATCTAAAATGTGCATTCATATATATTAGCAAGCATAATTTAGTGATCGTAAATTCGAGCAGATTTCTCAGTAGAGCAAATTTAAATTTTAATAATTACAGTCTATTTGATGACTGCGTGTAAAGGGTTATTTTTTATTTTATTTTAGCCTGTGTTTTCATAATATATAATTTTTAAAATTATTTATTGGAGTTAAAGGAGTTATTTTCATTGGTCTCTTGCTTTTCTTTTTCTTTTTTATTTTGATAATAGGCCATAAATTATACAAACAAACAAACAAATTGATTTTTAATCTTAAATTTTGAAATCGATTATTTGAGAGATCAATATAGAAAATCAAACATAATAATATCACAAGGACTTTGTGTCACTCTGCATTAAAAAAAATGGATAATTCAGGTCAATCCATAATTTACCATCGGTATATTGCTTGATGCGTCAGATTTGGTGCAACCTTGACCATTTTTCTTTGGGGGGGCATTTTTTTTCTTTTTTTTTTGGGGGGGGGGGGGGTTTCTTTCCCCTACTAAATAAAAAGGAGTTGATCAATTGTTATATCTATATTTTGGAATTAGTCCTTTTCAACTGAACACTTTTTTTTAAAAAATATAACAAGATACAATTAAGTGGAATCAAATAAAAAAAAAAAAGATAGAACTGGAGAGACTCTATCACTTGAATTGTATATCTAAGACTCAACTGAACTATAATACAACAGCGTACTCTTAGTCGTGGTTGGATTGCTTTAAATGCAAGGAAGGTATGCACGATTGTCACTCTTCCCTTTGCATTCAATGAAATTAGGGGTCTTTTTATCATAATAATGCACCCAAATACCATCAAGAGTTCCTCTAAATTGAACAGAGAACAAAAACCCATAATAATTTGAAAAATGGATTTACGTATTATAAGGTGTAGAGATTTTAAATCTTATTACATAGGCGTTGGTAAATGAGTAATTTAGAAATTAGAAATGCTGATTGAACAAGCCGCTTTTATTACCCTCTTCAAATGCTATCAAAATTATTGTAACTAATATATCATTCAATCATTCACCGTAGCATTATATGCAATTTCTTTTAATTTCTTTTTCACTCACTTCCAATCAAAATAATAGCCCAATGGTCATTTCCTTTTTCCTTTTCTTTTAAAGAAACATGCAAAATTATATCGTCTATAAACCTTTTAGAGAACACATGTATAATATGATCATTTTAACTTCAAAATGTTTTATAAAATTAATGAGGTGAAAAAACCTGGTCAATTAAAGTCAGAATGTACCACGTGATGCCCTCGTGAAGCGCTAGTTGGGCCTCGTGGTGACCGAAAGGGCCACGGCTCATGGTGCAATTAGTGCGTCCGCGTCGGCAATCCCACCTTCTACCGCTAGCGCAAGAGGCCTGCCAAAGATGGAAGAAAGAGAAACAACAACCCATCATAAAAACGACGTCGTCTCAATTGTAGAAAATGCAAAACGTCGTCGTTTTACAGCAAGAACGAAGTGGTTGAAAATGATAAAATCATGGCCTAGCCCAAATAATACTAAGAATAAAGGGAAAAAAAAAGGAGGAGAGAAACTATAAATGTTGGTGTTGGTGGGTCGCTCACCCAACCCTAACCGGTCACATGATAATCTCTTCCCCAATTTTCAATTTTCAATTTTCAAATAGTTAAAAATACAGTTCCTATCTATAGTAGCATTAGCAATAGCTAGCATTACTAAATAAAAATAACCCATAAAAAGAAAAAAAATTAAAAATGAAATGTCTTACACATGCAATGCGCACACACCTACGTAACACCTCTTGCTTCAGTTAGTATATATAATAATTAATAACATATCTTTTTTTACAAATTTAAATGTTTAAAGTGAATGATTGTTTTACAAAATGTAAAAATGATATCGTGAGAAAATTATATTATAAAATAATAATAATTTTTTCACTAACTTTAAACTTTTTGAAACAGATTATTCTTTTTGCTTATAATTTTATAATTTCTTTATACAATAATTGCATTACATTAATAAAATATTAAGTTTGTAAAGGGTACCCCAAACATCGTGGCTCCTCTTTCACTCGTCTCATATGATATGTATATATATTATATGGGTATGCTTTTAGTGTTTCTTCTTTCTCTCAACTAATTTCATTTACTGTCGCGCCCCTTCATTGAATGTCAGAATTTAAGGAGAGGAGCCTCTTTCCTGCAAAATTAGGTGAGCCCCCTTTCCTAGAGACCAAGGTTATCATCGATATTAAGACAACAAAGAAAAAGGGTCACACTTGGTCTCACTGATTGGCATGTCAAGAGACTTGTCTAAAGTCCGGTTTTTTAGCCCGACTCTACCCTGGATTATGGTTGCTTAACCTTTTAATTCTTCCAACGGCATCTGATGGCATTTATTGGGTTGTGTTTTCCAGTTCTTCATCCTCCTCCTCTCTCTCTCCTCTCCTCCACTTCACGATCAGATACCACCTATTTGCTTTATTAATTCATGATCTTAAACATTTTTATTTTATTTTTAGTTTCATTTTCAACAACAGTCCATCCTCCATTTATTGCCTCCTTCCTACCCTCTATATAACTCTCTTTTCTTTCCCCTTTCTTTGTCACCCACCTCACCTCACCCCACTCTCATCTCTCTCTTATCATAAACCCACCTCCAAAATCTTCTTTCTTCTCCCTTCCTTTTAGATAGTCATCAGATCAAAGAGTGCCAACATTTTTTTTTTGTCCACAACAAGACACTGCGGAGATATTTTGGATCTGGGTTTCTTTTTTCTCTTTTTGGGAGTTCACGTTTTGGAAAAGCTGAGGTTACAAGTCTCATCATCATCGGAAACGTCAAACTCACGCCTACATTGTGTTAACTGTTGTTGTTGATCAGGTAAAACTCACACAAAACTGTTCAAACGTTGTTGTTTGGTTTCCGGTTTTGCTTTAAAACCGGGGTGGTTTTCTCTGTGTATGTGTGTGTGGGTGGGGGTGGGGAGGTTGGTTTGTGTAAGGGTAAGAGTTTGGTTCAGCTAGCACAGAAAAATTTAAGTCTGTGGTGGGGTCTTGCCACATCATCAATGGACATATCAACCCTACTGTTGCTGGTTTCTCTCATTACTGCATATTTACTATGGTTTGGCTCGATCAAACGGTCACTAAAGGGTCCACGTGTCTGGCCATTATTCGGGAGCTTGCCGGGTCTGATTGAGAACGCCGATCGCATGCATGACTGGATCGCTGAGAATCTCCAGGCGTGTGGCGGCACGTACCAGACTTGCACGTGCCCCATCCCCTTCTTGGCGCGAAAGCAGGGTCTCGTGACTGTCACGTGCGACCCGCAGAACCTCGAGCACATCTTGAAGACCCGGTTCGATAATTACCCGAAAGGGCCCACTTGGCAAGCTGTTTTCCATGATTTGTTGGGTCAAGGTATCTTCAATTCCGATGGAGACACGTGGCTGTTCCAGCGTAAGACTGCCGCACTTGAATTCACCACCCGGACTCTCCGCCAAGCCATGGCACGATGGGTCAGCCGAGCCATTAAGAACCGGTTCTGCCCCATTTTGAAAGCAGCTCAAGTTGAAGCAATGCCCGTTGATTTGCAAGATCTGCTCCTTCGGCTCACTTTTGACAACATATGCGGCTTGGCTTTTGGGAAAGATCCTAGGACTCTCTCTCCCGGACTCCCTGAAAACGGCTTCGCCACGGCTTTTGATCGAGCCACTGAAGCCTCCTTGCAACGATTCATTCTCCCCGAGATCATATGGAAGCTGAAGAAATGGCTTCGGCTCGGAATGGAAGTCGGCCTGACGGAGAGCTTACAACACGTGGACGAGTACATGTCCAACGTCATCAAGACGCGTAAGCACGAGCTGCTGAATCAGCAATCCACAAACCTCCACGACGACTTGCTCTCCCGCTTCATGAAGAAAAAGGAGTCCTACTCGGACTCCTTCCTCCAGCACGTGGTACTCAATTTCATCCTAGCAGGACGTGACACGTCATCGGTTGCCCTCAGCTGGTTTTTCCTGTCGGTCATCCAGAATCCACATGTTGAATCCAAAATCCTCCACGAGATCTGCTCCGTCCTGATCGAAACCCGTGGAAATGACAACTCCAAGTGGTTCGATGAGCCGTTGGTCTTTGACGAGGTTGACCGTTTAGTCTACCTCAAAGCTGCTCTAACCGAAACTCTCCGCCTCTACCCTTCGGTTCCAGAAGATTCCAAACACGTCATTGCTGACGACACATTGCCAGATGGCACGTTCGTGCCCGCGGGTTCAGCCATAACGTATTCGATCTACTCGACCGGTCGAATGAAATTCATATGGGGAGAAAACTGCATGGAATTCAAACCGGAAAGGTGGTTATCACCGGACGGGAAAAAATTCGAACCCCAGGATTCGTTCCGGTTCGTGGCGTTTAATGCGGGTCCAAGAATCTGTCTTGGAAAGGACTTGGCTTACTTGCAAATGAAGTCGATCGCGGCGGCGGTTCTGCTCCGCCATCGCCTAACTGTTGCCGCCGGCCACCGTATCGAGCAGAAGATGTCCCTCACGCTTTTCATGAAGTATGGTCTCAAGGTCAACGTCCATGCAAGAGACTTGTCTCCCATTTTGGCCTCCATTCAGGCACCGGCTCAAACTCAAGGAGTGTCACATGAGGAGTCACGTGCAAGCGATGCCGCTGCTGTGGTTAAAGACTCTTGCTGTAACGGTAATGTTAACTGTCAGATGGCGGTTGCTGGGGTTGCTTAGGTGATGATTTTATGTGATTCTCTCTCTCTCTTTTTGGATTATTATCATTTGGTTCATGTGAATATGCATTATATTATTAAAGAAAAAGGGAGCTCAAAAGGAAGGGGAAAAAAAAGGGTAGCTTCGAAGGGGTTGATTTTTATGAAGGGATTTATCATCATCACGAGATTGTAATTGATTGGTTAATTTATTTGTGGGGATTTTGGTCGGTGGTGATGTCGGTCGCTATAGAATCATAATTTGATTATGATGTTAGCATTTTTCTCATCATAAATGTGATTAATTAGCATAAGAAAAAGCTTTTTTTTTTAAAAAAAAAAATTATATTTATATATAGAAGAAGTCACCTAATTTATGCCTTTCTTGGTTTTTTTTTTTTTTTTTTCATTTTTTTTTGGGGGGGTGGGTTTTAAAACCTTAGCATAATAATAGTGGTTGATTGCATGAACAAAGTCTTTTTGATTGTCAATGACCCATCTTCTTATGATTGTCTGATTGATGTAGCAACTAGAGTACTTTAAACTTGGTTATCCATCCATAAGTGTGTGTCAATTGCTTTCTAACTCTGTCCCTTTCTCACATTTCGTGCAAGCAAATGTTGTTATCTTTCATATAATTAAATAATTGGAGTCGTGTCCAAATCCTAATCAATTTAAATTATCGAAAATGATGTGAATAGGTCTCTGTCTTTAGTGTGGAGAAGACCTAGCCTAGGCAAGATCGATGCCCATAGTTTCTTTTTCTGAGTCATTGTCCTTGGATGTATTGTGCATGGACAACACCTTGGGTCGGAATTTAAGTTGCACCCTATCGTTTCTCTAGAACCAGAAAGTGAATCTCGTACCATTTTAAGCCTTCTCTCTCTCTCTCGTGATATTTTTTCCTTTTTCTTCTCTCAACTATTAGCCGAAATAGGCAATTATTGCATTAACTTTCTCGAAATAATATTCAAGTTTTTTTTTTCCCCCAATTATGAAAGATAAAATTTCCATCAGAATTATCGCCCAAAAGACGAATCTATCACTAGAAATGTTAGACTGCAATAATTATTCTAGTGATATCAAATTCATATAGGTTATTATAAATGAAGTTGAACCCCATAATTATTCAGATATAAAATATTAATATCGTTTGTTATTAGACTATCGCATGTGTAATGGATTTCAGAAGGTATGTAGTTTAGCAGTTAATGTATTTAATTTTTTTTTTCTTTTTAAAGTGAACCAATTTGAATTATAGTGAGAATTCTGATTTATCCAATAGTTATATGAAAGAAATTATTTCTATCGTATGGTTCTAATAAAAAATATAGAAATAATATTCATAGTGTTGGAAGAGTGTTTCACCGTAAAGATTAGGATGCACCCTAGTCATGATGAATTTATACAATAAAAATGAATACATTGGAAAAAAGATGACAAGCTGGATAGCAACTTCCGTGGGTTCAAGTATTATTCTTACTAGCCAATTATTATTTATGAACATACAGATTATATTATAACCTATGCTCCTTTCACCTTATTAGAAAAACTCTAATAAAATAAATGGTTAACACAATAAAAACACTTCAAAGTTTGGTTTCATAGAGTGATTTTTTTTTTAATTTTTTTTTAAGAATATTCTTTTGTTCCAGGTTAATTCATTTTTCCCCTGAAAGTAGATGAAACAAGTTAATTTAGGGTTATTCTTCCAAAAAAGAAAAGACAGTCAAAGGAATAAACAAGTGAAGCCGATCCCAAAAGGACAGTTTAGGATTGCAGCTTGCTAAATGAAGCTGGGAAGCTGGGAAGGGACAGCTGTTGTGTAACAAAAAAAACTAAAAATTCCATATTTGAATCGTTGTGTAACCCTAAAAAAAAAAAGTGAAGCTGGGAAGGGACAGCTGTTAAGGATTGCAGCTTGCTATATATCACACTCCCAAGTATTGTTATTTACATAAGAACAATGATTTCATCTCTCACCAAGTTTCCGGACGAGGACAGCTTTCTTCAAAAGCAAATAATTACAGAATTAACTCGTCAACTCCATGCTGAAATCCCATAGTTTCTTTGCCATTTCTGGGTCATTTGCCATGGAGCTCGGCTTGGCAATATTACAATCTGAAAAGTATTCACCACTCACACCTTTAACTTGTGGATTCAGTGCCACATAGCATGTAGTTGCCGCTCCCTATATTCATGTTATTTGAGATAGGTTAAAGGAAGAAAAAAGATTACAAAGAAAGCAGACAACTTGAGCATGTTTTAAGGAAAATCAGAATTACCTGCGGGATACTTTTGAGGAAAAGTTTCCCAACTGAATTAACCACGGCTGCACAACAACAAGAAAGAAATTAAGAGCCGTAAACATACACAAAGACAAGTGCCTGTTACAAATTTGCAAGTCATATAATTATATAAAATTATTCAATATTCTCTGATGCAACTAGGAATGCCTATGTAGTCATCGCAGACCCTCTTAAGAGACTGCCCTCTTGTAGACATGCAACTTCCTAGCCCTCTTAACCTCAAATATGTTTTTCTTTAATTTTTTTCCCAATATCATACTGGCCTGTTGGAGATTATTTACCGATTATATACAGAAGGACATATGCAAAATGAACAATTTTCCAATCATGGCCTAGTAATAGGATGTAAAAATCAACTCGAACTAGCATATTCCTGTGATCGTTGATCCAAAAACCTGAGCAGCATATCTTGTTCAGTTATGAAAATAGAAGTTATGCCATCTTAAAACTCTTCTTAGACAATATGGATCAGGAAATTTACCATGAAGAAAGCCGTGGTAACGTGACAGGTTGGTGGCAATACCTCCGGGATGAAGAGCATTTGCAGTTATATCAACCCCTTCTTCCTGTATAAGTAAAGAACTTCATGTGCCAAATTCGATTGCAAATAACATTCCAAGGTATGGCCAGAAAAATAAAAAATAGGAGGAAAAAAAAAATGGGGCAGGTCATAGATATGACTACAAGACTGAAGGATTGTCAAGTTGTAGCTATTATTACACGGAGAATAAAGTGAAGTCCCCAAGGAGAAATACAACCAATTGAGATATTATTAACAAAACCTTTATCATGTCGTGCATGGCAAATTCATCTCGATCTGCTATTACTTGATATCCTATTACTAGCATCTTCATTCTATAACTAAAATTAGCCAACTTATAAGATTAGTTAAGTCACAATTCTGTAATCAGAAAAAAGCTCAAAAATCATCAAAGAAACTTACATAAAGCAATAAACAAAAAAGAATAGAATTTCGGATAGGCATAATTTCATCAAGGTCTTTGGTCAAACATGCATGGACTAGTTAAGAGAAAAGGAGATGGGGGAAAAGGGCATTTGGACTCAATAATGAACATCTATATTTCTTCCAAGTGAAATGCTTAATTTAAATTAGCATATTCCATTTTAGGAAAATGCTGATCAATTTTGTACTTCTGAGTAATAGTTCCACTTGTAATTAATTAATTTAAATTTAAACTTTGCATCAACTGCTAATGCTGATATTGTTATGTGAACAAGTGAAACATTAAAGATACAAAATAAAGATATTAATTAGCATTATTTTTTCTTCTTATGCAAATAACCTTTACCAACAACCAATTATCCAATAATGACTGCTTAATCATAGAAGAGAGACATATACAGTACCTTGAGATGTCGAGCAAGCTCTTTGGCATGCAATATATTAGACAGCTTTGACTGTCCATAAGCATAAATACTGTTGTAACTGTGATCACCAAAAGACGACATCAACAGAAAAGGATATTTGTTATTCAAACCATATATATATAAGCTACACAAAAATAGTCATCATTTTTCAAATTGTTACGAGCATACTTTACCTAGATTCATCATTAATCTTGTCGAAACGAATTCCCTCATGATAGATGAACTGGTGGCCAATTCATGAGAGGTTTACTATCCTACCTTCTTTCTTGCTTTCCAGTACTGTTTTCTTCATAGTATCCAACAACAGGTTTGTCAAAAGAAAATGACCTGAGAACAGTGAAATGGTATTTACACCATATAAGCACATTCAGAACAACTATGAACAAAACATAGCATCACTAGAGAAATAATTCCAGTTCCAGGCATTATAGACTACCCCATGTATGAAAGAAAGCAAAAAGGAAGAAAGATAAGGCTGTAAGCCACCTACACAAAAAGGAATTTTGTGACGTAAGGAGCACAGAGTTATCTCTTTCTTGGATCTTTCGTAACAAAATCACATTAAGATTCATTTAAAAAAGAAAAGAAAAATATCCTGATTTTATAATGCTTCAAGAAATTCTTTTGGTGTATTTTATTTTTTGGATTTTCATTAGAAGTGTTCTCGTCAGCATGATAACAGACAATGAAACAAAGACTACCCTCTCAAGCTCATGGCTAGACATAATTTGAAGGAATTTTGTGCTCAAACCTTCAATTGAGGGAAATAACTGATACATAAATTTAAAAGGGCAATGAAAAAGCCCATAAGAAAAGGAAAACTTTACATTCTAAATAAAACTACCTATATGGTTTGTGGCAAATTGCATTTCAATCTTGTCCTGCGAAAGCATAAAAGGACATGCCATAATTCCTGCATTATTACTTCCAAAAAGAAGACAACATTTAAGTCCAGAAAGTAGTAAAATTATGAAAGAAATAGTTTCACAGCACAAATTTAAGTAGCCAATCATCTGTACATTTCCTAGTATACGAGGTAATAGATGCCCTAAAGGAGAAAAGGCATTAAAACAACAATTAAGGGCAAAAATGCTTCTTTATGAGTGTGAACAAGTGTACAAGCATGCATAAAGAGCAAGCAGCGGTGTGAGAAGGATGGACAAAGAAGAGAGTTATTCCTAAATTGTTCTTACATGAGAATGTTTAAGGGAAGACTGGACGAGCTATATTTGGATGCAAATTTACGGACTGATGCCATTGAGCTGAGATCTAATTCCATAACATCAACTCTGGCAGTTGGTATTTCCTTGATTATTGATTCTTTGACTCTCTCCCCAGCATCAACATTCCTCACTGCCATAACTACATGGACACCATGCAGGGCAAGAACCCTAGCTGTTTCCGTGCCAATACCACTTGATGCCCCTGAAATCAGGCACAAGACATGCCAAAAGTACAATTTAGTTAATAAACAATAAAAGAAATTAGGTTTGCAGCAAAATTTTGTAATCACTCCCTATTTAACAGACTTATTCATTTTGCACCAAAACCTTAAATACATATCTGATAAAGGGATGCAGAGAAATGAAGAAGCAAATAATTATGCCTAGATTACACTTACAGTTTACAGATAATCAGAGGTCAGTGAACAACAGGAATAAAAGATGTACGATAGAAACTTCAGTGATAATTTTGAGGGGAGAAGGAAAAAAATCCTAGGCTTTAACCATATGCCCCTACATGGAAAGGGTATAACGACAAAAGGACCAGAAATAAACATTTTGTCACTCGCCATAACACTTAACGGCTGCCACGATACTATAACCTCACAAGTATGAACCTAACCCAAAACAACCTCTATGAACCGACTACGTAAAAATCAAATTATGTCATTCCGTTTTTAGTTTTCCTTTCTTTAGTATTACCCACAATCTCCTAAGATCACGTATATGATGGGCCCTACCGACCTTGCAATCTCATACTATGAAGAATTTCCACACATAGTAGTTAATAAAGACCTAACAAATGACCAAAATCTAGATGACAAGCAATTTTAGGTTAATCAATTTCATAGGGAACATAGTAAGACTCTTTAATTGTTGGAGTTCTCATAAACTGTTCCCAAAGCAGGCAGATTTGTAGGCATGAACTTGAGAAAGAAACGCATCAACCACCCATTTTTAACCAAATTGGAATCCCAGCAAAACCCATTCTTGCAAAACCCTTGTAACCGATCAAAACTCCACCAACATAGCGCAGAGAGTGATCAAACGAATTTTTCAAGAAAATCTATTCAACCCGGATGCAGAAATCGACGAGGAACAAAATATTTACTAAAAGTCAAAACATAATCACAGAGAGAGAGAGAGAGGACCTGTGACAATTGCAGTGAGATCAGAGGCATCAATGCCTTGAGTAACTTCCTCTGCAGTAGAAGAGCCTGAAAAACCAGAAGGCCCTTTTTTGCGGAAAGGCCACATGGTTTATCAGATTTTTCACAAAACCCAGAAGAGATTGGAGGTCAATCAGAATCAGAATGAGGTTTTATCAAATGGGTCAATTTGTGTAGAATATTGAAGAAGACGTTGAGCAGGTGATTTCTTGGGGAAGCGTAAAGAGCGGAAACACCAATTTAACATTGACCTGATCCGCCCAAAAAATACATTAAAATGTCCTGCGGTTTTCCCCTTACGCCACCATTTTTTTTTAATCGAAAAAACTTTAATTCATTATTAATTTCAATCAAATTGAAAATAGAAAGTTTGAACTTGTTTACCCCATTCGTATCAAGTTCATAAAGTTCAACAAAATCGACTTTTTAGTATTAAACTCCATATGATCAAGATAAGAATTGACAAATTCTCTCTCTTGGTTATAAAAAGAGAAGTGAAAACAACATTCTTTCTCCATGTTCCAAAATGTGTTATTTTGTCTAATTTTTACTAAATAATAAATCCGTTAATTACTAAGAATTTATGTTAGTGAATTTGTCTAATTTTATTTTCATTTTAAATATTTATTTAAAATATATAATTTGTTTGTTAAAGAAACTTGAAATATGCAAAAAATTATCGGATGGTACTCTTTTAGAGGAGAATCCGACGCTCAAGTAAAAAAAAGTAATTTTTAAAAAGATAAACAGACAGAGAGGAAGGGAGAACAGATCTCTCTGTGACTTTTGTGTATTATATGTCAAGTGTAGAGAACTTACCTAATTTGATGTATCGAAAATTTTTATATGATATTCATATGATTTCGGGATATTACAACCCTAGTTTTCTTATGAGGTGATCAAAGGATTTCGGATCTTGAGTGTCAAAAAATTGAAGTTGTTATTATCATTTAGGAAATTATATTATACTGAGAGATTTTTTCTCTTATCGATTAGATTCTAAACAGTTTTTTTCCTTATCTGGAAGACACGTTACGTGCTAGAATAAGAAACTTAGTCAAGATAAGATTCAGTTGAGTGTTACTAATTGGAAATAAAAGTGTTCGATTCCTTTAGTATTCGGTAGTCATTGATCGGATGAAAGGGGTAGACATTCGGTTTTTTATGAGTTGATCGCGCTGTCCAGATTGATATGTTCATGGTTCGGACGGATTAGGCCCTTTAGGGCTATGAGTGTCTTATCGGATTTCGGACACCCGAATATCATACAAATTGATATCTGGATCATATCTTATCATTGTTAATAACTGTACATATTTAATTTATAGAATTAAAAAAAAAAAATTAAATTTTTAAACCTACTTTTTGAATAGACATGAAAGATGAAAAAAATGATTTTTTTTTTCCCTTTGTCATCACATATATATATATATATATATATATATATTATATTTATCGGCGTGTATTTTTTTTAATATAATAAAATATAATCAGACACATGTATTTTTTTTAATATAATAAAATATAATCAGACAAATTAGAGAAGAGGACCTGTTTTATTCCTTGATCCTGCATCCTAAACCAAAGCACTTACCACGACTGACGATTTGATCATGGTGACAGGTCAACCAATACGCTAGATCCTTTTAAAAAGTACTCATCATATAGCTAGGGTGTACAGGCAAAAGAGAACACTCTTTCAAAGCGGACAATTGATCGATAGCCTAATCCAATAATGTCATTGCCATTTTCTTCATCTTTATTTGTTGACTTGGATTATATCCATCCATGCCATTTTGGATGTTTTGTCACCAAAGGACTCCACATTAACTTTGGGGACCAGTAATTAAAAGTAATAGCCGTCTTGAAAGGAAAAACAGTATAGTGATTACATCTACCCTTCCAATCACAAAATTCGGGATTCAAATCTTATTATTAAAAAAAAAAAGTAATTAAAAGTAATAGCCTTCACATTTTTGTCAAAAGATAAGATAAATGCAAGTCTCACTGCTAGCAAAAATACTCATTTATTTTGGATCTCAATCTAGCAGTTTCACTTACATAACAGCATAAACAGTATCGTCATCCAAAAAAGTATCAAGGATCTCTGGTCTCTCAAAAGTTTCAGGACAAAGGTAACTTTCTTTGAAGGGGAAAAAAAAAGACTGGCAGAATTAACCGGTCAACTCCATGCTGAAATCCCATAGTTTCTTTGCCAATTCTGCATCATTTCCCATAGCACTCGGCTTCGCAATATTACTATCTGAAAAGTATTCACCACTCACACCTTTAACTTGCGGATTCAATGCCACATAGCATGTTGTTGCTGCTCCCTACGTTCATGTTACATGAAATGCTTAGTTTGAAGGAAGAAAAAGGATTGCCATCAAAGTGACAAAAAAGTCCTTTTAGAGGACCATGCTTACAGGAACAACTTGAACATGTGGGAAAATCAAAATTACCTGTGGGATACTTTGGAGCACGAATTTCCCAACCGTATTAGCCATGACTGCACAACAACAGCAACAAAGAAATAAGAGCACTAACAATATAACAACTCTTTCCTCGAACATATGCAAAAACAAATGCTTACTTCTATTTTGTTGGTTAATTCAATGTTTGGCAACACAATTTTATTAGAAAACTTATCAGGTATGCCTTAGTAGTCATCTCAGGCACTCCACTCCTATAAACTAGCAAACTTCAAGCCACCAAGCCTCCAATAACTTCATTCTTTATTTTTTATCTTTTAGTAGTCTTAGGAGTTCTTTGTATCGAGATGAGACTGAGGGTCATTTCAAACATGAACAGTATCTCAATCACAGCAATCTGTAGGAAATATTTGTTTCAATGAAAATGTAACTGAACCAGTTTATTTTTTTTCCCATTATCAATGATCCAAAAACTTGAGGAGCATCCATCCTGAACAGCTATGAACATGGAAATTATATCATCTTAAAACTCTTCCAAAACGATATGAGCCAGGAATTTTACCAGCAAGGAAGCTGCTGTAACGCGTCAGGTTGGTCCCAATAGCTCCAGGGTAAAGAGCATTTGCAGTTATTTCGACCCCTTCTTCCTGTAAAAGTAAAGAACATCAAATGCCAAATTGGATTGCAATAACATTGCCAGGTCTAGCAATAGAAACACGAAAAAGGGGCAGGTCATAGATTGGACCACACTACTATAGTTCAGCATACAGTGATCTCCTCAAGTTGAAATACCACCAAACAAACAATTACATATGAAAGCCTCCTGTTTCATGTCATACATGGCAAAGTTATTTTGATCTGCTATTTCTAGATATCCTTTCATTCTCTGCTAGCATGTTCATTACATAAATAATTTAACCCAACTTACATGGAGTGATACATATAAAGATTAATTTCTAATTGAAAAAGGGTTAAAACTGATCAAATTCAAGACTTGCATAAAGAAATAAGCATTGCAATGAATAAAAATTTGCATTAGCATAAATTATAGAGATCTTTGGTCAAACAAGCATAGACTGTTTGAAAGGAGTGGAGATGTGGGCAAAAGCCATGTGGACTTGAAAGTGAACATTTATATTTCTTCCATCTATAATGCTTATTGCATCAAAGTTGATCCTATTTCGTGTTAGGAAAATGCCAATATGTTTGTACTCCCGAGTTGTTATTCTGATGGTTAATCAATTAATTTAAAACTAAACTTGGTCCCCGGTGCCGCCTGATTTTGATGCATGCAGATGAAACGCCAACAAATAGAAAATAAGGATATTTACTAGAATCATACTTTGTTTATGCAGAAAAGCAATACCAAAAACCACTCTGGTTCAACTAGGATGCTCTAATATAGATGTTGCTATGAGAAAATTTACGAAGTAGCACTACTGAGAGAAGAGAGACATGTTCATCAATCATAGAGATTGGTATGAGATAAAATTTACAAAGTAGTGCTATCGACAGAAGAGAGACATATTAAATACCTTGAGACGTCGTGTAAGCTCTTTTGCATGCAATATATTAGATAGTTTTGACTGTCCATAAGCAAAGAGACTGTTGTAACTGTCATTGCAAAATGATAACAGCATTAAAAGATTATTGAAACCATACAGAAAGAAAGCAAGTATACAAGATTAACCAGTAATCACAGAACATTGTCAAGTTGTTGAAGTAGTCACACCTAGATTTATCATTAATCTTGTCAAACCGAACCCCTTCTCTATAGCATAACTGGTGGCCCATTGATGAGAGGTTTACTATCCTACCCTCTTTCTTGCTTTCAAGTGCTGTCTTCTTCATAGTATCTAACAACAGATTTGTCAAGAGAAAATGACCTGCATGACAAAAAGGTATTTACACCATATAAGCACATTCAGAACAAACAGGACCATGAATACGAACAAAATGTAGCACCACAGGAGAACTAATTCCTGGCATTATTGACGGCCCCATTGAAAGAGGCAGAAAAAGAAGAAAGAAAAGTTGTAAACCACCTCCATAAAAGGGAATTTTGTAATGTAAAGAGAAGTGTAATATTTATTTTGGATCTTTTAGATCAAGACCGCTTAAAGAACCATCTACAACAGAACAGAAAAACATTGGATGGAAATCCATTTTAGTGTTACTTAATGGATTATCAATTTACTAGAAGTGTTATTGTGAGCAATATAATAGACAACGCAACAAAGACTAGCTTCTCAAGCTCACATTTTTTTGACATAATTTGGAGGAACTCTGTGCCCAAGCTTTCAAAAGTGGGAAGCAACTGATAGATTATTTGGGGATCAAAGAACTGGTTCATGCCATTAATAGGTTAGGTCCAACATTAAATATAACATACTTTATCATTTAAAAATTCAACTATAAAGCCCATACAAAAAGAAGCATTATGCAATCTAAATAACGTTACCTATATGGTTTGTAGCAAATTGCAATTCAATCTTGTCCTGTGAAAGCATGAAAGGGCATAACATAATTCCTGCATTATTACTTCCAAGAAGAAGACAAAATCTAAGTACAGAAATAGCTATGAAAGAAGCAGCTATTCATCAATGAAATTCCTAATCTATATCATGTAGCGCATGCCCTAAAGGAGAAATGGCATCAAAATGGCAGTTAAGGCACCAAACCGTTACTGCATGGGTATAGGCGGGTAGGAGTACACATAAAGCCAGAAATGGGTGACTATGAAGAAGAGAGTTATGACAATTGTCATTACATGAGAAGGTGTAAGGGAAGACCAGACGAATTATATTCAGATGCAAATTTACGAACTGATGCCACTGAGCTGAGATCTAACTCCATAACATCAACTTTGGCAGTTGGTGTTTCCTTAAGTATTGATTCTTTGACTTTCTGACCAGCATCAACATTCCTCACTGCCATAACTACATGAGCACCACGCAGGGCAAGAACTCGAGCTGTTTCCGTGCCTATTCCACTTGATGCCCCTAAAATTACAACGTGTGTAAGCACTAGACATGCCAAAAAGAACAGTTTAATTCTAATTATTCCCTAGAAACATGCTACTACTTACTTGCACCAAAATAACAAACATATATTTGAAGTTGCAGTTCACTACATGGTAAAGTGACGGAGTATACGAGGAAGAAAGTAAAGATATTGTTATGATGGTGGACCGACTAGAATAAAGGACACCGCTTTGAATGAGGCAAAAGACCAGTAACAAACATTATATAATTCATCGCAAGCCTGAATTTTCTACCAAAGTTTATATACAAGTAAGACCCTGACTCAACAATCATTCTGAATTTTTCTCTTGGCTCAACAACATGCCAATTTTAGTTCTTTTACTATTAACACCCATAATATTACCAAGTTTCAAGAACGTGCATTTGATGGGCCCCATGAACCTTGTGAACCATTTTAGAAGATGATAAAGCACTTCAAATAAACGAGCCTGGTGACAACCTATTAAAGATCTACAAATTCCCCAAAAAACAGGAAGCCTAGCGTGGTGAATGATCAGACGCATATTTCAGGAAAATCTCAGTGGCCAAGATACAGAAATTGATTAAAAGGAAAAAAGACAAATACATACTAAAACTCAAACATAATAATTTTTTCAAAAAAAACAGGAACCGTATACACAATTACGGCAAAACTAAGGAGTACTCATTAATCAAACACCCATTTGTATTAAGAAAACTAAAGCCCTAGGAGAAATATTCCACAAACCCCACCTAACCCGTCACGCATAACTCCTCTAAACATAGCGTAGAGAGTGATCAGATTAAAACTAAAAAAAAAGACAGGATTTATACTAAACGTCAAACATAATGCATAATCCACATGTGATTCATTTCTCTCAAACATTTTGCGTGGCTTACAACATATCGCAAGACCCAAATAAGAGTTGAAAGCAACAAATTGAGAAATCAAGAATCTGACACAGAGAGAGAGAGAGGAGACCTGTGACAATTGCAGTGAGACCGGAGGCATCGATGCCTTGAGTAACTTCTTCTGCAGTAGAAGAGGAAGAAAACCCAGAAGGCCCTTTTCTACTAAAAAGCCACATTCTTTATCAGATCGTTCACAAAATCCCAAATGAGAGAAAATTGATGTGAAAAAACAAGGGAATGAGGTGTTTTTAAACGGGTGTGGGCAGTGGAGAAATAGAAACCTGAGATTTCTTGGCCAGTGGGAAAAGGTGCACAATATAAGACAAATCAACAGGTCCAATGACAATAATTTTTTTTTTGGGTTTTATATTATAAATTATTTATATAATATTTATTTACTTATCTGCTCGTCGTTTAAGGGCAATGTTGACGGATGGATTTGATCTGCAAATCCAATTTCCCTTATATTCTGATAAAAATTCATTAAATAAATATAATTTGTCTGTAATGTGCATGCATATGACATCATTGTAGTGTAGAAATGCATTATTATTATTATTATTATTTTTAAATTGAACAATGGCGGTCTTCATAAGCTATATATGAAATATAATAAAGTAGAGTTATATGATTTCTGTGATAAATAAACATTAAAATAATCTCTTTTTGTAATTTTCTCTCCGAAAAGATGTATGTTGTGCCTAATAAAATATCTTTTTTAATTATAAAAAAATTCAATATCAACTAATTTAGTTAAATTGGTATTTTTTAAAAAAATTTATTTTATGAGTTCTATTTTACATGTGTGCGTATTGAAATATGAATTCAATTACACGGAAAGAGGGGTTGGCCATGGGAGAGCACTGTTTCTGAGTTAAATATAGATTTAATTTTGGTACAACAGATCAAACAATACAACTATTACATTAGAATTTTTTTTAAAAAAAAAATAGATAATAAATAATTTTTATTAATAAATTTTCAATGATCACACTAAAATTGATTAGATTCCATTAAAATATAGTTAAATAACAAATAATGCTAGGATCAAAGTACTCATGCAAACAAAAGTAGTCATCTCACTTGAAAAGGCAAATGCACAAAACCCATGAGATTTTTCCAATGCCCATAATGGTTGCCAATCCAATAATGCCATTTCCATTTTTTCCGTCCTTAATTGTGATTATCGAAATTAAAAATTTATATTAACTAATAAAACATAATTATAATTTATAATTAATTTAGTGGGATAGAGATTATAAATTTTAGGCTACAAGCAATGTATAGTATTACAATTTTTATATTATATATGAAATTTTTAGAAAAAGAAATTCTGGGCCAGCTCTTAGGTCTTCTTCCATTCCCCCTTCAATTGCCTGTGGTTCAATCATGCTATCTCCCATGTTTGGTCAAGGTTAGAAGGTAAGACAGGAAAGCTATCCGATTGAGAATGAAATTCGTAAACAAAACAAGATGTTATTAGTCCAAGAGAACAAAATCTCTCCTTGTCTTGAGCTTTTGTACTTTAAATCATAACACAATGGTATATGGTAAGCAGACCGTATGGGGGGAAAAATGTGATGAGAGAACAAACTCTCACTCAGGAAAAAGTTTATTCTTCTCCTTCTCCTTTTTCTTCTTCTTCTTCTTCTTCTTCTTCTTCTTCAAAAAGAGAAAATAGAAATTCAGCAAATACCCAATCACTTGGTTACAAAATCCATGCTGAAATTCCATAACTTAGCCGCCAATTCTGAATCTGCAGCCCAAGAGCTTGGCATCACAACGTTGCAGGCTGCAAGGTATTCACCACTTATTCCTTTCACTTGCGGATGCATTGCCACATAGCAAGTAGTTGCCGCACCCTATATAATGCTCAATGAGATGGAAATAATTCAAAGAAGTAAATTTAATTTTCATCTCAAGCTGGGAAATACCTGTTCAATAGTATGCGTCACATATTTCAGAAATACAGCCAAAACTGCATTAAGAGAAGAGAATTTTAGCCAAGGGCACTTGCAAGCATTCCACGTCCTAGAAAAATAGAAGTTTGAAATGGAGGTTTACCCTTAAGAGGACCGCTGTAGCGGAGAAGACTGGTGGCAATTGCTCCCGGATGGACTGAATTCGCAGTTACGTTCACACCTTCTTCCTGCAAGTGTACACATTTAAATGGCAATACCATTTTGCAAGATGGATTTTGGCATTGCTTTGCAGCTCTCTCTCTCTCCCGCTTTGCTTCATTGAGAGTATAAACTCACATACAAGCATGGTTCATGTTAGGTACCTTGAGGCGTCGTGAGAGCTCATTGGCATGTAATATGTTAGCAAGCTTTGATTGTCCATAAGCAAGCATACTGCTATAACTGTAAAATTAACAAAGGAAAAGGAAGTTCTTTACTGCTATATCAGAAGAAAAGGAAGATCTTATTTCATTCGAAAACCATTACTTGATACTGTTGTTTACCTTGATTTATCATTAATCTTGTCAAATTGAATTCCTTCACTGTAGGTGAATTTGTGAGCCACCGATGAGAGGTTAACAATCCTTCCTTCTCTTTTGCTTTCTGTAGCCGTTTTTATCATATTGTCCAACAAAAGATTTGTCAAAAGAAAATGGCCTGCAAAGAAAAGCATAAGAAAAAGATTTTCCTACAGTTGCAGCACAGGGAAATTAAGGAAGAACAAAGAAAAACAAAGTACTTACCCATATGGTTAGTAGCAAACTGCATTTCAATCTTGTCCTTTGAAAGCATGAAGGGGCAAGCCATAATTCCTGCATTGTTACTTTATTCACAATGGAAAAAAGTTAACGCGTGCATATAAAGAGAAAGGTAGTAATAGATTAGAGCAAAAGTGGCATTATATCGATTAAAGGAGTCTAATACCACATAAACCAAATCTTTTATGACAGTTTATATGGTGAAATCATTCTTACATGAGAATGTTCAAGGGAAGATCAGAAGAATTATATATAGATGCGAATTTGCGGACAGATGTGATTGAGCTGAGATCTAATTCCATGACATCTATTTTGGCATTTGGGATTTGACCAAGTATTGCTTGTTTGGTTTTTTGACCTGCCTCAACATTTCTCACTGCCATAATTACATGAACGCCGCGCAAGGCTAGAACACGAGCTGTTTCTGTGCCGAGACCACTTGATGCTCCTGAAAATCACATTGTGCATAAGCATTTGTTCATTTAGCACCAACCAAAACCACAATTGACTTAATAAAACCCACAACAACGGTTTGCAAGAACTGAAAAAACGAATAATGAGAGAGCACAAATGAGTCAAAGACATCATTTGGTCGATAATGCATTATTTCTTTAAGAAAAACAAAAAAAGGAAAAGACAGAGGGAAAAAAAATCTAAATTATGTATAAGACTAAGAGATGGCAGGGAAAAAAAAAAACACCTGTAACAATTGCAGTAAGATCAGAACCATCAATGCCTTGAGTAACTTCCTCTGCGGTAGAAGAGCCTGAAAACCCAGAAGGTCCTTTCCAGCTAAAAAGCCACACCATTTTTGTTTTCACAATATTGTTCCTCACAACCCCCAAAAATAGATAAATTTAATTGCTTCCTAAACAACGAAAACAGTGTGAAAAGATGAGGTTTTTTCCCAAGTGGGTATGTATATATAGAATCAGAGGAGAGCACAAGAAGAAGGATTTTCCATACATGATTCAACGAGGATACAACCTAAGTCGTCTGGTAGGCTTTATAAAACAATAAAAGATGAAGTGTTAGGTATGTATTTCCACATTTTTAGTCTTATGTGGGATTTACCAAGCCAAATCTGAATTTTCCAAGGGAGAGTGAGTGCAGCCATGACTTGACTCATACTTTGAATGTCATTCCCTTGATTGTCATTTCCTGAAGTAATCAGATCCTGTCCAGAACACTATAAAACGATGGAATAATTGCAAAAAAAATAATAAAAAAATATTTTTATTCCCTTTTGTTTTTCATTATCTCTTTTTCTCTCTCTTCTTTCCTCCTCTGTTTTATCTCTCTCCCTAATTTCTGTCACCATCTTTGCGCCCATCATCCTCTTTAATCCCCCTCTCTCCCTCAAACCCCTTGAATCCCACACAACCATGGGTCTCTCTTCAGTTTTCCATCACTATCATCATCAGCAGCATCATCTCTTTCATCACGATTTTCACAGCATGCCACATGATTCTTCCTCCATGCGCCGAAACCGCCAAGCCCATGAAGCTTCAAGCTTCGTTCATGGCGCAAGACACAATCTTCCCCAAGATTTGTTCATAACTCATCTTTCGTCAATTTCAAATTTAATTTTTATGTTTCTAAATCCCCTACCAACTTCAACACCCATGAAGGCAGCCCCCCAAATCGGTGATAAATTTTTCTTTTAGACTTGACAATCAATTAGAAAACAAAAATTGAGCAATAAGAATGTAAATGGATTTCACAATGTGCCTGCCCTCGTTCAACATGAGGGCCAAAGCGCCATTTCAGAATATTTCTAGAAAATACCCATAAAAGATAAACAAATATTGATAAATGGGTAACTATAGTGTGCTCAGAAATTTCACCCCCCTTTAAATTATTTTTTGCAATTATTTCAGTTTTTTTTTTTTTTTTTTTTGAAATACCCACTTTTGCTTCTTCGTTTACTGGGTGTGAGAGACTCTAATTTCTGATTCTTTTCCCCGCAACGCACAGCAAAGACACGACTCCCAACCATAGCCCAGAGAGAATCACAGAATTCAATGTTCCTTTTATGAATTTATCAAATTTTCACTTTTAATTTCATTGACTTCACGTTTGATTTTGCGTAATACGACCAAGGGGGAAAAAAAGTAATGACATACGACAACTGGCGATACAGTAATGACACCTTCACCACCAAAACCAATCTCTTTCATGTAATTGACCCTTTGTACTACTCAACTCTACCTGACGACAACCTGTCTATATCATGGGATAAGCTTTTCAAAATAATGATTTTTTATCTATATATAGAACAAGGATTTGACAGCCCACGTACCTTTTTTTTCACCCCCAGTTTTTTTCTTTCTTTTCTTTTTCTTTTTTTTTTTCCATTCGAAAACCTTTTTCATTCGAATCCTTCCATTTTTTTATTCGTTTTTTTCTTTCAAATTCGAATTCTTTCACCTGTCATTTTCTACCCAACTTTGTTTTTCGCTTAAATTTTTCTTTTTTTTTTTACATGGATTTTTGGCCCTTTCGTTTTCTTTTCTTTGGATCAATCTTTTTATTTTTTATTTAGATTCTTTATTTTTTAGACGTGAATTTTTTCTTTTTTGTTACTACCCATCTCTTTTTTTATGCTTTTCATACATGTTCTTTTTTTTTAAGTATAAAATAAAAAAAAATTAATTGTGGTCGTCTCTTATTTTTTAAATCTAAATTTTTTTTTCATTCGAGTCATTTTCTAATTTAAATCCTTTATCTTTTTTTGACCCGATTTTTTTTTCATTCGGATCATTCATATTTTTAATTTTTTACCCAATTTTATTTTTCACTTGGTTTCTTCCTTTTGTTTTCTTTGACCCCACTTATTGATCATAATTTTTTTTTTCTATTCATGTCCTTTCTTTTTTTTTTTTACTATTTTTTCGTTTAGATTTTTCATTTTTTTATTTTTTACCTTATTTTTTATTTAAATCTTTCAAATTTTTTGACATAGGTTTTTTCATTTTTATTTTTTTGCTCCACTTGTCCGTGTCACGGTCAGATGGTCATCCATTTATTTTTAGATCACAAATTTTTTATTTTTTTCGTTCAGATCCTTCCTCTTATTTATCCCTTTTTTTATTCAGATTTTTTCTCTTTTTATTTATTTACCTAATTTTTTTCTTAAATCCTTCAGTTTTTAAACTAGGATTTTCTAATTTTTTTTTTTAGCTCCACTCATCCATTCAAATCCGACTCTAATTTCTTTTTTTCAATTGGATCCATTTTTTATATATAAAAGAAAAAGCGGGGGATGTGGTCATCCCAACTACCCCGCTTTTTAATATGCTTCTCCCATTTTCTTTTTTTATTATTATTTAAGTGTTCAACTAAGAATGAGTTGTAATATTTTTTTTTTTAACCCAATCTAATATATATAAAAACTAAATATTAAAAAAAAACGACTTGGGAGCAGTCGTCTCATGTTTTTTTTTTGGGACCCTTCTTTTTTTTTTTTTCATTTGGATCTTTTTTTTTTAATTCAAGTTCTTTCTTCTTTTTTAATCTTTTTTTTTTTCATTCAAATTATTTTTTCTTTTATTTTTTTACCTGATTTTATTTTTTATTTAGATCCTTTATTTTTTTGACATGGGCTTTTTTCCTTTTATTTTTTTGCCCCATCTTTGTAATTTTTTTATCCTATTTTGCTTTTTGTTTAGCTTTTTCATTTTTTTGAAAATAAATTTTTTCCTTTTTATTTTTTTTACCCCACTTGCTGATCACAGTCCCCTTTGTTTCATTTGAGTCATTTTTTTTGGTTCAAATTCTTTTTCTTTTTTTCTAACCCTTTTTTCATTAGCTTCTCTTTTTTTTTATTTTTTTATCCGGTTTTATTTTTCAATTGAATTTTTCATTTTTTTTTTACAAGAGATTTTCCTCTTTTGTTTTTTTAGTTCCACTTGCCAACCACAAATTTTTTTTTTCGTTTATATCCTTCCTCTTTTTTAGACCTTTTTTTTTCTGAGTATAAAATAAAAAACATTTTGGGTATGGTCGTTCTAGATTTTTGAGACCCCGGTTTTTTTTCATTTGGATCCTTTTTTTCCATTCAAATATTTTCTCTTTTTTTATCCGATTTTTTTTCATTCGGATTTTTCCTTTTTTTATTTTTTTACCGGGTTTTGTTTTTCGTTTGGATTCTTCGATTTTTTTTTCAAGACATGAGTTTTTCCCCTTCAGTTTTTTGGCCTCACTTGCTGACCACAGTTTTTTTATTTTATTTCATTCATGTTTTTTCTCTTTTTTGGAACCTTTTTTTCATTCAAATTCTTTCTCTTTTGTTTTTTTACTCAATTTTTTTACTTAACTATTTCGATTTCTCTTACATAATTTTTCCCCTTTTATTGTTTTTTTTGCCCTACTTGTCCATGACATACTTGGATGGTCGTCTCTCTATTTTTAGACCATAATTTTTTTTATTTTTTCATTCAGGTTTTTCCTTTTTTACCTTCTTTTTGTTCAGACTCTTTCTCTTTTTTTTATCTGATTTTTTTCCCTTATTTTTTTTTTTTACTTAGATTTCCCTCCTTTTTTGCTCCACTTGTCTATTCAAGTTATTGCTTTTTTTTTATTAGTTTTTTTTTTTTCGTTTGAGTTCTTCGTCTTTTTTTAAACATTAGGTTTTTTCCCCTTTTGTTTTTTGGATCCCACAGATTATTGTCTCTCTATTTTTAGACCATAGTTTTTTTTTTTATTTAAGAACCTGTTATTTTTATTTTTGACCTTTTTTTCCTTTTATATTTTTTCGTTTTTTCTTGACATAGATTTTTCTTCTTTTATTTTTTTGCCCCACATATCATCGTCATTTTGCTTATATTATCTTTTTACTCAATTTATTATCCTTTTTTTTACCTCATTCATGATTTCTTTTAAAATTTCAGTTGTTAACCACTTTTTTTTTTTCTTATCACTAATATACATTGTATTTTTTATTGATTTAGATAATAATTTAATTTAGATATTAAATTAATTATAGATCTAACAAGTGTTTATACAATAAAAAAATATAATTCACATCTTATGGACACCTCGCGCTAACTCTAAATATTAAAAAAAATGTTAATAGGTACCTCTCTCTAAATAAATCAAAAAATTGTCTGAATCTGTATACCTCCCTACTTAGTACTTGTTTACTATTTTCACTTGTCGTTTTAATTTTAAGATTTAAATATTCCTTTGAGACTCTGAATTTAAGCACTTTTAGGTAATATACGTCTTGAAGTTTTGTTGTAGTTTTGTTCACAACAATCATCAATTGCTCCAAAAATCAACTTGTTTGCCCCGCCACGCTAGGCCCTTTAAATACAGGAAAAAGAATTGGGTAGACTTGCAATTTTGGATTCTAAACCAGATTTTTCTTGATATGGGTCTCAGGAAATTGATCAATCACTGTCCTACTCTAATCTTAGTTTGATCACACATTTAAAACCTAAAAATAAATAAAAGGCACCTAATTAGGGAATTTATTTTTTAGGAAGTCAGACTTAATTAATATTTTAGCATTGATATCTTCTTGGTGGTTGGTGTCATAACCCAGAATTTGAAAAATTGTTCAAAATTTTTCAAAAATTATAAAATTCTGGATGGTGAGAATTTTATCCTACCTGATTCAACGGAGATCAATTTTGAACATTAACAGCCATAAGATTAAAGAATGACCCAAGACATGAGATTTGATCTTGACTTATGATGCCTGCTTATATAAAATAACTGACTTTTACTTTTTGTTCCACGAGATAAAGAGAGAGAGAATGAAAGAAATCTTTTTTTTTTTCCAGAAAAGAAAAGAAAAAAAATTGAGCTAAGTTTTTTTAAACAGCCTCTTCAACGAACATGTTCCAGATCAGCCAATTTTTGAAGTTTAAAATCATATTTTGGTATTGCATTAGGAAAGAGTTTAGTCCATACGCATGCTTGTCTCCCAAGCAATTGCATTCAATGACTTTACTGATATACGGGACGGTGTAGGTTCTAATGGACAAGCTTAGAGAGCTCAGCCCAGTCCAACAGATTCAAAAGAGTAATATGGCCCTCTCTAAGCCGAACCCCAGATGAAATCGAGGTTTCCAAATCTTGAAATGGGCCCAAAAATGATTGCAGAAAGTAAACAACTTTACCTCTCACGCACAAGAATGTAAGACCAATATGGATTGGATGAACTCGACGTGGGGTTGAGTACTTTTAAACATGATTGAGGTTCGACTCCCGTTGGGAGCATCGGTCCCTCATATGTATGGAGTGTTCCCCGTTAGGAGACCCGCCCTCCGAAAAGAGCCACTGCAATAGTTGGTCCGGATTAGTCGGGGCAAAGTGGGCAATATCCAAGAAATGGTGCCAAAAAAAAAACAAGAATGTAAGATTAAAAGATGATAATGTTGAGCATGTCATTACTTTGAGCTTTTCCCAGTTTATTGTTATGAAAGGATATTATAGAGGGATAGCCTATAGCACATAACATGAGTGAGCAAACTCTCGTGCTCCTCAATAAAAACTTCCTGCCAGTGTTAATCTGCAGTAAATAGATTAGATACACAAATCAACTTGTCAAATTCATGCTGAAATTCCATAACTTAGTTGCCAATTCTGAATCTTCTGCCCAAGAGGCTGGCTTGGCAATATTACAGGCTGTAAGGTATTTACCACTTACACCTTCAACTTGCGGATTCATCGCCACATAGCATGTAGTTGCCGCACCCTATATGCTCATTAAGATAGAGATAATACAAAAAAGTTGGGGAAAAAAAAATAGAATGAAGAAAACTCAAGCTAGATATTACCTGCTCAATAGTATGAGCCACACATTTCAGGAATAATGCCACAACTGCGGTAAGAGAAAAAAAAGTTAGAGCACTTGCAAGCATTCCAAATGCCACAGAAAGCACAAGCGCGAGTGAAATGAAAGTTTACCCTTAAGAGGACCCCTGTAGCGAAAAAGATTGGTACCAATTGCTCCTGGATGGACTGAATTCACGGTTATATTTACACCTTCTTCCTGCAAGTGAACACACATTTAAATGCCTATAACATTGCAAGACAAATTTTAGCATTGCTTTGCAGCTCTCTCTCTCTCTCTCTCCCCCCCCCCTCTCTCTGTCATGATCCACCTCCGAAAAGGGTATGATTGAAAATTGAAGTCCCGTAAAAGTTGAGAACAGCTAAACCTGAATCATTAGTATGGTTCATGTTAGGTACCTTGAGACGTCGCGAGAGCTCATTGGCATGCAATATGTTAGCAAGCTTTGATTGTCCATAAGCACGCATACTGCTATAACTGTAAATTTAAGACAAAGGAAGAATGAATTCCTTATTGCTACGAGAAGAAAAGGAAGATTTTTTCTCATTCAAAACCATTAATGCCACTAGTGTTTACCTTGATTCATCATTAATCTTGTCAAATTGAATTCCTCCACTGTAGGTGAATTTGTGAGCCACTGATGAGAGGTTAACAATTCTACCTTCCCTTTTGCTTTCAAACGCGGTTTTCTTCATTTTGTCCAACAAAAGATTTGTCAAAAGAAAATGACCTGCAAAAATGCATAACAAAAAGATCTCTTGCTAGAGTTGCTGCAAGCACAAGGTTGACGTTGGAGAAATTATGGCAAAAAAACAAAAATACCCCAGCACCTACCTATGTGATTGGTAGCAAACTGCATTTCAATCTTGTCCTTTGAAAGCTGGAAGGGGGAGGCCATAATTCCTGCATTGTTACTTCATTCGCAATTGAGAAAAGTTGAGTATAGATGCAGATAAAAATGGGGAAAAGCAGTGGTGGATTGAAGTAAAGTGGTTTTCTTACATGAGAATGTTTAAGGGAAGACCCAAAGAACTATATTCAGATGCAAATTTGCGGATTGATGCCATTGAACTGAGATCCAATTCCATGACATCTATCTTGGCATTTGGGATTTGTTCGAGTATTGTTTGTTTGGTTTTCTGACCTGCCTCAACGTTCCTCACTGCCATAACTACATGAATGCCGCGCAATGCTAGAACACGAGCTGTTTCTGTGCCAAGACCGCTTGATGCTCCTGAGAATCAGATTGTGCATTAGCAATTAGATGACTAAACAATTCTCTGATCCATCAGAAACTATGCAAGATTATAGTTCATGAAATTTCTCATGTTCCACTGCATGCCCGTTATAGTTTTAGTTTCTTTACTAGTTGACACCCACAATCCAGCTACTTGAACAACAATGCTAGATTAACCACATAAATTAAGGATAAATAACACTAAACTCTATATGACTGTCCGTATAAACATATGTTGACTAATTTTTAATCAAATCATTAGCATGTTTTGACTAATTTAAGTAAACATTTAATTAAAAATTAGTTAAAAAATTTAATTATCATATAAAGATCGATTCATAAATCATTTGTTTTATCTAACATTGCTCTTAATTCAAATATCAAATATCATATATGCAATGGCCTAGTCCATCAATACTTAGGTCATGAAACTAGTAATTTTTTTACAGATTAAAACTACAACAACATTTTGTCAAAACTAAAAAAAAAAAAAGGATCAAAAATTCAAAAACTAAAGTATGCGTAGGACTGAGAGATGGAATGGAAAAACCAAAAGACCTGTAACTATTGCAGTTAGATCAGAACCATCAACGCCTTGAGTAACTTCCTCTGCGGTAGAAGAGCCTGAAAACCCAGAAGGTCCCTTCCAGCTAAAAGGCCACACCATTTTTGTTTTCACAATATTCTTCCTCACAACACCCAAAAATAGATAAATTTAATTGCTTTTAAAACAACAAAACAGTGTGAAAAAATGTTTTTTTTTTCTAAGTGGGAATGCATATATAGAATCAGAGGAGAACAAGAAGAAGGATTTCCATATATGATGATTCAACAAGGATACAACCTAGGTTGTCTAATCGGCCTAAGTTTTCTAAAAATAAAAAATAAGTGTTAGTAATGCAATTTCAACGTTTTCAGTCTTGTGTGGGGCATACTAAGACTTACAAGTCTGAATTTTCCGTGGGAGAGTGAGCAAAGCAAATTGGAATGGTCATACCGCATGGCCTGACTTATGCTTTGAATGGGAGGGTATTCCTTGATTGTCATTTTCGAAATTAATCAAATCCTTTTGAAAATACTATATAAAAGGATGCATATTAGAAATAATAATTATATATTATTAAAAAATTGGAGTTTGAAAATGATGTTTATTCTATAAAAAAAAAAATACTAACTTAATTAACGATAAAATACAATCAGAATTATAATTAAATTTATTTATTTACAACTGAATGAAAAAATTTATATGTTTAAAATTAAATTAAATTATATATAAATATATTTAAAACTAGTTATAGTAATTACTGGGTTCACTCTCTCTCCCCTCTTGTGATTGGGTTTTCATCAATCGCTGTATTGCGGTAATTGAGTTTTCATCAATTAAAGTCAATTTCAACTACACAAGGGTTCCTGAACATTCTTGTTGAAGCATGATTTCCTTCTCTTGCAATCTGAAATCTGAAATCTGAAATCTGAAATCTGAAATCTCAACATTATGTTAAAAATTAATTTAAAATTAATTTGGTGTTTAAATTCAATAATTTATTGTGATAAATGGAAAAAGTCAAAAGTCATGTGATGAATTTCAAGAGTTTAGAGTCATTAGGGTGAATTTCAAGAGTCTAAATTTATTAAGGATATGTCAAGAGTCATGTGTTTATTGTGTTTCATAAATGTAGGTATTCAAAGAGTCATGTGTAAGCAATATATATACTCCTTCAATGAAGGTATGATGAGTGTGTGTGAGATGAATAAAAAAGTATAAACATTCTTTTAAATTCTCATCTCTTATCATCACTCTCTTCCTTTAATATTATCCTCCGTTTTCTAATATATTGATATCAGAGCTATGCTTTTCCTGTCAACAAAGTGGTATCAGAGCTCGGTCTTCTAGATATAGCAAACAATAGTGGAGTTCAGATTTTTCAATTTTCTCGCCTCACAAAAGTCAATTATGATACATGGCGTCTTCGTATGAAAGCTGTTCTTGGTTCACAAGATGTATAGGAGATTGTAGATAAAAGTTTTGAGCAACCAGAAAATTAAAAGGCTCTGCCTCAACAGCAGAAGGATGCTTTGGCACGATTAAGGAGGAAGGATTAACAAGCTCTCACCCTCATCCATCAATGTTTGGATGATTCAATGTTTGAAAAAGTTGGTAATGCAGTCACTGCAAAACAAGTTTGGGAGATTTTGCAGAATTCCTTTCAAGGAATTGATAAAGTAAAGAAGATACACCTCCAAACATTACGAGGTGAGTTCGAATTTGTAAACATGAAGGAATCCGAGTCTATTTCGGATTAATGCACAAGGGTCAAAGCTATTGTTAATCAAATGAGGAGATATGGAGAGCAAATTGAAGATATTCGTGTGGTAAAAAAGGTTCTTTGTTCGTTGATTCCACAATTTGATTATGTCGTATGTTCCATTGAGGAGTCTAAAGATATAGACTCTATGACCCTTGAACAATTGGAGGGGTCATTGCTTGCCAATGAAGGGAAGATCAAAAGGAGGCAAGAAGAACCTTTAGATCAAGCTCTCAAGCTGAATGTATCCTTAAAAGAAGATAATGGAGAAAGCAGTCAATGAGGACGAGGACGTGGTCCAGCACGTGGTAGAGGTCGTGGCCGAGGAGGAAAAGGAAGAGGTGATCACTATGAATTCAATAGGAGCAATCAATTTTATAAAGGTCGAGGAAGAGGCAGAGGAAGAGGTGACAATTTTAGATCAAATGAGAAGAGTTATGACAAATCAAAAGTTGAGTGCTTCAACTATCATAAACTTAGGCACTACTCTTGGAAATGCTATGGAACGAGTCACGTTGATGAGCAAGCTAATTTTGTTGAAGATAACTATGAAGGGAAGGAGTCCACACTATTGTTGTCTCTTAATGTTAATGAGAGTGCTGAAATCAGTTTGTGGTATTTGGATAATGGAGCAAGTAATCACATGTGCGGCGATAAAAAGAAATTTGTGACTTTTGATGAAAAGGTACAAGGCAATATTTCCTTTGGAGATTCTTCAAAAATTCAGATTTGTGGAAAAGGTACAATTCTAATCTTTTCAAAAGATGGAAGCCATAAACTTATCACTGATGTGTATTATGTGCCTAAATTGAAAAGCAACATTTTAAGTTTGGGGCAACTCCTTAAGAAAGGGTATGAAATTCATATGAAAAATCATTGTCTATGGCTTAAAGACCAAAATGCTAATCTAATTGCCAAGGTGCCTATGTCAAAGAATATAATGTTTTTGCTGAATCTTAAAACTCTTGAAGCGAAATGTTTGAAAGCTAATGCAAAACTTAAAGCATGGAGTTGGCATATGAGATTCGGACACTTAAACTTTGAAGCACTTAAACTAATGGAAGACAAGCACATGGTAAAGGGATTGCCGCATATTAATCACCCACATCACCTATGTGAAGCATGTTTACTCGGCAAGCATTCAATGAGGAGTTTTCCAAAAGAATCAATGTCAAGAGCAACCAAGCCACTTCAGCTTGTTCATACTGACGTTTGTGGGCCAATTAATCCACCCTCGTTTGGTAAAAATAAATATTTCTTACTTTTCATTGATGATTTTAGTCACAAAACCTGGGATTATTTTTTGAAACAGAAATCAAATGCTTTTGAAGCATTTAAGAATTTTAAGGCTCTTGTGGAGAATCAAATTGGTTATACTATCAACGCTTTAAGATCTGATCGAGGAGGCGAATTTATATCAAAAGAATTCTTTAATTTTTGTGAAATACATGGTATTCGTCGTCCTTTAACAGTGTCCAGATCACCACAGCAAAATGGAGTTGCTAAATGAAAGAATAGAACCATTCTCAACATGGCTCGATGTGTGATGAAAACCAAACATATGCCCAAAGAGTTTTGGGCTGAAGCTGTTTCTTGTGTTATCTATTTGTCAAATAGGTCTCTAACGAAAAACATAAAAAATCAAACACCACAAGAGGCTTGGAGTAAGAAGAAGCCCAATGTCTCTCACTTGCGAATCTTTGGTAGCATTGCCTATGTTCATGTACCAGAATATTAAAGATCCAAGTTAGGTGATCAAAGCATCAAGCATGTTTTCATTGGTTATGATCAGAACTCAAAAGGCTACAAGTTGTACAACCCAAACAGTGGAAAAATTGTGGTGTGTAGAGATGTTCAATTTGATGAAGATACAATATGGGAGTGGGAGAGAAAAGAAAAAAGCTCCTATGATTTCTTTCCATACTTTGAAGAAAATGAAGATGTTACAGCACCAAGTCATGATACAACATCACCTTCTTCTCCATCAACACCTGCTCACTCTTCTTCATCAATTTCACCTTAATCTTTTGCTTCTTCAACGTATAAAGAAAGTTCTATTGGAAGAGCACGAAAGATGAGGAGTTTGGCTGATATTTATGAGCATACAAATGAAATTACTTATGATTTGTATTGTTTGCTTATTGACTGTGAACCTTTAAATTTTGAAGAAGCGGTAAAAGATGAAAGGTGGAGGAGGGCTATGAAGGAAGAAATCAATGTCATTGAAGAAAATAATAATTGGAAGTTGTCAACTCTTCCCAAGGGACATGAAGCTATTAGAGTCAAATGGATCTATAGAATAAAGAAAAATATGAATAGAGAAGTGATAAGGCACAAAGCAAGGCTAGTTACAAAAGGTTACAAGCAGAAGTATGGAGTGGATTATGATGAAGTTTTTGCTCCAGTTGCTCGAATGGAGACAATTCGGTTGATGATTTCCTTGGCAGCTCAAAAGAAATGGAAAATTTATCAACTTGATATAAAATCAGCCTTTCTAAATGGCTATCTTGAAGAAGAAGTTTATGTTGAGCAACCAGCAGGTTATGTGGTCAAAAGGTATGAAGATAACGTGTTGAAATTGAAGAAAGCCTTGTACAGTTTGAAGCAAGCACCAAGAACTTGGAATACTCACATCAACAAGTATTTCCAAGACAATGGATTTGTTCATTGTCCTTATGAGTATGCTCTTTATGTCAAGAAGTATGAAAATGAAGATGTGCTACTTGTTTGTTTTTATGTGGATGATCTTATCTTTACTAACAATAATTCAAGGTTAGTTAAAGATTTCAAGAAATCTATGTCACACGAGTTCAAGATGACATACATGGGGCTTGTGTCATACTATTTGGGCTTAGAAGTAAAGCAAATGGAAGATGGAATTTTTGTTTCATAGGAAAGTTATGCAAGAGAAGTATTGAAGAGCTTTAAGATGCTTGATTGCAATCCAGTAAGTACACCCATGGAATGTGGAGTAAAGTTATCAAAGTTCGATAATGGTCGCAAAGAAAATCCCACCATGTTCAAAAGTCTAGTGGGAAGCTTGAGGTACCTGACTTGTACATGACCAGAAATTCTTTTTGTAGTGGGAGTGGTAAGTCGTTTCATGAAAACTCCAACTTTTTCTCATATGAAAGCCGCAAAAAGAATTCTTCGATATATTAAAGATACAATTGATTATGGGTTGTATTACTCATCATCCTCTGATTACAAGCTTGTTGGATTTTGCAATAATGATTTTGCGGGAGATATTGATAATAGAAAAAGCACTACTGGTTTTGTCTTTTTCATGGGTGATTATTCAATAACATGGAGTTCAAAGAAGCAATCCATTGTTACTCTTTCATCATGTGAATCTAAGTATGTGGCCTTAACTTCCTGTGCATGCCATGCTATCTAGCTTAGAAGATTATTGAATAAGTTACAAGTGACACAAGAGGAAGCAACAGAAATTTGTATTGATAACAGATCTGCACAAACCTTAGCCAAGAATCCTGTGTTTCATGATCGAAGTAAGCACATTGATATAAGGTATCATTTTATAAAAGAGTGCATTGCAAAAGGAGATATAGAGCCCGAGCATGTGAAGACTGAAGATCAAGTTGCAGACATTTTTACCAAACCACTCAAACCAGAAAGTTTTCAGCAATTTTGAGCAAGTCTTGGAGTAAAGAAGAAATTTCAAATTAAGGAGTGTTGAAGATTAATTTGAAATTAATTTGGTGTTTAAATTCAATAATTTATTGTGGTGAATGGAGTCAAAAGTCATGTGGTGAATTCCAAAAGTCTAGAGTCATTATGGTGAATTTTAAGAGTCTAAATTTATTATGAGTATGTCAAGAGTCATGTGTTTATTGTGTTTTATAAATGTAGGTATTCAAAGAGTCATGTGTAAACAATATATATACCCCTTGAATGAAGGTATGATGAGTGTGTGTGAGATGAATAAAAAAGTATAAACATTCTCTTAGAATTCTCATCGCTTATCATCACTCTCTTCCTTTAATATTATCCTCCATTTTTTAACATATTAGTATCAGAGCCACGCTTTTTGCTGCCGTCACATTCTTGTTGGTTCCTAAACATTGTTCCGCAATTTCTCTTTCATCGCACGAACATTGTTGAACATTGTCAGTTCCTGAACATTGTTCTGCAATTTGAGCATATTGAATTACAATCTGATTTCCTTCTTTAGCAATTGCTGCCGGTGAGTTCAAGTCTATCATCTTCAGCTTCGATCAGGTCTGTTCAAATCTATCATCTCTCTTATGTTCGTAATCTGTCGTCTGTTCAAGAAGGTTTGTCAATTCTTGATTTTAAGTTTTCTTGCGTATACTTGTTTTGTTTGTCTGTTCATTCTCACATTCTCTCTTGATTTCTCACTTGATTTGTTCTGTTTGTCAGTTCATTCTCGTATTATCTCTGTATTTGTTCTGCTGTTTTGGATATTTGTATTTATTCTTGAGTTTGTTGCATTCTCTGCTGTTCTTGAGTTTAAGTTTTGTTGGATGTTCTTGATATCTTTGTTTCTTGAGTTTGTTCCTGATATCTTTCATGGATTCAAATATGTCATCTCTCTTTTGTTCTTGATATCTTTCACTTGATTTGTTCTTAAGTTTAAGTTTTCTTGTTGTGATTTTCTATTGTATTTTTAGTTGCTGTTATTTTGTATGTTTATTTTGTACGCTTCTTTTATTATTCTTGAGTTTAAGTTTTTTATTGTTCTTGGGACTTTTCTTCATTAAATTTGAAGAAGTTATTAGTTTTTTGCTGATTTGAGATATTTGTGTTGAAATATTTGTGTTAAGATATTTTTGTTGAAAAATTTGGTGTGAAATTTTGTTGGGAGACTTTTTTGGTTGTTTCATTGTTATTAATATAATAGTATTATCATAATTATTATTGTTACCAGAACTATTATAACTAATATTAGTGTAAAATATATTAATATAAATTTAAAATTACTAAAATATAAAATTTTTCAAATTCAGAGCGTTATAATTGTAATATAAAATTTTGTATTATCGTTATTTTGGAGTATATAGGTTTTTTTTTCGTTTTATATATTTTTTTATTTTTAGAACTCCGCCACGACCAATCTCAAATCTGGATAAAGGAGTAGAGTTGTGGTAAGTTGACAGTCAGTACAAAACCTTTTGTCAAATTAAAATAGAGACAAATAAAAATTATTCTACTTTTGCAATTAACTATCACCATTGAGTCATTATTATTCTTAGATACTTTTTTATTTTTTAATTAAAATTTTTTTGTGTAATTTAATTTATTGATAATTTAGTTTATTGTTACGTTTATTTCTTTTTCGTTTTATATCTTTATTGAAAGAATTTCGTCATGGCCAACGTAAAATCCCTTGTTAAAATACAAAAATGAGAGATAATGAAGATAGAATTCGTCTAAACGTTTAGAATATAGAATTCTTAACTGCCAAATTAAGAAAAATGGATGAAATAATGAATAGAAGAAAAATTAATAATATATGTTTACAAAAAACTAAATGGGTAGAGGAGAGAGTTAGACTAATAGAGTCTTATGTGTATAAACTTTGGTATATAGGTAGGGATAGATTTAGAAATGGTGTAGAAATAATTATCCATAAGGATTTATGTGAGAATATAGTGGAGATAAAAAGAAAAAGAAATAAAATTTTATTTGTCAAGATGGTTAATGGAAAAAACATAATTAAGATAGTTAGCGTTTATACACTCTAAATAGGTACAAATGTAATTAGTGAAAAATAATTTTGAAAACATTTAGATCAATTTATACAAACCATATCTAATATAGAGAAATTATTTATTGGAAGAGATCTTAATGGACATGTAGGGAAGAATAATAAATGATTTGAAATTGTACATAGAAGCTTTAGCTTTAGTAAAAGGAATGAGATGGGAGATACCAATCTAAAATTTACTATAATATTTGATATAATATTCATAAACACTTTTTTCAAAAAAAGAAAGTCACACATAGTTACATATAGAAGTGGGTTGAATGCTAATCAAATAGATTTCTTTCTTATCAGCAGAAGTGACAAAATGACTTGTAATGATTGTAACGTTATACAGAAAAAAAGTGTAACAACTCAATATAGATTTTTAGTTGTAGATGTACGTATGCTAAAAGGCAAAAGGAACATCGCCTGTTGGTAAATCCAAAAATTAAGTGGTGGAAACTGAAAAAAGAAAAATTAATAATTTTTAGAGAAAAATTAATACAATGGTCAACTTGGTCGACAATGATGATTTAAAAATTATGTGGGTAAAAATATATAAAAACATAAAAAATATAGGTAGGGAGGATATTGGCGTATCTAGAGGGCAGACTCAAATAGATAAGGAGTCATAGTGGTAGAATAAAGAAATCCAAACTGCTATACGAATCAAATGAAAGTATTGTAGAAATCTTAAAAATATGAGAAGTAACGATACATTTGAAATATACAAAAAATGTAAAGAGAAAAAAGAAAAAAATTATCCAAGAATAAAAAAATAAAGTGTATAATAAATTATATAAGAAGTTAGAAACCAAAAATAGAGAGAGAGATTTACAGAGTCGTTAAATTAAAGAAGAGGAATGAAAAAGATCTAAATAATGTTAAGTGTATCAAGAGTGAGACTAATAGTATATTTGTGAGAGATGAAAACATAAGAAAACGTTGGAATGATTATTTTAATAATCTGTTCAACGTGGAGGGTATAAAAAATATTGGTAATATCACGATACCTATAAAAGAAATCAATAGGGACTTCAAATATAAGATTTGTCCTTACGAAGTAGAGAAAATCTTAAAGATAATGAAAAATAATAAAACTATAGGATCTGATGACATCCCTATTGAGGTATGAAAATATTTGGAGGAAGTCGAGATAACAATGTTAACAGATCTTTTTAACAAAATCTGACAAACAAAAAAAATATCCAAAATATGGAGGGAGAGTACACTTGTACCATTATATAAAAATACAGGGGATATACAAAATTACTTCAATTATAGAGAAATTAAACTTATGAGTCAAAATATAATGTTGTGGGAATAAGTGATTGAGTATAGATTGAGATTGGAGATAAATATGTCTCAGAATCAATTTGAATTTATACAAAAAAAATCCACCATTGAAATAATCCATTTACTAAGACATTTAGGATACAGAAGAAAAACCTGCATATAATATTCATTGATCTAGAAAAAGTGTATGATAGGGTTCTAAGAGACATTGTGGTGGGTATTGATGAAAAAGTGAATTTTTATTAAATACATTAATCTCATCAAATATATGTATGATGGAACTGTGACTAATATAAGAATTTGCGGAGGATAAGTGATGGCTTCCCAATAAATATTGAACTCCATTAGTGATCGGCTTTAAGTCCAATTCTATTTGCAATAGTACTAGATGAAGTCACAAAGAGTATACATAATGAAATACCATGGTGTATATTTTTTACAAATGATATAGTGTTGATAGATAAAATTAAAATGGGTATTAGCGTTAAATTGAACTTATAAAGGGACACACTAGAATTTAGAGAATTTAGATCGAGCTGATCTAAAACGGAGTTTATGAAATGCATATTTAGTGATAAGTATCAGAATGATGAAGAAACGATTAGATTAGAAGGACATGATGTACCAAACAGTCAATATTTTAGATATTTCGGATCTATTATCTAAAATGACGGTAACATAGATGAGAATATAAACCATAGGATCCAAGTAGGTTGAATAAGATGGAAAATGGTATCTGGAGTTTTTGCGATTGTATGATACCATTACATCTGAAAAGAAAGTTTTATTAATAAAATCTGTACTATTGTATAGTATTGAATATTGGGTCGTTAAACAACAATAAGAGTAGAAAATGATTGTAGTCGAGATGAGAATGTTAAGGTGGATGTATGGTAAAACTAGAAAAGATAAAATTAGAAATGAAAAGATACGCACTAAATTAGAAATAAATTCAATTGTAGATAAGATGCGAGAGTATACTTAAGGTGATTTGAATATGTGTAACGAAAATCCAAAGACGCACACTTAGGTGAATCTAGAGTTTAAATATAGGAGATTTAGTGAAATGACAATATAGACCGTTAAAAAACTGAATGCAATGTATTCGCAAAAATATGACAATTAAGTGGTTAAATAAAAAGATGATTTCGAACAGAAACAAGTGGCGTAGGAGAATTAGAGTAAGTTAAATCATTATTTTTCGTATTATAAAATGTATTTGGATAGTGTGTGTTTTTTTTTCATATTGTATATATATTTTATATATATACATTTTTTTAATTATCTTATATTTGTTTCTGACGACTGACCCCAAATTTTGAGATTAAATATAAAATCTAAAATTTGCGGTATAATTGTATGAATGACTTGTAACCTATAAAATGAATTTTGATATTATAATGGAACTTTGTGGATTAGGAAATGGAAATTAGGTTTAGTATGAGCTAATGGTGAAGTCCAATTTCTAAAAATCTAATTTTGAAACCCAAATTTTGTCTCATATTTGAGTTCAAATTGTGAAGTCCAAAACTAGAGATAAATCTACCAAGAAGCCTAAATTCCTTGAGCCCATTTAGAAGCCCAAAACTTGAATTAGAACACTTAAGAAACCCGTCCCACGTTTTTTATATTCTCCTCTTTTATTCTCATCATTTCTTTAACAAATAAGAGGTAGAAAAGTCAAACAAGACAAATAATATAAGCATTTATTGTTAGTTTTTCATATGTTGAGTCATTTTTTAAGAAATAAAAGAAAAATTATGGTAATTGTGTTTTGTGAATTGTAAGTGTTAGTCTAAGCCGTGAAAGAGAGGAAGAGATAGAGAAAAAGAGAGAGAAAAAAAAATAGAGAGGGAGAGAGATAGTGAGAGAGGATCTTGAAACTTCTTGAGACCTCTACGTTTTGCTTTTTTTTCTTCTTCATTTCATCTGAAATTTTTAATCAACTTCAACCAAAACTTTGATCTCTAAGCTCTCCTAACTCACTTTCAATATCCTCTAGCAATTCTTAAGTCAATCCTAAAAAAGGTTTGAAATTTTATCAAGATTGGTCATGAAACTTGCATTTTGGAGATGATTTTGTTAATTGTTTGAAGAATCCTTAAACTAAGTCCAAGGTAACCTTTAAATTGATGGTTTTAAGTTTCTATTTATCATTAAAATTAAGATAAATATCATATTTCATGATCTGAACTTAGAAGAGTGACGAAAGATTGATGGAAGATTGAAACCTTAAATTTCTGCAAACAGAGCAGTCTAACTTTACTGTAATTTTTTTGTTATAACTTTCTCTATACAAATGCAAATTAAGTGAGATTTTCTGCATATGAAACGAAACTTCAATATCTTGAAAAGAATGTATGATTCATTAGATTCTGATGAAAATTGGATTTTTAGTGATTTTTCAAAATAAGACTTTCTGCAAAATAATCTCCTGTTTCTACCCTGTTTCGGCTAAGGAGCTGATTCGATTTTGAGATGTCTTCTATACTGAATTAGGCTATGTTCTGAACATAAAATTTGTAGATCTATATTTTATCTTTAATTTGAGATAAAAATCATATGATTTTGATCTATGTAGTAGAAGTTATGGTTATTTTCCCGTGACTGCACAGTTTAGAATTCTACAGTTAAAGCAAACTTGTGATGGACTCGTATGTTTTTGTGTAATTGGAATGGACCCAAGTTATAAATATGAAAATTGTTGTTTTATATTTAGTCTTTAAGTATAGATTAAAATTTTGGCAATTCAAGAATACTAGTTCAAAATATACTTATTCTCTTAAGAAATAAGGATGTAGAAATGAGTATTGAAAATGAGTAATGAGCACTTTAAATATAGAGACACATTTTTCATTTTGCATATCATATATTTAACCTCTTAGTAATATTGAATACAAGTCTAACCCCAATTCTATATTATGATCTATACAATCAACTAATCGAAGGTCTTTCGAATAATGATAGGTTTGAGAACCTGGATTAGTGGGGTGAGACTTTTATGTCTTATTTAATAAGAAATGATTTTTATGTATTTTGAAAACCTTATTTTGAAATGTGATTTTATAATTCAATTTGAATGTGATATGTCCTCTTGAAAATATAATATTGTAAATGTGAACTTTGACATGTTATTGTCACTGAACTATATTACTTTGTTGATTGATGTTCATTGAGACAAAAATGAATCTGGATTGCAAAATAGTTTTAGAATTTATTTGTAAATGAAAACTCTGTTTTTTGTGACCGCTTGTTCACGTAACTGTTGTGATTATTGTTCACTCATGACCGACGGGAGGAAAAACAGTATGAGTAGAGTCGGATATTGGATTAAGGTAATGTGATGCGGAGCATTAATCTACCCAACGTTACGGTTAGACAACTATGAGTCACCAATGATGATATCCAACCCAACACCAATGATGAGACATTTTTTTTAAACAAATGATAGAATAAAACCCTTTGTGGTTCTAATCCTTGACCCCGATCAAGATCTTATATTGGAAAATATATTTTCGATAGTTCCAAAGTTTTGAATGAAATGTAACTCATTTGATACAAATAAAAATGTTTTATTTTGAATACATTTGATTGTTAATATTTTGTGAATGATTTGTGAACTTGTGAATGTTTTTGCAATAATAACATAGAATTTGTTGATAATGGTTTTTGAATATGAGCAAACTCCCACTCATTGGCATATATATTGATTTCACACTTACTGAGTACAATTGTACTTATCCCCCTCTTTATCTCCTGTTTTCAGTTTTGTAGATAATAAGTACAGATATAGTGACTTTTTTGAAAGATCTGTGAGACCCATTTTAGTTGAAGTCATACACTTCATGTAAGATAATTTTATTTTAGGATTACGTAGTTGTAGATAGATCCATGAGAAATGTCAATGGAAGTGAAATTATGTTGTATTATGAGTTATTTGTATAAAGTTTAATACTTTTGTATATGTTGTTTCATATTTTGATTGGTCACTTTATATTAAAGTGAATGAGAATTTACTTAATTCGTTTTGGGTGTGGTCATATAGATAATTGTTTATGATTACAAATAATTGGATGTAAATTAAATTCAGATTGATAACAGATTAATCTTGTGAAGTCTCAGAATGCATGTCCAGAATTATACGTAATTCGAGACAATACAACAATTGTCATATATTTAGATTTGAGAATCAAGGCATGACATTAAGACTCAAATTATTGTAATTATTGTCTAGTCACAATAATTACTCATTTATACTACTTAGCTTGACAACAATATGTTTAAATCATAAGATAACATTGTATTGTTTTTTTGAATACAAGATAATGCACAAATAACTAATATTTGTTAAAATCCTTCATCTTGTTTGTCGGGTCACCTCAGTAACAGGTCAATTAACTCTATCGTTAGTTTGGAAGTTTAGGGAAGAAAAGAAAAAAAAAAAAAAAAAAAAAAAAAAAAAAAAAAAAGATGATGAGATTTTCTTTCCACTCTATTTGAGAGTTTTGGGAAGAAAAGAAAATGACGTGAGATTTATTTGAAATTAAAATTTTTTCTATTACTTTTTTAAGGATAAATTTGATATATTCATGAGATAACTTTTCTTTTTCACTTCTTTTCTTTCCTTTTCTTCCTACTTTTGGGAAGAAAAATTTTATATTTAAAATCTTCCCAATTCTTCTCATTTCTTTCCTTCAAAAACTTCTAAATTGAAGAAATTGGATGATTTTTTATTAAAATCTTTTCTTTTTTCTTTTTTTTTTTTTCATCCAAACCGAGTGTATGTGAAGCTAGAGGTAGGTATGACAAAGCGAATTTTTTACGTTTTACATTTAAAAATTAAAGAAAAAATATAAATTAACTTTATATAACAATTAGCCCCGAATTCGGAGTCAAGTTGTCACTCGAAAAATGTTACTTCTATCACTACCACAAGTCCCTAGTCTACCTCCCTCGTCTTTGGGTACCTATTTCAATAAAATATTCACAAAACTTTTTTTTATATAAACTCAAACTCAAAACCCAAAATCTTTATAAAAAGAAAAAATACAAAATCAATTGAATTATAATTTATTAACTTTACAAATCTATTCTCATAAATCCAAAAATACTTCATTTCTGGAAGACTCAAAAAAAAAAAAAAATAATAGGAAAAGCTTTTCAGAATAATAGGTTTTCATTTCCTGAATTTTAGGATGTGCATGTGCGTATAGCTTGGGAAGTAGTCAAAGGGTCAACTCGTAATGGATATGCATAAGAAGAGTTCAAGTCAAACTTGTCCTTCACTGACTATCTTTCAAGCACGCCACGACTAAAATATTAGGACAAAAGAGATGGCCTATCAACCGTAAATGCACCCCTTCCTTGGTCCCCATATCAAAATTCATTTCCTTGCCCCTTTTGTATTTTATTCTATTTTTGGCCCAGAGGGAGGGCATTAGCCCTAACACGACCAAAGAGAAATACAGACCTATAATAGGCATCTAAGCCTAAATAAGATATATAAAAAATTAAGGACGTTCCAATATCGAAATTCTCACGTAATAAACTCTATAAAAAATAGAATACTTAGATAGTTTTTTCTTTATTTTTTTTGTAATGAAACTAATTCAAATTTCAGACCTCCAGAACACAATGAAGAGATTTTATCATTGTGTCAGGTACACCCTTCAAGATATATAAAAAATTAAAAAAAAATCACCTACTTATAAACTGGGGACACAAACCAATAGCAGAATGCATAGCCATTTTTGCACTTTAGGTCTGGTATGACGCCCATCATTTTTTTTTTTGTCCCTTAGATTTGGTCCACCGTTCGGTTTCTGGAACTTCATTTCGACTAATCCGGATAGAGTCCCTGAAGTCCCTCGAGGGAGGTAAAGCTCTTCATAGCATATTTACTCTATCAGAAACTCGAACTCGAAATCTGGATGGAATCTAGTGACTTATCACTTGCCATATCATTTAAATGTAAAGTTGCTTCATCCTTGAACGTTACATTAAGCAGCCTCTTCTATGAATTCATTCCGGCCTGACCAGTTAAAAATTCACTTCTTTTCAAATAAACTTCAGAATTAAAAAAGATTTTAGTTTGCACATAGAATAATCTTGTGAATATATGGCTTATCATTCATTGCGCATGGTCAATGACTTTCCTGAATGATGGATGGGGTATTGTTGGTTGTAATGGACAGTCTTAAAGATATCAGACCAATCCAAGAGTTGACAATGGTGGAGCAGGTTCAGAAGTGTAAGATTGAATACAGAAAGAAATTGGGCTTCCTTGTTTTAGCTAGCCTCGATGTTTACAGCTCATGCAAGAATGTAGCACCGAAGCATGATAGTTTTTGAATGTCTTTGCTTTGAGCTTTTCTGGTTTATATGATTATATCATTAAAGGATAGTATAGGGGGATAGCCCATACCAGAAAGAAAATAGAATGAGAGAACAAACTCTCACGCCTCTATAAAAATTCACTGAAAATGCTAACTTTAGTCTAACGGATCATAAACACAAATCAACTAGTCAAATCCACGCTGAAATTCCATAACTTGGTTGCCAATTCTGAATCTGACGCCCAAGAAGCTGGCTTGGCAATGTTACTGTCCGCAAGGTACTCTCCGCTTACACCTTTAACTTGCGGATGCAAAGCGACATAGCAAGTAGTCGCTGCTCCCTACAACATTGTTGAATGAATTGGAAATTCTCAGAAAGTTGGGGAAAAAAAAGAGTGGAGAAAAACATTTTATGGTACTTAATTTCATCACGGCTTCACATGTTTCAGTTAGAACCTAAAAAAATTACCTGCTCGACACTTTGTAGAAATGATTTAAAAATCGTAGCCAAAACTGCATTAAGAAAAAGAAGATATCAAGTTCTTCAATGAAGTGCCTTTTCTTATCACATGTGCGGAGCATCTGTCTTGTTCTTAAATTTGGAACCTTACCCTTAAAAAGACCGTGGTGACGGACCAGATTGGTGGCAACTCCTCCAGGATGGACTGAATTTGCGGTTATATCCACACCTTCTTCCTGTAGTTGTACAGAAATTTAAATGTCAAATTTGAAATCCCAAGGTTTAGCAGTAGAGACTGATGGCAAAAGAACAAAAAAAAATGACATTGTCAAAGCATATCTAGCGTAAGGATCAAAAAGATGCTGTGCTCTTGCAGAGAACAACTTGATTTTTTAGCGGAATCAGGAGCTAGGATTGTATACTTGCTGTCCACTTAGGCTCTCTCAAAACATATAAGGGTACCTTGAGACGTCGCGAGAGCTCTTTGGCGTGTAATATGTTGGCAAGCTTGGATTGTCCGTAAGCAAGCATACCGCCGTAACTGTAAAATAACAAATGACAATGATTCTCAAAAAGGAAGCTTTTTTCCATCCAGAACATTAAAACATGGTCCTTTCTTTTAAGGAATTTCTTAACCACTGGGTGTGTTTACCTTGATTCATCATTAATTTTGTCAAATTGAATTCCTTCACGATAGCTGACTCTGTGAGCCAATGATGAGAGGTTAACAATCCTGCCTTCTCTTTTGCTCTCAATCGCCGTTTTCTTCATTTGGTCCAACAAAAGATTTGTCAAAAGAAAATGACCTGCAAAAAAAGTATTAACAAAAGATGTCCTACTAGAGTTGCAGCACATGTTGAAATGAGAGAAGTTTAGGTAGAATAAAAAGTGGCTAATCTGGGAGTTTGCTATGACAAAGAAAGCTCGAGCCGAGATATATTGTCAGGTGGTTGTGAGATTGAGCAAGAGGGATGTTCAAGATTTCCACCCTCTTCAAAGGCTGGTTAGGGAATGCGAAACCCTAATAAGGAGAAGCTGGACCTGTAAGGTCAGCCATGTGTTTATTGAGGCCAACTGTTGTGCGGATTAGTTTGAAAACTTCAACATCTTTGTGAAAGTGGTGTAACTTTATTACACTCCCCCAAGTTAGGCGCTTGCAGCTTTGGAGCTCTTGATTTGTCTTTTGGGCTTGGCCTTCTCCGGACCAAAAATGGGAGAGAGAGAGAATCTATTGCCTACCTATGTGGTTAGTAGCAAACTGCAGTTCAATGTTGTCCTTTGAAAGAGTGAAGGGGCAGCCCATAACTGCTGCATTGTTACTTGGCAATGAAAGATAAAAAAGGATTTTAGATTAGTTCAATCCTTGCAGAAATTTGTTCATCTAAAATGGGGATCGGTTCTTACATGAGAATATTCAGGGGAAGACCCGAGGAATTATATTCAGTTGCAAATTTACGGATTGATGCCATGGAGCTAAGATCTAACTCCATAACATCAATTTTAGCTGTTGGGATTTCCTTAACTATGCTTTCTTTGACTCTGTGTCCCGCCTTAACATTCCTCACTGGCATAACCACGTGAGCGCCTCGCAACGCAAGCACACGAGCCGTCTCTCTGCCCAGACCGCTTGTCGCCCCTGACACCCATCACAATGTGCACAGCACAGGTAAATATACTGTCCACAGAAATCTCTGATATAAAATTAAATACATTAATAATCCTGATTTTGAATTACTTCCAAAATATTTAATGACCCTCCGAAATCATTTGAAAATAGTACTCACATGATTAATAAAATCTCCTTAATTAAAAATAATGTGATAAATTAAAAATAATTTTAAAATTATTCAAAATTAAGATTAATTAAGATTTTGCAAAAAAAAACCGCAACCCCATTTTGAAGATATGAATTTTAACAATTTTGTAGGTGTAACTTTTAACATACACATTAATATCTTGTGTTTTATATTAATTAAGAAAATTTTGACATATTCCATATGATTAAATATTCAAATTTATTAATTAGTGGAAGAAAAGCCAAAGAAAAACCCTTGAAAGGTACGATTTTGGGAATTATCCTAACCCCAGAATTGGAAATCGGTCACAGATCCATTATGTTCCACTTTCACAAGGGTTCAAGAAATCATTAATCAATTAATTCTTTCAATAACAAATATTTGGTAAGAATAACAAGAGACTATGGACAAGGGTACAATTGAAATAAATATATATATATTTTAATTTTCTAAAATCACATATGAAGTGAGACAAAAAAGAAAAAAAAAAAAAGATTAAAGTGACTGGAGTATTAATTCTCTAAACAACAAACAACCCATAAACGAGCCATAAATCCTTTTGCATCCTCTCCTTTTTTTGTGGGTGTGCGTAAGATTAACAACATTGGACAAACCTAAAACGACAGCAACAAGAAATATGAAGCCATGAAAAAGGAGAAGAAACCTGTGACAATGGCAGTGAGACCAGAGGCATCAATGTCTTGAGTAACTTCCTCTGCAGAAGAAGCAGCTGAAAACCCAGAAGGGCCTTTTCTGCTAAAAAGCCACCACATGTTTTGGTGTACTTCTTTGCTATGCTATCGTAGGCCCCCAATATACAGAAAAAGGTGTTGGGTTGACTTAAGATTCCCATTTTAAATTCTGCATGACTTGGGTAGCTACAATGATTAAAGAAATTGAATACGGCTTTCATACCGTGTCAAAGACGTTTCTTTGAATAATTATGATAAATTAAATTTATATAATTTGAAAATATAAAAATATAAAAAAATGATTTAATTTTAATATATAATATATATATTTTTGTTATATAAGATTTAAATTTCAAATTAAAGTATTAAAAGCAAAGAATTGTGATTAATAAATTATTCATATAATATATTCTAATTTTTTTTTTAATTTTAATATGATATAATGAAAATCACTTAAATTTGAAAAAGGATATTAACAGATGAACAGACGATCTTGGCTCTGGCAGCTTCGGCTTTGGCTATGGTTTTGGCTTTTGGAAGCATGTGAGTACATGGATAATTCTTTTTGTAAGAGAATTTTGATATCATACCGAAAGCAATTTTGAATATGGTTGACATCATAATAGAAAACATATTAATATAGCTCTAAACATAACTCCAACTCGTGATTCGATCCTAATACCATGCCTATTGAATATGGCTTTAATACCATACTAGACATGAAAGCAATATAAAAATATATGAACTCTAATGTTGATTTTTTAAATTATTACAATAAATTGATTTATTTAGAAGATCTTTATCATAAATATAGAAATATAATATTATAAATATAAGAATATAAAAAAAAAGTCAAATATAGACAAAATTAAATGATTTTTTATGTATAGCATATTCTAACATGAAAATTGAATGGTGACGGGCTATGGCCGGCATGACTTCAACATTTTCTAGTTCATTCAATACTGGCCTATTCTAAACAAGATGAAAGGCAGGTCTAAGTGGGAAATTTATTCAATATTTTTGTATGAATGCTCATGTCGTGGCCCTTGCGTAATCCAGATTTATTATTTTTTTTGGGGGGGGGGGCAAGATTAAAAATTTTTGAATACTAAGAACTTGACAAGTTTTTAGTTCATTTATTTAACCCCGTGGACCTTGGCACTTTGGTATTTGATCTTGGGGACGACCGGTTTTGCTCTTCCTCTTGACACTGCCACGAGGACCTTCACGTATTGTGAAATTTCTACTTGAACTAAAACTACTGCTCTTAAAGTAAATCTGTCACACCCATTATGTCAAGATATCAATCCATAACTTAGAATAGTTCTAAATATATTTTTACAAGTAATTTTTACCATTCAAGTTTTAATATCCAAGATCTTAGGATGAACTATGTACTAGGTCTATTTTTGTAAAACACCTTAATCATTAGAATTCACCGACTTACATCCATTTGGGGACTAGAATTTATGCCCCTGACCTGGCCTATATGGTCGGCTAAACTATTTAAACTAACACATGATAGAATAAGAGTTCTCAGTGCCAATGAACTATATTTTAATTGACATCACCATTTTTTTAGATATTTTGAAACCTAGCGACTCTTATGTCAAAAAAAAAAAATTATCCACGCTTTCTTTATCCTATATTCCAATCAAACTTTTTTTTTTCCATGGAGAGGTGGGTAGTTTAGTACGAAATTCTTTTCATAAGATTAAAACAAAAAATTGAGTTATTATAACTCAAATCAATTCCTAGAGAAAATTACTAGGTTTCTCATTCATAGGACGGTCTACTTGTGCCTTGTCTGGGTTAAAATGTCAATCTCATCGATTTGGTTTTTTTAAAAAAAAAAAACAAAACAAAAATCGGTTTAGACAGAATCAAATTGAGATTTTTTTTTTTTTAATTTGACTTTGATTTAATTAAACAAAAAAAGTTCGGTTGGGATTGAATGGACCAAATAAAAATGATTTTCTTGTACTTTTGACCGGAAGAGTCGGGATAACACGCTATGACTTGCATTTAAAGCCGTTCAAGGTCAACTCTATCTCAATATACTACTCTAAATGGACGAAAACTTTTTAATATTATCGTTTTCTATTTTTAAAATATTTTTAAAAATTAATTAATATTTATATAAAAATCTTTATATTTCCTATATTTATATATTTTTTTAATATTTAATAAATTATTTATTTAATCATAATTTATATTTTTTATAAGATTTATTTTATGATTAATAATTATATATTTAATTATTTTTTATTTTTATTGTAAAATATGATCATTTTATTATTTTTATTAGATATTAATATTTATATAAAACTTTTTATTTTTTTATATTTATATATTTATATATGTTTTTATTTTATACATTTTTATAAAATACTATTTTATTATATTATTTTGTATTTATTTTTGTTTTTCGCGCAACGTAGATAATTTGATTTACATATGCTCCTCTCTACGATCATCCCAATTCCCAACGACTTTAACACAAACTCTTAGTCTCAACCTTCTCTCTCGCTCGCTCGCTCTCTCTCTCTCTCTCTCTCCCTTTTTTACTGTATTGGTCAATATCCCGTCCACCATTTTTGAATTGTAATTTTAATTTTATAAAAAATTCGCTTTTAACCGAATCATTTTCAAATTTCCATTTTTGGTTTGATTTGACTTGGTCCCTAAAAGGAACCAAACGAGACCGTTGACACCTTGCCCCAGTCCAAGTATCTGATGGAATGTTCTGAACGCCGTATGTTGCCACAGATGGGCAATATAGTTTGGGCCTCAAGCCAGACCCAAAACTAGTATTTGGGCCTTCGTGGACAAGCCCATAGCCCAACCCATCAAATTTTTCTGCATCATTAAGTTGGACTTAGGCCCATACCTAACACTTCCAGCATCACTAATCTTTCAAGCCGCATCAAATAGGGCATAAAAATATTTAAAGAGATTTGAAATTTAAAACGACAGATGACTTAAAAAATTCCTCAAACTGCACCAAACTTCAGTACGGCATTAAAACTCTCAGTAATTTACACGCATGATTAACATTTTTTTTTTTTGGAAGTACCCAATCCACATCGCACATGGTTCTTCACAAAGACACTTGGGGAGATAAAAACCAAGGAAAAAAAAAAAAGGTAGTGGTACAATTCTTAATGGGGACAAGAGCAAACTTAGGCACTGGATTTGAAAGGAATGGCTCTGATGATGATCTGGTGATACACAGCAGCAAGAGCAGCACCAATGAAGGGTCCAACCCAGAAGATCCACTGCAGAATCGTCAGTAAAAGAACAGAATATTATGAAATTGGAACACATAAATAAGAGCCAAGAAATGAAACCAACATATATATATATATATTGTGGCTTAAAGTAGAAAAGGAAATTTACCATGTCATCCCAAGCAGGATCTTTGTTGAAGATGATGGCAGCTCCAAGACTCCTTGCTGGGTTAATGCCGGTTCCAGTGATGGGGATGGTGGCCAAATGAACCAAGAACACTGCAAACCCAATTGGAAGAGGAGCCAAAATCTGCAACGCCAAAATCGATCGCACAATTTAGGCGAAAGTGTTTTAGAAATTATCATGATTTCAAGTAATGCAATCATCATTGCCCTTTGTTTATTCCATCTTCTTTTGCCTACCAAAACTAACAATCAAAGTTCTCCCTCTCCACCTAACTAGTACTGAACTTGCTAATGTCAGATTTTAAGCTTTACCAGTTGAAGGTACCACATGAACAGATCATTTGGCTATCCAAGAAAAAACGAAGTATTAAACAAATTTATATGAGTAGTGGAATGGTGACTCATTTGTATTCTATATCATAGTTAGATTTGATCATGAAATGGTGACTAAAATTCCAACCACATTTTTTTAACAGAATATTATTACTCTCCCCTGCACATAAGGGCCAGTTGGTATGTGGTGGGTCCTCCTCCCAGAAGGCCAGCACAAAACGACATTACTCATCACAGAAATGCCCACAACAAGAGCACAAACCGACCTTACCTTTCCATTTTTTCTTTTTGAGAAAAAGACTGACAACCACTCGAATAAAGCTGACCTTATCCCAAAACAACCCCCCCTCCCCCCCCGCCCCAAAATAAAAGGACACACACACACACACACACACACAAATGAATCCAAAGAAAAGATAGGACACCCCACCCACCCTCCACGCAGACCCATGGACCTTGGGAAAAACCAAAACCCGCAGGCCAGTTGAAACAACTTACAAGCCCATTGAAACGCTAAAAAATAAATAACTCAGCACAAAGGAATTCACTCAGCATCAGAAAGCCCCATATATTCAATTTCAAGAAGCACATATGAATGAACCCCAGAAAGACTACATTTTTAAGCATACGGAAACTAAATAGATCAAACTGTAAAAGCAAAAGTAAAACCAACTAATCATATGCCCTAGATAGTGAATAAAGCAGTAAAGGAAGAGAAGGAAGAAGTGGGATACTTACAGGGACATGAGAGTCTCTAGCATTTCTCTTGGCGTCCGTAGCGGAGAAGACAGTGTAAACGAGGACAAAAGTGCCAACAATCTCAGCACCAAGACCATCACCCTTGGTATAGCCATGGTTCACAACATTGGCTCCACCCCCATGAACCTCATAGGGGGTCTTTCCAAAGCCCTTGACCACTCCAGCACCACAGATGGCTCCAAGGCACTGCATCACCATGTAGAAGATGGCTCTTGTGAGAGACAACTTCCTTGCCAAGAACAGTCCAAAGGTCACTGCCGGGTTGATGTGGCCACCTGTAATAAACCCCCAACAAACAATTACTTGATCTGTGTTCACCGCACAAAAGTACCATATCTTATGAACAAAAATTGACTTGAAATAAGTAAATCAAATAACCCTTACTCGAAGAAAAACCTTAAGACTAGCCTTCCGTGGAAGGGTATCTTATGAGAACAAATAGAACACAGAAAAACAATTATGGGAATCGACAACAGAAGGCGCAACAAAAGAGTTTCTATAGAGAATCACATGCATCACAGAGAGAAAGGGTGAAGGAACAGAGATATACCCATCAAAATTTAACCATATAGAAGGGATGATACATAAGTAAAGAGACAAATTCATCAAAATTTAACTCGAATAGAGAAGAACATTGAAGAACCAAGAAAAATGAAAACCCAGAAGCTTAATTGGCCAAGAACATTGAAGAAACAAGAATAAACCTCCAATAGAAGCCATTAAAGCAGAGAACAAAATAAACTAAGAGGAAAGAGAAGAGAAATCAGTGACTCACCAGAGATACCAGCAGTGCAGTAGACAAGAGCAAAGATCATACCACCAAAAGCCCAAGCGATACCTTGAATGCCAACAGAGGCACACTTGGAGCTAGACCTCTGTACACCCATAACAGTCAAAATAGTGATGTACAAGAACAAAAAAGTGGCCATGAACTCCGCGATCCCGGCTCTGTAAAAGGACCATGACTGCAACTCCGAAGGATCAAACAGTGGAGCGGGTGGTGGCTCCCTGTAGTCCTTATCAGTTTGTGCTGCTGTCCCAATTGGTTGTCTCTCTGGGAACTTGTTTGCTCCTACCTTAACATCTTCTTCCTTACCCTCCATTTCTCTCTCCTCTCTCTCACTCTCTTCTCCGTTGGGAAGTTAATGGCGACTCGCTGCCCTCTGCAAGTGTCTGAATTAAAGGGTTAAAAAGAAGGCTGGGAGTTTGGTCAGTAGTAGGCTGGTTTTATGGGAAGCGGGTCATTTCCTTTTTCCCATTAAAATAATGGGTGTGCTTGGAAATCATTGCGTTTTTTTATTATCTTAATCAAGAATTAAATTGAACACAACGTTGTGCAGAAATGAGGGGATTAGGGTTTTCTAGGAGTCGTTCTGGAAAGAACAGATGGATGTTGACAGGTCCTGACGGGTTTATTGGTTGTTCCTATCTACTTTCGATCATTTTTTCCTTTTATGTCTAAAATATTTTGATGCTTTGATTAGCTGTCCCGGACCATACGATTTGTTTACTCCGCTGATAAAGTGTATGATCGAAAGAGAAATGATCCGCTGTGTCCGAGCTCGGTGAACTCATCTCTGTGTTAGTCTTGCACGAGTATTTAATTTGTTTAGTTTTGTTTTGTTTTTTTTTCTTTTTTTTTTTGGTTTAAATCCCATTTTAGTATTTTCTCAAAATTTACAGGTACCAATACAACGGAGCACCTCTCATATTCGGCTAGAATTATAATTTTATAAATAAGACTACTAATTTTCAAAAAATTAAAATTTTAAAAATTATTATATCAGTTATTTTTAATTTTGTTTTTCAAAAAATAATTTATTTAAATATATTTTTACAAATATTTCTAGATTGAACTTGTTTTGATATCAGCACTAACTCACTGATATAAATATATATATATATATTTTTTATTTTTTTGGTTCACAATATGGGGAAGGAGGATCAAATTCATGAGTTAATGATGATAGTGTTGGTTTCCAAATAGTCACAAAAGAGAATTAAAATGTAGTTGTTGTAGAATTATACGAGTGATCAACGGTTATTATTTAAATATCTTTTTTAAAATTTAATGTTTGAATTTTTATCGATACATATATTTTCATAATTTTTATAAATTTTATATAAAAAATTTAAAATTAAAATGTAAAATGTGACAAACCATCTTGTCCGAAAGTGGTGACAAGATTTCAAATGGAGAAAACCATAATAGCCCCAATTTTAAGCTTGACTTGAATGTGAAATTATTCATAAGATGATCGAATTCCTCTATACTAAGACAAATTAAGAATAGGTTTTAAACATGGAAAAATGATATACTAAAAGGAAAAAAAAAATTATACCCATGAATAATTTTTGAACTTGAACATTACAAATTTGCCAACTCTAATTCTTAAAAAAAATATATAATCAAAAGGAAAGATTAAAATTAAGTTGGTTGTGATGATAAATTAACTTAGTATATAATGGTTGGATTGTTAACTATGTGCTTATGGTCCAATTCATATGCTGGATAATTATGTACAAAGGTACTCCCATTTCGTTAAAGCCCTGCCCCGACCGTCGCCGGCTCCTTTTTAAAGGGAAGGAACGACAAAGAACTTAAGGTTTCGGGCAGTCTTGTGTTCCGTAAAATGGAAGGTTGGCATTCTTATTCATTACTTGTGTTGAATCATTAACAAGCAATCATGATTGCCCAACTGTTCGATAAAACAACAGAACAAAACGAAAAATGACAAAGGGGAGAGAGAGAGAGAGAGAGGAGCTTTCTGTTTGACGGAAATGAGAAGAAAGAAAAAAGGATGCAATCATGCTAGACAACTCAGACTCATTGGATGCTTTCTTGGACTTCACATGAAGTGATGCATGCGCCCCCTCCAGGCCCCACCTCATTCCTCTGGGTGCGACCTCTGGCCCCATCGCCAACTATTTTGTGTCCACAAGTAAAACGAGCTAACACCACTGAGGTACAGTAAGATTAATCGAATAAACTTGTTAAATCTCTAAAAAAAAAATTTAATTCAAAATTTATAAATAAAAAATATTATGTTTAAAGAATTCTTCCTCTAAATTAGAATTAACAATATTCATAATAAATTAATTAAAATATTATTTCAATACTAATTAGTTTAAAAAAAATTAATACTAACCCACGTAACAATTGACATGTCATACGTCTGGGTTTACGTGATTTTTTTTATAACTCTTTAATATATATATAATTTATAAATTATTATTGTGAATCACCTGCAATTTGATTGATAAGGACTATTTTTTTAAAAAAAAAAAAGATTTAATACTTGCAGTTTTATTTAAAGATTTGAAGTTGTCTGTGTGGATAATTTATAATATTTACTCGATAAAATTAGTAAAAATATAAAAAAAAAATTGTTAATCAAGCTTTCTCTTTGGGGTTGTTCGTAAGAGAAATAGTTGAAATTACCCTCATTTTTTGTACTAACTTTCAAGCACCTCTTCTCTTAAAGTCATTCTTGTCTGCCCCTATTTCTCTCGTTATCATGCATAGACTGGTAACCGGGCCAAGTCGGGCTGATTCGGTTCAATGCAGGTTTTTAGAATTGCGGGTCGGGTTGGTTGTGGTTTCTATATCAGTCCGGTCCGAGTCGGGCCAGTTTCAAAATTTTTTTTAAGTTGAACCGGCCTGGCCAAGTGAACCGAAACCAGCGTGCCGGTTTGGGTCGAGCCGGGCCCGGTTCCAATCGATTTTTTTTTGATCCATCGCCTTTTTTTTAACTCTATCTTTTTTTCCCTTAATTGGATTTTTTAACTCTCTTTTTTTCATTTTTAATAACACGTATTTTTAGAATTTTTTTTACTCTTTTTTTTAATTATTTTTTGTATTACTCTTTCTTTTTTTTGTAACTTTATTTTTTAATTCTATTTTATTTTTGTAACTCCAATTTTTTTTAACTTTGATGTTATTTTTTTTTTCTCTCTTTTTGTGATTTATTTCTTAATTTTTTTATTCACTTTTTATAAAAAAAATAAATTAAAAATTAAAGATAAAAAATTTTTAGAGTGGTTCCATCGAATTCGGTGTACGTCCACTACTAATCTCATAACTTGGATTTTAAAATCCACTAATTTTTTTATTATATTATTTTGATTTTTACATCACTTTGATTTTTTTTCTATTTACAATAATTTTTATACAAAAAAATTATTATTATTCTTCTTCTACTACTTCTTGTTCATTATCTTCAGAGGTCTTGATGATTCCTTGCATTCTTTTTTTCTGCATCCTTCCAATCTTTAATGCAAATTAAGGATTCTAAAGTGTTGTCTGCTAAATTTGTACATTTCTTGGTTAACACTCGATCATCTGCACTAAAAACACTTTCCGATAGTACTATGGATATCGGAGATGTTAATACATCTTTGGCCACTTGGGCCAAAATTGGATAATACGATATACTATTTCTCCACCAACCTAATATATCATATAAATCTGTATAATCAAAACATTCTAATCTAGATATTTGTTTATATAAAAGTAATTCATTAAATGATGATGAAGAAGTTCTTTATTTTTTTCCTAACATGTGTAAAGGATTAAATGAAAATGAAAATGATTGAGTGCTACTACTACTACTATTACTACCTACATTATTAGTATTTAAATTATTATTTTTCTTTTCATATAGTTCAAATATTGTTTGTAAAGTATGAAATATTTGTTGTTTTAAAAAATGTGGGTTAATAGATATTTCTGATGGAAAAACTTGTACAAAATAATTTATTAACATTTCAACACCTTCAACCTTAATATGTGAATATAATGCACTTGCAACTAAATATAAAATTTGAATTTTTTCGTAATATTTTAAAAATTTTGTTTTCATAGAAAGAATAATTTCACCAAATCTTTTTTCATCTTCAAATTAATTAAATACATAAATAATTTTACAAAGATTCGGTAACATTAAATGAGTAGTTGAATAGTAACACCCGGAAAATAAATTTGTACATAAATAAAAAATTTTCAATAATTTAATAAGTGTAGATACAAAATCGAAAGCGATATTATCAATAAAACCATATTCGTAATTAGAATATGTTGAATTCCACCTAGTGTCACATTCCATTTTAAATTTTTTATATTTTTTATTATGTAACATATGTAATTGTCTCATTTCTTGAATTTTTACAGAAAAATTTTTTATTTGATGAATTAAATCGCGAATAGGTTTTAAAAATAGTTCTCTCATTACTAAACCATTCTAAACACATAAATTAATTATATGGCATGCACATCTAACATGAAATAATGTTCCATTTAGAATTGTTTTTAAAGAATTTTTTAAACTATTAACCACAGTAGTATTAGCCAAAACATTATCAAATGAAATAAAAAAAATTCTATCACTTATTCCATAGTCATAAACAATATTTGAAATTATTCTAGTTATATGTGCACCGAAATGTGAAAATTCTCAATGTTGAAAAGTTAAAATCATTTTCTCTAAAGACCATGAATTATCTATCCAATGACATGTTACTACAATATAATATTCTTTTTTATGCTCACTTTTTTAACTATCCGAAATTAATGAAAAATTACATTGACTATTCATAAATTGTGTAATTATACCATTTTTTAATTCTTGATATCTATCTAATGATCTCTTCCTACCGGACTACTTTTTTTATAACCGGGTTGTAAATATTTTTGTATATATTCTTCAAATACGGGACATACAACTATGCTAAGTGGTAATTCTTTTCTTGTTAACCATTATATTTGTCCAGTTTTTTCTTTATCCGAATTATATTTAAATGTACCAGTTATATTATCTCCCCCTGTAGCAATTTGTGTTTGTCTTGTTTGTGGTATTTTATCCGAATGATTATTAACTAAGTGTCTCCTAAGTGTGCCTACCCCTAACTCCTCAAAAATTTATATTTTTTATGACAAATTTTACAAATTATTTTTTATTCATCAATTTTCAACAAAAATTCCATATATTAATATCATATTTTTTAGTGCGTGTTGTGTTAAATTCTATATTACTAAGTTCAGTTTTTTCTAAAAGAGTTTCAATATCTATATTATCGGGAATTTCATCTTGTAAAAAAAATGGAGGAATAGGAGATTGTTGAGAAGATTGTGAAGAATGTGTTTCGGTCATTTTTTTTTTTTTTAAAAATAAGATTAAATTTTCAAAATAAAATATATTATTAAATTTTTAAAAGAATATTTAAAATTAAATTTAAAATTTAAAATTTATTTAAAAAAAAGTAATGCAAATGCAAGAAAATAAAGATGTAAAAAAATTAAATGTACCGACTTAACGGATATTGCGATAGTTTTTTGTAAAATCTTGAATTTGAACTCCCAATCTTGAAATCTTGCCAAATCTTGATGAATGTTGAAGGTCATGAAAAATTTGTAATCCTCCCTTAGGTTTCGCTCAGACCGTTCTGTAGTAAGAGCACAAAAAGTTTCCAGATAAGAGGTATAGCTCGTCTTTCCTCACTTAAGTACCTCTTTCATTCGACAATTAGTTACCATCAAACAGAATTTTCCTAAACATGCTATGTTGTTCCATATTAGTGAATTGGTTTCACAAAAATTTAAAATACAAATTTGAAAATGTATTTAATGAATAACATGGTAGAAATATAGATAATGGTGGAAATATAGATAACGGTGAAAATGATAATGGAAATTGAAAATGATAATGGAAATGGTGTAAAAATTGTTGTAAAAAATGGTGAAAATAGTATAGAATATGGTGTAGAGAATTGTAGAAAATGATGAAAATTAAGAGAATATAGTAATATTGAAAGAATATAGATCTGTGAGAGAGAGATTTTGTTGTGAAGATTTTAAAAATGGGGTGTTAGGTATTTATAGAAAAATTTTTTGATCTCATAGATTAAAATAATCTCAAAATTAATCGTTTTATAATTATTGAAAGGGTTAAAATAAAAAAATATATATAAATTAACCTTTAGAACCGATGGGCTCAGACCGATTCCCGATTTAAAAAAGAATTGAATCGGATCGATCTATTACGATATTTGGACCGATCCGATTCGAGTTAGTATTTATCCCGATTCAGTTCACATGTCAGGCTTTTACGAGCCTCGTTCACCACCCACGTGGCACCATAAGAGCCTATGATTCCTAAATTTTCTAATACGTCCATGCCATACCAGCCGACCTTACCGCCGACCGGAAAAATTAACCACGTGGACAACAAGGACTAACCATGTCCACTCATTATTCTACAACTTAATTTTCGGGGACACGTGGCAAGGAACCAGAAGCTGGTTTGGTCTGTCCAGAATATTGTCCTTATTTTGATTTGATCATCAAAAATACAAAACAAGTAAGTGAAGACAAGACAGGGATATGGAGCATCTTATTGAGAAAAATATATATATATTATGACAAAACTCATTAATGGTCCAATCATGATAAGCACATGAGATGATAACAACAAATGTTGAAGATAGTGATCAAGAGCGGGGAATTTCGCTAAATGGTGGTTTTTTTTATTTAAATTCTTTGAATGATGTCTTTTTTTTTATTTCAAAATTAAGAGAGTCGCGATTCCTGACCATACTTTCACCCCTTTTCTCAAAAAAAAAAAAAAAAAAAAAAAAATGCAAATAATACTCACGCTTTTTGAAAAGCAAGAATGCCATCGGTGCTCTCCTAAAAGGCTAGAGTGATATTCTCGCTTTCATAATTTTTTTTAATTTAATTATAAATAATATTATTAAATTATTAAAAAATTATCAATAAAAATTAAATATTTTAAAAAATTAATAAGAAATTATTATTAAAAAACAATTATTAAATTAAATATTAATCAATATTATTAATAAAAAAACTAAATATTAAACAACAATATCCATCAATATTAACTAATAAATTAATAATTAAAATTATCATTAATCAATATTAAAAATTATTTAAAAATTCATCAAAAATAGTAATCAATAATTAAAAAATTATTAAAAATTAATTAAAAAAACATATAATTAATAAAAAATTATTATTAATTTTTTAATTAAAAAACATAATCAATAATTTTTTATTAATTAAAAATTAACAATAGAAAGGGTTCCGAAATGAGTGTGTTTTTACTGTGAAAAAATAAAAAATCAATAACACACACTTACAAAAAAAAAAAAACAAAAGGTATTGCATTCTTATATGCCTGATTTAAGATGCACGGAGAGGATATGCAAGTGCATTAAGTCGTATTTCAAAATTTGAATGATTAATGAGAAGAGTATGAACTAAAACCAACACACCCTCTTTTATGGTTTCAATAAAGTAACATATGTTAAAAAATCATAAATAATGTACATTGACATCAATGGCCTATAATGTTGGCGTTCCATTAGATTTTGTTAGAGCTAACATTCTTACAAATCTGAGATTTCGAATTTGTTTTTACTACGAGAAAAACAATTTAATTTTTAATTTTTAACAAATTTTAATTAATAAAAAATTATTGATTTTCCATTTTCTCACGGTAAAAACATGCCCCTTTCGAAACCCTTTTTATAGTTAATTTTTAACTTTTAACAATTTTTACTTTTTGGCTAATTTTTTATTAATTTTTTAATTATTGATTAATTTTTAATTAATAAAAAATTATTGATTATATTTTTTAATTAAAAAATTAATAATAATTTTTTATTAATTATATAATTTCTTTTTAATAAATTTTTAATTATTGATTACTATTTTTGATAATTTTTTAAATAATTTTTAATATTGATTAATGATAATTTTGATTATTAATTTATTAGTTAATATTGATGGATATTATTGTTTAATATTTAGTTTTTTATTAATAATATTGGTTAATATTTAATTTAATAATTATTTTTTAATAATAATTTCTTATTAAATTTTTTTATTAATATTTAATTTTTTATTAATTTAATAATTTTTATTGATTTTTTATTGATAATTTTTTAATAATTTAATAATATTATTTATAATTAAATTAAAAAAAACCCATGAAAGCGAGAGTGTCACTCTCATTTTCTGGGAAAGTGCGAGTCTCACTCTCGCTTTCCAGAAAGCACGAGCGCCACTCGCGCTTTCTATTTTTTTTTTGAGAAAAAAGGGAAAAAGTACGATTAGGGATCGTGACTCCTCTAGTTTTGAAAGAAAAAAAAAAGACATCATTTGAGAAATTTAAATAAAAAAAAAACCATTTTGAGAAATACCCGATCAAGAGCATCCATATTAAGAATATTACTAACCATTTCTTCGAAAAGCTCTAATCTTGTTGTGGTCCTATCATGTCAACTACACTAGTATTCATTAAAAATAATAACTCTTTTCTTTTTTAATTTTCTGGTGTGTATTAAACTGGTCCAGATACCCGTATTAAATTAACTAAATATAAAAATGTAATATCCCATGTAGTTGTGTCCTAAACTAAAATAAATGAATGTTTTGGAGGGATAAGTGGAAATGAAGTGGATGTGGAGTAGAGGAAAGTGCTAGAGTTGTATAACAATGAAGTAAGTCTCTCTAGAACAAACATAAATGTCATTATCTAAGAGTAGTAAGATATTATACTTATTTAACTAATATTTTAAATTTGAATTTTGAAAATAAAAAAATATACTGAGAATATATCCCTAAATTAGATCTCATGATATTTAAACCGGATTAATAGAATAATTTAGATACCAATATCAAGTATCAATAAATAAATAAATAAATGTGATTGTTGTAAGATACAAAATAGAGTAATATGTTTGCGGATGTTGTGATTTAGATTTTTGTCGACATGTGAGCGCGACACTCAAGCCATTCTCAAGCCCAATTAAATGAGACCCAATCTCAAAGTCCAAAGCTCAGGAGCATGCCCAATCAAGTTCCCTTAGCATATCGGAGGACTCGGGTTCTGTGCGCATGGGATAGGAGAATATAGAGCTTCGTACGGATTTAGCTTTTTTTTTTTCTTTTTTTTTAAAGAAATCTTAAAATAACACTGGTTTAGGAAAATTTTTGAAAATTAGACCATGCGAGTCCTGTTTTGAAAGACGCAACATGGGTATGTCGTGACTTGAAAACGAGATATACTTCTCTCCAGCTCAGTTTGATTTCCTGATAGGAGTTTTCTTGCTTCCCTAGTTTTCATAGTTGGGTTTGCTTCAAATTTTGAAGCGCTTGCTTTCATGTAATTTCTCATGTCACTGAATTTTTATGGGGGAGGATTCTAAATGATGGGTTTTGTTGGATTTGGGGTTTTTTCTAGAATTGCTATTATGAAGAATTAATTGGGTATTTGATTAATAGGGTTTATGAGGGTTTGAAGTTTTTGTTGGATTTCGAGAGGCTTGATATTGAGAAGATGAACTGACCGGTGACTTGACACCCAAACAGCAATAGCAATAGTGGAATCTAGCTAGAATTGGAGAAGTGGCCATAGGCATCGGATGAAAGCTTTAGTTTATGACAATGGTGTAAATCAAACAACACAGTGGATGAAGATGAAGAAGGCGAATTGATGCAAACTCAAGTATGTCGCTTTTTCAACTTGTGACATATCCATGTCACGTCTTCAAGACGAGACATATATGGATTAATTTTTAAATTTTTTTAGTCTAATGTTGTTTTAAGAATTTTTTTTTTCAAAGGCTAAACCATACAAAACTCGGAGAACATAGCCATCGAAATCTAAAGAAAAAGAATTAGAAACAAGGATCCATGGCAATTGAATCGAAGGGGAATTACAAATGGGAGAAGATCCATTCGCGCAGGAGATTTTTTTTAAAAAAAAGCATGCACAGATGGGGTCTCTTTTGATTTCTATTGAATTACCTAGTATTATTTTCTTCTTTTCGATTACAATTATCTTTCAAAATTATTGGTCAAAGTGCTGTTAAATTTCAATTTTGATTTGGATTTGTTGAATTATCTAGCATCGGATTCCACCAGTTGTCGCTTGTTCATTTGTCATCAGTCTTCGTCTTTGTTCGATTTCACCTCATCACCGCCGCTAGCCACCGTTCGATTCTGATTGCTGGGTCCTTACCACTTTCCATTTCCAGTCTTTGATTGTTGCTTTCGCCGTCACCATCTGCTAGACTAGGGGTGTTACGACACTCGAGTTGAGTCAGGTAGTGTCAATACCCAATCTCGACTCGAGTGTTAGTTAGATGAACTCAACTCCAGTGTTAGTTAGATGAGTTCCAACTCAAGCTCAAAGTATCGTCAGGTAGTACTATTGGGTAGTGTTTCTTAATTAATCAATTTTAGATAATACATTCAAAAGAATATACATATAAATATAATTTCATATATAAAATTTATTTTAAAAAATATAATTAATTATTTTCAGATAGTTCGTCAAACTTTTGATCTCGACATAATTGGATTCGAACTCGAACTCAATACCGAATTAGCCAAACTCAAACTCAAACTGAAATCGAGTTTTGACATGATAGTGTCATGAGTACCCATGATACTACCTAGCGTCATGACACCCCTATTAGAACGTTCGCTGCTTCTCGTCACCAACTATGTTCTCCGTCTGCCATCGCCTGGAATTCTTGCTGCCGCTCACTTTTTGTCTTCGCCCACCACACTAATCGCCTTCATCTTCCATCATCGAGCATGGACAGACGTCATGCATGCTAATCTTTCTTTTTCCCCATTACTGAGCAAAATAATAATAATAATAATCATCATTTTAACTTAATTATTTTATCATCTTCTGTCCCATCTATACCCCTAACGGAATCAACACGACACTTTGAAGAAGATACATTTTCATTAGAATCTAGGGCGTGCTTTTCAATTTGTCCATACAACATATAATTTTACAACACACTGGTTAACGTTAGACCACAGTGGAAATGGCTGACCAGGCTTACGTCTGGCTCTTGAGAGACCCAGCTTGATCTTTGGCATATGGCCAATGGTACAACCTATCCATGCATAATAGAACTCTTTTATCGTTCATCGTCAGTGGGTTGGAGTTGTACATGAGGGCATGGTCTTTCCGGTTCTCCAATCGTCCACAGACGTTTGAGATCGCCTCTCTTCCTCCCCAATGTTATAAAAGTCCCTGCATTCACAAAAGGATTCTTAATAACCAATGTCATCGGCAGACACTAGTTTAGATTGTGATCACATAATTAAGCATCCAAGTTACCAAGAGTGAAAGGGACAATGTATAGTAATGCGGGTTGGCCATGACCATCCATCAAATTGAGTGCAACATAAGTGATGAGAAGACCTGCCATGCCATGCCATTTATCAATCATCAAACTATAACAAGAAGACAAGTTTCTTTACTTCCTAATCACTGTAGATTGACTGACAAAAGAGAACTAAACAGCCTTATCTGCATCCCTAGTTAGAAAAAAAAATCATTTCATGTCACTCCTCACCTAAACCATAGGCAACCATCGCCCACAAAAAGTATCCTGCTCGAAGATTCTTCTTTGATAGCCAATCATACCTGCAAGAACAGGCCATAAAGTACTTGACAAGTAACCAACTGGACTGTATAATTGTCCACATAGGGCTTGTCTCCCAAACAAATTATGTTGTGATTATTATTGAATAAAAGTGAACCAGCAACTTCGGATAATGAGAGGATCTTACATCACAGAAAGGATGAAAGAATGCAATTCAGGGAAGGTTCTAGTCCACTGACTCTAACTGGAACGTGAGAGTCATGAGACAAGTGTAAAAGGCTAATTTCTCAGTGGTGTATCTATATCCACTGGGCCAGCAGATTAGTGCCACCTCAACGTTCTATCCATAAAAAGATAACTACTATGGTTATAAATGGCTGGCCTTGTAAGTGCAGATAAAACAGAAATAAGAGTAAACTTTCTCTACTAACAGAGAATTTCAGAGCTTAACCTAAGTGAAAATGCTATCACTAGTCCTGGTAAGAGGATGTCACCAAATCCAATGATGCTGAAACCGCCCCAAGGATCAAATATGCGAGGGATTTTAAGAAGCATTGGGATCCCATCCTCTCCACTCTTATCACCACGAGCAACCTAAAATGCAGATATTACCAACTCCAATAAATAAGAGTTAGAATAGAAGGCGGAAATTCTCAACTGCAGGTTTTCATGCTCTTAGTGTAGAGGTTAAATAGATTACGTACCACAATCATCACACTCTCATGGAATAACTTTTTAGAAACAAACACCCAAAAGATGTCATATAAGAAAGCACAACCTAGCAGAACAGTTCCAACCTGATTCACAAACCATTCAAAATCTTGTCAGCAGATATAATCTGCATACCAATTAATTCCACCTTTCATTATCCCATGTAATCTTGACGCTATGTACGACCAACAAGTACCAGTCACAAATTCTATATCAGCCCAAGTATAAAACATTAAGTAAAAGGAAGACATAGTTGAGGTCAAAAGTCTAGCATGGAGAAAATGACAGCCCGCTCCTCGTACAGAAATAACTAACAAATACTTTCTGTACAATTAGTAACTATGATAAAGATGAGAAGAAAGGGACGCTGGAAATGCTCTAAACAAGAAATAAAAGTGATTCATCATAACTGATGCAATGATGAAGACCTTTCCTGTAGTGTAACAACATCCACAACCAATCCTTTATCCCACAAAGTGGGGTTGGCTATATGGATCCTTATATGCCATTGTACTCTATGCAACATGCAAAAACGTAGCCGATGACCACCATGCAAACAAGAATACCCACTTTAAGACAAATCTTTATTTCTTATGCTTAGGTCCATTTAGCCTTCACACACTTGAGTCATACTAGAAGCCATGATTTCTAGTAACAAAATTTTTCCATGAAAAATATCAAGGTCATGACTCATGAGATTTGCCTACTAGCACTGATGACTAAGTGCCCTCTTCAGTGGATGCTTGGACTTTGGTCCCCATAACTGTGGCCAGCAATAGTACGAGGCAAAATGATATTTCTAAGTTAATAATCAAACCTTGAGGTTGGGTACACGGACAATCTGGAGTACAGTAATTATCAGCGCGATTCCCTGACAGGGAGGAAAAAAATGATTAATAATGCAGAAAGTAACAAGCAACATACAAGTGCATTGTCTAATTTTCATCAAGAACCTTCTCCTGAAAGCACAAGTTAAACAAAAATCATCTCAGTTATATTGGGGTTCGATTATGCAAAGAATGATATGGCCCTATTTGCCAAAGAGATAACAGAAAACATCCGTGTAGAAGGTGCTTTGAAAGCCCTCAATTACAAGCATATGGGTAGTGGGAATAACTCTGCATCAGCAACATGTGTGAAGCTCTTCCATGACGGGGACTATAGCATTTGTCTAACTTTCACAAGCACTGTTTAATGTGTCCTTTACAACAAGAGATCAAGAAAAATGTACCAGGGAGAAAACCTTGGAAATATAGAAATTATTCCTCTGCAAACTACAAAGTTATCTAGAGAAAACATTGGCCAATGATACATAGCTCACAATGTTTGTCACCTCATGGAGGCTAAGACACAACTTTTCCATTTTTTTTAGGGGGCTGCTAGTTGCCACTCCTGACCTTTCCAAGATTTTCGATTAACCCAGATTTTAACTATAAAACTACAAAAGATTAGAAGTGACTGTGCCGCTTCTCATTCTCCATGGTACAGTGGACATATACAGCCATATAAAACTCAATAAAAACCACATAGGCAAAGAAGTGGGCTTTGGTCTAAGAGTGACTTAAAGGGGCGTAACAAATCTGTCATAAGAATACACATATTAGGAAGGTTTCATCCAAAAAACTCATATATAGTCGCAGGCAGCACCAGATCTGTAAGCTAAATTCAATATGGACAAGAAGTTTTGTGAAAGTTACAGGCTTGGTAACATGTCTAGGACTCCAAAGCATTAGCATGAGTATTAATTTAATAAGAATATAGACAGGCGTCTTACCAGGATGTCTTGACCTATCCATGCAAAGGACACATCACGGTAAACTGCCCAAACTGTAGCAAATGCTATGCAGAATGGAGAAACTGCAAGGGTAAGATATGAAACTGCTCCAAGGATGGGAACTTTAATAAATGATTCTCCAGAGCGTTTGAACCATCTGCAAGTTTATATCTTACAATTTCAGATCTTCAAAAACCTTAAGAAGAGGTGCTTATCTATATATGCATATTGACACGAACGAGGCTAAATGAGAAAAATCATTTCTCCCGATAAATGATAATCATGGGCCAAGAACAATGAATCTTTTACTTAATTCACATAGCAAGATGGTTTTCCTTGTGCCTATATATTAACGGACAATTTTAGTCAAAGAAGATCACTGTGGCTGTCAACATGTGCTGTTTGTACAAAAGGAACAAAAAGACAAGACTAGAATATAAGTAGGAAATTCACCTTGATAATAAAGCCACCAAGCAAGTTTGCAACCCCTGCAAGTAAGGAATTGCACATGCTGAGTGTAAATTTTGGATGAATGAGCAGCTTGATGTTATAGAATGCACTAATGTTGTTTATATTAACAAGATGTAGAAATGTCTTACCTCTACCCCACCAATGCAAAATAGAACAACCAAGAGCTCAAGAAACCAGGATGACATGAGCTCGTATAGGATAATCAAAAAGCAAGAAGCAACAACAACAAAGAGAACAGCTGATGTTGTGTTGATGTCAACCACACCATTAGTGCCTCTGCCTGCATTACTTGGAATTTCATCTGAGGCATCCTGTAAGCATATAGGGACTTCACATATCAATAAAGGTGCACAGAAAAAGTTTCTCCAGGACAATATAACTCTACATGAAAGTTAAGAGCATTACTCTGGAAAACAGATTACCTTTAGTAGCTTGTCTAGTTCAATAGCTGCTTCCCTAGCACTCCATGCAGACCAATAAGATGCACACAATATGGTACCAACAGCCATCAGCCATAAGAAAACTTCAGCAATATCCACCAGTGGCCTTCGTGGAGAGTACAGTTGCACAGAAACTGCAGCATACGTTAAGTTGTTTAGAATGTGGCAATCATGTAGGTTCACAGTAATGAAAAAATGAAACATGGAATATATATACACAAGGTTGTCAAGCTTAGAATGAAGTAGTCATGGTTAAGATCCATTGCAATTTCATTTTTAACCATAGGAAGAGAAAGAGCAAACCTGATAAGCCATTCTTTAGCATTTTCTCCAAGCTTGCACCAGCATCATGAGGGAGCATAACAGCAGGTATTTTTATATCTAGATCAGTTTCATCAGGCTCACAAACCATCTTGTAGAGTTCTGCAGGGATAGCAGATTAGGGCTAATAAAACAAAGTAACGATCTTTAGAAAGTATGCATTAATTGCTAACCACGCCACTCCCAAGAATTAAATTTTCAACATACATGCAGTACGGTGTTCAGATGTATTAATCTTTTCAAAACATGAGAACTACATGAGAAAGATGTCATAGCTTCAACTCAAAATTAAACAGAAGACACAATCCAGAAACTAAAAGTGAGAGAACTCCAGCATTGTGTAAAAATATTTTTAGATAAAGGATCTGGAAACTCTCAATTGCTTTAGACTTCAAGGGGATAACCGGAAAAGTAGGAGGAATACAACATTGAAGTTGATCTCTCATATTCTCATGACAATCTTGAGTTTAATATAACTTATAACATTTAGGCCAAAAGTACAAATGTCCCCCGAACTTGCCTACTTTCAATAAACCCCCCGAACTTTAATCGAAGGCAGTTACCCCCAAAAAATTAAGAATAGCTTTCGGTGTGCTCCATAAGTGGACAGCATTAAACTTCTATCAATTTCATCATCTTGTCTAAGGAGTCACGATTCTTTGGTGAGAACTTCCAGATTCCAACATAAAAAGTTTTGTTTCAATTTTTTCCATATTTTGACATCCTTTCCAAACAAACTGACAGTGATATGAACTGGTCCCCTCTCCCTCCCTCCTATGGTTATGTGACTGATTGGCACTTATTTTAGAAGTTTAAGGGGTAATTGACTGCAATAAAAGTTCAAAGGCCTATTTGAAAGCAGGCATAAATTTTGATATTTGTAGTCTTGGCCAAACTTTACCCCTAAAATGCAAAACTATGAAGAAATGGAAACCAGAAGGTTTTCAAACATACTTCAACTCTTTTAAGCACGTTCCGAACATCTTCACCTTACACCAAAATTTTCAACATTTAAAATCAATTGCTAACTCCTTTGAAGTTAATAATTTTTATTCTTGTTCAACCTTGATAGGTTTAGAAAAGGCATGCATATCATTTATTTATCTATGGATTTCACCCCTATTCTCCCTTGATTTTATTGTTTTTACGTCCCATTTCATAAATTTGTGCATTTCAGGTTATATGTGGAGAGTTGGCATGGCTTGGAGCCCTAAAGCTAGTATGGAGAGCATTGGAGAGGCTAAGGAAGCAAGGGAGTGAAGTTTTGAAAACCATATTTTCGTCGCAGCAATAATTGCAACAATACAACAACAATCTAGACTTTCTATCCAAAATTTGGGGTCGGCCAAATGTAATCATCGCAATAGCATGCCTTATCATCGCAATCGTAATGGCAAACTTGCTCTGCGTTTTTCTTCATTTTTGACAAGATAAAGGAAGATAGGGAGGAGAGAGAAGATGTAGACGTGATGATTGAGGAAATCAACATAGACTTGAGGGTTGGGGCTTCAAGGATTGTAATTTTAGTAAAACTAGTAAAACTACTTCTTGATTGTGGTATTATTTTTTATTTTTATCACGTTTTGCTTTTGATTCATCAATGAATTCCTTTATTTATGATTTTGAGTGTTGATCTTAGTCATGGAAGCATAAATTTATGGATTGCCTAACCTAAACCATATTATGCACTTAAAGTATATGATCAATTGCACCATAGAATTTATCAAGCTAAGATTATATATTTCATGTCATTGAATGAATGAACTATGATAATGCTTACATGCATGGTCTTTTGAGTTGCTTCATATAGGATTTTATAGATCTATTGTTATTTTCTAGCATATTGTTTATTATAGTGATTCATAAGATAGTTTATGCTAATTTTAGATGATTCATGTCACATGGGATGAATGACTCATGCTAATCACTAGATAGATTGTTGATTTCGTTACTTAATATAGATCTTTACACTTGATATTTGTAGTCTCAGGCTTTGCAACAGTATTCTTGGGTTGTTAATTGTGTAGTTTGAATACTCTATACCTTGAATTGAAATGAGTCATGCTTTAGTTTAGATTAGATTAATTTAATTTAGTTAATTAGTTATGGATGCATGATTCCTTCTAGGAATGGATAGTTTATGTCGTTCATCATGATTAGCACATAACTTGTGAATGTTGTTAATGATACATTTCGTACTATGTTGATGGATTATGTCACAAGATGAGTATCCCATGCTAGATTCTGGGATTATGTCTTTTATTGCATTCATGAGACACATGCATTGTATTTAGTGGTTGGACCCTAAATCCCTACATAAACTCTGTTGAAATCATGTTTTGATTGCACTCAATGATTGAACTTTGTGTTGGATTTCATATCATTCACCTTCCCCATATCTATCTCAGTAGGTTTACTTTCATGAGGTAGTTTATATGTCCCTTACTTTTATCCTATTTATCTTTAAAATCCTGTTTAATCAGAAAAGAATTTGTAAAATTAAGTAACTCAAGGAAATGAAATCGTTCCCTAGGAACACATGCCTGAACACTCACTTGTCTACGATTAATCTCGTACATTGACGAGTTTAGGGTTTACATTTTAGAATTATCAATGCTTCAACCAGTACTCGACTCAGCCTACATAAGCCCAAAAACCTAAATTGTAGTCTTCAGCAGGAGAAGGACTTCACAAGCTTAATGATGTGGATATGACAAGATAGTTTATGGCAGTTTAGACACAAATCGGCCTCCTTTAAACACAAGTGAGATTTTTAGGGATGTTTTCTAATTTTTGGATTTAACCTTTTCCTTTTGTAAGAATTCATACATTCTCCAACAAGCTGTTTATATTCAAAACATCCATAAGCATAACAAAATGCCTACTGATTCAGATGCAATCTGCAATAATTTTGACCTCAAACAAAGCCATATTGACAGACACATATTTGAAAGGATAATCAAATGCTTTAGTACCTTTCTGGTTGTTTATGATGAGAACAGCTGAAGCACCGGCAGCTTCTGCAATATTTGCCTTAGCAGTGAATTTACAGTTGCCTCTTTGCACCATGATAACCTCTCCAGCCAGCTGAAAGGATCCAAATTCTCAGCCCATTTGCGTCAAAACAAAAAGTAATAAGGAAAGGCAGAGATTAAGTTGAAAGATGACCTTATTCTTTAGAGTACTGCAACAATCCAGAGGATCCGAAACAACAAGATTGCTACGGTTAGCATTTTTTTCCTTTGATACAATCTTCTGACCAAATCTAGCACCAACACCGACAAACTCATTATCTTCAACACCATCAACCCATGTTTGAACTTTTACCTGTAACGAATTCAGTTGTGTACATCATTAAAAGATGTCAAGAAAAAGAAGTATACATATGAGATTCAACTGAAAATAGAAGAGGATCCCTAAGACTAAAGAACAGCATTACCATGGTATGGAACTACAAAATTAAGGTCCTGAGAAGTTTAAGAAAAGCGCCAGTTTTCTTTATCACTATCATCTATGTCTTAAATAACACTAACAGAAAAGCCAAGTCTAAAAATATGAAGTGCGCCCCTCCCCCAATAAAAAGTAAACCAAAATACACATACCCTAGAAAGGAAATGCGTGAGCAAATCAAGCATAAAGGAAAACAATATGTAGATCCATGAGAAAGAAGAGAGGGAGCAACTTCAATACTCCTAATCTGGCAACGAGATTCACTTTAACTCACTGTATGAAACAACAGTCTAACTATGAGTACCAACTATAGCAAATGAGCATAAACAATCTCAAATATGATCCCCTCAAACTTATTTGAAGCATTAGTATATACTAATTTAAGAAACACAAAAGTACCAAACGAATTTAAGTAACACAAAAGTACCAAACGATCTTAATGATAAGACAAATTGGAAATAAATTCGATTCTATCTACGCAAACAGCAAATAGACAAAATCCAGAATTTAAATAGTCATAATTTAGGAGGACCTTAAATATAATCAAACAAAATTTGAACAAATTAAAGAAAACCCAGATGATAATTCACGAAAAGAAGACATGGGTATAGCTCAGAACTGGGGGGGGGGGAAGAAAAGAAACAACTGACCAAGATGAAATCGTTCTCACAACCAGGTTTTTTGGGAGCTACATCGTCGTCATGAACTATGTCCCCAGCAAAAACAGATGAAAAATTTGAACCCACAACTAAAATAATTACAAGAAAGAAGAGAGAAAATCGCAAATCATCCATGGAAAACTTAGAAAGCTCAATCTCTCTCTCTCTACCCAAAAAGTTGAAGAAATAGTCCAGTTTCGTCTCCCTGTTCATCTACATCACATGCTCCCTCGATACAAAGAGAAAAAATAAAAATTAATTATATTTTGTAAAAAAAAAAAAGTCGAAAATCAAGGCCAGTACGGCCCAGGAACTTTTAAAACAGTTTCATGGTGGGCTCCAATAGAAAAACGTCGTCGTTGCATGTAGTAGTTGTTGTAGATTATTAAATTCATTTTTTTATAAAATATAATTAATTATAGTAATTATTGAATTATCAAGTGGCCGTAATCGTAAAATGGACCTCTCCGTACGTCCGTAACGGTTGTAATCTCGCGGGAGAATACGGCGCTATAACGTCGTTTTCTTTGTTTTTTCTTTTTTAGAAAAATTACTTTTCTTTATTTTTTTTTCCAATTTCGTCGCTGCTTGATGCTCCTTTTTTTTTTTTTTCACACTACTGCAACACATTTTTCACACCGTTAGTATATAAAATTTTGCCTAAAATTAATTCAATTTAAATTATTAAAAATTACTATTCAAAGAATAGAATTTTTCTAACATAATTTATTATATTTTTAAATCTCAAATTTAAATTTGTAATTAAAGTGTTTAATAATCTTATTCATTGAATCGATTCATCATTGGTATTTGCTTGATGCTTTCTTGTACAAATTATGTGAAATTGTTTGCAAAATTTGCATTCCTCTTTTTGTTTGATTCAACAAACCAACATGATCACATGTGATGTCGGATGCCCTCTTGTCCAATAAATGAGACAAGCAAGCTTGTCGAGATTTGAAATAATTAATGCTGCAAATTTCGTAGAATTCATTTTTTTTTTTTTTTGAGGGGGAAAAAAAGGGAAAGCTTTTCTTTTTTCATTTTGTTTTCGTAAAGTTTATTTGCGAAATTTCTAATTTGGTAGAAAATTAGGTATGAATTTAAGAACTCCTGCAATTGTCTAACAAATTTAAGACAGAACGAGGAGGGAGGGAGGGAGAGAGAGATGTCCAAGGGATCCCTTTCTCGATCCAATGGCTTCAAATTTAAATCAAAGAGAGAAAAAATACTGAAAAAAAAAAAACTGTGCACAAATAAAAAATTGAAACCCAATTTTAATATATTTTAAAGATTATAGCTCTTTAGAAAATAAAAGGAAATCAATTTATGTATATAAAATTTGAAAATTTTTGTAATTCATATTAATCTTTCTACAAATAGCAAATTTATAAGCTATGTCTGCATTACCTCTCTCTGTTCAGCCCAACCATTACATAAAAGAACTCATTACCTCTCCCTCTAAATCATATTTGTAAGTACATGGGAAAAGAACGAATGATGAACTTCTCGAGTCTTGGATTAAAGCCCGAACCTGGTGCTGCTGTCAGAAAAGAGGTACCTTGGGTTGTTTTGTATTTGGGTAGAGCAAAGTCATGTAAGAAAATTGAATAATCTTTCAAATGCAAATGCAAACTAATTCCAGATTACCTGTTCGAGATGTTGGGCTTGGAATCTCAGCACCCCTCCCATTACCCAAACCAAATGATTCAAATGGCTGCTGATATTGCTTGCTAAATATTGTTATGATAAAGCACCATCATCTCCTCCGGAGACTCTCATGGCTCCTTCAATATGAACCTTCAAATTCAAAACTGATATCAGGGTACTGCCATTAGGATTGTTGTTTTGGGATACATTCTCCACGGTGAAGCGAAACTGGGAACCCAGTTGGAGTACTTGTTCGACCGTTGTTTTGACAATAATAGTTCATACTTTTTTAACCCACTTGGACTAAATCACCCAAGTTGGCTTCTTTTTGGATGCTAGACAAGTATCCATTTTGAGTGCCCACGTCATGCCTCACAGTAGTCCCATTAGTAGCCACTCGAGAACTAGATTGAAAATAATTGCTAGTAGAAGAATTGAGCAGGTGGCTTTCAACCTGAGCTTTTGATAGAATTGTTGTTAATGTCAAATCCATGGGAGAAACTGTGTCAGCCGAAAGATTGGTTGAGAAAGTTGAAATATTTTCAGATAATTTCAACCCTTGCCGTCTTGTATTCTGAGTTGGTCTCATGGGACGAGTTGCTTGGTCACTTTTACACAGACGTTCAATAAGTGTATCATGACTAACCACCATCTGTTTCCCAGGTTCTTCCAATGCTTGGAAAGAGTTTGCTTGATCCTTAAAGGCTTCAAAACAAGTACTAGGTTCAATTTTCCTTTTTCTAATTGCAGTCCAGCACCTAACTCAAGGCTGCTCTGATGCTGCACTTCTAAAAGCCCCTCTCTGTGACCCCTTTTCTCCCTAGCTGGCACTAAAGCAGTTTCATCTGCTATGATTTTCTGCATGTCTCTCCTCATCTTTTGAAACAATTCTTTGTGCTGACTCTAAATTCCTCTAGTATTGACACCATGAAAGGTCTTAATACCATTAACAGAAGCATCCTCCCCCACATTTTCTTTTTCGTCCTCCCTCTAGCCCTCTTAAAAGAAACATTCTCCTTGCTAGCAACCTTATATTTCAATTCCTTCAATCCAGTTTGTCTCTGGCTACCTTTTCCAAATCTTAAAGAAGCATTCCCCACCTCATCATTTTCGGGAGAAATCAGATGGGCAGCCAGTTTGTGCTTCTTAAAAACAGGCACAAAACTTGAACTTGACTTGGAATCATCTTCATCACTTGAAGAATCAAAGTCATTGTCTGTCCTTCAGAACCTTTTATATATATATATATATATATATATAGACACACACACACACACACCCCCCAAGGGAATTGATCAGAAAGCATCAAAATGGGAAGTCCAAAGTCAATCTAACGGTGACTCTAACAAATTCTCTTTGCAAAACTTTCAACTAATTTAAGCATAATCAAAGCACGTTTTACAGGTAATTCCAAAGGGCACCAAAAAGGTTAATCCAATTGATTCCGACCAAGAGTTTTTTGTCTCAAAATTGTCACCCGAATGACTTGAAATCTTTACTTTTATTCCCTATCTTTTGCCGGTGAAAAAAAGTTAAAAAAGAAAAAATAAAAATCCAATCTAGTCCTCACAAACAGAAGGGCAATCTTTGTCTGAACAAAGCAATTTATGTATTGATTGTTACAAGAATAAAGGCACAAGCATGCCCTATTTTTCCGAAAATTGAACAATTCCAAACACCTCAACTACTATAATTATCAATACCAAAGCATAAACCCTCAAAATCTAGAAAATCATAAAAGGAAAAAGAAAAAGTAATAAAAAAATCATTAGGTCATGAAGCAAAAAAGAAGTGGCAAAGTTGGTGCAACAAACGAATAACACAGCAAGCTTTATAAACTACCAAAGACAACAACAGGCAAAACCCAGGAAGACAGGTAGAAGAAAAAATACAAATTTGCATCATAAAATTGAATTTAAAAAAAAAAAGGTGCTTAAGAGCAAACACAAAGATGAAAAAGTAATCACAATAAATTGCACACATACATAGATGGAAAAAAAAAAAAAAAAAAAAGACACTGGGGTTCTGTTCTTCAGACCGATAAGCTTGACACGATATTTTACCTGGGAAAAAGAAATAGAAAATGCAATATTCGCTTGAAGTCTATTCCCAACTCCGCCGCCGCTCAAAAAGCAAGCTTTCTCCATTTATATCTCCTCTCTCTCTCTCTCCACAAAAGGAAAGAAGGTTTACGGTACACAAGCACACGCTGTTTTTTTTTTTTTTTTTTTTTTTTTTTTTTTTTTTTTTTTTGTTACAAGAGAATAAGAACGGAAGGCACCCTCTAAGCACTGAATCAGTAAAGCCCTTGCAGTCAGTCAGGAGCAACTGAGAAGGCTCAGCGGGAGGGGACTCCAGAAGAAGGACAGCCTGAGGACCTGATAGGCCTAACTTGGCAAGACAATCCGCACACTGATTTGAGTTTATGCAGATGTGGTTAATTTTTTAGACTTTTAAATCATATATAATCTGACGACAATGCCTAACCAGATTAGACGTCTTGAGACCTTGCATGGGGTCGTCTGCTAGAAGCTTAGCCAATTCTGTGGAATCAGATTCCACTTCAATCCCTTGCATGTTAAGATTCTTGGCTAGGATGAGACCCTCACGAGCTGCCCAGAGTTCGGCCATGAGAGCATTGAAGGTGCCTAACTTGACATAGAAACCCCTGATCCAGTTACCCTTACAGTCCCAGATTAGGCCTCCCGCTCCTAGAGCATTGGAGCTCCTACACGTTGCGCCATCAATGTTTAACTTGAATATGCCCTGATTCGGGGGGCGCCAACAGCTCCAGGACCCTTGAATCTGTTCCACTCTCCTTCTAGCTAAGGAAGCAGATTTGCAGTCCCTAGCCAAGTTGTGAATGTGAGCCACTATTTGATGGATATTAAGATCTGAACCCTGGAAGACATGTCTACACCTGCTCTTCCAAACCATCCACAAGGTCACAATCCCTTCGATGGACATTTTCCTAATAATCTCTTTAATCCACTTAAAATCTTGGGGAGAGGATTGGACTTGAATTAATGAAGCTCTCTGCCAAGCTAAATGCCAAACCTCGGAAGCAAAGGGACAGTCCCTGAGCACATGGAAAACTGTTTCCTTCTCCCGATTACAAATAGGGCAGGTAGAGCTCTCTGATAATATTCTCTTCTTCCTTTCAGCATTCGTTAGAAGCTTGCCTTTGCTAGCCAACCATAGGAACATCTTCATTCTTTCTGGACAATGAAGTCTCCAAATCCATCCCCAGTCCTGATGAGTAGCGGAGGTGTTCTGATAGAGCCCTTGGACTAGCTCATAAGCAGACGCCACTAAAAAGTTTCCACTAGGGTCTCCCATCCAGCAGATGGAGTCATGGGTTTCATGGTTCGTGGAGGGAAAGATCGCTCTAATCTCTTCGATCTTCGCTTCAGATAAAACTGCTTTAAGCTCATCCATCTTCCATTCTCCTCTTGTATCTAAGAAGTTGCTAACTTTGACATTTCAGAGGCACTGGTTATTGGGAATACAAGCATGATTTATCAGACTATCCGAGCCTAGCCAATTCTCATGCCAAAAACTGATGTCCTTCCCGCCTCCAAGAACCCAACTAACACCCTCTTTAAGACATTCCCTACTCTTCAGAATCCCTCTCCATATGATTGAATAGTTGTTCTTCTTGTTATAGTTTAGTAAAGAATCTCTGCCCAAATACTTGCTACGAAGGACCTTACACCAGAGATCGTTATCTCCACTCATAATCTTCCATGCCAGCTTCGCCAACAGGGCAACATTGTTGTCTCTCATCCTCCTCAAACCCAACCATCCACTCTTCTTGCTCCTGCAGACTCCTTCCCATTTAACCAGATGAATCTTTCTATTATCACCAGATGACCCCCAGAGGAAATCTCTATTTAACTTGTCCAATCTTTTGCAAGTATCTTCAGGAAGCCACAAGGTCTGCATTGAGTAGAGAGGAATGGAAGTAGAGAAAGTTTAAATCAGGGTTCTCCTTCTTGTTGAGCTCAGAGTTTTGGCCTTCCATCCACTCAGATTGCGCTGCACCCTTTTTAACAGGTAATTGCATGTATTCCTCTTCATTCGCCCATGTATTAGGGGTATCCCAAGATATTTCCCAAGGTCCTCCACCAGGGGAAAATTGCAGGTGGCAGTAAGCAAGGATTTGAGCTGAAGCGGGGCTTTTGGTGAAATCCAAAGGTGGGATTTGGACTGATTGACAATGAGGCCACTCTCTTCTGAGAATTCTCGAAGACATTCCATAACACTGTTGATGTTGCCGTGGTCTGCCTTGGCGAAAAGCATCAAATCATCAGCGAAGAATAAATGGGATATCGGGGGACCAGCTCTTGAGGCTCGTAGAGGACTCCACTTACCTCTTCTTACTCTATCTTAAATCATATACGAAAGTTTTTCCAAGGCAAGAATGAACAAGTAAGGAGACAACGGGTCTCCTTGTCTGAGGCCCTGACCAACAGGGAAGGAGGGGAGCATCTCACCATTCCAGACCAAAGACAGATTCCCGTTCGAAATTAAGAGCATAATAAGGTTAACTAGTTGGACTGGGAAACCAAATTCCAAGAGGGTGTGGCCCAGGAAGCTCCAATTCAGGTTGTCATAGGCTTTTCTTAAGTCAACTTTGATAACCATGGCATAATTCCAGCTTTTTGAACGATGGATAGAGTGGATAAGCTCTTGAATGATAATTATGTTATCCATGGTTCCCTGACATGGGATAAAGCTGCTTTGAGTGTTTCCAACCAAGTCTTTCAACAGGGGCCTGAGGCGCAACACCAACACTTTAGAAAGAACTTTATAGACTGTATTTAGGAGACTTATGGGTCGAAACTCAGCAATGTCTTTCGGCTTGGCTTGCTTAGGGATGAGAACTAGGAGCCCGTGAGCTAGCTCTCAGAGAAAGCGACCATTCCTGATGGCTTCATTAACAAAGTTACAAATGGCTTCTTTAGTTATGTCCCAACATTTCTGAAGGAAGATGAGTTGAATGCCATCCGGGCTGAGAGCCTTCAAACCATTCATGGAGAATATAGCTCTTCTAACCTCCTCCTCGCTAGCTCTGCAGGTGAGCCTGTCCCTGTCTGCCTCCTTCATCTTGCTCTACCATCTGCGGTATTGGGAGCTTGAGGCTGAGACTTCCTTGCTTTGAAAAAGCTTCCAGAAGTATTCTACTGCATGGTCTTTCAACAGGTCTTGGTTACTGCACCAATTCCCCTCTACATTTAGAGTACTAATTCTATTGGCATTCCTGCGCAACTTAGTTATCAAGTGAAAGTATTTTGTGTTTCTATCACCTTTTAAGTGCCAGTTCAATCTAAACTTCTGAAACCATAATGTCTCTTCTTGATCCAGGGTTCTATGGTAGTCCTCAAGGAGGGCCAGCTCCAGATCTTAAAGACTTCTGGAGAAACCATAGTTAGGGGAGCACTGAATACCCTTCAATCTAGCTTCTAGGATTCTTTTCCTTGTGAAGATGTTCCTAAAAACCTCCCTATTCCATTTCTACATCTCTTCTGAAGTGACTTTTATAGCCTACAGGATAGAGGTGGGAGCAGAGGACCAAGCTTTGTGAAAAACTTCCTAACCCAGCGTGCGAAAGCCAAGCGGCCTCAAACCTGAAGGGTCTTCTATTTTTATCAGGCAGTTGAGTTAAACTTGTGTTCAGAATGATGGGATTATGATCACTGTGAGTTTTAGCTAGGTTGACTACTTTGAGTTTCTGAAAAGCTAACCTAGCCTCCTTGTTTGCCAAGACTCTATCGAGTCTCTCTTACAAAACAACTCGGCCCTCCATTCTTTTCACCCATGTATATTTCGGCCCCACTGCACCCAAGTCCTCAAGGCAACACTGATTCCAGTAGTTCCTAAACTTTAGACCTCTCTGCCAAGTCCTAGGATTGTAATGAAAGGTATCTTTCATAGAAGCAATGTCGTTGAAATCCCCCATTACAAACCAGCGGTCTTGGATCTCTACCGCAAGACTTACCAGGTGGCTCCAAGCTATCTGCTTTGCTGAGAAATGGGGTTGAATGTAAACAAAAATAACTAACCAACTTAGGTTTCCCTGGGAGCATTTAGTTGTGATATGATAGTCCGAGTGATTTTTCACTTCCAATCTGATTTTATCACTCTTCCAGAGTAACCAAAGCCCACATTTGAAGCCTAAGGGCGGCACTAGAAAGTCCATATCGTATCCTAACTTCTTGGGGAAGTTAGGATAGAAGCCATTTTGGACCTTTGTCTCCACTAGACAAACTATCTCGAGACGATGGGCTCTCATAATCTCTGAGCAAGCTCTTCTAAACCTGTTGTTCCTTACTCCCCTGTAGTTCCAGGACATGATCTTGGAATTCATTTAAAAATGTAGAAAGCGGGAAGGCTACCTGACTTAAAGCTCCATCTCCCCATATGAGGACTCCCTATGCACCTTCGATAGTAAGAGCTCCACTGTCATAGTTTTATTTGCTCCTTCCTCGCATCGTGACACCTGCTGGGACTCCACTGTCCATTAACTCTCCTGGATCCAAGGCCCGCATTTGTTCCACAGCCCCACTTTCTGGATCATCATCGTCATGAGATTGGCAGGCCCCGCTTACTATTGAAGAGTTGGTTCCTGCCTGAGAGCAAACGGCCTTGTGGTAATTGAGAGATCCAATTCCCAAATGTACTTAATACCTGTGAGGCCCGCTAGCTGGCCCAAAGACTCCTGCTTCCTTCCTCTGTTAAGACGTTCTGGAGCCCCTTTCGAAATTGGTTTTCCTCTTCTCGACAACCCAGGACTGGCCCACTCCCTGTCTCTCTTATTCTCAATCTGATCTACTGACATTGCGTTTCCTCTGCTGCGATCTTCCCTGTTTCTTGTTTGCCCCCACATGAAGCTACTTTCCCCTTTTGTGTTTTGTCTCTGGGGGCGCACAGCAGGCTTCTTGAAGGTCAACGATTGATCTGACACCGGGTTGGTCTCCTCGTACAAGGCCAAGGTATGCTCTTCTGACCTGTCCCCATCATCGAACAGACTTTAAAATCGATTCGAATCTCCTTCTTTTATCGGTTCCTTACCTTTGTTTCTACCCATTTTGGGAAATTTCTGCCGTCGAGGGACTTGCATCCAGGGGCCTAACCCTTCTTCCATCTCTGGCATTGAATCAACTACTCTCTGCTCCGAACCCTCGTTCCGGGCACCCCCTTAGAAATTCCAAGATCTGTAGTGCGAGATTCTTGATTGCAGGCCTCTGAAGTGTGACCGATCCTCCCACACTGAAAGCAAATCATGTGGAGGCCCTCGTATTCCACCTTTTGCATCCTATTCCGAATTTTAATTTGGGGGTTTAGGGGTTTGTTCAGCTCTACTTCGATACAAACTCTAGCATACTTATCCCTAGTAGCATTCGCGGTGTTTGAGTCTACTTTGATAGGCTTCCCCAGGCTGCTAGCAATAGAAAACAGAGCGTCTTCATTAAAGAACTCTATTGGGAGATGTGGAAATCTGACCCAGATTATTAGTTTTCTTTATGAGGGCTGATTTTGGTGAGAACCATGGCTTCCATTTATTTACCATTGGATAATGTTCATGGATCATCCAAGGTCCACCTATTAGAACTTTGATATAGTCATCTCTCAGTGTGAATCTGACTAGGAAAAAGCCTTCTCCCAGGTCTAGCATTTCAAATTCACCATCGACCCTCCACATGGAGGTCACTTTTAACAACAGCAGTTGGTAACCTATTGGTTTCCCTAGCAATTTAATGAAAACTGATTGTCATCACGATTTCCATAGGCATTTTAGACAATCATCTGAAATCTGAACCATTGGGATTCTCGGGTCCTCCTCAGATGTCTCTGGGTTCGTATCATTCAGAAGCTTCAGGTCAGAGTCGTCCTCATCCCCTGCATTTGTCGGTTTCAATGTTTCAGGTTCTGATTGACGTCCAAGAAGAATGCCTTTGAAGGAGGTCGGACCCATTTGGTTTCCTAGATTCCCGTTCCCTTTTGCCCTCTTTGTGCTTCTCTTCAGATGATCTTCTTCTTCAATCGTGGAGCTTCCTTGTTGAGGGTCAACCTCTTCGATCTCCATCGCCCCTCTGTATCTAGCGTGTAGTACAAGTGCTACGATCAGTGCAATCTTATCTTATGCACAATAAGGGCGTCAACGACACAAAAGTAACAAGGAAGGAGGGAGGGAGGGGTGGAGAGTTGTGTGTGTGTGACACAGTAATGGGGGATTACCCTTTTTCCAGTAACTTTGTTGTGTTGTGTATTTTGATATTTAGAGAAAGTTGTGGATTTCTGTTCACTTTCTTAGTTGTCTTACCTCAACTTTCCTGGCGAGATGCAAAGATCAAACATGTGAGTCATCCTTGCGCAGGTTATACTAATCTTTTCTATATCATCGGACGTCCTCAAAGGTACAAAGATCTCGCGGCCCCTTTTTGCGCTTTCTCATGAAAATGATATCCAACTTTCCCTTTTGATTTTCCCCAAACAGAAAAAAATTTTTCTTAAAATGAAAAGAGCAAATTACTATATTCCTACGTAGTGCGATACATTTATTATATTAAACATTGGCAAAATAATAAAGGGTCGAATTTCTTAAAATGGGGAAAGGGCTGCTTAGGCGTGTTCTTGGGAACAATTTTTGTCAGGTGCGCGAAAACATCATTGATGCAAAGCTGTTGCGCTCTAAGTATCAACAATTACGCATTCTCTCTGCGGGGTTAAAATTAGGAGGGAGGAGGGTGGGAGAAATCACATGAGTTGCAGTTCATTCATATAGATTTTGCATTTTGCATACTAAAACTTTTTCTTTCCTTATCAACGAATAAAGAGAATAGATTTTATAAATTCATTTAAAATATAATAAATATAATTCGAACTAAATATTTTGAAATTAAAGAAAGATTTTTATTTAAAAAGCAATAATTATCGATTAAATTGAATATTTCACAATAACTAAAGACTTTTGTGTTAACTTCAAAAGTAGCAATATTGGTTATTCCCACCTCTCTTATTCTTAGGAGAAAAAAATTTAAATAACAAGAATGGTACGATTAAGCTAATGCGATTAAAAATAAATATCAACTAATTAAGCATAATAATTTGTTTTAGTTATATGAAAGTGTAAATTGTGTGGACTTTACATTTATCTACTTTTCTCTCTAAACATTATACAATAAATACATTTTGAAACCACTGGGATAAAAATTAGACGTGGGTTAATGGTAAAGGGTTCTGTTTCTCAAGTGATTAGAAAAAACTCCACATTTAAAACTAATAACATGAAAATATTCTCTTCCTTTTTTTTCTTTAATTTTTCCATTTTTGGCGCAGATGGAAAAAAGAATGCATGTCTTACATGGATTTGAACAAAGCCTCTGTCTTTGTTAATAAAGTTCTCTACCAATGTACCCAGGAAAAGGGTTCGATGTCTATACCTATAACATGCAGTCAAGAAGGCTTTGCCTTGCCTGGGTCATATTACAGAATAGCATTGTACTGGATGTGATAATCACAATACATGGTGTAAGTGGAATACAGTGTTACAGAGATACATTCCTCAACAGTCATTCCTCGCATCCATCCCAGCAATACTGCTCGAGGTGTGCAAACCGAAATCCGCAAAAAAACCAGTCAGCAGCCCAAAATCTCACAAGATGCACAGGAGTAACCTGCACGTGGTTGAGAAGTAAAAGATGTGAATGCTATCCAGGTATTGAGCCTTCATATGGAAGAAAAGACAGTTTTTAAGTAATCAACAGTAAGCACATTCATGGTGATCTCAACAAATAGAGGACCCCTGAGACATAATCCACTAAAGTTTTGATTGTAACTTAATTCATAAAATGGTTGGGTAGATCATGAGATCCGTTGTGGTCTAAGTCACCCCCATGACACCTACCACGGACCAGGAACCTTGGTGCAAATGGCTAGGTTTAAGCAATGTCCCCCCAAAAAAATAAAAGATTAAAAATAAAATCATGCATAATGATATGAAAAGACAGTAAACCTGCTTGCAGTTTTTCAATTATCCTTTTTTGGGTTCCTTTCCAGATTTCCATAATGTTGAAAATTAATACAGCATATTCATTTCAGGAAACACGGAAACAGCACGTTTCCATGTCCCATAATAACATAGGAAGTTTGGATTATTGGTTGAGAGTAAACCAAAGGGGGCATGCTCGGGTTCTTTAGGAAAAGGAAAGCAATCAAAAACTAATATAACATGTATATGATGGTGGTTTTCTCTCTATTTCAGAAAGTTGCTTTTATACTCATTTGGAACCATATAAATAGAAGTTTATACGATTTAAACATTAGGTTTGGACCCGCATCATACACAATCAATTTTCTTTTATTACCACGTGAGTTGCATAAACCTTCTGCACAAGGAGTTGCTTCCTGTTTTGCCTTTCATGCGATCCGAGATGAGATATCCTCAAACCTCCTCTTAGGTTTTGAACAGTTCAAAAGATTCAAAGGCCTGCACAAAGCCATAACAGCTCAAGCGCACCAGTAAATGCTCCTTGTCCAAAGACAGCATCCAGACTCCTTCCACTCAACATCAGTGGCTCTCTGGTAATCTACATAAAGCATTGGAAATAAAGACCACGTCAAGAGACAGAAATTTGCCGGTGATGACAAGGCATATGGACACAAATGCTGTAAGAGTATAATAGTAGCTCACATCAAAACAAGCTTTTTCTTGCCCCATAAATACTAAAAATGAAAATGAAAAGCATTGATACTCAAGTCTATTCCAGCAAGTTATGGAACTCTTGCTTACCTCCATGGAAATTCACTAGTGTCAATCCCCGCTCGGTGAAGTTCATCAACATATTGCAATGCTTCCCTGCACTCCTCCCGATCATCAAAGAACTCCTCTTTGTCACCTTCAATCTGATATGTTTCATGGCCTTTGCCCGTAACCACCTGGGTGCATAGCAACAGGAATTAACAAAAGGTTTTATCCAGAGGAAACTAAAAAGGCATTGCCATGCCAAGGCAAGGCATTGCTCTCTTCCCTAAGCAGAGTCTATCATTTTTCTGAGACAATGTATTTAGCTTTCTTCCCTAAGCAGAGTCTATCATGTTTCTGAGACAATATATTTAGCTTTTCTTTTGGGATAACAAATTATTTCCTTAATCAAATGTTGTTATTATCACAATTAATCAACTTCATTTCTAGTGATCTGAAACACCCCAAGCAATTCTTAGCCACAATACCTTTTACAGTTATTTTTCTTCCGGCTGATTTATATTTCCACTCTCACCCAGGGATACAACAAAGACGGCTTTTGTAACTGGAGGCACCCTTTGTAAATGCACAGAAACTTGTGAATTGTTCGTTGCTACAGATAACGTGAGACAGAATGCTGTGGGTTACAATTTTGATAATAATGAGTACCAAATTGATCGAGAATTGAGATTAGTTTTGGAGTGATGGGCTTGGCGTTATGGCAGCAACAACAGAGAAAATAATTTTTTTTCTGGTCTCTCTAGCCACTCTTTGGGGTTATTCCAAGGAAGTAGCTTTAAAACTTTTCATGGTGAAGAGAAGTTAGTTTGGCTTCCCTCTTCCTGCTGATGCTTTTTGAAATTTTAGATTTTTGTTTTCCTCAACTTGGAGTGTTTTTCTTGTTTACCCTTTTTCTGCTTCTACTTATTCAGCATTTGTCGTCCTAAACATTGCACCCAATTGCAGCAATAGACAAATTTTGTCGTATGAATAAATAGTAAAGGTATGATTTAATTTTTCATGCATAAATATTCAAAAAAAGAAGTATTGAGAAAAGTTCCACTTACAACCACATCACCTTCCTCCCCCATGGCAACAGCGGCACGCACAGCTACACGTCTGATATCGTGCAAGAAGAGCCTGTGACCATTTGATAGAGGTGGGTAATAGTCATTCTCACCATATTTCAAGTACTCTTGCATTGTCCATCCCACACCCGCCAACATATCATCCAATATGTCCACTGAAATAGATAACCATCCAGGAGTTAGTACATGTTACTTACATATAGGACGCCCCTTAACTGAATCACCACTCACCAGAGGAGGCCACCCAAAAAACAAAGAATTAGGAACCTCAGCATTCACTACTATTCACTAATTCTGGCAAGAATGCTTGAGTAGCAATTGATATTGCAGTCTCCAATGATGTCATGCAACTTTAGTGGAAAGAAACAGAATTGATCGTAAACAAGAAAAGTGTATTTAGATACTGATCATAACAGTATACCATAGAAGGGCAAGAAAACATACGTGGATCTTCATTCTTTGGATTGTCTGATGTCAGCATAACAACATCACTTTTATCTGTTGCAATTTTTGTCATCATGGGTCTCTTGCCTCTTTCGCCCTTCCCAACACAACCAATCACTACCAAAAACCAAGAGATATTGATCAGCTATAGGACAGAGATTCATGATTCTTATTTACTGCTAGAGAATTATTGTCAGTATATCCATAGACCTTATCTTTCAGAGAATTGTGATTCTTTTGGATGTTGTGTTAGTAAGTTGAAATCCTATTGTTAGACATTTAGAAATAAGTCAAGAAGAAAAACATATATGAAGCATACCGGTGATGATCCTTTTGGGCCCAAGCTCCCTTACCGAATCAAGTAATCTAGATAATGCATCTGGAGTCTTAGCATGGTCTACAATCACTCCAAATGCCTGCTCCTCATCTATCAACTCGCATCTACCTGGAACAGCATCAACCTCTTCAATTCCCCTAACAATATCCTCCAATGGCGCCCCAACTACAATCCCAACAGCGACAGCTGCAAGAATATTGTAAATGTTATGCTTCCCAAGCAACCCTGATGAGATCTCTAATATTCCCTGAGGTGTATTCACCAAAACTTGAGTCTCAAATAGAGATAGTTCAAATTTCAGTGGGTGAATATCTGCATTCTTGTTCTCCAATGCAAATGTCACAACAGGCACGTCAGGATTCCCTTGTGCTATAAAGAAAGGTGCATTAGGGTCATCGATATTCACAATTTTCCTGTGCCGTTCAGGTTCCACCATCCTTGCAAATAGCTTAGCATTCGCCTCCTTACACTCCTCTTCAGAACCATCAAATTCTGCAGAATCTCCTGACAAGTTTGTGAAAACAGCAATGTCAAAGTCAACCGCATTGCACCTCCCAAGGGCCAATCCAATAGAGGAAGCTTCCATAACAACTGCCTCGGTCCCATTATGGACCATCTTGGCCATTAAATTTTGGACCAAAACAGCATCTGGACTCATGTTAGGTGACTCATCCAACTTGTTATCCCCATGAACATAATAAGCCACGGAGCTCAGCATCCCGGTCCTCAACCCCATTGCCTCATACATCCCTTTTATCAAATATGCTGTCGTTGTCTTCCCACTAGTCCCTGCAATTCCAATCACAGACATTTCTTCAGATGGGTGCTGATAAAACGAAGCAGCCAATGCGGGAAGGACCGCATTCGTATCTTCCACAATGACCAGAGCCTTACACCCCAATGTCTCCTCTATCTCGATCTCCTTGCTTGCAACAACAGCAAGAGCCCCTCTCTTATCAGCCTCAGTTAAATACAAGTGCCCATCAGTTTTCCTCCCAACACAGCACACAAACAAATCACCCGCACTAACAAACCTAGAATCATGCTGTATTCCAGTAATCTCAACCTCTAAATCACCGTAAACTGAAACTGGCACAATCTTACTCTCATCCAAAAGCTCAGCCAAACTAATCTTAAACTTAGGTTCAACAATCCTAACCCTAGTTTTACCATAACTATCAAAATCAAGATCAAAATCAGAATTCAACAAAGACCCACTATTTTTACCATTCAATTTACTTACCTCATCATCAAATTTGACGGAATCATCTTCATCCTCCTCCTCGTCATCATCATCAGATATCGTAGTGAGTCCTTGAAGCTCATTAATCTCATCTAAATCAACAACCTCCTCAGGCTCCAACTCTTCAATCCCTTCAAGAACCTCTTCCTTCTTTTTGGGGTTAGGCTTTAGCAACCCTTGTTTGACGAAATCCTTTCTTTTCAAAGCAATGGCTTTATCAATCTCACCAAACAGGTCATCGGGTCCAGAATTAGGGTTTTCAAAATCCGGGTTATCAGGGGCGTCTTCCACGTCGGCGATTGCGGAGAGGAAAGTGGACTGGTTATTCTTGAATTCGGCTTCTTGGATTTGGCGGGCACGAGAGGCTTGGCGTTGGATTTGTTGAAATTTGGAAACCCCGTGTGTTGAATCTTCTGGGGCTTCTGGTGGGTCGTCGTCTGACGGGTTTGGATAGGAGTTCTTACCGGCTTTGATGGTTTTCATTAACCGGAGATTATGGCGGCAGAAGGGTGAAGAGAGAGAATTGAATTTTAAGTGGTGAAGAAAGAGTGAGGGTTTTAGAGAGAGAGAGGAAGAAGAGAGAGAGATTATGGGGTTGAAGGAGTGGAAAGGAAGAGCCATGAGAGAGAGAGAGAGAGAGAGAGTGAGACGGAGGAGATCAAGGGTTTTGCGGATAGGGTTTACAGATATATTCGAGTGCAGCAGTGTAAGACGGCTACAATTGATTCGGACCTATAAAGCCATGACACGTCGTTCTAAGGTGCATGGTAAAATAATTTAATTAAAATTATCATTAGGCTCTTGTTGACAATTTTCTTAATATATCATTTTTAATAATGTAGTAATTAGTTTTAGAACATATTTTTAAATAAATAATTCAAAAATTAAAATATATATATATTTTTTGATTAAAATATATTTAAGAGAGTTTTAAATCAAAATAAAAAAGTATGACAATAAAAGAGAGTCTTAACTCATTCAAAATAAAAAAAGTATGTTAATTCATTCAAAATAGAAAAATAAAAAAATATTTTAATTAAAAATAAAAATATATATATTTTGATTAAAATAAAGCTATAACCATAACTCTAAGCGACATTTTTCATAATTAAATAATTAAATGAAAGTATGACAATAAAAGATAGTTTTAATTCATTCATTGATGATGAGAAGCAGTGCCATTGCCGTAAATATGATTTCATCCAACGGTAGGACTTGCTTGGCCAAAAAGCATGTCCGCCCCCGCAAAACCTTTACTCCCGACTACGTTGTTAAAAAGAAAAGGCCAAGATTTTTTGAGCGGCACTTCACATGAACACACATCCAACAAGACAGAGAGAGAGAGAGGGTACCCTTTTTTTGGGTAAATAGTAACGAAAATGGATAAGAACCTGAGACAACAAGAGAAGCAACCCCTGCAAAGCTTGAACCGAACACGACGATGGCCTAGGCAAAGGCCACAAACACCAAGAGATCCATCACCAAGATACATAGCTGACGATTTATCGACAGAAAATATTGGGGTTTTAGGTGTCACTGGTCCGAGCAGGGGCTACCATCAATCGTTCATGAATGGACGAAATTTTCCTAAAACACTAATTATTTTGTTTCATTAGGCACTCTTTCTCCCTCTCTTCTGTCAAAACTCTCCATCCGAGAGAACAAACGGACCGTACGAATTGACTCGAAGAGATAGAAAGACCTTTTGTCCATCCCCAACAGCCAAAAAGAGAAAAGAGCATCCAATGCCTCGCATAAGAAGTAAATGAAAACTTACCATCTGTACTACAGATTTTTTGTCAGTAGCCAAAACCATCGCTTTTAATACAGCCATGAAACCTAACGTCTATCTCAAATATAATAATTCAAAATAAATCACAGATGATATTTTTAATAATTCTTTTTTTATATATAGAAAAGATGAAAACCCAATCTCTAAATAAGGCTACACCCCGAAAATCACTTAACACATGATGATATATCTCACTAAGGGGACGAGCTTGTGAACCCCTGTAAGGACTGTAGGACCGATCCTAGCAAGAGTATCAACATGTTTATTACCATCTTTAGGAATAAATCGACTCCTATTAACAAGAATTTTTTAATAATTCTTGTTGATTAGCTTAAATTATTCCACAGAAACAATGTTAAATGATTCATTTAGTCCTTGTCACACATAGAAACAAAATTAGAGCTCATAATTAATATTCATGCAAAGTTCTAGTCAGTCAATCTTCTTGTATCCCTTTCTCATGATTGTTTGCTTATATTTTACTTTCCACTAACATGGTGTAATGCCGGACCATTATAAAATCTCTCTCTCTCTCTAAATCCTGATTCACAAGTACTAAATTTTATAGTGAATGGCCCGTAAAATTTTGTCTATATATTTCTCCTGATTTTGATAATTTAAATAATGTTACTCAGATCTGACTTCGTGCGAATGCAATCATTTGCATATATTTTTTTAAAACTTTTAATCAACAAAATTATCATGAATTTGTAAATGTCCAAGTGTGAAAAGTGAAAAAGAAAAGATGATGGCATTGCAAATCATTTTTTTTTCCGTTTTCAAAGGAGTATATTTGTCCCTCATTTTGTCTCCCACCATTGCTCCAATGATAAATATAAGTGGGTTTTGAATCACAAGCAAAAGAAAAGCTGACACAACAAAACTTTGTAATCAAGAAAACACCATCTCAATCTCTCATAAACAACTCAATTAGAAAAGTCTATTCACTTTCCTTCATTTTTTCTTAATTCGATTTCGTTTAAAAAAAAAAAGAAAAAGAAAACACTAACTCAACCATTTACAAGAGAATGATTGAAGAATTGTAATTGTGGCATTGTTTTGTGTCACTAATACCTAATTCCAATTTAGCAATTAATTGTACCAATAATTGACCTAATTAGTGTCCTAAGCATGCCGTACAAGGTGCGGCCAATTAAGAAATGGAAAGACTAATCACAATCATAGTTTAAGATCACACACATAAGTTCCCACTTAGCATTTGTCAAATGGCTTGATTAATATAAACCATGGTCGGTAGTCCGGCTTGCCATTACTTACTGACCTCTTCTACAGCTTTGTTACATGCATTTGTTCATCTCTATCTAAACATTTTGCTAATAACATTTTCCTCTGGCAAGAGATGAATCATATATTTACTTTTTGTTTTTAAGGATTAGGGTTTGACTTGTCAACCCAAGCCTACAATTTTAATTTTGGAGGACTTTATCAACTTGACAAGCAATATCCCCAATTTTGTGCTGAGGAGACTGGATTCTGGGCAGGAATTTGTGGGGGAAACCAAAGAAAAAGAAAATATGGGCAGGAGTTGATTGCTCATTAGGAACATTTATTCAAATGTATAAGAAATATCTTACAGATATATATAATATTTATTTTTATAAAATATTTAAGTGATAAAATGTTTTTAAGTATGAGATTTTGTATTTGAATTTTTATAAACATGTATTATTGATAGTATCAACATAGGGGCAGTTACTTTTGAATTTCAAAAGTAAAGAGTAATGGGTAGAACCCATTACCCACTCTCCACTAATTTCCCCCCTCTCTCTCTCTCCTATTTTCTCTAAAAAAAAAAGGACTCGTATTCTAATATGACTCCTACGTGAATGTGTATCACAAATAGAGAATCAACATCTTTGCTGAGAGGAGAATATAATTTTTTAGAGTGAGAATAATTGTTGAGTAGAATAATTATTCAGAGGGTTTTCCGATCAACGTTAAATCACCGGATTAAGGGTTGGTTCATTGTGATATTGCGGTGATAGTTCGATTACGTGACTATCATCCCGACTATGAGTGATTCGTGTTCAGAGTTTACGGTTCCAGAGATTTTCTGCATCACCGTTTGAGGTATATTGCAAACTTAATCTTTTAATGTTCTAAAATTTTATTTATCATTTTCGCTGCGTGTATGAGTAACGTTTAAATCTATCATGTATTTTCATAATTAGTATGAATTATATATAAAAAAATTATATATATATATATATTCAAAATATTCAACAATCCATTAATGAGCACCGTCATGGAAATAATAAGAGTAATCACAAGTCGGCAAACCATGAAAGACCTTCATAAAAGGACAATGGTAATGGCATGGGGCAGTTGGTGATTGAGTTTGCAGCATGTTGTTGTTGACCCACCACGCAACATATTGGCTCTCTCTCTCTCTCTCTCTCTCTCTCTCTCTCTGTGTGGTACTACCAAACCTCAACTGGACTCAATGCTCCCCCAACTGCTCCAAACATACATACATACACACATACACACGGTTGACGGCCGACACTAAATATGTCTATTTTTGTTTTTTATTTCCCTTCTTTTTTACATTGCAGAATCCTTTGGCCTTTTCTACTTATGATTATGCAAGAAAATGCTTTCCATTTATTTTCATCTGTGTTTACTTCTTCCTTATTGATTTTTACTTTTATATTTTTGTATTCAAATTTAGCTTAATTCCCAAATAAGTCTAAATTTTATTTAGCACGTTAGTAATTTTAACTGTATTTAATATATAGTTATTCTCCTTTAACTTTTTCAAGAAAAAGTTTTAAATGCATAGATTTAATTTCAGGTTTTAAATATATATTATGTTATATTTGATTTAATATAATCCTTTTGATTTTATAATGAATTCACGTATCAAAAAATAAATATAAAATATGAATCTATATAATTGAAAAAAATTTATTTGCAGGGCTAAACTCTTTTAATCAATATTTCAAATTTAAATCTTAAAAATAATAAAAAAATATTAAAAAAATTTATTCTTAAATTAAACTCTATAATGACCGGATTGGATTGAATGAAAAAGATTTTTTTTTTTTTATTTTTTACATTTTCTTGGGATATCTTTTTAAAAGGGGTAGCTTTCTTGCGCAACAGGCAATCCTTTATTTTTAGGGTCACACGTGGCGCACCTATGCTACAATGCCAATTCATATGAGACAAGAAGTTGCGTGGAAAGATGAATTTTAATAACCTAAATCAAAGTGATTAGTTTAATTCAAAATGGGAAATTTCTCATATCCTCAAATCACAAATAAGAAAAACTTTCATGCGGTGGGTGAGACCTTAACCCATTTTGACTATTTTAAACAAATTCCAAACGTTTCTTTCCAAGAAAATTATTAAAAAAAAAAAAAACCCTATTTTAAATTATTAATAAAACTATCCCCAGTCCTTATTTTATGCTGTTTCAATAATCTATTTTTGGTAATTATCAGGAGAAAGGAAAAGTAAAAAGAAGGCTGCTTTTTTATGTAGCGTCAGGCAGGAGGGAGGGAGGAGGGAGAGAGAGAGAGAGAGGGAGGTTTTGGGGTGGGTGTACAAAAAAACTGGGAGGGGGAGAGAGAGAGAGAGAGAGGAGGGGTTAAGGGAAGAGCGTTCAGAAGAAAAAACCTTTCTTTGTAGTGAAAGGTCCCCGATAGCGGAAGGTCTAATTATTGCTGAGTCAAATGTCATGTAATGGACACCCCAAGTGATGCTGACAACTCTGCTAATGCTACTCTCATAATTTTCACATGAGCCTAACAAACTCTCTGCCCCTTTCTACAAATTTCTGATTGCAGCTTTGAGTGATTTCAGTGAAGTGGGATTTTCACATCTCTTCTTCTATTCTCCATTTCAAGGTACTCTCACTTTAACACTCTCTCTCTCAGGCTTTTGTCTCTATCCAAAATACCCATTCTAATTTTTTATGCTATTTGTCATTTTTAGGTTCTGAGTATTAGGCAGATTTACTCAATTTATGCTCTAGAGCGTCTCTGTATGGTTTCTGGAAAATTTTGGAAATGGGTTTCTGACCTTTGATGTTTTTGTCCTGTTTGGTTCCTAAATGAACAGCGTGTTTGAGGGCTTTTTTTTTTTTTTTTTTTTTTTTTTTTTGCGTTTGACCTTATATTTCTTGGCAAGTTCTCTTTAACCATTCTATCATTTGCATAGTTAAACTTGTTTCAATGGTTATTTTGTATTTGGGAATGCATATCTAAACACAATTTTGATGAAGTTTTCATTAGTTTCTTGATAGTTGAACACTTGAATTTTTCATGCCCACGTAAAGGGCCCATTCCTGCATTTCAAGGGATCCTTGAGAACATGGACATCAATTAATTTTGACCAAGCAAAAGCATCATTTGTTGCCTGTAGTTGGGGATATCAATATTCTCGCCCAACATTTGAAAAGTGGAGGAAATCTTGGTTGTGAAAAGTTTGCATCCTAGATATGTGACTGCATACAAGCTGTTGTTTAAAGTTTTCCATCTATATATTTGACTAGAATTTGATTTCCATCAACAATTTATCCTTTTTTTTTCCCTTATTTTCAGGTTCAATGTTATCATTTCTGAGTTGTGTACAAAAAATGCACAAGCAGTAGTTGAGTATCAGGTGCTAGTCCAGCGAATATGGCAAAGAAATCACCGGTGAGCACTTTGTTACCTGAAACACATCAATCCAGCTGTTTGTCGGGCTTAATTGGCATATTTGATTTCCGGCAAGGCCATTCCAGTCGAAAGCTTCTTTCAGATGGGAGGCATACAAACAGGCACGAGACTGGTATGCAATTTTCTTTTTCATATATTATTTTAAGTAATTTCAATTCAGAAACTTCAACTTGATATGTTCGGGCCGTCTTTTTGGCCTTTGTGCAATCGCAGTCTGGGTAGTTGTTAACTCATTCCTGAAAGTTGTCTTGTTTTCCAAAATATTAGCATTTACTCCTCCATATACTAGGACAAGTACAGAAAACCTTTTGGAGCATTTTGAGTGTGACCTTGGATAAAAGTCTGTTGTTGGGAAATGAAGAAGTGCTTAAACTATTGCATTACTAGTCATTAAATAATAAATATTACCAATCATGTTGGTTCTAGAAAGTATAAGGCAATCTGCTATTTAGAATTTTAACCTACTTGTTTAAGGATTTTATATCCAGCAATCTTAACACATCATTTTTGACATACAGGAATTGGATCTTCAACGAGTAAACTCAATATGTTGACCGAGTCCGATGAAAAGCACCAAGGAGTTAATGTAAGCATTAGCACCTTACTCCTAACCCCGAATCAAAAAATTCTGACTGATGTGAATAATTCTACTCAAATAATAATTATCTGTGCTAGATACCTGTAGCTTTTCTAGATTTTGTTTCTTCTTTTATTGTGTGTCTCTGTGAGTATTACATTTTCTTTGTTAGGAATTGTGGAATGCTTTTAGATGGTAATGAAATTCCTATGTCAGGAATTATCTTTGGTCCGCCTGCTTCCGATATCTGCATGTTCCATGGAATCAGCTTGATCTGTGCCCTTGTGATATTTTTATTTCCATGTCATTTTCTTGTAGTTCTATGTTCTGCTCTCACTTGTCTGACCATCCTAGTGCTATAGTCCAAATAATATCAATCCCTGTATTTCTGGAAAATGCAGGGAAATTACACTCTCCAACCGGCTTATGCAAGTATGATATACCACGGACAAAACTTGTTATAAATGGCAAAGGGATTTTATGAAAGATTAGATTGTCTTTTGTTTGTTAGATTGTCCATTCTTCTAGTTTGCTGATCTATGCAAATTAAATTCTGTTTTCCTATTTGGACGGTTATTTTATGAATTTGCATGCCAAATCAAGAGTTGAATCATCCATCTTCCTCGTTTTATTTCTAGACATAGAATGTTATGAAGGCCAACTCAAGTTGGTCTCTCAAACTGTTTCAGGATGGCTTAGACAACAAAATGCAGTCAAGAGATGATAATGTGAAAAGTGTGAAGAAACTCATGGAACAAGAGATATCTACGAGGCAACGTTCAGGGAAACAAATTCCTTCTGCCAAAGATGGACATAAACATGAACCATCGGAAAACTGCAAAAAGGAAGGCAAGGCTGCCTGTGAAATGGCAGTTCATGATTCGAAAGTTTCAATAAGTGTTGGGCATCAGCAACCTTTTGATGCCACTTTATTGGAAACTTCAAATGAAGTTGACTGTGCATCAATAAGAGTGGAAGACTTCAAGAATGAAACTCCTCAGCGAGAAAGAGATAGCACTTGTGCGGAAAAACCTAAATGTCATTTGAAACATAGCCAGCTTGACGAGATTGACATGCAGCTAGTCCAGAGGAGTGAAACAACTAAGGGATTGTGTTGGCGGAAATTCCATAGTGGAAATGGGATAACTCACCATTCCAAGCAATTCTTAGATGCAGTAGAGATATTAAGCTCAAATGAGGAACTATTTGTGAAACTCATGCAACAACCAAACTCTGTGTTGGCAAGACACATTCAAAACTTTCGGGATTTCCAAGCAGCAAAAGGACAAAGCAAGCCACTGACAGATGCCGGAACTTTGGAATATGAGCAAACTAATGCTGGGCAGCATAAAGGATGTGTCAGGACCAGCAGCAACCATCAACATGCGGATAAAATAGTAATATTGAAGCCTGGTACGCAAAAATATGAAGCCAGAGTCAACCATGTTCCCTCTCTAAAATCTCAGAGCAGTTCAAAAAGTAGCAAGCAGGGTGTGAAATCCACATATTTTTCACTGAAAAGCATCAAGAAGAAGTTGAAATCTGCAGTAGGGGTTAGCAGAAAAGAGCAGAATCTTGTTCTGCTGGAAGTGTCATCGCATGAATTTCAGGGTGACTGCCAGAGTTCTCACCAGCGAATTGGAGAGAAGGTTGTTGGAAGAGACATAATTTCTGATGATGTGAAGAAGAGTGATATGATAGCCAATAGAGATGATGTTAAGGTTGTTGGAAGAGACAAAATTTCGGTTGATGTGAAGAAGAGTGATATGATAGCGAATAGAAATGAAGTTAATCTTCCTATTGAAAATGATTACGACTTGGATTTGTCGACATTTACATGTTTCCAGCAAAGTGAGTCCAACATCTATGATGAGGCCAGAAAGCATCTCTGTAATTTGCTAACCCAAGGAGATGAAAGTGGTGCTTTTCTCCACAACCAGGTCCCCAGAACCTTGGCAGCTATGCTTTCTTTGCCTGAGCTTGATCTTTCTCCTGAGTCTAGACACGTGTGGGAAGGAAAACACAATCCAGTTTCTTCTGAGATGAGATTCTCACCATACAGAAACTTAAAGACGGATGATGCGAACTTTTCCCTGCTTAAAATGGAAACAAGAGCCAGCTGTGAAAGTCCATTAAGGCCAAAGGTAGAGGATTGTCCAGGAATTGATGATGAACAGCAAAATAGTTCAGGCTCGGCAAAAAGTGTATCAGAGAACACTCTTCCCATTTCTAGAATTCAATCAAACATTTGCTCGATTGCAGGCAACATGGATCCAACAGGTAAAAGTTCTACCCTGTTGTAGAATATTCCTTCCACTGAACTTAACAGTCCCTGTGCTTTTCTTTTATGTTCTAATTGGGCTGCTCGTGAAATGCAGATTGTGCAACTATTATGGAGACAGAAAAAGCGGGATATGCCGGAGAAAGTGATCTTCAAGATGTGCCATTCACAAAACATAATGGAGTACAAAATTCTAATGCATTGCACATAGAAGCAAGTAATGCTCTTGATGTTGCTTACGGAAGTGGTGAACCTATTGCTATCACCAACTCATGCAATGATGAAGCTAGTGCAGGAGGTAAATTCTCAGAGTGCTTGGCTTTGGTAAGTTGCTGCACATGGTCTGCTGTTGTTTCTGATTTCTTTGCTTTGCTGTTGCTACTTTTGTCCGTCGTCTAATTTCTTGCTAACAAACCATTTCCAGAATACATCCGGAAGGAATCAATTGTTAATGTCCTCACCACCATGTATGTTTTCATCAAGAACTATGGGGATTCATGATGCAGAAGATCTGGATAGCCCAAAAACCAGAGAAGGGCAGCCAAGTCCAGTATCGGTTCTTGAGGCTTATTTCACAGAAGAAGCATCGAGCCCAGCAAGCACTATATCACAAAGTGGTAGGCCTTCTCATTATGAGTGTAATTTCCATATGTTTGTTCTATGAATCCAAAGCTAATGCAATTAAACAACTGCAGCTGAGCCACCAATCCAGCCCCTACATATATCTTTTGACAAACACCATTCCACACCTATGCTATCACCTTTACATGACAAAATGACTTTAAGCCCTTGTTTGGTGGACCATTGGTCAACCTCTGACTACATAAGCGCTGTGTTGCATGTATCTGGCCTGAACTGGAATGAACTCTCCGGGAAGCGGCAGTTGTCTGATCAACTGCTTGAACCATCTTTATTTGATGACCTGGAGTTGCTCTCCACTGAGCCATCCTCTGAGCATAAACTTCTCTTTGATTGTATTAATGAGGTTCTTCTTGAGGTACATGAACAATATTTTGGGTGCTCTCCTTGGATCTCGTCCATCAAACCAAGAGTCCGACCAGTACCTTCAGAGAAGAATGGCATTCTTGAGGTAATAGAAGGTGTTAGTTGGCACCTCCTTCCTCTACCACCACCGAACACACTAGACCAGCTTATTGGGAAAGATTTGACAAAGTCTGAGATGTGGACTGATTTCAGAATTCAAGCTGAAGGTATCGTTAATGACACGGTGGATACAATATTATATGAATCTATTGAAGACACAATATTTCAGCTACGCGTATGATCACTGTAAAACAAGGTAAAGGCTGACTCAAAGACATCTCTGCTAGCACAACCGCGCGTCCCAGTGCTCCTGAACCACGAGTGGCCTGCTTACGTTGTATTCTGACAGGCACACTGCAGTTTGGATTTTATATGTCTGGAGGTATGTATTTTGGGGGTGAGAGTGTGAGGTTGGTCAGGCCGCCCACTTGAACAAATAGCATGTTGATGGTCATGTAGACTTGCTAGTGGTGTCAAATAAAGGGTATGGGTATGAAAATTTTCGTATTAGATGCTTTCCTTTTTCACGTGGATGATGAGAATCTCTATGATTCTCCACAAATTGTGTTGAGCGAGAGAATAGGCTTTGTACAGAATACATTTTGGTTGTTTCTGACACAAAAGCATTTATGGTTCTTATTGAAGAATTGTTCTTATCAATGCTTTAAGGTTGATTGTGGTTGGATGAATTTTTTCTTGTCTGTGAAGAAATTTGAGTTAAAAAAAAAAGGTATACTTTGCATGTGGGTGTGGGCTAGCAGCCACGTCGGTAGATGCCAAACCCAATCCCGGACCGCCCAAAAAAGGAACCCCAAGCTTCCATACAAGAAGCCTAATTCTATTCCAGTGCCTTTAAGTTATTTTCCTCCCATCAGTCTATTTTGGCAGCTCAGTAGGTGAAAAGCATGTAAAAAAATATATCATAAATGCAATACTCATAACCTATGGAATTTCATGACTTCATACGTATTATAAAAAAGCGAAGGAAAACTTAAAAACAGAACTGATTTTTTAGCCAAACCTCTCTACTTTAACATATTATTTTGATGAAAATTGTGTTTTTTTTTTAATAAGGTAGAGAGAGGACCAAGTTTCCTATTTATAGGACATGACTAGGATCAATGCATCAATTAATATCTCTTCACTTATTTTAAAATAATTATTAATTAGTTGGTAAACCATCTGTTAATTTTTCAATAAGATGTGAGACATATACATGTAAATAATTATTTAAACTAAAATTCTTGATCGCTTCAAATTAGTATCTCAAGCAACCTTAACTAATCATGACCAATGTGTCAATCATGTTGATTCAATTTTCATTCTATGATGATGACTTAAGATCAAAAATTAACTTAAATTCACTTGTCGTAATAAAATTTAATTATAAAAAATTAAAGATTATCGTTTAAATAAATTAAAAATTTTAACTTGTTATAAATATATGGTTGCAAGGTTATTTTTTTTCTTTATCATTTATTCAAGATTTTGGATTTGGGCATTAAAATAAAACTTGGCAATTGAAATCGAAAATCTACACAATTTCGTTTTTTAGAATTATAAATCAATTCCAATAAGGGCAAAAAAAAAAAAAAACGGAGCAATCGACAAAAAAACCCATCTTCCCGCCTACCCCAATTATCCCCAAAAATACCCTAATTTCGACTCGCCTACTCAAAAACCCTAGCTAAACCTCAAAAGCCTCCATCTCTCTGCCTTTCCACATAACTCCACCAGAAACCTAATCTCCGAAAAATCGATGGAACTCCAGAAAGTGAAATCAAACCTAGTCCTAATCCTCGACTACGGCTCTCAATACACACATCTAATCACTCGCCGAATCCGAAAGCTCTCACTTTTCTCGCTCTGCATCTCAGGCACATCCTCTCTCAAAGCCATTTCTGACCTAAACCCACGGGTTATAATCCTGTCAGGAGGGCCCCACTCGGTTCATTCTGAAAATTCACCGTGTTTCCCTGATGGGTTTGTGGAATATGTGGAGAAAAATGGTGTTTTTGTGTTGGGTATATGTTATGGGCTTCAATTGATTGTGCAGAAATTGGGGGGTGATGTTAGGGTTGGAGAGAAGCAAGAGTATGGAAGGATGGAGATTGAGGTTGTGGAGAGAGAAAATGGAGGGTTGTTTGGGAATAGGTGTTTAGGAGATAAACAGGTTGTTTGGATGAGTCATGGCGATGAGACCGTCAAATTGCCCGAGGGGTTTAGGGTTGCGGCTAGGAGTCAACAAGGGTCTGTTGCTGCTATTGAGAATAGGGATAGGAGGTTTTTTGGGCTTCAGTATCATCCTGAGGTAAACTAGGGTTTACTCGTTTCTGGTTGAATATGTTGTTGATTTTTTTTTTTTTAATTGGTTTCATAATTTTTTTTTTTAATGTTTTTTGCTTTCATGAGAACTGCCTTAGTTGAAAACTTAGTTCTCAAAAAATTTAATTATATGCAACCCCTCAAAATAATAATAATAATAATAACCCAATATAGGAAGGATCAAAATTTCCCTCGTTGTCTAGTTCAAATGACTTGTAGTTTGACTGGTGCTACTACCTCAGCGTATGGCCACTGAAGTAGCCTTTCTGGGCTATAGTTTTGGGTGTATCCACTAAGAAGCCTGAAATGTAGTCTGCAAACTTAGGAAACTGGGTAAGGTGTCAACAAGATGGCAACTGGTTTTGTGGATGTTGTATCACTATAGTTTTCAGGCACAATCAGTAAGGCAAGCCACTGAAAGAATGGGAGCAAAAGTATGAATATGATACTTCTTTTTCTTATTCATCATGAGGCAAGGTGGAAATCCCTCCTTAATGTCAATTTTGTGGGAGCTCGTGTATGTAATTACTGTCATAAATATTCATTCTGTGGAGGAATTAATGTTGGAGCCTGAAAGTTGTGCTTGGTTCTTATAAGGCCTGCAAAGAGAAGTTATTTTTATTACAGATATTGTGGATCCCCAGGATTTGAGTACAGGCCTCATAGTTTTGGCTCAGGTAGTTAGTTGTTGCTTGTTGGTTAGTGAAGCCTATTTAAAATCATTCTTACACATTAAAACACACAAAAATTATTTGTAGTGAAGTAAATTATTACTAGTTTCCAAGCAGTGCCCAAACTTACGTCTGTGAGGTTTTAACATCAGCTCTTTACCTTTCCACAGGTGACGCACTCCCCAGAAGGGATGGAAACATTGCGTTATTTTCTTTTTGATGTTTGTGGGGTAGTTGCTGACTGGAAGATGGAGGATGTACTTGAGGAGGAAATCAAGGTGATCACAGGTATGGTGGGCCCTGAGGATCATGTCATTTGTGCTCTTTCTGGTGGTGTGGACTCTACAGTTGCAGCCACTCTTGTTCATAAGGCTATTGGGGAGAGGCTCCATTGTGTCTTTGTTGACAATGGCTTATTGAGGTGATTGGATGACTGTTTTCTTGAAGCAAAGATTGTAGTAAAGAAGCTTTTGCGTAAGCTAAAATATGTTACCTATGACAACAATCCTTTAATATAGGATGTGCATGTATCACCTTAAATGTTTGCCTGACATCTCCTTGTTGATGATCTATTACAATAGGTACAAGGAGAGAGAGCGTGTGATGGAGACATTTCAAAGCGATCTTCATTTGCCTGTAACTTGTGTTGATGCCACAGAACAATTTCTTACTGAGTTGAAAGGTGTGGTGGATCCTGAGAAGAAAAGGAAAATAATTGGGAGGGAATTCATTAACATTTTTGACTCATTTGCCCATAAGTTGGAGACTAAATTAGGAAAGAAACCTATTTACTTGGTTCAAGGAACATTGTATCCAGATGTGATTGAATCTTGCCCACCTCCTGGAAGTGGAAGAACCCATTCTCACACAATTAAGAGCCATCATAATGTTGGAGGACTCCCCAAGGACATGAAACTGAAGCTTGTTGAACCACTCAAACTCTTATTCAAGGATGAGGTTCGGACATTGTCGCAAGTTTATTTATTTATTGTTTATTTTTGTCTTGATTTATTGCTGCATTAAGTTGTTCTGAAATTAATTCTGTTTTTGGGTTGGAAGGTTCGTGATCTTGGGAGGATCTTGAATGTTCCTGAGGCATTTCTGAAGCGTCATCCATTTCCCGGGCCTGGTCTTGCAGTAAGAGTTTTGGGTGATGTTACTGAAGGGAATGCCTTGGAAATTCTTCGCCAGGTAACTGTGTCTGTAGCAAGAGTGTTCAGGTGGTTTGATCTGGACAGTTTGTAATTTAATAATGATTTTCAGGTTGATGAGATTTTCATCCAGTCCATCAAAGAAGCTGGACTTTATGATTCTATCTGGCAAGCTTTTGCTGTATTTTTGCCAATTAGATCAGTTGGGGTTCAGGGTGATCAGAGGACACACTCTCATGTTGTTGCTCTTAGAGCCGTTACAAGTCAAGATGGAATGACAGCAGACTGGTAAAATAATGTTATGTCTTGTTATATTTTAGCTATATGTGCTCTCTCATTTTAAAAATTGCGCATGGCATATTAAAATAATTTTATGCTGTAGAAGAAAAAGGGTGATTATATTGTGAGATATTGCATGTTGCCTGTAATTGTAAGGTTACCAGGACTTTTCTCATTATTCCATTGCTAAAAGAATTTAAAGGATGGCCAGCATTCAAAACCGAGTGAAATATATATTGCATATCTTGCACTTTGTTTCGGAGTTTGAAGGGGAAGGCAGGTTTCATAATGGGTGTCCCAGTATATTGGTCCAGTGTTTTGGTTTCTTTTTCCCCATCCCTGAAGAAGTATATGCATGAGTTCCAGCTTCATACATTTTATCGCTTTCTCTCTTTATTTTGAAAATGCACTATCACTTGTCATTTAGCTGAAACCCACCTCCTAAGTGTTTCAAATTTATATCATTGGTTTCCGTGAATGCAATAGTTTGCTTTAAGTTCATTTGATCAATTGTTGAGTTTGGTTACACTGTAGTGGTTGTCATGTTCTCGAACTCCCCTTCTATCATTCCCTGTTTAGGGGGTTACCAAGGGAGGCGAGTTTGTAGGTAGATGCCCTCGAAATGGAGAAGATGTGTTATGCATGCTGCAATTTTCCATGCTGATGAGATTTAGAATCACAAACTTCTTTATGCCTGAAAATGATCTAGCATAGCTTTTTATGGTTTTTCAAGTGCTTAATTGTTAAATAGAGTGCTAAGCTCTTTCTTGTCCGGTGGTTGCTTTTCATATGAAACCTTTAATTGTTAAATCTTTTTTGAAACTTTTTGCGCTCTGCTATCGGCTTCTCACTCTGTTGTGTTCGTGTTTGTAATTGAAGGTACAATTTTGAACATAAGTTTCTTGATGGCGTTGCTCGAAAGATTTGCAATAGTGTCAGAGGTGTAAACCGAGTTGTTCAAGACATTACTTCGAAGCCACCATCAACCATTGAGTGGGAATGATGCCAGATCAGACGAATCGGCTTGGGCATAAAAGGGTTGGGCTAGATCTCATTTGGTGAGTAGCAACTATATTGTCTTTGCATTGATTGTACCTTCACAAGTTCACAGGCTAAAACATGGAATCCGCAAGAGATGGCAATTCTTTTGTAAGAACAGTACTAGAACATTGTAATGATGAATTTATAAGATAATGGCATTGATCTCTTTACAAACTTCTGCTTGTGTGAAATTTTGCTTTCATATGTTTAGTAGACTGTTTACAGATGCTTGGTTTCTATACACGCCATTCAAGTCTTGTAAGCCTAGTTGAATTGATTGACATCACTGCAGCTGAAGATTTGAATTTGCTGCAATTATGATGTTTCCACATCTTTGTTCGCCATATTTATGGTAGTGGCTCGGAGTCTTATGGCTATGCCCATTCATAGTAATATTGAAGTGCGTATTGCTTTAATGCAAGAGGTATTATTTGTAAGGCTGGTACTTTTGAAATGTTGATGCATGTGATGACTGGTGGTGTGGGATCTGCACCATCTTGCAAAATAAATTCCACAGATGAACCTAAAATTGTTTACTAAAATTTCTCTCGTTAAAGTGTTGATTTGGATTATCACCACCCTACTGACTCTTGTCTGTGCGTACCTGGCCACCTTGGCCGCTTTTTTCTCTAGTTCAAGCCAATCATGGTGGGTATTGTGTTTCTTTGATCTCGATCCTTCTTTATTTGCTCTTATTTTTAATATGGATTCTTCTAAATTTTAATGATTAAAGAGTTTGAAAACATCCTTATCAAATTCAATTGACTGTAGAACTCTGTAAGGATCCTGGAGAAATGGATTTATTTGAGTGTATTAATATTTTTTGCCGTAGCATGTCTCCTTCCTCCATATGGCCATCCTATGTTTTGAAGTAGCACCTAGGAGGAAAAAATAATGCTACATACAACCATGTCCGAACTTCAGATATCTCTACAACTCCCCATACTCATGTCACAACCTACTCCACCATGTTGTCTCTCTTTACTCTCTCTAGCTTGCCAAGAATGGGGTTTCTTCCACATCATCAATCATGACATCTCAAAGGATCTTTTCTGCAAAGTGCATTCACGATCACAGCATATATTTCGCCTTCTCACGGATTCCAAACTCAAGCTTAGCCCATTGTCCTACTTAGAAAGTTACACTCCACATTTCATAGCCTCCCCCTTTTTGAGAGCCTCCGAGTATGCGGGCCAGATTTTTTTGCTTCCGCAAAACATTCTGCAGATGAACTTCTTGGAGAAAGGAGTGTTTAGGTAATAATAACAATTGCATGCATTATACTTTTGTCAATAGTGAGGCATTGGAAGCGTATGGGAACAAGATGGCGGATTTGTCCAGGAGAATTACTGAGGCAGTATTGATGAGATTGGGAGATGGTTATGAGTTCGATGGGTCTGAGATGACACTCATTCTGGTCGTCTTAGTGCAACGGCAGGTTCAACCAGAGCAAAGTTGAGGCCCTCTATGGTTGAATATTGGTTTAATCTTCATCCCATGAAATGCCATGTTGGCCAAGCATAAATAGTAATGTTGTTTCCAAGGGGACAGTCCAGTGATAACGGTCCCTTTCTCCTAGGCTTCTTCCTCTGATCCGTGATTTGGAGTTCGATTTCTATTATAATAAAAAAATAATAATGTTATATATACGTAAGTATGGTTAAATTTAAATTACAAACAATAAAATAATGTTAGAGAATACCAGATGGGTTAGAAATCAATTAGATCAATTTTTTTTGGTTGAATTTGAAATGTATTGTAATCAAAATTTTTATATTTGAAAACTATTTTGACTGTAAATATAAATTGTTGTGTAAAATTTAGTTTATTTGATTTTTGATTTATTTATTTAATATATATTATTCCAAATAATTTTGGGTGAAATTCTCTGATTTTTCTTTCAATTGTCTGCACTTAATTGCATTAACCACGCTGAAGGAGATTGGAAATATTCCATATCCACCCTGACAGAAGTATATCCAACCAATTATCTATACGTGTAATAATGATAAAATATTAAATTTTTTTAATTAAAATTTTAATTTTAAATTTTAAAAATAAAAAATAGGTATGGAAAAATTTTATTTTTAATTGAGTCTCGTTATCACTTCAATGACATTACTCAGATTTTTTATGAAAAAAAAAAAAAAGAATTGGTAGAACCATCCGCACGCTTATGAAGGGAAAATGGACCTTTTCATCTTTCATTGCTAAGAAAGGAATGTTTTATCTTTGGTAGGCACCGATAAAGGAAGTTCCTGTCATTGTGGAGGCCACTTATGTTGGGCCCCACACCCATGGATCCACAATGAATGTTGATGGAACAGGTGGTCAAAAGTATGGGCTTTTGTTCTTTAGTCCCAATAGCACATTTGAATTTTCTTTAATGAAAAAAAAAAAAAAAACGACCAAGCCACTTACCTGTAAATGGATTTGTGCTTTTTCATGAATCATCTTGAAATGTTTTTGGTGGGGAGGGGGTTAAAGACTTGGGGAGAGAGAGAGGGGGAAAAAAAATCAACTCAAATCTGGGCATGTCTGCATTACTGTGGGGCTGATTCAGATTTGTCTTCTGCTAATCATTTGATCTTTGATCAGTTGCACTGCAGTCTTTAATTTTCCTCAACCTTTGTTGCTTAAATTATTGCTAAAATTGCACAGTGAAGTAAATCTCATAGATACCGGTGCCTCACCTTTTTGGGGTTTCTTTAATAAGTGTTGAACATTGATGATTCAAATCAAATCTTGCTACAGACCTTCCCTTTTTCATAAGATTATGAAGATACCTCATGTTCCCCCAAGAACTTTTTGTGCTTTTATTTCACCTCTTAGATTGGGATCTCTCCCTCCCCCCCTCTCTCTCTCTCTCGTGCAATCATCTTCTTACATGTGCATATTTTAAGATTAGCGTATTTTTAAGGGCAAGTACCCAAAAATGGACTCGACACTCAACAGCATGACATGCATACGTAGGTTTCAAAGATCAATGTCGGAGATACCAAACCAAGATTGTTTCGAGTTAAATGACAAAAGAACAGAAAAATTAAGAAATCTAGCGTGGGATTAGAATTTGTACAAACTTTTGTCAGCATTTAGAGATATTCTTTTGTTTGTTTCTTTATAGTCACCTCCTTTTTTGACTGATCTTATATCACTTCTTGCTTTCCTTTCGGTGAATCTACTTTACAGCCAACTAAAATACCCAAAAATGCATAATTTAAGATCTGGCATTTGCTAGAATCAGCATTTCATACAATCATGAATCAAACTAGTTCCTCCACAAGTTTTCAAAAACAACATAAAATAGTCCCTTCTCACCTTCACTGCACCCATTGCAGTCTTATAAACGAGACATAATCAAGTTGATTCAGTGTCACAGTTATAGTTTTATTTATCCTTTTATTTCATTGCTCTACTTGAAGGTCAATCTGCGAGAAATAAAGGGCGCATTTTTTATGGTTACTGAATTGGATCTACAGATGAACTCTTTCCCAGATACATAATTTTACAGGTGCTGCTGTGCTGCTTGAACAGCAAATTCTTCTAAAATCTGATAGTTAGCATGAAAAATGGATCATTAGTACTTGCATACCACTTTCTGAAGTGCTTGCCTGATGGTGCTAGCCGATGCCTGTACTGGTCCTTTGATCTGCATTTATGTGAAGAATAAGCCATGAAAAACTACTAGTACAAAAGACCAATTCCCCACATTGTTTGATCTATATGACTAGAATAATGCAACATCTGACATAATTTTCATTTGCTGAAATATTGTACCATGTCGCAGCATGTGCTTTTTTATTACTAGTATGCTGGATTGGATTTGGTATTCAGCGACCTTTTTGTTCATATAACATTATTCCTATGACTAAGAGCCATTTTCAGTTATGGCATAGAATTTATTTCTTGCTCTGTGTGTGTGTATGTGTCTTTGCATCACCATTTGAGGTTTTCTAATTTGCACCGAGAATGAGAAAAGAAAATAGTACCTTAGACTTAATGGTCACAGAAAGAATCCCATCAAGAATGGAAGATTGAACTGAGTGACTTTCCAAACGGAGATGGCTTATATAATCCATAATCTCAAGCAATAAGCTTTCCCTCCAAGGATGTCTGATCCCTATGACGAGCTCCTCCTCGATAACAGTGACTCTAAGATCTTCATTTGAATAGTCTCTTCGCAGTAACTTGTTAATCTCGCCTTCTGTTTCACAAATGTCATTGGCTTTCCTCTTGTTTGTCAGAGGCTTCATAGAGTGAGTTCTTGTTATATTCCCATAATTATCGGATGTCCTCTCTACTGTATCTTCTGGTTTCCTTTTTGCTGATGCATATATCTCTATTGACTCTCTGTGAGATTCCAACTCTTGTACTCTTCTCTCAAGTTCTTTCAGGTATTTTATTGTGTCATCTAGGATAGATACTTTGTCAACCTGCAAAGTCACAGAAAAGAAAGGGAAATCTTAAAGGGAAGAAAATGTTTAGATTCACTAGCTTCGAGTATTCGGGCAGTGACTACCTTTCCCACAGAAGGAACCAAGGATTTGAGTTCCAAAAATCTTTCATCGAGTCTTTCTCTTCTCCTCTCTGCCATTAGGTGATCACGACCAATATCTTCTGCTTCTGGTTTCCAAGGTCCATCCTTCTGGTCATCTTCTTGGCATGTGTTAACCAAGCAACCACCATGCATTTGAGCAACTTGAAACAAAATCTTCTTCAACACAAATTGCGAAGACCCATGTATTGGCTTCTTAGGACATATTAATCCTCTTTTCCACCTCAAAAAACTAGAGTCTTGAGTTCCAGCTCGATGTCGTTGACACAAAGTCAACTGGTTGGAGCCCTTCAAGAGCAAAGATATTACACTTTGATGGTGTAAATCATCTCGTCCAAGATCCAGCGATGTCAACTTTGAACGATTCCGGTCTTGAGGTTCTAGTAGATTACTATCATTTACATTCTCCCGTCTTGGAGAAGGAATTCTTCGTCTGGGATTTGCAAATGTTTGGGAGATGCAGTCACTTGAATTCAAGGAATTGTGAACACAAGCACTAAACTCATCATCCATGTGTTGCCGACTTTGTAATTGAGAAGCTCCCCCATTTATGCCTTCTGCCATATATGATTCTTCTACTTGTTGGCTAGGTCTAAACTCTTCTGAATCACTATCGGAAGATCCCACTTTCACTTCTTCACATTCTAAAATTGGGTTAAGATTTGAGGCAAAAATTTCACGATCGGGGTCAGCATTTCCAGTGGAGTTGGATCTCTGAGGAACAATTGAGTAAGGAGTGTCCAAAAAGAATGTTTCTATCTGTTGACTGATGTGAGGATCCTCCAAGAGCTTTGCAAAATTAGGGTTACAGAAGGACAAGATTAGAATAGGACTACTTACCGTCTCTCATGAAATAAATTACCTATTAACAAAATTCTAGCTAACTGAACTAAAAAAATCCATTACCAATTCAGTCACGCCCAGCTCAATTACTCCTTGTGAGGAAGGAAAGCATGCCACTGTCTGCAGAGAAGAAAGTACTGATAATATAGTAATCCCATTTCGTGTTCAGCATAACCTTAACCATAACCTTAACAGTTTGGTAGCAAAACAATTATTAAAAGGCTTTGATTCTGCATGGGGTTGGGCAAGGTTCATGATTGTCACTACATCCAAAATCGACCTAAAGTGCCTGCTGTTTCAGCATACATGCATTTAATTCCAAGTGAGAGACTGTAAACGTAACCAGCATATGCAAATACATTTGGATCTATGAGTTGGTTTTGATCAGAAATGATTAAAGGTACCTGAATAGAAGCACTCTGCAAGCCACGGTTGAAGAAATTCCAGTAGTTGAATATAATCCACATAGAGAAAAAAAGTGTCATCAAATTGTCGCCTAGTTAGAAGCATATCTGAACTATGAAATATTTTGTCAGACTAAAATTTTATGTTACTTTGATACCTTTGCTAGCAGAGAGCGACTAAAGATTTTACTGTCTGCATATTGAGCATTGCATAACCAGATAGGCTTACCGGTGGCCAACGTTCTTCCAGGTAACCTGCAGAAAAATCAAAGGGGTAAACACGCAAATTTTCTTTACAATAATTGCAGATTACTAATAAATGTGGAAAGATCAAAAAGACATGAATATGATAAGAATTAGCTATAATCAAACCTAGGAAATACATATACTTTGATTCTAAGCTTTGCCCGTAAAATTTACAGGTGATCTCTTCAGTAGTGATGAGAGGGGATGGTCCCAACTTGGAAGTTGAGAAATTTATGATCACCTGCCACTATTAGATGGTAGTGGACAAAATATTCAAAATGGAAAGCAGTCACATTCTGAGGTAATAACTTTTTTCCATCATCCTATTACCTCCGAAAGCAACTCCACTGCACAATGCAAATAAATTCAATAGAATTACAAAGCATGTTTCGTTATCAGACAAGGAGCGGCTCATAAATGGCACACTTTTTCCTTCTTTTTAATGCTTAAAGATGGCAAAAATGACAGTAACTTCCTATGATGGAGTACCGAACACAAATGGCACAATGGCTCAAAATGTAGGTCAACAACAAGAAGATCAAGTTCTAATTTGAAAGATGAGAAATGGTAACAGTTGAATATACCCTTGGCCAATGTTGAACACGAAAGACATGCAGACCAAGTAAAACCATTCGGTGTCTGCGAGGTCTTCAGGAGAGAGTGCAGCTGAAGGCCTTCTAGCTTGTGGATTGGCTTCACCAGCAGCGAGAGACTGATACAGTTCTCTCAATTGCCCGCTCCTCTGCAACCCCATTTGGTCAGCATCAAGTTCTACAGCTTGAACCGTTTTCCTTGTCTTAATATCACCATTGTAGTACCCATCACCCCATTTCAGTACCCTAAATTCATAATCAGTGACACATGTGAACAAGAATCCAATTAAGAAAGAGAGCCAACACTTGATACTTCTATTGATGAATTGCACAGAATGTTTCAGAAAACATGTCCAATTTAGGCAATACACAAGATAAATAAATAAATAAAAAGAACGAAAACAAAAATGTGAACAGATTGATCCAAGTCTTCATTGGAAAAATACCAGAAACAATCAGCTACCCAAGAATAAAAAAAGGGGAAAAATGAAAATATAAATAAAAAGAATCCATCCAAAGAACAAAATCTCCACCCCAACCCCACTCCCCCCCCCCCCAAAAAAAGGGATATTATCTGCTTCAAATTGTCTCATTTTCATTTTATCTGAAGCTCCCTAAGCAGAACCGTGAACTGTAAATTGCAGAGAAAAGAGACAATTTGAGCGGGAGAAAAAGAACTGGAAAAGACAATCTGAAGGAAATCTAACTTTGGGAGAAACAGAAACTTGTTTTCTTCTCCTATTTGGGTGTGCAACCAAATTATTGAGAGAGAGAGAGAGAGAGAGAGACAGAGAGAAAGCAGGATTGTTGTCCAATACCCAGGTTGCGTAGTTGAAATAGACCAGAAGATAGCATAGCTCCACTGAATACTTCTAACAGCCGCTGCAAGCTTTTTCCTCAAGTTTTCTGCCCCTCTTTCTTCACCAGCCATTTTTGTGTTCTCAAACCTCAAAGGTCAGACCAAAATGTATATGCAAAAACGATAAAAATTTTTCTGCTCAAGAACCTATTCTCTAACATTAAATGAAATAAATCTTGCATTAAAATCCGGAAAGCCAAAATTTAGCCATTTTGGTCCTTGTTGGAAATCTCTTAAAAGTCTTCGAAAAAGGCATATGATCCAACTAAAGATTGATGATCAATAACTCAAAAAAAAAAAAAAATACCCAAATGAAATTCTCCACAAACTTTTATTGGGTTTTCAACCAATTTAAAAAAAAAAAAAGAATAGCCCCAAAAATAAAATTCCGACATTTTTATTTCCAAAGAAGAACACTATTTTGTGCTTTCAAACTACAAGAAAAAAAAATAGTGCAATTGGAGGAGGACAGAAACTGGAGATGAACAAAGCTCATACTGGCTTTGAAGAACAAAAGACCTTGAAATTTAGAGATTAAGAAAATTAAATATTTTCTGAGTTGGAAAGAATCAGAACACTCACTTCAATAAAAACAAAACAGGACACCATATTTTTTGTATTCTTTGAATTGATCCCATAAAAGGGGTATCTGGTATTTCAACAAAAATCCCATAAATCCGTTTTGTTTCTAATAAATCAAGAAAGAGAGAGAAAATAATAATGATGTATAAAAATAAAATAGTCTTTATAGTAGCAGAGATGGGGTGGGGAACACTAGCATTAACGTTTCTGCATACCCTCTTGTTTGAAGCTCTTAAAAGCAAATGCTACCACAGCTCTACCTATCAAAAAATAAAAATTATTAAAAGATCTGATTTTTCAATTTTTTTAAAGGGCCTACAAAGAAAGAACCCCACAAAGACCCTTTTTACCTTTTAGGGTGAAGATGGGCATGGATTTCTTTTCACTGTGGCGTTTTTTTTTTTTGGGGGGGGGGAAGAAAAAAGAAAAAGGCGTCCTGTAATGGCGATCAGATTGGTGCAGTGTGAGTAGTCAAGTTTTCTCTATTTTTCTTTAAGGAAAGAAAGTAGCAATGACTACTGAAAATTACACTGTGGTAAGTTTTGTCCCTTTCTGAGTACCTAGAGAGAGAGACCGGAAAGAATGGGGAAGGTTTGAGAGAGAGAGAGAGAGAGAGGCATGGTGGAGTGTGAGATGTCACACGAGCAATTATGCATTGGCATTGCTGTCCTATGTGGGTTCTATGTGGGTTGACGGTGGAAATTTAGCAGACATCATCATAAAGAAGAAAAACAAATTTATTAATTACTATTTATGACATTACTTCTTAAATATTTCAATGCTTAGTCTTACATTGATTTTGTCAAATGACCATAAATTTTCCACTATTATGGTGGGTGTGAATGGTTTGACTATGAAAATTAAAAAAGAACAAGAATTGTTGCGAGTATATTGAACATTTAGAAGATGGGGGTGGTGAGGTGGCCATTGTGATTGTCTAGAAAGCTAATTTTAAAATTTTCAAATTTGCAATTTTATTGTATTGTCCACGTGAAATGTGATGGAATGTGCAATTTAACTGTTCCTGTCACCAATTTGGACAATCCTATGTTCGACCGCACACGACTTTTTAAGACCATCCTTCTAAAATTGCACAAACTTCTTCATCAATCCATGAAGCACATTTTACTAAGATTAGTGTAATAGGTTAATCCTAAAAAAAGGTATTTGTTCAAAAAATAAAAAATTTTTTTTAAAAAAATTGGCCCCTTTTGCGTTTTTTATTTGTTTAGTTAATAAATAATTCTAATTTAATATTAAAATTATTAGAATTAAACATAACATTGGTTTTTTATCAAATAAATGCTCCAATTTGTATAAGAAGAAATTGTCAAGTAATTCGGTTTCATATTTAGTCTTTCTAATCTTAATTAAAGTATGAAGGATGTTAATTTTTTTTTCTTTTTTGATTTTGGCTAATTACAATGTGGTGTTTACATATATAAACTTCATTTTTTTTTTTTTAACTACTAATTATTAAAAAATAAATAAATTTAGTTCATCGGCACACATAACATATTTTAGTCTTCAAGGTGTTAAAACAACACAGGATGAGCATCACAACAATGTAGACTCACATGCTCTACATATGAAACCGACAAAGCAAATGGGCACTATGACAAACAAAAGAAAGAACCCTTGGATAGCAACAAGGCTACAATCACCACGTGGGTTGCATTCATATAGTGTGGGGAAGGGCTTGTGACAAAATGTTGGACCAGCTACCCTACAGATCTTTGCCCCCTTGGGTTGGAAATCCAATTGACCACATAAAACCCCTTCTTATCAATGTCTACCACGTTCAGTTGATTTAATAAAAAAAATATTAAAATTTTTAATCAATTTAAATTTTAAAAATAAAAAAAAAACTACACTCTTCCTATAAAGAGTCCGATAATAAATTGAGTCAAATTAATCAAAATTTAACTCTAAATACAATTAATCAAAAAAAAAAAAGAAAAAACAAACTTCACACTTACTCACTCCCTCCAAGAGAGGGGGGGGGGGAGAGCATGCTCGATTTGCTCAATCAAAGAGGATTTTAAACCTTGGCATAAATTTACTTACCAAAGAGGAGTTTCCTGGCGAAAGACAAGGGGTGAAAGATGATATGCTCTTCGCAGAATTTTGTTAAAAAAAAAAAAGAATAATAAATTATTTTTTAATCCAAATCATGAAATTTAGAAAATTTTCAGATTGCAAATTTTGAATTGGAGATGAAATTTTTGAATGGGTACTTACATGATTTTATGGGTCACGAGATGGAAAAGGGCAAAAGGAATATTCTGGGGAAATTATGCAACTTGAGAAGAGCCAAGTTAAATTGATTGCACGCAGCCAAAAATCGAAGAGAAGTTCTTTTTGGTGACACAAACAATACAAAGATTTAAATGTATATACGAATCTGTTGGATTATTTTATTTGATTTACATGAGTGTTTAAATAATTTTTAAAAAAATAAAATAGATCGGATATAAGATTAAATACCTCGAATGTAGAACCCTAATATGGATCCAATCGTACGTCCCTCGAATGGATCTCGTAGTCGGGATGGTGATCACAAATCGAACCACTACCGCAATACCACGACGCCTCAATCTTCAGTCCGGTGATCATCGTGATGGGAAAAAATTCTCTACATAGTATTTTTCTCAAACCCTCATATTATTCTCTCTCTAGAAAATAATATTTTTCTCTTTATCTCTTAAGAATTCTCTCATTGCAATCATGTGACTCTCATGGAGCAAGATGAGAGAGAGAGAGGAATTCTCCATTATTATGATACGTTCAAGATGAAGAGTATTAAGAGAAAATCAATTATAATAATTATGAGTTAATGAAAGTTATCTCACTAATCCGTCACACTTATCAAAATGACCATCGAAGACACATCAAACTAATAGAATCCAATTTACATTTCTGATTGATCTGAACTCTTGGTGCCTACTCAAACCCTCCCCCTAGCCCCCCACAATGCCCTGTCTAAACCTACAAACAAGACACTTTTTACCATCATTTCTTCTTTGGAGACTTGTTCTTGTTCATACCCTTTAAGAGGGAGAGAGAGAGAGAGAGATCATGTTTGGAGGGCATTTAAGGGTGTAAATTGGAAAACATGAAGAAAAAGTAGAATGGAATTATGGAAACAGATGTTAGATTCGAAGGCTATAAATAACCAAAAAACAAATTTAAGATTGGCATTAACAAATCCAATATCCTTAAACTGTGATTTATCCTATTGCAGGCTTAGCTGAAAACATTGGGTTTTTACCGCTAATATTTGAAAACTCGATTATCAATCTTATTTTAAAAATTAACTCTCTCGTCCTTTTTTTTTTTTTCATTCTATCGATAATAGTGTTTAGTAAGAAAATTGTTAAGATTCAAATTGCATGTCAAATGAAAATTCAAACATCTTGACTGGGATTAGAAATCTACAAAAACTAAAACAACATTCAAGATGCACGTGTTCTTATATTAACCAAAATAATTCTATTCTTTTCAACAGGTAATAAAGTTTTAATTATGTCAATTTCATACCAAATTTTGGGAGACTTCACCCATCCATAATCCTCCTACCATGTGACCAAGATTCACCTTATGTTTGAAATTCATAAAAAAGATTTCATCTGTCTTACACTAAACAAATACTAGATTGGGTCGGTCCGACACGGCACAAATTATGATGAATTTTTAGCAATATAGTACGATAAATGGGTAAAATACATTAACTTTGGAAATGGTATCTTTAAGAGCATTGGCTAATGATATAAATTTTGGGTAATATTTCCTTAATCATATGAATAGATTCATTTGTAGTACAAGGTTACGACTTTCAAAAAAATAATTAATTGTGATTAGTTGAGAAATCAGCATTATTAAAATCATAACAAACAAACAATATCATACTTGTGGGTTAGTACCTAACCTTAGTGTCCTTATTCTCGTTTTCTATTAGGCGAAAATGTTCTGTGCATTGACCGATAATGTTAATTAAATTTAGAAGTATATCTATAATTCAATTTTAAATTTAATTAAAAATAATCATAATTTAAATTTTACAAAATACCTATGGGAGTGGGAGAACGTACATTGTTTGGTGGAAGGGGGGGGGGACCAAGTAAGCCTGCATCAAACATTACATCTTGGTAAAGATGAGAGGTGGATGCTAGGTTAAATTTTCACCATTGGAGCACAAGGCTCAATGTGAATAGGCAACACTTTTTCACTTTTTTATTTTGCTTTTAATAATGTAATATTACAGCTGAGCTCTGATGAGCATTTAAATGTATAGCAGGAACATTATAACACTTAAAAGACCTAACCTTATTATTTTTCAGTGTATGGGTTGCAACCCAAGTTCACAAATTTATGGTTTTTCAAAAACAGTGCACATTGATAAAAGCATTTGGGACCAATATGGGGTCCCCATCTAAGCTACGATCTTTTTATTATTATTATTTATTGAAAATCTAAAGTTTGATAGAATAATCATTGGCGGGGTGGTTGGGTAGGCAAATTATTAGGATGGGGACAAAGTCTTTAAATACATTGGTATTGGGCAGATGAAATAGTTGCCGTAGCATTTTGTTTGTGTAATCTATGTTATCTCTTATAAATTGTTTAATGATTTAACTAACCGTAGTATTTAGTACTACTTTTTGCCAATTTGGACAACTCTCTCTCTCTCTCTCATCAAATTGTTATGGCTGCTGCAAAATGCTTGCTTTTCAAAGATTGGTTGGATTAAAACGTGCAAAGATAAGAAGAAACTGTTTTGAGAGAGAGTTTACTGGTCATAATTTTCTTTCTCAACTTAGAGATCTTAGGTACAAATCTCTCAACAATAACAAAAAAAAAAAAGGGGTTTGAAGAGACTGATTTAAACCTTATATGTATTAAAGAGTGTCTCCGAGTTGAGAGCGTGCGGGTGTAGATTAAATCAAAATACGCTTTGCTTTACAATATGGGAATGGTGACTTTTAAAGTGGTTATTGCCAATTGAATCATTGAATGAATGGATTTTCCAAGAATAATGATAAGCAACTGGGGCTGCCACTTGCATTATTCAACCTTTTAGAATAATAATTCTTTTCAAATTGCCTCTCCTCATGGTAATACAATTTTTTTTATAACCAATCGGTATCTAGAACCATACTCCCACTAAATCGATTCTACTATTATCGACTCACCATAATACTTTGATACTACAATCAAAGTAGAAATTCATCGATATCTATACAAGTCAAGCTTGAATTTGAAGCAGAAGAAAAGGAAGTACATGCCATATGTTTTCTGTCCAATGTTGAAAAGAACCTAGTATTCTGCATTCTTCTAACCATATATAATTTCACAACTGAAACCAGTAAAACAGAACAAGAGGTTGAACAAATTGCAGCTTCTCTTTCTAACAAGTTGCTTCTTATCACGGAAGACGGAGAAGCATGTTTACAGCCGAGTCTAGAGAGTCCACATTCAGCCTTAAAAGTCCTTCTGAAAAAGAATTAAGGAAGAGAATTCCAGGTATCTAATACTTCCATCAACTGGATTTAGATTTTAGGAGATCTCCCCCATTCCATGAGCCCAATAGCATATGACTTGAGGAATAGGATCAGTCGTAGTTTGTGGGCTAGGTCAAATTTCATCAGACCTGATAACTACCCACTTGATTTGGGCTAGTTTCTGTGCAAATTGTATCACCCGAATCCAATGCAGCTCCAACCCCTCCCCCCCACAAAAAATATATATATATAAAATAAAATAATAATAGTAATAAACAGAGAGAAAAAAAGATCAAGAAAATGGGGCAGTAGATCAAACAATAATCTGGCCCAATTTCAAAGGATACAGTTGCGCAGACAGAGTGTCAATGCTTCCATTTCCTCATTTAATCTGCAGCCATAAGTTCCCAAGGAGAAAACTAAGCCCTTTTATTCAGGTAGCAAAATAAGGTAAAATAATCAAAAGGCACAAAAGAAATAATAATCAACTTCAAAGTTTCACTCAACAATAGAAGATGTGGCTGGCAATCCAAACTACGATGACAATGATATCAGTCAAATGGAATATCAAAGATGTATCATCAAGGAGACTCTAAGATTGCACCCTCCTGCACCTCTGTTGCTTCCTCGACAAACATCCACATATGTGAAACTCGAAGGCTATATTGTATTCCACCTAAAACAAACGTGCTCATCAATGCAAGGGCAAATCAAAGAGATCCCATTATATGGGACATGCCAGAAAATTTTCAACCAGAGAGATTTCGTGACAATCCATTGGATTTCAGGGGACAACAGTTTGAGTTCATTCCTTTTGGTGGAGAAAGAAGAAGCCATGGAATATCACTCAGTTTCACAATGTCGGAGTATGTGATTGCCAACCTTGTGCATTGGTTTGATTGGGAGTTGCTGAATGGTAAGGACTTAGACATGAGTGAAGCTCATGGTCCATTTGTTCAAAACAAGACCCCCCTCCGTCTGGTGCCAACACAATTGTCTTATTATGCTCCAAATAAGGTAGAAAAATCACCACCAGCTCCTTGGACAAGAAGTACCTGCCCCATCCCCCTCCCTCACCCTAAAGGAGTTTGACTTTCCACATCCCCTGGAAAAATGACCCAAAGAAAGATACATTTTATGTTTTAGATCTCTCTAGCTGACTGTCACGGGCTGATGAGAAGGTCGAAATCAGAAAATATCACACCAAGCTCAGAACAGGAAGTGGTCATTTCACACAAAATGTCAGGCATAAACTGTCTACATCTTTCCCTCCTAAGACTTCACAAAATAATGTGCGCCTCTACCTTTGAATGCCATTTTGTTTCAGTATATGTTTGTACGAGAAGTATCTTGTCTCTGTTTCTTTTTAGCTCTTTTTTTTTTTTTTGGGGGGGGGGGGGTTTGGGAAACAAGAAGAGGTCATACCAAATGCAAGATGGCTTAGCATTGCAGCTTCACATTTCATTGAAAGGATTAAAATTCATGACTAATCAAGGAACCTGTAAGTATAAAGGTGGCACAACGTGGAGCACAAAGATGATATCATACAGAGGGAGCAATCGGCAAAAGGTTATGCAGAGGTGTCACTTGAGTCTAATACTCTAAAATTACACTTCTGAACAAAATCCAATACCCTAAAAAACAGAACCTCATCTTATCACCAGTAAAGCGACACAAACCTGTTCTCTCCTTTGATTTTTTCTTTTATAATTTACTAGGAGTCTTGTGATTTTAGCACTACACAATGGGGATAACCTATCCCCTATAAAGCTACATAATAAACCAAAATCATTATTAAAATTCAAACCTGCTCTTCTGAAGGAACTTACAGGGTGCACCAACTGCAAGGTTATACTGGCTTGTGCTTTTTCTCCTTTGAATTTAAAAGTTATTAGTTGTCAGCTGTTAAATTGTATAGATACCCGAGACATAAATTTATGTAAGATTCCCTTGGTAGCTGCATCAAGGGCTGCAAGTGGGAAACATAGAAAAGGGATATTAAGATCAGGTCTGGATATCTATACAACTATTTGAAAGCTAATTGTACCGTGTAAGATTTAGAGTAACCCCAACTTGCTGAGATTCATCAACTGAAAAAATGACTCTATTAAAAAAAGAGCTTCATCTTATGCCGCGGCACGAGATTAGGAATGGCAAATGTTACAAGTCCCTTATTGGATCCTCGGCAACTAAGCAATCATACTAGGAGAAGAGTCCAAATACAGTTACTATGTTTCAAATATTTAACCAAAAACTTTTTCTTTTCTTCTTTCGGCACAAGAAGGAGGCGAAGGGAGGGGGACAGGGGCAGCCACCCCCTGAAATTTCTAGGGAAAAAGATTGTCTATAATTTCAAAATTTTAACAACAAATGTTTTCCTCACCAAAAATTATAACCCAACCTCTGTGAAATTATAACCCAATATGCATGTTATAATTCACCTTTCTACAAATTTCATCTCTAGCTTCGCCCCTGGGCATAAGCCAATTGAAATTGGTGATTCATGAGTCAGTATCATGATCATTGATTAATTTTCTTTTTTTTTTTTATGAATACGATCTTTGATTAACTCATCAAATACAGATTTTCTTTTTTTTTTTTTTTGTAACAATCTTAGATTTAAAAAAAAAAAAAAACTTACATAAGAAAATTATGATGATTTTGCAGTGTAACGTAGTGTTTAAAAAAAAATAGTGAGAGATTAGGTCAGTTGACATACTGCATTCTTGAAGTTTTACATCATCATCAGTGAGGCAACGCATATGATCAACCGAACTCCCCGTAACCCACGCCCCCAAATTAATATCATCGCCCCTAATTAAACCAATTCAAATCGAACAGAAATTGTAGAGAGAGTACGTGAGAGAGAGAGCGAATCGAAGAGAGAAGAAAGAGGAGAAGCTGTTGGCATTGGCAATGGTGACAGAATCTCTCTCGACCACTTCCAAAGCTTTGAATATCCCCGTTTGATTCATGGTTTCGATGGTTCGGAAGTACTGTTTTCTGATGACGATGTTAGGGTCACGGAATTCGACGAAGAAGCGAACCCCTCTCCTCGTTCTTATTCTCCTTCCATTTTCATCCCCTTTGCTCCCATTCTTGGCGAAAGTTTCTGGGAGTAATGCTCGGATCTGAACCCAAAATTAAAAAAAAAAAAAAAAAAAAAAAAAATTAAAACAACACATTTGAAAAAAAAAAAATCCAACACCTCCACGTCGAATCTATCCGCGTGTGTTATCCGTATCGAATTTTAAAAATCTGAAATAACATTATTCATATATCAAGTTTATCAAGTTTTCAAAATTTGACGCGATAGATTTAAATTTTTTTCTAAATATGTTATTTTAACTTTTATTTTTATTTTCTGCGTCGAATCCGAACATGTCTCGAGCTTTTCGCCTTCCTTTTCAAACTGGCTGGCCCACCCCGGCCCGCAACCCGCTGGCCTCAAACGGGCCGGTCAGGCTAGGCCCAAATCTGGCTGGTCCAGGACCATCCTACGCAGGCTATCCCCAAGGAATGAATCCCCCCCCCCTTTTCTCCAAAAGTTTTAAAATGAATTTCGGGCGTCCCAGGTTCGCCCAAACACTTACGGATATAATTCAATCCCAGGGTTTACACCTCTCATAATTACACTCCCACCCTTCTAAGCATTCGCTGCGGCGAGCAATATTTGACCCTTATTTTTCCTCGTACCAGAAAAATAGCCCAAATGTCCCAACAACCAAAACAATGAATGCTTGAGTCGCTCTCCAGTCCAGGTACACAACTTAACAAAGAAGATTATTTGAAGGAAAAAATAAAAGAAAACAAGCCATGAAATGAATTGCTTTCTCGGGCGAAACAAACACTCTACTCGACCAGTATTGCTGCAGTAGCTTTATCACCAATCGCAAGAGTTGAAGGCATCCGCCGGTGCTGGCTGCCAATTATGCTTCAATCGGCAACAAATTGCCATACATTATGCAAATAATCAATTATTTGGAACGTAGAGCCATTCATCAAGACAGTCCCATTCCAAATTAAGTTCTTGCATTCATCCCTGTAAGTCAAGCAACATTTGGAAGCAAATTTTATCACTTGTTCCCCTCCCAATACCCCATGCAGCAGTCTACCTTTTCAAAATGGAATTGGTCTTTAAATAAATGATGAGTTTACAATCAAAATTTAAAATTTGAGGGCAGGAGGGCGGAAGCAACACCAACGTGGGGGCTTCTATTCCAAGTGATGGGGCTCTTCAACTCCTCGCTGTTTAGCACATCACCTTGTGACACGGTAAGCCTATAAAAAGAGATGTATATCAATTATGCTGCAAAAGAGATCGGCACCGCTAATGGACAAAAACAGTCGCCGACATTTGTACATGACCGAGATGTAATGCAACATTAAATGAAGTAACACAAGTACATACCTTTACTCTTTTCAAAAGATCTTTGGCTTCTGCATTCTTCGTGAAATGATCCCTGACAGGCTGTGCATATTTGAATAAAGAGAAATATTAGACAACTAACATAACAAGTTTCACGACTAAGACCCTTCAGCTGGCCATGCAGCACTTAGAATTTGGATGACATTGCCATACTCAACCGGCCACACTCACAACCACGAGAGGTGAGAATTTTTAACAACAAACGTTAGATTAGCATAATAAACATTTTGATAAATGGGCATGTTTCTGATTGATAAACTCATTCTTGTAGGGGCAGCCAAATAATATGCAAATAGATAACCCATGAGAGTGGTAAGCAGCGGGATCAATCTCAAAATCAACAAAACGTAGCATATAATAATTATGTCACAATTAAAAGTGAATATACCTTCAGGATTGTGTTCAATGCCTTTGCTAAAGCAGGCTTCAAGTCACCTGGATGTAGATCTCCACTTTCATAGTCAGCACACAACTCTTTAAAGCTTGTATAGATCCTGAAACGTAAATAGTAATTTTCTTTCACAACCTTAATGACAAAGAAATGACCAGGAGCAAATAGCTAGTTGAGAACAGAATTTTGGTATTCAAAATGATAGAACTGGCACAGGTCCAAGATGCATAGCCAGTATGAATCCTGTCCTATATAACGAGGAAATAGAGGTCAACAAAAAGTCAGAGAAAAAAAAAATACTTACTTGTCCCCACCATTCTTTATGTCACGCTCTATAGTGAACTTATTGTTAAACCAGGGGAGGATGATGTGCTTCACATACTCCAGGCATGGATTCCCTTGTACAATTTTGGGTGGGCAGAAAGCCTTCTTTATCTTTAAATTCACCTCAGCCTGAATTATTAAAAAGCCAAACGATCAAAAGACAGACTCTCATGTTAGCATAAGTGAAATCCATGCTTGCAAATTAAGCCAGCATAAGTGCAGTCCAAGTCATACAATAGAAGGGGTCATTCTAAAATAAAGTCATACAAAATCCACTTATACAGCATCGTACCTCTTCATCTTCCATGAAGATGGAGGATGATGGATCACTTTTTGACATCTTCTCTTGCCCTTCTTGTAAACCAGGTAGCATGTCTCGAAGGAATAAAATAGCAAGTCCAACCAAGTCAGATACATAGGCATCACATAAAGCATTTTATGTTTAATATTGACGAAATGCAAAAGGGGTCCCATAAACTTAGGGTCATCAAAAACACATCCTTTGAAACTTTAATCTTGAATTATGCCCTCTAAACATTAAAAAGCCTACCTTACATTTTTATCCTAACAAATTTTTGAATCACAGGTGCAATTTGACCTCCAAAGAGAGTTAAAAAAAGGGCGTCTAGGGAAGGGAATAACTAGGCAGCCTTCTCCTTGCTTTTTTTTGCAAGGAAGTTGATTCGAATCCTGGACTCCAGGACACAACGGAGAGACTCCACCATTGCGTCTGGCCCGTCCTTCTTCCAAAGAGAGTTAAAACAATGTTTAAAATAAAAGTGGTCAAAGAAAGATGTTGATCACTTGATCTAAATCTGTTTCTCCCTTGTTATTTATCATAGTGTTTGGGTATTCTTTGAAGGTCTATGCCAAAAACTAAAATAAACAATAAAAAAAGAATTTAACAAAATAGAGAATATATGGGCCTAATTCAGTAATTCTTAAAGCTCAAGAGTTCCTATTTTGTATATAACAGTTTACAGGGTGAGTTCGCACGTGATCAAAAGTTTTTTTTTTTTGTGGGGGTGGGGGACATTTTGCATTTTCACACCAGAAAAGCTAGTAAGAGTTGGAGAGTACGATGTGACAAGATAATTGGCTTGTTCTTCCTCTTGATGTCATCACAATATTCTCTAGCAAGGACATTCACTTTCCTTTGATCCATCCCCAGCTGGCAGATATCAGCCTGATACAACAAGAATGTAAGATCATACTGTTGTTTTCAAGTGCTGCTTGCACAGGATAACAGCAACACATTACCCAAACTTGCTAAAAAGCACATTCTACAGACTCTGCACTTAATTATCAATTTTACTTCTGCATAAGGTCAGCATGCATACTCCAAGCAAGTTTGACCAGTGAGTCGATTATTTATGTAATAGAGATGATACTCTTCTTTTTTTCCCTCTAGAAAGATGCTCAAGTTCACCATATTTATATTTGTTCTGACTAAGCTCCCCAATGGATTATTGGGGAGGACTGCCATATCTGTTATTTGCAATACCAGCATTCGTCTATTGTGTCCGACAACAATATTTGTAATACCTCCAGTTGAAACATACTAGAATTCACACTTTCAGCATAAATGAGGAGTTCAAGAAAAAATGAGCATTAACTCTATTCTAGAGGTGTTGTGCTCCTAGGTTACTACACACCACCAAACATTACAACAGACCTTCACTGTTTCATAGAATTATACACTAACAAGCGCAGAAGACACTTGTGCACCATGCCATCAGCTAACCTATGTAACATGTGATATGAGCATGTGATCCTTCCCAAAAAAAACAAAGTACCTTTAAGAAAAAGATGTCAGCACACTGCATACATGGATAGAGAATCTGGGCTGCAGTCAACTCGTCCTGTTCACTTCGACCCATGATTTGACAACATCTAAACACCAAGAAAAAAGGTAAAGGGAAATCCAATTACATTCAACTTTGACAAATATTTTATGTATCATGCCAAACACGACATGAAGTACCTCATAATTCTAGGAAGTTTGTTCCTCCGAGCAATATCCATTACAAGAGGCCAATACTCATCTGCTCGGGAGTTTATTTCTTTAGATGACCATAGAAACTCAACTCTGCCACAATCAAGGTCCATGCCAACAGCTTTCCAAATCTCAATCAAGTAACGTCCAACAGTCTCAATTTTCTTCAAATCACCACCCATTTTATTATTTAGCTGCGCAAACCAGTCAGCTATCCATATTTTTACTCTGCATCCAGCTTTAGTCAATTTGTTCACATTTATTGTCTTCATAACTCCCTGCAGAAGAAACACCAAACAGCTAAATATTAAAATCAGAACACATAACTTAAAATCATGCCAGCAACAGAAAGACTCCCTTTGCCTTTGCAAAAACAAAACCCGCCAACAAGAAAAAGCTTTCATCTCCGTTATCATAAAAATTACCCTCACATTTTCTGGTAGTATAGCAATAGAATAAGCACAAAATCTATATTTGCTTCCTGGATGTCAAAAAATGTCTGTACTAGGTGTTGGAAATATCAAAAGCATAACAAAGTGGTCAGACAGTGCCAATATTACCTATGGTTTGTTATCATACAAGGTACAAAAAATGGAACATTGTGCATTAAGTTCCGCAAGGATGCAATACATTACACGTAGACTTAGGCACATGCTTAGACTACAATTTCTGGTTATTGTTTTCTTGCACTCTACTACTAGACATGTTTTGACGTGTGGTTTTCACTAATATGTGAAATAGATTTTAACCAATAATAAAACAAGTAAAAAAAAAAAAAGAAAAAAAGCAAAAACGAAAAGGTATCCACGTGTTTTTACTAAGATAATTATATCTGAAATTTATACACACATTTGCATTTTGTGAAATATATACACATGTTTTTACACGTCAGCTTATAGCAATTGCTTTTTGAATTGAAAAGAGAGAGAGAGAGAGAGAGAGAGAGAGAGAGAGAGAGAGAGATTCAAGCCTATAATGAGTTCAGATCGGCCATTTTAGTGATCCTGATCACTATGGTACAAGTACCACATTTTGGATCTCATGATTCAGATCAAGCATATTAAGCAATCCCAGTAATAATGGCCAGTGCCAAATATGATGCAAATAGTAAGACAAACATGAAATTCATTAAGTACACTTGAAAAGAGTCTTGTGAATAGATACACACACACAAATCCTATCTTTAAATCACTAGAAAGTTCATTGCCCCTGTAGTTCAAAAGAGTACAGGAAAATTGAGCAATATTCCCAATTGCAAAAAAATCAGATCACTTAAGATTATACGTACAAATGGATTTTATTTCTACCGGATCCATGGTAACACATAGAATTATGATGCATCCTCCAAGACAATTTAAAGTCCATCCAAATTGTATGCATTTTTCCGCCATTTTTACATACAATTGAAGCATGTCTTACAGGCTTCGTCACCAAACAAATATAGGATAATGACCCATATTAGGATTAATAATCTTGTACCATAATTGATAACCTACAAGTTTGTGATTTTCAGGAACCAGATTCATTATCAGTGCATGAGTCAAATTCCAAGATCAATCAGATGGACTCTGTAACATTTAGTCGAAGAAGACGTGATAGAGAGAGAGAGAGACCTGAGCAATGTGCATTCGACCAGATGGTTCAAACCCGTCGTAGCAAACAGGTTCAGGCTTCTTAGCAAGAAGGTTCATCAATTCATCTTCTTGAATGCACTCTTCTCCAATACTCCTCACCAGCTGAAACTTCTCCTCCAAACTCATTCTAATCATCAAACCAATTCACGTAAAAACACTTATTAAACAAAATGATTAAATCGACAAAAGAGAAGACCTATAGCTGAAGTACTAACAGAGGATTCTTACGGATCAGAGCTGGTTTCTGAGCTTGATGAAGCTTTTGCGTCGGAATTCATTGACAGATTCTGCACTTCGGCGATCGGAATCTCTTTCGACGCCGCCTCCGTTCCCTCCATTTCTGCCCTCAGATATGAATCCTAGAATAGATTTTCTCTTTCTCTCTCTAGGGTTTCTCTCAACTCTCAAGGGTTTCAATCTCCTTCCTTGGGGCCAACCGGTATCAACCGGTATTTGTAGATGGACCTTTTTTGCCCTCTTCTTGCTATGCAAGTATTTGACAATGCCATCGATATTTGATGACGTAGTTAGAAAAAAAATTTAATCATTTAATTAATTATAATCGGGGATTTAATTAATTATAATTAAGGATCTAAAACGTGAAAAATTAATATTGAGAGACCTTTTTAACATATTGATTTGAATTAATCATAATGAAATCTTAAAAAGTGAATGGTGATCAAGTTAGAGATAAAAAAAAAAAAAAAAAAGTATTTGACAATGTCCAATCCCTATTCATCAAAAAAAGAAAAAAATATTGAAGTAAAAATAAAAATAAAAATAATTTTATCTTTATTATTAATAAAGGAAACTTAATTTATGTCACTTTAAATCCATCATAAGGTTTTAAGAATAATTGCTTTTAAAATTTTTAAAAAAAAATTAAAAAAAAAAAAAGAAACATTCAAAAAAGTCAAATTAACATTGTATATTAAAAAACCAACATAATGACTATTTATTGATAGTTTATAACTTTATTTTTTTCATCGAGAACCAAAAAAAATGGTCGTTCCCTTGTGGTGGCACCGGTGATTCCAGCGGCTGATACAGGCAATGAATTGTACCGAGGCCCTCTGGTTTCTTCTTCCCTTTCCGCTTTTACATCTGAGGGCTCTCATTTTTCGACCGAGCAGATGTCACTCCTTGTGCAGTATCCCACGGCAATGGCTCTAGATCTCCCTGTGCAACGGGTTGCCGATGTCTCTCCGCCTATGGTGGTAAATATATTACAGAAAAATATATAAGTTGATATAATGAAATTTTTTAAGATTATTTAAAAAATAAAATTTCTTAAAATTATTGAATATTAAAATTTCTTAAAATTAAGAAAATGACACTCAAAATTTTTTCGATAATCTTTTTTTTTTATGTAAGTTGGTAATATTCAGGGGGGGAGAAAGATGTATTACAGTTGAGATATATTGCATCAAAATGTAAATTTTTTCTCAATATATCAATAAAAGAGTATGAAAAAAATACCTAACAAAGAATAAGAGAAGAAAATATCATTTGAAAAATGAGAAACCCTTAAACGACAGTGAAACCCTATTGTTAGATAAGAATATAAATCTAGTGGCATAATTATAATTTTTATTAAAATATAAAGGGTAAAAATATTTTTTTATTAGTTAAAATAATTTATTTTTTTGTGTTTAAAAGCATCAAAATAAAAAGATTGGTCGGAACAGTTTATTATTTTTTTAGATTATAAGTATTTTTTGGGTTTATAAGCTCATTTACAAATTTTAATTATCAAACGTTTATGATTTTAATTTTAAATTATAAGCTAATTTGATTAATTTATAAATAATTTTAAACACCTTCTAAATATTCACAGAAATGCTAAGACCGTCTAAATGATAGTTTGGAAAAAAATATTCTAAGATTTGCATGATACACGACTTAGGAGTAGGGTCCAACTTGTTCGCTTGAACGTTGGATTACTCAAAACGCTTGGCTCATTTTTGTTAAATTGAATTATTTGTGATTTTTCCATGCTATAAGATTTTAGATTTATTTAGTTTATTATGTTTCTATTTTTCTTTCTATAATAGTGAGATTTTTATTATTTATCAAAATTATATAAAAAAAACCACATATTTTTGTATGGTGTGTTTAATATATTTCTATTTTTCTTTCTATAATAGTAATAATTTTAATTATTATATTTTTATAATTTATTAAGAAATATATCAAGGAAGTCGAATTATATGCACTAAACAAACACACAAGCTAAATTAATTTTTTATATACATTTAATTAAGTGTGATTATAGCAAAAATTATTTTAAATATTATTTAAAGAAAGACGAAAGCCCTCCCTCAGTTGAATTAAAAATTAATTGTGAGATTTTTTTCCTATTCGATGGTCTTCCTTTTTAGTTTTCTAGACTAACTTGTAAAATATTTCAATTAAATGTTACTATAAAAATTTTCATTAGTTATATAGTATCAGTTTTATTTATAATTATTATTTTTTTTAGTAAGCTTATTACTATTATAATATTAATATTTTGTAAAAATATTTATTTATTATTAAATATTATAATAAAAAATTTCCGTCCTCGTTTGGTCTCCTAGAAAATTAAATGCGAGTGTTGCGTGCACGATCGAATGCACAAAAGCCACGTGGCAATTTTACATTCGTCATTCGGCACCACTTTTTGAAAGACGACAAACAATATAAGGTGAGGTGGTGGGAACTTGATTACAAAATATGGGTCCAAAACATAATTCCACCAGAATTCAAGGTTCAAAAGTAGAATATTCACGAAACTTAGTCTTCATCGCCTCATCATAAACTTTGGCCGGTTTAGATTTGACATTTGTCGTCCCCTTTCGCATGGTATTGAAATATTCAAAAAAGTATAATAATTGTTTTATAAATTTTTTTAAAAAAATTATATGTTTTTAGAAAATTTATTATACTTGAAATGATATATTCTATAAAATAAGATAACTTATCATATTGTATAGAGGTTGAGAAATAGGATATGAAGATGGTTTCGATTTTACAGATTTTAATTCTTTTAACTTGAATAGTCACTTTTGAAGATGGTTGAAGAATTTATAAAAGACTATCAGAAAATATTTTAACATGAGAGATTCTAATATTTAAGTCAAAAAAATAGTTTTTAATTGGAATAAAACAGGCTAAACATTCGAAAGAGAGAATCCTATGGTTTGTATGTTAAGTGTTTGGTTTTAGAAAGTGTACTTGAGTTTCGACATTCCGAAAGGTTATATATGCTTGTGTTTTATGATCCATATATCTATGTGATATTACAATCCTAGTTTCTCATAAGAAAATTCGAAAATTTTAGAATTCTATAGTTAAATATTTTCAAAAGATTTATAATTTTCATCATTTAGAAAGTTCTAGCAATACGAAAAAATTTCTTCCCTTATTAATTAGATTTAAAAAACCACATTCCTTATATGAGAAATATGCGTATTGTCTTTTACTGATGGAATAACAATTGGTCCCTTGCTGATACGACAAGGGTAGTATTATATCCGGTGCATCGAAGACTTCTGAAAATTACAGACCGCTTAGTTTGTTGCCAATGACAATCACTCTTTGTGTCGGGCCGTATTCGTCATTCGGGAAAATTGATTCCTAATTGTTGACATTTAGACGTAATATGTCTCTTGGAACTGTGGGCTTTGCATAATTAAACACCTTTTATATTAGACCAATTGATCAAAGGAAAAAGAAAAAAATTAAGGATCGGATAAATTTGAATATAAGTGAAGTTATGGTGGGTTTATAAAGAGTATTAAATAAAAATTTGGGAATGAGTAAGGTGTCACTCTTAATAGTTAAGCCTAGGCTCAAACTAAGTTATAAATGTATTTATTTTAACTGCTCTCGTATTGGTATTCAAATAAACTTAAATTTTAAATGTGACCATAAATAAATTCAAATAATGTTAATTTAGATTAAGTATAAAAAATGTGTAAAATACTAATTTAAAGTCAACCTAACGTTAGATTGCTCTAACAACCTCCGACAAACCGCTAGATCGATGTATAATAATTCAGAAATATGTTTTAAGATTTTACAAATTTCATAAAATATCTATTTTAAATTTTATCTTAATGAAAATATGGTACACTTTTCATTTTTTAGACGTCACAAAATGATTAACTTTTTATACATCGATAAATGGCATGGTTTAAACAAAAGAAAAAAAGGAATTAAGTTATTACAATGTTATTGTAAAGTTAATATTTTATACTAACAACGTAGATTTGATATCTTACTAAAAGTAATAAAAATTAAGAAATTAAATAAGTAAATAAAATATCTTTTATAAAGATTTTGAGCTTAAATAGAATTAAAATAAAAAGTTAATTAAAAATAATATAGGATATCGACCATTGTTTGAAAAAAATACTTATTTTCACGCACAGGGAGCTACGATTGTCGGCCTTTTTCCCAATTTTTTTCTTTTTTTTTTTTTGCCAAGAAAAGAAAAGAATTGGAGCCGGAAATTAAACGAGGCGGAAATATAATTTCCGAAAATACACATTTCAGTGTGTGATTTAAGGTAAATAACGGGACAAACTTGCAAAATTGTGACTATATTTTGAAAAACGAAAAAAAAAAAAAAAACTGCAAATTTTCATCTCATTGCCATTTTCTCTCTCTTTTTCATTTCCAAGAATCCCTGAGAAAGGCTGCCAACGCCATAGAGAGAGACAGAAGAGAAAGAAAGTGGAGAGAGAGAGAGAGAGAGAGAGCGCGATAGAGAGTTTTGTTTTTGCTTTCTCAATTCAAAAAACAGCACTAACAGAGGGGGGAGAGAGAGAGTGTGTGTGTGTGCGCGCGCGCGTGCGCGCGTGCTTTGTCTTCTCAGGACAGATCGATCTGTTCAGTTGTCTTAAAGAGACCCGAATGATGAAAACTTTATCAGATTTGCATCGATCTGAAAGCTTCCTTCTTTAATGTCTCTCCAGGTTTGTGATTCTTCGCTTTCTCTCATCCACATTGTGTCCGTACATGTTAGTCGTTGAGGGTTTATGTCGACGTGTTGTTCGCGTTCAAATTCTATTTGTCACGTGTGCGTTTTGAAGTCGATTTGTTTAGGGTTTGTATATGCAAGAATGTGAGTTTTTTGGAGGCTGGTTTTGTCTGTATTGGACTTGAATTGAACAACCTTGACGCTTTTCAACACTTGGCATTTTGATGAAGCATTTCTATATTATGTATTTGTTTGAGGAGAACAATTGCATTTAACCTAATTCTTTTTTGTTTATTTCTGGAATGAGACAATTTAAATGTGGATTTCCTAAATTAAATCTGGTGGGTTTTGATTTGTCTGAGATTGGCTTAGTTTCTTGTACGTTAATTTCAAATTTTAGGTTAGCACTATGCAAAGACACTTCCGTTATGCAATGAACTCTTTTTGATGACCTTTAATTTGAAGTGATCGACCTGCTTTCTGATGTTCCATTTATGACATCCCCCAACCCCAGAATGCAGATGAGACACATTGGAATGTTGCTGGTTATAGCCCTAATTCGGATCGCTTATGGCAGTCATGTTTTATTATGGGACAATATTGTTTGTACATCTTTTGTGAAGAGTACATATTAACTTGGAGTGGTCTGGGAAGAGGACATTGTAGCCATTTGGTCATTTATGGCATTTTGGAATCTGATTGGTCAGATTGGGAGGGGGGTGGGATTTGCTTCTCTATGCTTTGGCATCATAATTTGGTCTGCCACTGTGATAGAAGTTTGTTGAAGTGGAAAAATTCACCGCTAGAGCTGGCATGCCATAAAATAAAGAGCCTGGGTTTGACACAGTTATTATGAAACATCGGCACTAAACAAACCCTTTAATTTGATATCTCCTCGGGTACAAGTAGAGCACTCTCTTTTCCCTATCACTACCCTAAGTTGCAGCTCTTCCCTTGGACAACATCCTAAATAGAGTGAAGAGAATCCATTCTTCATAACACTCAAAAGGGATCTTTCACAGTCAGTCTTCCTTAGTAGAATCAACATCCATAGAATCAAAGTTTGTACCATCTGGGGATGGCTTGAACTGCTCCTGCTCTTCATAGAGGTGCCTACGGCAGTCTCTGATAGCCAAAATTCATCTCGTAACTGGTAGTATGAGAAATCCTGTCCATAGAGAGTGCTGGTGTTGGTAGCCCTAAAGTTTGTGAATCCCATCATCTTTCTCTGAATCTATCATTATAATTTACCTAGAATATCTGCTTCACCATCTGTCAAGCACCTCCTTGTTTCATCCTTCGTTACTACTAGATATGGATCAATGAATAGTGGTATTTGACAACAGAAAAGCTTATGCCACCAAGAAGATAAAAGTTAATAGTTGCATAATTAAAGAACATTGATCTTTCCCCACATCTTATATAGCACTAGTAGCATCTTGCTTAGTGAACCTATGTCCTTGAGCTTTGAAAAGTATACATATGATTATATACTTGTATTCACAAGCATCTTAACTGGCCAGGTTCACAGTTATAAAAAATTAGGAACCATATTTTTCTCTTATACTCACCGGAAGAGAATTGTAGTTTTGTCATATATTACGGTATTTGTTTCAAGATGAGAGATATGACAAAATTTTGTCACATTCACCAAGACAGTGCCTTTTGGTTCTGTTACCTGATTATCAATTGAGATATATATGCTTAAATATGCTTCATCTATGGAATTTGTTTAGTAGTAATTATCTTGTGATTCTTCGTGTCTTGATGACAACTTCATTGCGCTACAACCGTTCCTTTACTTCCCCAAGTTTACCTCCTCCTCTCTTTCCTCTATGTATCTTCTCGCCACTTCCTTTTTTCATGGTCAGTTTTGGCATCAAGTTCTATTTTAGAGGATTAAAAGTTCTCCTTGATGATTTTCTTGTAGTGATACCAAAATAGAGCATCCTTTCAAAGATACCAGATGAATCCCCTGTTGGAAGTACGTAGAAGTGAAAATGGGGAATTGCACAGCTTGAATGAAGCTTCCAATGGAAATATTGTTGAACAGATGAAAAGCTATAAAAACTTGGTTGGAGGTGACAAATCAGCGCTCTCTATCCCCTCCTTTCTGTTGTCAATTGCTTCTTCCCGTTTTTTGCATCATTTGACGGCATGACTATGTAATATTGATGTTCAGGTGACCAGCAAGTGTATCTTGTAGAGTGGTTGAATAGTATGTTTCCTTATTTGTGCTTAACACTGGACGCCTCAGAGGAGGAATTAAGGGTGTGCTTGGGTGATGGTGCTGTTTTATGCAATGTTCTGAACAGGCTTAGTCCTGGTTCAGTTGAAATGGTTAGATTATAGTCTCATTTTGTCCGTCCCCCATCCTTGCAGCTCAAATACTAGTAAGGGTTTGAATGTCGGATTCATTATTCTGAAATGTATTTAGTGTGTCTTCTGCTTTAGGGAGGAAGGTTTGATCAATTTTCTGAACCCTCCATCAATGTTAAAAGGTTTTTGGAAGCTACAGCCAGGATGGGGTTGCCTGGCTTTGAAATATCAGATCTGGAGCAGGTACGACGCAGGTTTTTTTTATTTTTTTTTATTTTTTAAAGATGAGGAATTTAGAACTCTCTTGATTGTTTTCTTGACTGCATGTGCATTAGGATGTTATAATATGCGCTGACTGTGTTCACTGAATGCTTGGTTGAATAGCTCGGGGGATGTGGCCAAAGTCCAATTCTTTTGGACCATTTTTTGCTAAAAGAAATATGATAGAAGTTAAAATAGTTTTGCTTGTGATGATCCAATTTGACCTTAATTTTATTATTCTGAGTTTGAAATCTCAGTTAACATGTTTAAGATTTTGCCTTTTGGTATCACTTAAACCTCAAAGCAACTCAGATTAGTAAATGTCTTGAATTAATATGCCAAAATGACAATGGGGTATGTCTTGGGTGTGCGTCCAGGAGAATGGGTCGTGTTAACCCCTGCTAGGGAGTAGTTTAATCAAACTTCTGGTCTAGAAAGATGGGTTTGCAAATCTTTTCTGCCTGTTCAAAATCGGATGTGCAGTTGACAACTGTGATGTTTTTAGGGCTCTATGGTTCCAGTTCTAGATTGTCTTCATGCAATAAAAGCACATTTCACCTCCAACATTCATGGAGAGAACAACCAGAATCATTCTAGAAGAAGATGGAATCCTTCTGATGTAAATCCTTTAGAAGGAAGTAATTGCACCCAAGCAGCCATACATGAAGGGGAGAGGCAAAAGAATACAATGGACATGAACTTTCAGAGTACACTGCATCATTCTGCCATTTCAAAGCAAGGGTCTTATGCTGATCTTCCTGCTGCTAAGATTTTGGACATAATGAAATCAAACAATTTAGAAGTAAGTTGGGACCTCAATGTAGATTGTTAGATGTTCATTTCTGTTCTTTCCAGTGGTTTTAACTATGTCAAATGCTGTGTCAATTGGCTTGGTGCAGAATGCCTCTACGAAATCACTTTTTGATCTTGCCAATGAAATTTTTGATGAAAGCCTACCTCATGTAAGCCAATGAGAGAAGCTCACAAAATCTATAAGATCGTCATTTTTTGTTTTTCTTTATTGATGCATATTGTGTTTTTTCACAAGCCTTTACGTTAGCTTTATTTTTGCCCAGCGTGTTGGAAGTCTGTTACTCAAAGTTGTCCAGGAGATTGAGCGTCGTTTTTCTAATCAAGCAGAAAACTTCATGATGGTAAAAATTGTTTAGAGAATTATTATGGACCATGGAGAACCATTTTCTTGTTGTTTATGAATATTTGGATATTTTATTGTGCAGCAAAACAATCTACTTAAGGCTCGTAATAAGAAGTTTCAGTCAAGACTAAGAGTTCTTGAAACCCTTGCAAAAGGAACAAAAGAAGAAAATGAGGTTCCTCTAGTAACAGAACCATTGCTTAGCTTTGACCATTATAATTGTCTATTCAGTTGATTATAGCTATGTTCCTCCTTGTTACAGATTCTTGTGAACCAGCTACAGCAGATGAAGGTACAGAACTAATCCTTGATTTTCAAATTTGCAAAAGCAGTCATTTCTACGTTATGTATTTATTTGTTATCAAAACTATATATGTTTAGTTGAATTCATAATGCATTAGCTATTTCACTTCCAGCCAGATGTGCCTTTACTTCACATTCGGAACTTGAATATGGTATTGTGTCTTCATTTCACAATGCAGCACAGTAGCAGCTACTTGAAAATCTTCCATTTCTTCCAAGCATCTGCTCTACTTTGACATGTCAAAACTTTGGCGTTAATGGAAACATCCTGTAGAACTCGTTCACATCAATTTTTTTTTAAGAAAATAAGTTAAATCTACTGAGTAAACATTTGAACAACTAAAATATTTCTCATTCTTCTCCTCCTCAAAGTTAATAACCTCTAACATGGAAGAAAATTAGGGCCACCAGGTATTTGACTTTCTAGTGATCGAATTGGGATGGTGCACATATCTACGTACTTATTGTCCTTGGGCTAATTAATGGTTTGAATAGGCTGGCTGTTGGTATTGCGTGGGTCATGGGGTTGTGGGCTTGACTTGGTGTATATTCCTGTTTGAAGAGGGGAATGTCATGCTCTTGATCTCTCACCATTTCTTGGTTGATGCAAAAAAGATTGTCTTTTGATGAAGAATCTCTCTCCTAAAGTCACGTGCACCTCACGATGCCTGCTTAACCTGCCCTGATATAATTTGATGTGAAAAAAATTGGGTTGATTGACCTGGTTTACCAGTTCTTGCCTGCAACTCACATGTAAACTACTTGAGAAAAAGAGTTTGTGGATAACTTTCGTTTTGCTCGGTAGGCATCTACCTGTGGGTGATTGTCTCCTGTTGGACTTGTCTTTCTTAATTTAATTAACTGCTAGAATGTGCTCAATGGAAAGAACTTTCTAATTTGTTGCATAAAAATCATTAAGGTCATTAATTTGAAAGTTGGGTTTGATTTTTGTTATGTCCAATGGATAATTTTTAGTCTTGTAGGTGATATTTTTAGAAGTTGCACTTACATTGTTAAATTGCGGTTGACAGATCGAGAAGAAAAAAATTGAAGAGAAGAAGAAATCTGAAGACCAAGAGTTGGCTAGGCTACTGAAAGAGAATGATTGTGCTCACACACAGATTCTGGCCTTGAAGGAAGAAGCAGAAATGGCCAGAAGGTCACATGAAAAGCATTGCTTACAGTTAGAATCAGAGGCTCTGGAAGCTAGAGTTGATTTGGAGAAAAGGTTGAAGGATTTAGAGAGCCTCTTAACTGATTCCAGAAAGAGGGTGAAAGAACTTGAGTCATTCTCTGAATCCAAATCCCACCGATGGAGAAAGAAGGAGCTTAGCTATAAGAGATTTATTGATTTTCAGTCTAGAGCTCTAAGGGTTTGTGTCTTTTGTTTTTCTTCAGTCAAATATTGGTATTTAATTGTCAACTCTTCCACATAACATGAATCCTTTGAAACATTTAGGACTTAAGGAAGGCATCTGAATCTATAAAACAAGATGTTGTGAAGACACAAAGGAGATATCATGAGGAATTTAATTATTTGGGTAGGTGCACTTCAACTACTTTATTAGTGCTCGAAACTTGAGTATTTCCTTTATATAAATTTTCACTTTACTCTTCCCATCAAACAGGGACGACACTTCGAGGACTTGCAAGTGCTGCGCAAAATTATCATTCTGTCTTGGAAGAAAACAGGAAATTATATAATGAGGTTCAAGATTTGAAAGGTACATTGCTTATTAGTCATCATTCAATTGCATTGCTGTCTAAAGTTGCTTTGTTGGCTCATTTGATCATTCCTATCTTAGGAAATATCAGAGTTTATTGCCGTATAAGGCCTTTCCTTTCGGGTCAGAGCTCAAAGCAAACAACAATAGAGTATATTGGTGAGAATGGGGAATTGGTTGTTGTGAATCCCTTAAAACAAGGAAAAGAGAGCAGGAGAATGTTCAAGTTCAATAAAGTCTTCAATCCTGCAGCTACACAAGGTTTTGATTTTTACATTTCCCCATATTCAGGATTGTGCACTATTTGCATAATTAAGTTTATGTGCTTTTCTGTGAAAGTGATTTCTGAATTCTTAAGATACATTATCATCATGTTCTGGTAGAGGAGGTATTTGCGGACACACAACCATTAATTCGCTCAGTACTAGATGGTTACAATGTCTGCATTTTTGCTTATGGACAAACTGGTTCAGGGAAGACTTATACTATGGTATGGGGCCTTTCCCTTTCCCCCCTTCTCCTGTATTTGTGATGGTTACTGTGCTTCATGCATTGTAATGCGCTTTTACAGACGGGACCTAATGCATCATCTAAAGAAGATTGGGGAGTCAACTATCGAGCTTTAAATGATCTCTTCCAGATCTCCCAAAGCAGGAAAAGCTCCATCGCGTATGAGGTAGGTGTTCAAATGGTAGAAATATACAACGAACAAGTGCGTGATTTACTCTCTAACGGTGGTTGTCAGAAAAGATATCCTTATACTTAAGAGTTATTTCTTCTGGCTTAAATTGTTCGTTGGGCTTTTGTTTCCAAGCTTTAGCTTATCTGTAAAGGCACTTTGTTGTTGTTTTTTTTTTTTTTTGCTTGTTTGTTTGTTTTTCTTTTCGGGGTGTCTTATGATGGTAATTGTTCTTTATTCATGTTTCGCATTTACATAGTTGCTTCCTTATTTCTTTTTTCATTTATGAAAAATTACTGCACTCCTTCGTCGTCGTCGTCTTCTTCTTCTTCTTCTTCTGCTTCCGTCTTCCTTTTCTGTATAAAGCTAAATTCCCTTTGTGTCCTTTAACTTGCACACACTTGGGATTTGGAGTACAACTCAACCAAATGGATTAGCTGTCCCTGATGCAAGCATGCACTCTGTTAGATCAACAGAAGATGTCTTAGAGTTGATGAATATTGGCCTAATGAACAGAGCTGTAGGTGCCACAGCCCTAAATGAAAGAAGTAGTCGATCTCACAGGTTAACTTAATCATTTTTGTTGTACTCTTTAGAGCTAAAGTTAGTAAGGAGAATCATGCTTATTTAAATAAGTATTGCAGTATTTTGACTGTTCATGTTCGTGGGGTGGATTTGGAGACGGATGCTGTTTTGCGTGGTAGTCTGCATTTGGTTGACCTAGCAGGCAGTGAAAGAGTTGATCGTTCTGAAGCTACTGGGGACAGGCTGAGGGAAGCTCAACATATAAACAAATCACTCTCTGCTCTTGGAGATGTGATTTTTGCTTTGGCCCAAAAGAGTCCTCACGTGCCATACAGAAATAGCAAACTAACTCAAGTCCTTCAGAGTTCTTTGGGTATATATTCACTTTATGTCTCACCTTTGGCAGCTTGTTGCTTTGTGACACAATTGGTCTTTGTTCATTTGGCTTTCTTAGGTGCCCTCTAGGTTGTAGTTTTCTATATTTTCTTACCTGAAAAGAATTGCATTTTAGTTCATTTATATTTAACAAATTAGTAGAATTTCTTTCATTCTCTTATTTTGTTCTTCCCCTCTACATTTCTGCAGGTGGCCAAGCAAAGACACTGATGTTTGTGCAACTTAATCCAGACTTGGATTCATATTCTGAAACTGTAAGCACCTTGAAGTTTGCTGAAAGAGTGTCTGGAGTTGAACTAGGTGCTGCACGGAGCAACAAAGAGGGAAAGGATGTTCGAGAACTCATGGAACAGGTTTCTTTTATTATTAATCTTTCTTTCTGCATTGTTACAGTTTTCACTGTTTCTGGTTATTGGCGTTATTAGGAGTAGTTTAGAGATCTTAATGCACTTTAAAGAAGAAAAAGTAGTCTTCAGTTTTTTGTTTTTTGTTTTGTTTTGTTTTTTTTTTAATAGCTGATATTTTATATAATGCACCAATGTTGCTGCTTAGGATATTGTTATGACTTTGACAGTGCTCCAACATGCGGCTGTTCTTATCTAAGAAAGGACAAAAAACTTGACTATCTTTTTAACTGACAACTATGGGCCTTCATGATGCCCATTGTGTAGTCTCCTCCAAAGATTGTTTGCCTTAATGTGGACTCTCGTAAGGCTTCTGAAGGCCATTAATGAAATGGGGAGTTGAATTGAAATTTGGATTTATTCCAATTGAATTCTGGATCCTCATTCTTTATTGTATTCTTGGATGTTAAGGCTTCACTTTTAGCTTCATTGTTACAAGTTTTCACGTCTTTCCATAGATTTGGTATTTAATGTAGATGGCAAAAATTTGTTGCTTGTATGAGGAGCCTTTAAAAAAAAGAAGGATTTGGGACATGATTTTGCCTCAAAGTAGAAGATAGACTTTGATGCAGGCCTAGCAGATTCATTCTCTCTACTGGGGAAATTGTTCGATGATTCTGAACACTGACTCCTTTGGTTTACGCTATTGGTGCATCACCTTTGAAAATGTGTTTTCCACCAATTAGGTTAACTTTTGGCTGTTGGCATCTTGAGAAATTCAAAATATTCTGGCTCAAGTATTTTCACTTTCTTTGATACTCCAATGATATAACTGCAGTTCAATGTGTGTATTTCTAACATGATATTGGTTTTGGACTTACCATACATTACAAACTTAAATCTGTTTAATTGGATATTAAAACCATGTGCTTTTTATTAGTTTTCATTTACTTTATCCTTTCAGTTAGCAGCTGCTAAGGACTCACTTGCCAAGAAAGATGAGGAGATTGAGCGCTTGCTAATTAAGGTTAATGCCAATAGCGAGAAGCATGGCTTGAACCCTTTAAGATTTGGATCTTCCTCTCCACGAAGACATTCTATGGGAACTCCCCGTGGCCACAGTTTCTCGGCAAGGAAAGGTGCGGCTCTTATTGGAAAAGCCGCTTCAGATCCTGACAATTGTTCGGATTTCAGTGATAAGCACTCAGAGGCTGGTTCCGCAAGGTCAATGGATGACTTTAGACACCATAGAGAATTTTTCCAGCCACTAAAATCTACAGCAGGGGATGTAGCTCAAAATTTGGATGATGATATAGATCTCCTGGGGTTTGCGAATAATGATTCTGAGGAGAGATTAAGTGATATCTCTGATAGCGGTCTTTCAATGGGAACAGAAACTGATGGCTCCCTTTGCAGTGCCATGGATTTTGCTCTTCTCCCAGATGTGCCAAAACCACCACCACCACCACCACTACCGGTAGAGATCCCTGAGAAGTAAGAATCTTTCTTGCCCTGGTACCTATGATGGAAGACATGTATTTTTAACTTTCACGATAATGCTTTGGAAACCATGAACTTTAGTGGCATTTGCATGGTGTCAATGAAATCTTTGGTTCTGTAATTTTGTGTGTAACAATTGGGGTGGAATTTTGCAGGTCTAGTGTACCAGCGAGTCTACCAAGCAAACTTCCAAGGCCCCCACAGAAGCAGGTGCAACCCAGACCATCTCGGTTGTCACTAAGCAAGAGTTCCTCGAGGGTGTCATCAAGTAAGTTATATATTGAACAGATTGAACCCCTTTTTCCCCTATATTTCACCTCTCTAACCATTTGTACTTTGTTTATCACGTCTCCCCAGGTACAAAGAAATCCATTTCGGGGAGCTCCTCCGCAACTAAGCCTGCGAAGCGATGGCAGTAAATTCATTGACATGAAATATTAGGCGGTGAAAGAATTTCTTGTAGTTTAGTTATGCTAACCTGTGGGTCTGCAGACTCTTAGTTCATTCATTGTGTGCCCCGATTTAGTCTTGCAGAATTTTATGGATCCAATAGAGTTGAACAGGGCTATTCAGCTTGTAATATATATGGCTTTTGATAGGATTAAGTTCAAAATTCAACCGCAGAGTTGACTATTTCTCTCTCCCCCTTCCCCCCTTCACTCCTCTTGTTCTCCATAGGTGTAATATGCAGGAAGTCTTGGTAACTTAGTAGAAGTCTCGATCTATGGTATCGTACTCCTATGCTGTTGCATGCTATGTTACAGGAAAATCCAGTTATTGATTGCGATTGGTATGGTGATATTTTGTTGCTGAGAAATGATGGTTGTGATTGCTGAAATGGACAAATGAGAGCAAATGTTTTAAAAAAATAATAATAATAAATAAAATAATAAAATGAGATGGGACCCTTCATAATTTTTTTTAAATGTATTTAAATTTTAATAATTTTAATTTATTTTATAATTTTTATAAATAGTGTTGTATGATATAATTTTAGGCATACAAGGTTTCTAATTTTTTTTTTAAAAAAGGGAACCTGCATGAGAAAAGGACCGTAAAACATATTAAGTTTGTTGTTTTGGGTTTCTCGAAAGGGAGAGAGGGAAATGCCGACAACAACAAATTTATGTTGTTTTCCGTTGTCATGGGAGTCGTCCTCGGTTGTCGGGTTATGAACCGCAGAATGCTTTGGAAAATTAGAGGTGGATTGCTGAGCGCAAAGGTCTGGGTGGTGTAGTGGGTTATCACGTTTGTCACACACACAAGAGGTCCCGTTCGAACCCGCGCTCAGACATTTTCCTATCCCTTTCGTTTCTTTCCCTCTCTCAATCTCCCTTTTTTTTTTTTTTTTTTTTTTTTTCTCATTTATAAGTAAAATCAGAAAAACTCGGACGCGTAATCGGGGAAACCCGGAAATGGTGACCGTGACGCTGGCAATTGTCCTCGCGATTTCCAGCTGTATACATGACGGCGCCTGCTGCTCATGTTAGCAAAGGCTCGTAATCGATGATTAAAGTGTACCCCTCCCCCTCACAATTTGAATTTATTCTCTCAAGAAGAATAAAATTCACCTCCACTACTACTTAACAGTTGAACCTCAGATTTCACCGCACAATTTCAATTCAAATTGCACTGTCCTCCTATACCAGATGGAGCTTCTTCAGGTCTCTCTCTCTCTCCCTCTCTATTTGCATATGATTTGTTGAATTAGAAAATTTTGGGAGGTGGGTTTTGCTTAAATTGCTTGGGTGAAATGTGGGTCTGATTTTTTTTTTTTTTAAATTGAACTGTATAGGAGCATGTTTCATGAATCGTATTGTTTTTGGTTGTTTTGACTTTTTTTGGGGCTCAGTCTTCAGTCTGTGATGTGTTCTTGAATGCAGGGTTCTTATTAACACTGGTTGGTGTTACCTATCTATAGTGTAAAAACCTAATGGTTGTTTGTAGTTCGTATCCTCTTATTTTTGCTGATATTGTGTATTGATTTTATTGAATGATGGGATTGATGTTCCCTCTGGAATGCATTACTAGCTAATTTTCGGGAATGCGCATTTTGATTCATTTTAAAAAAATTATGGGGCGTACCCACGAGAGGAATTTAAGGTAAACCAATGAATTAGACTTTCACAGATGACGGGTTTCGGAAAAGTTAGATGAACATGTGCTTGATTTTGTAGTTCAAATCCACTATGGCACAACAGAGTTATAAAAATTCTACACTATTATAGGTTACGAGGTGTGGTATTATGTTGTGTCCAAATGGTGTGCCCATGATAAAGACACTCATTTCTAGAAGTGTCTTTACGACTCACCCTCAAGTAGGAAGTTAAGCCATTAATCAAGATTGTCAAGTTTCTGATTTAGATAGTAGAAATTCATGTTTTTCTAGTAGTGAGTTTGTGTTTTAGAAGAACCAATTGGGATGCCATCTCAGCCAACTTTAGGACAGGAATTTAATCCATTTGTTTGATGCGTCAATAGTTATATTGGCTTCATTTCATCATGGCTGTTGGCTTGACTGTATGGATTAGGCCTCATGACAAAGTGACCATATCAGATCCCTATGTCAATAGAGCAGTTCCTTCCTAGTTTATAGGCTTTTCTTTATGTCAACAATGCCTTGCCTACCTTACAGTCGCTGTCATGTGCTTGGTGTGTCTATATTTCGTCTATCTTCTCACTGTGTGAAGTTATCTATTGTGCAATAATTGTACACTTTACATATCACAAAGTTACTCCATCCTTTGCTTGATTCTTACTAATACTATACTATTGTGACAACCCTACCTAGAAATCATGTTTCACAAAGGTGACTTGTGAGAGTTATGCTCTAGTTATGGGGATTACAATTCTGTTATGTTGAATGTTTATGCTGTACCACACTGACAGAACTTCTGAGGCTAATACTGCGATATCTGATCTTCATTTTGCAGAAACATTGACGTTCTTCAGTTTTCTCTTGAATAAGAATTTTAAAACACAAGAATAATGGCTAGCAAGGGACATCCTAAAAGCAAAAAACCAGCAATCAAATGCAAGTTGGGCCAAGTTGATGGAGAATCATTTAAGCTAGAGGACTTTGTTTTTGAAGATATTTACACACAAAGAGGTAAGATATCAAAGTCGTCTGAGATTTTGAGCACAGCTAAACTTAAAAGGTCGTTTGGCCAGCTATGGGACTTAGTAAGCCATCCTCTTGCCAATTCCCAACCCAATGAGAACTTGAAAGAATGTCCTACTGACTCTGAGAAGGAAAAATTATTATGTTATCTGGGAAGAGAAGATAATGCCAGGCCCTTTACTTCATCTGCCGGTAGTGATCCTTCAACAATCATGCCCCAAAGCTCAGAGTCAGCGAGAGTCAAACAAGCATTGCCATCATCTGAAGCTTTTGTAAATTATAAGCACTCTTTCCTCCAGCCGCTTTTCTGGGGTCGCATCTACAGGCCTAGTCGAACTTGCAAAAGGAAGGGGCTTGAGAGTATTGAGATGTTGCACGATTTGGGTTATTTATATGGTTGGATGAGGCAAGGTGATTTTTCCGGATCAAAATATTCTATCAATTCTTTTCAGATAGAAAATAGAGAAACTGTTGAAAATTGTGCTTCTGGTGATATGATTTGTTCTGTAAATACCTGCATTTCAGAGTCTGCAAATAGTCCCTTAACAAGTTTGGTCAGTGGAACTGCCGACTGTAATTCTTTTTCAACCAAATGCAAAGATTTTTTATTAGGAGAAAATGCAGATATTTCAGATCATGCAAGAATATCTTCTTGCCCTCGATATTCAGATCATGTTCCTGAGGTTGTGCGGGAAGCAAAAGTAGACAAAAGTGTTTCTCTGCCCCCTATTTCTCATCTTTGTACAGACCATGTAGATTCCTTAAGTTCTGGGCAATGTCCTCATGGAGGTGGAAACGGTTTGCTTGAGAAAAAAATTGAAAACCCTAATGAGTTAGCAACTGATGTTGCAGTTGAAATGGATACCTGTTCATCCAAACAAGATAAATCTTGTCATCCCCTTGCAAAGAAAGAGCATGCTATTGCAGGTGCATGTGCTGGGGTATTTGTCAGCCTTTGTCTACATCCTTTTGATACAGTTAAGACTATTATTCAATCATGTCATGGTGATGAGAGATCTATCTTTAATATTGGTAGACGGATTATTTCTGAAAGAGGTAACATGTTTAAGAATTGATGGCCGCTTCTCTTTCTTCACAATCGCCTGTCTGTTGTAATTGATAACCTTGCGAAGAAGAATCATTGAAGGTTTTAGTCATCTTCTTTCAGGATTATCTGGCTTTTATCGTGGTATTTCAAGCAATATTGCATCTTCAGCACCAATTTCGGCAGTTTATACCTTTACATACGAATCAGTGAAGGCATCTCTGCTTCCTTATATACCTAAGGTGATTTATAGATTACCTTGTTTCGTTTATTATGGCTGGGTTTAGTTGGGGCTCTGGGTGATGTTCATTTAATCTGAGTGGCATGTTTAAAGGGAACATATGGTACAACTGATTCTTACATATACGATATCTAGTTAGTTGTTTTAATTGAACTGTGCTAATGAATGTTGCCATTGCTTTACTTCATACAGGGCTATCACTCTTTCGCACATTGTGCAGCTGGTGGTTGTGCAAGTATTGCTACTTCTTTTATTTTCACTCCCACCGAATGCATAAAGCAGCAAATGCAAGTCCATTTACAATATCAAAATTGCTGGTAAACTCTTAAATTCTTAAATTTTTAGCTAAAAACTTGTTCATGAAACAATCTTCTTGTACCAATATCTATATGGGTTTTGGATGGTGCATTATAACCATATATATTTGTTAAATTAGAGCTTGGTAGCACCAAATGGTCTTAGAAGAGTTCAATCTATGGTTCCTTCATATAGCTCTTCGAAAATGAGTGTGCATTTGATTGCATGGATGTGTATGTTACATTGGATGCATGTGCAATAAAAGACAGAATGCCATGATTGACAGGAAAGAAGTGCATCTCTGTCTTACTCAATTGAAAAGTGGTACTTGTTTGTCTAGTCTTTCACTTGTAATACTTTCTGTTATAGGAATTGCATGTAAGAAGACTTAAAGATTTCACCCTACACTCTTTCTTGAAATTCAACTTCTAGGCCTTAATATAGCCTTTACGATTCTAGTGGTTTTGCCTTCTTTTCCCAAGTACAAAAGTCTGTTCTTAAATATCCCATAAAAGAATGTGCTTTCCCCAGCACTCTTTCCATGCAGAAGGTGCTCAAAACTGTTCTTTTGCAGGAAAGCTTTTGTTGGTATTATTAGAAAGGGTGGTCTGCCTTCACTATATGCTGGATGGGGAGCTGTACTGTGCAGGAATGTTCCACATTCTATCATCAAGGTTAGGTGCTCTAGAGTATCCATAATCCTCCTAAGTGATTTAAGTCCATTTTAGAGGGCAAGTTACGAACATTCTCAATCTTACTTTCCCTCTTTACTGTTGTTCCCCCAAAGAAATTGCATAGTCATGACTATTAAATTGCTTCCAACGTTTCACCATATGCAGTTTTATACATATGAAAGCTTGAAGCAATTGACGTCATCATCACTACAATGTAATGCTCCACCAAACACATTGCAAACGGTTTGTTTTCCATCTTAGATTGCCAAATATTGGTGTCACAATTGGTGCCAGTTAGGGTTGCTCCTAGTAACCCCTGTTTAAAGTTGCTGCGATCAACTAAATTGAAAATTCATATTTTATTCTTGCAGCTGGTTTGTGGAGGGCTTGCTGGATCTACCGCTGCTCTATTTACAACTCCTTTTGATGTGATAAAGACAAGATTACAGACACAGGTTTGCCATTCTTCATATGGTTCATCAATACGGTACCAAACATAGCCAGAAAAGCTTGAAGCTTGAGATTCCATATCTCTGAGATATTACATAATAGCACTTGAAAAGATTTCTGTATTTGATAAGCTGAAAATATCTTTACCCGGAAGGTCAATACTAGTTGGACTTTTTGTTCTTGTTAATATTCAATGCATCCATATTTAAACAAAATGAAAATTGTAATCACTTCAGTCCCTTGGCATTGTGAAAGTTCTGCAGGTGTTGGAAATATTTGGAGCCTAGTTCATAACCATTCCAATGTCTGTTATTAAATTGGAAACAATACCCCCCCCCCCCGGCGGTGGCGTTGGTTTGGCCAAAAATCACTTAACTTCTCTGGTCCAAAACTTATCAGAGTTCCACTGTGAAGTTTACTTTGTTATCATTTGCCTCTTATAATTTAGTTTAGGGGGTAAAATATGACAAAAAGTAATTAAACAAGTTTAGAGACTCCAACTAATTTGGCAATTTTAAAGAAAAAATAAATTTGACTATACAAAAACTGAAAACTTTTAAAGTGAATCATGAAAAAATAGTTGATTTCTATTGTGATATTTAACATTGGGAACAATAGGGCTGATGGTAGTGTATAGGAGAGAAAAAAGACCTTGGTGGGTGGAACAAACCCATTGTTTTTTGTGTCATTTAACCCTCTAAACTAAACAGAGAGGAGCATTGCGATGGCGGAGTAAACCTTGGGGTGGGAAGTGAGGTGGGGGACTGTAAGACTTTTTTGTACCACTGGAGGTAAAGTGATTTTCAACCAAAACATATGGAAGCTAGGTAATTTTCCCTGTACTGAATTTGTACATGCCCATTTGGTGCTTATTCGAAGATCCTTGTATGCAGATTCCTGGATCAACTGGTCAATATGAAGGCGTCTTCCATGCCCTTAAGGAAATTGCCAAGCATGAGGGTTTAAGAGGTCTTTACAGGTAGATGGCCATTTGGGGCATTATGTTTTAAGTGAAGACAGTGTTACAACCTATGATCCTGTACTGTAAAGACAAAACTATAAGGGTGTGAATATGATATTGTTTGAGTTGGATATATCTTCAAGCCCATGCATTTCCTAGGTTCTAAGCTGCCTGTCATTGTTGAAATTTGAGTACAACAAGTGGGTAAGTTTATGTGATTCACAATAACTCTTCTTTCTAAAAGAACAGGAAGCCAACCTCTGTCAAAATGTACCATAGTGACATCATTATGCAGTTGAAAGTCTAGTTTGAGTAGAGCAAATTAGTGATGGCCGAGTGCTTTTTTTATCATCCCAGGTATTATCTTGTCACGCCAAAATATTTTTAGTCTACAAAATTAAATTTTTATGTAGTTATTTGCCTTTAAAATGCCCATTCATGACAGAATCAACTAGTAACTGATAAAAGAATTTGGAAGTAGCTTTCTTTCAGAATTAGCTTCTGGAATGTGACCTGTCGAATGTCCTCTGTGAAATGCATGGACTGGAGGAGCCTAAAAACTTTGAATTTTGCTCATCTTTGCAAGTTCACTAGCCCTATCTTGTGATCCTGCATTTCTGATGTGAATCTTATTTGTGTGCTGTTTTCTTTTGTATCAGGGGATTAACAGCGAGACTGATCATGTATATGTCACAAGGAGCACTGTTTTTTGCATCGTATGAAGGATTTAAGATTCTACTTTCTTTGGAGACACCACAACTTGATCCTCAAACAATTCATTACGAAGAAAACCTCAAAGATGATTCAACTTACTCAATGCCTTCACCATCACCACCATGAAAGAAGTCACATATTTCGCTGTCCTGATTTAGCCCCAAAAAATCTGTGCAGACCGAAAGAGGCACACGGATGGAAAAGCTTGCTCTGTGGTGCCCTTCTCTGTAGAAGTTTGGCAGGATCAAAAGCAGATGCCAAACTCCAAAAAACACATGCATGGGATGATTTCCACCAAATGCTTGATACGGTTCAATTTGTTTCCATTAGAACTAAGAAATGAGTTGTATGAATATCAGAAGCGATTGAATCATCAATTTTGTGCATTATTGAGTGTATAGATGTATTTTGGAAATTTTGGGGGGAGCAGTTCCCAACATAGCTAGTGAACAGGACTAATCGTTTTATTTTCTGATTCCTGTGAAGTTGTGCATCCGAAGAGTGACCATTTCGCAGTCTTTTCTCTTTCGAATACAAATCTTATCGCCTGCTGTTTAAATATGAAAGCCACACATAGATTATCCAAAAAATGATCAACTTGTGGCCGAGTAATTACTCTGCCTGAGAAAAACAAGGAACCATTATATCATTTTGGCAAGAAAAACAGCAAAGGGAGCAGCAGTAAGAGTAGGAAATACCGTAAAGAACATTCTTTTCCCAAAGAAAGTTCAAAACTTCATTGAGGACCCATTTATTGTTTTGAATTACATGATCTATAGCTAGCAAAATCTTGATCTAGCTTGGAACATTTCTATGATCTACCTTTTCTGCTCTGCGATAAACAGCTTGATAATACAAAGAAAAAAAACCACTAGAACTACAATTTCTCTTTCCTTCACTCTCTCAACGAAAGAGATGACTTCTTTGCCCATTTGCTATTCAAGTGATGATATGCACAATACTAATCTTCAGTTTCTATTTTTGGCTATAAAAGTGGAAAAAGAAAAAGGAATATGGAAAGCATGGATCATCTAGTTTCGAACTGGAACGCATTGAAATAAACAATGCAGCTTTTCATCGAGCAACATTTTTTAGACTATACTCGAGCAATAGGAGAAAAAGGCGGGTTGAGTATGAAAGGTGGTGGCATTTCTTTTCCTGTTGGCGCGAGTTTTCTCTTCTCCTCTGTGACTGCTCCAACAATGAATTTCATCTCCTCCTGAAAAAGCATTTCCAGGGAGTCACATGGCAAGAGCTGCTTGTTTTTCTTTTGCTCTGCAGAGTTGGAGGCAACCTTGCTATACAACATTGCAACGCAAATTGAAAATGCTTGCAAGGTGGACAATTGGGCATGGAAATCAACAGCATAGTGTCCTTCTTCAACAACTGTAACAGTCAGCGCAGCCACATTTTCTTTTGCTCCCTGTACATAGAAATCGAGTTTGAGATATAGACCAACATAAGGAAATGGAGCATGAGTTCTATTAAGCTTCATTAAAAGCGTTTAGAACCATCACACAGGTAAGTTACAGGTTAAAATGAATACTAGTCTACAGATTTGACGAACAACGCTAATGTACATGCTCAATAAAATTAATTTTCTGATATCTCCACTGAAGAGCATTAGGAAAATAAGATTACCTGAACAAAAAGTTGCAACGGCTGCTTTTTCTCCATAAGTTGATCCTCAATGCTTCGTATTTCAGGATTGTCAAATACAATAAGAGGACAGGCCATGTCCCAACCGCCACAATCACAGCCTCCCCCCAACCTCCAACGGTCGAGCAACGTTGAAGGGCCCCTGCTTTCAGTACTCGGAAGACCATGGGTCCCCATGGGAGTCACCACCTTCAATCTTGTTGAGGTCATGCTAGTGGAGAAATCTTCCTTTTTCTTCTCAACTGTTGAGACATTAACTTTGTTTTGATGCACCTTATCACCAATCTGATCATCTGTCTTGTATTTCAAACCTTCCCTCTTCTCAAGTGGAACTTGAATAACCACGGCTGCAATTTCGAGGTTTGCTTGCAAGTCTGCAGGTACCCAAGGGTAGGGAAAAGAAGAACAATTCCGACCAATGTTTGTACCACTACCCTTCTTTGCTTGATTTTTCAGCTTCACCACATCAGAAGTACCATTTACATCGAGAGCTTCCTCCACTGAAACTGAATTATTACACTTCCGTGGATTAATGAGCTCGGTAGAGGCATTAGTGCTCTCTTGTTTCAGACCACATTTTCTTGAATGTGCAATATCATACAAAACAAATTCTGTGACCATAGAGTTTTCAAAAACTCCATCTCTTAGTTCCGAACATAAATAGCATGAAACTTGCATCTGTCCCACCATAGGGGATTCTTTGTGGCAGTCCTTTGAGCACCGTCCACCAGCAGTATATTTCTTCCGATTGCGAATTGAATGGAAGGTATATACCCATTGAAAAGGACTATCTGCTTTCCATGTCTTGGCCACGAAAATGTCTTCTGGGCTATTCACTGAGAACTCAAAAAAGGGTACCCCTTGATTATCTTCTAACTTCAGACAACCATGTAGTTGAGCAGGTGAAGATGCTAGAACTGAACAGTCATCATCTGTTTTGACAGTCTGAGTAATAGGTTCCACTTTCTGTGCTGTGTTTGCAAAGTCATTCAACAGGGACTTACGAAGTCTTCTCTTCCTTCCCATGCCTCCTAGCTCTGTTCTTTGGACATCTCTAGGTTCTGTTACAGATAAAGATGAACTCCTCATAGATTTGGACTTCATCAATGGATCCAACATTTTTCTTATTGGGCTAAATCGAACCCTTGGATTGTCTGTAGATAGATTGCTTGGTGATCCTGTAGGTGAATGCGGTATTCTCAGCTTGGCAGATAAAGACTTGTTCAAAGTGACAACAGCATCTTTGTCCAAAAGGCCATTACCATCATTTTGAGGGCCAATAACTTGATCACATTGAAAATCAAGAGTCTTAACCGTGTCTTCGTTGTTGTTTGCCTTCACAAATCCATTCACAGACCTTGATGTGGTATTTTTTGCTGCAACACGAACATGAGAGAATGAAAGATCCAAGAAACCTTCGGAGCAATCAGAATTTGAATTAATAGAAGTGACTGGTAATTTCTTCTCATACCCTTTCGGGTTTTCCTCATCCGAATCACAAAGAGATTCAATGATGTTGAAGGAGGAAAAAGTACTACTTCTGTGAGACAATTCAATCTTGCTCCTTCCCTCGCTAGATCCCATTTTTTTCATCTTTCTCATCGTATCTGAGCTTTGATACATGGAACCCCGTTTCAGCTCTACATTATCATCCAGCCCTGAAGGCCTAGGGGACAAAGTTTTGCAAGATGTGCTACGAAAATGATTAAAACTAATTTCTGGAGAGTCCTCTCCAATACTTGATAGTTGACTCTTACTAGTGGACTGGCGCTTTGAATTTCTACGGTAAGAATGTCGATGCGATGGAGAGTCAAATTTAGGAGTAGCAACTACTTCACAGTATTTATCAAATTCCAATTCCATGTCTATTCCCATTGACAAACTCAAACTTCTGCAAAATACATATCAAGAAACAAAAAGGATCATCAGGTCACCACGGAAGCAAAGAAAAACCAAAAGTGCAAATCACAAAATCCTCTTTGTGGCAATTTGAAATGGTTAGCAATTGCATTATCTGTCACAAGCAAGGTAACTTAAATAGGTTCAAAGGTACAAGACCAGTGTGAACTATCCCAGAGGAATTATATGAGCAGACATTACATATCATTGTCACTTCATCATACACATAAATTTCAGGATATATCTAGCTCTTAAGAGTAAGACAAATTTTTCATATTATAATTTCATCAATATTCAATGTAAAAAAATTTTAAAAAAAAAAATCTCAAAAGGGGTTTATGAAACAAATCAAAAAGAAGAAAGCATCCACGCATTTATAAGCTGCATTCATGATCCATTGAGCTCAAATTTAAGAACATGATAGCTTCAATCAACCGAACCCAGTTTCGTATACTCAAAATTCTCTCTCACTAATACTAACACCGAAGGGGGAGTTCGACCCTTGATCCAGAAAATAGAAACCTTGCCTATAAGATGATAAATCTAAATCTTTACAAACACCAAATATAAACAAAAGAGAAAGAAATAGAAAATAAAGTTAAATCATTCAAAAACATCCTTATATTCACTTGCATTCTAAGCTAAAAAAGCGTAAAAGAATTTATATATATATATATATATAGTCCTTACCCCACCACAGATCTTTCAGAGAAATGTGAATTCAAAGAAAAACCCTACAAACTTTTAAATAGAAGTAATCATCTTGCTTTACTTGCTCCAATTTCGTTGGACTTCACATCTCTATAAACATACCATAAAAATCCATAAGAGAAACAAAAACCCAAAAGACCCACTTGAGAATAAACTCAGTTCAGGCTAAGAAAATCAAAAGGCACTGACTAAAGATAGAGAAAAACCACAAACAGAAGTAACCCAATAACAGCAAGGCATCATAAATATAAATGTAAAGAACTATTAAGTTCATATGTATTGTAGTTTAAGAGAGAGATCATTTACTTCACGAGAGAGAGAGAGAGAGAGAGAGTCCGCTCTACAGTCTACAGTCCTCTCTCCCACTCTCTCTCTCTCTCACATGAGAGAGAAGAGACACAGAGCTGCCAAGACTCTGGCCATGTCTCTTCTGCTAAGACTTAAAATATATATATTAAAAAAAAAAAGAAAAAGCTATTTTATTTCAGTCATCATATGCTGCTCTAGATGTGTGCTCCCTTTGCTTTTCTTTTGCTTTTGCCCTTTTCTTTCTTACGATAGGACAATAATACCCTTGATTTTGAGTTATTTTGCCCTTATTATGAGGGTAAATTCGGGAACACGTGGCATTGATAGGGAGTGTCATAGAATGCGATTAAAATTTTTAAAAAAAAAAATTATGAGATCTCTAAGTCACTGTGACAATATTACTATTGTGTTATGGTTTTGGGAACTGCAGAGGTTTTGTTTTTTTTTTTTTTAATATTTCTTTTTAACTACAGTAGCTAAGAATTGCAGATCCTCTCCCCCAGTGTGATTACATTAATCTCCTTTATATTTTGAAATTCTGGTCTTTTATTTGCTGTTTGACCAGAATTCCCCCTTTTCGATTCTATATGAAGAATTAATCTGGACCCACAAAGATAAAAGAAGTGAACTCCCATCCACCCTTTTGAAGCTAGTGTTATGGCTTACACCCACCCTAGGAGAGAGAGAGAGAGAGAGGGGGGGGTTAGAACTTAGAAATCCATAACTGTGGTACTTTTTTCTCAGGCCATAAAAATGAAATCGATCATGATTCAATATTTTAACTTGTAACAACAAACCCACCACCCAAACCGTCCACCAATCATCAATTTCAAATTTTCAATAGCTCAGAAGGGTATCATAGAGAAAAAAATATTGGGAACCCAGTTCATAAAATATGTAGAATTTGGATGTTGATTCTTGACGGAGAAATTAGGAATCGAAAAGCGTGCGATGAGTTTAGGCGAGAGGAGGCAAAACTGGGGCTACTCGTTACATCAAATCCCTTGAAATATATATATATATTTTTATATATGTAAGTTGTAAAGATGATAAAAATATATATATTTATAAAAATTTGAAGATTAGATCTTGAAAAATACGTTTGAAACCCCATGAAGGCAAATCTCCTGTGATATCTTGAATGGAATCCCCATTTCTCAATTTCTCTTTTGTGGTTTACCCAAAATGACTCGACTCGCCAATGCGGTAATGTTTTCTTCTTTCCCGCAGAAGGTTTGAAAATCCCCATCAAATGGGGTGGTGGGCCCTGGGCTCCCATAAATTTTGGATTTTAGTCAAAATTATTTGTTGAAAAATTTTTAATTATAATTTTAAAATAAAAATAATTCATATTTTTATTATATCTATTTAACCGAATATATCAACGTCACTTCAATACTACAAAAACTTACTTTTATATTATTTTCGATCAATAGAATCTAAATTTTTACTAAAAATAATTTAGAGATGACAAGGAAATAGGATTAGTATTATTTTCATTTTTCAGTAAAATCGTGATTAAGAGGCTAAAAACATAAGTAATTTTTAATCTGCGTTCATCTTCTATTTTCAGTCGAATAAATTTGACCAACAATATCAATGGTCAAACCCCATTGACTAAAAATAATTTAGAAGCAATATTGATGTAATATTAATATAGTGAATCAAAATCCCATTAATTGAAAATAATTTGGAAATGATTTTTTTTTAATAATTTCCTAATTTGGGATTTAAGTAATAACTAGATCTCCACCGACATTCGCTTTCTCATTGAAATACCAATGCTAAAAAAGGAAAAACATTTTTCTTAAATGTGTTAGGCACCTTTTCACATTACATAGGAATCTTTATGAAAGGGTCCAAAATTTGGTGGTATTGGACATTACTTAATAATGATCATGTGCTTCACCTATACGTGACGCACTAAATGAAAAACAGGCGTGCCCTAGGGCATTCGATTGCTTGTTAATGGCACCACGCTGAAAGCACCAACCATCATCTTAATAACCCCACCTGAACTCACTGATTCCATCTTTATTATGGGCTGTGGAAACCCACCCTCACCCACATCTCCACTTGCCACCACCGGAAAAAAGAATAAAATATCAATTGCATAAATACTTCAAAAAAAAAATACATAAATATGCATAACATGTCACACACAGTAGAAGTGAAGGACAATAATCATAAAAAATGGTTTTAGTTTCACCATATTGTAAAAAAAGCCAAATTTGCTTTGTCCTCTTCAATCTCAATCAGAGTGGACAAAATGTCTTATATCGACCTTGGGTCCATTGAGGGAGGGCCCTTGAATGCCCTCAGTTAAGGGCCAAACCAGTCCCATCAGAATCATTCAGATCTGACTTCATTTCGATGTGTAGAACAATCGTCTTCACTTCAACTTCAACTTCAACTTCAACTAGTTAAGTGCAAAAATTTTGAACAGAAATTTATTGGCAGCAACAACTCCAATTTCAACTTCTTGTGGCTTAGTGAGTTGTACACATTGACATTCAGGACCTACTGCACCTACTAAATCTTATGAGCTCCAGAAATCACAGGTTCTTACCATTAAAAGTCACAAACAAAATGTGAGAGCAACTGTGGGTGGGTCATTTTGGGCTTAAGAAGCTCAAATCCAGTTCAAGCATTGGGCCAGACCCAAGCTACTTGCTAGTCTTTACGTAAGTCATGTGAGCATGCAAAATAAATTCTATGGTGTTAAGACATCCATTACTGGTAAGATGTAACTAAACCTCTATCATGAAACCAACACTCTGCACTATGAGAAGCGAAGCAGCACAACATTGAGGAAAAAGACTCCCTATCAAGAAACATACAGGTCGGCCGTAAGGGGTGTGACCCGACTAGCTAAGTAGTTATTCGGCTTTTTTAGCAGCTCCAGAGGTGTCATCAGGTTTGGGCTTGTCATCGGCTTTAGACTTGTTGAATGATTTCTGAGAATCCAGAAAAGGCACATAAGGTTGGGTTGATTTCTTCAGAGGATCAACACCAGACCTCTCAGATTCTCGGGGGCTTGTTAGCTTCTTCTCCACGTCTTCAAACTTTGCGGTGGCCCATGGTGCTGTCCCAACATTCTTAGCAGAGCTTGGTGCATCTATTGTCAGCATGGATACCTCATCTCTAGAAGCATACCAGGTGTGTCCACATGACATGCACTCCAACTGGAATTGTAACAAAAGAAAGTTGGTTTCAGTCCATTAGAAGGAAATAAACTTCGTATCTGTCTTTAGAAAAATTTAAAATTGGTCTTCGTGAAGGTCCCACTAAAGATTTGCAAGGCAATAGAACAAATTCAAATAAGGCCAATGACAGATTAGCATGTTACTCCATTTTGCTAAGAATATTCCATATTCATAGTACCTACGTCCTTTAAAATTTTCCATAAGAATCATTCCACATCTTGCATTCACAACCACCACCACCTGAGTATCAATCCCAAATTTAGGTCTTGCATTCACAAATGACCTTTAAACAAGTAACTTTAGAATGAATTATCCAACATTTAAATAAGTCCCTAGATAGTCAAATGAAATATTTGTTGGAAAGAGGATGGCCTTTCATAGTATCTTATGATAAAAAAAAAATGCTTGACTGTCAATCTGTCACCGATATCTGACCATGTTAATGCTTCAAAGTTCACTTTTAATGCCACAGACACCATCACTCTAATTTACGAACTATTAAATACTCTCTCAAGATGACCTACAGATGTTAAATATCACATATGGAACACAGAAAAGGCAAGTTGTAACCATCCAACATGAAAAAAATCCATCAATTGAATTATTAGGTCCTCAATTCAGGCTCATGTTGCCACAGGAGAGATTCAGAGATGTGAGTCACTTTACAAATTTTATGATGTAATATTGTAAAAGAAAACCAAGAGGACCACAGCTTATGTGGAAAACCAATAAAAGGAATAAGAAAGCGATAGGACTATGGATCAGCCGAGAGAGAGAGAGAGATTTGAGAACCTGATAGCGCTCTCCCAGTCCAGCTTGAATAATTTCTCTAACACCCACTTTTCTCTCAGAGCATCTTGAGCAGCGAGATTCTGTCATCTGTGTCATTTTATGCAACAATAAAATTATGTAGGCACACCGCGGCCACAATTTAAAAAGGAATAAACTCGGAGATTATAGCAGGGAGCACTGACCTGCATGGCCCCCAACTCGTCAGGCTCATTTTTTGCTTTCTCCTCTTCAGTTAACCCTTCCTGAATTTAAAAAATAAAATAAAATAACATGCACCTGTAGCCTTCTTTATGCAATATGCAAAGTCCAGCATACATTGTGAAAATGAAAGTTGCAACGTGTAATACAATTATGTAGCGGCAAAAAAATGGTGGGAAGCTACTATAAAATGTTGCAGCCAGCAAACTTTGCTAGATCATGCGCAGTACAACCAATTCAACTTTTTTCCTGTATAATATTCAGAAAGCAAAGTTCTTCTCATGCTTTCTTCTCCTACAACACTTTCTTAGCTTTCACCGACCAGCTGTAGGCAGTCTACCCTAGTTGTCCCACATCATTTACCTACATTGCAAGAGACCTACATTGCAAGAGAATATATGAAGGTGTGCAGATATGAGTAATTTGTGAATAGCAAGAAAGAATAAGAAAGAAAGGAGAAGAGAAGCTGGAAACCTGGGAATTAAATGTTTGTGGCAGGTCACTAAAAATGATGATAGAATGCCAAGTGATAAACTTTTGCTGCTTAAGTGAACTATTTAAGATATAAATCGAAACAAACACAATGCAGATGTGTGAGAGGGTGTTGATGTGGTAAAGGGCTACCAGTGTGGCAGAGCACGTTGATATCTCAAAGATGCTAATCAAACTGAATATATCTCAGAAAATACAAAGTAGTTCCTTTTCCAAATGGAACATTTGCAACTAAATACACTTGCACTTGCATTTTTTATTGCAAGGGCAAATATGATAATCAAACTAATGATCGTCATAATCCCATTGCAATAATTAGTGTCCCAAGGTACCAAATTTAACAATAATGACAATATAGAATGTCAACAGCTGAGACTTTTCAATGAGGATAAGAATGAAGACCAAGATGATGTCTAACATAGGTCATACCTTCAATTCAGTTGGTGTCATGTTAAGTATTCTTGAAGGTTCCAGCTCTCCATTTAGCAGACGCCGGGCTAGTAATGCATTGTTCTAGAAAGAAAACAAGAGAGTGAAGGAAACATAGTAATCAGTCTCTCTAAAACAATCTGTTGTAATTTGCAACATACATTATAAATCACAACTTTGCTCCTGAACAATGAAGACAAGCCCCATAAAAGATCTGTTCATAATATTTCATCATTCCCCTCCCTAATTTATATCCTTTCTTATGGTTGTCTTGAGGGATGGTAGCAACTTCGAGGCAATAGGCCGACTCTTTGGCAGATTTGGTTCGGAAACGGGACATGAGACAATAGAGTTAAAAAAGACCGGACAGAAAGCGCAAGACAGGAATTTTGAAAATGCATGAGAGCAAAGTTGGAAAAAAGAAATATAATGAATTTTTCATCTTCGTCCCTGTTCCTCATGTCCCATTAAAAAGGTGGTATAGCAATCCTGCTCACAGAGATGGAAACAATTTTTGATTTGTCTCCGTCTCTTCAAATCAAACATGATGTTTTCTGTCCCATTCCTGTCCCTACTGTCGCGTACTTCAACTCAAACACTACCATAATGAGGAGATCTTCAAAATCAAACACTACGTTAATAGGGAGAGCATCAAAACAAATCCTACACCACAGAAAGGTATAGCAGTAGTTTCTAACCAAAGACATTAAGCTGGTCTAATCCTCCCCCCCCCCCAAAAAAAACGACCATTTCAGAATTCTCAAGAGAAACTGACTAGGAATTGTGTACATGCAAACACTGACCAAGGAAAGTAAAACTTAGGCGAAATGTACAGACATGCTTGTGCACATCCTTGGATTCTAACCTTGAGATTGAAAGAAAGCTGCCGCATCTTTTGATTATATTTCAGAAAATCAGCACCGAGGGCTTCATGAGCTACCTTCTCAAGAGAAGCTACTGCCGGTACAGCAGCATCTGGCCACGGAAAAGACTCATCATCCTGTAAATAAGCAAAAATAAATAAAACGAATCACATGAGACAGCTCACCCTCCAAATCAAAGTAATGAGCATCTCAGTAACTCCAAGAAATAACTCAAACTATGCTTTGAAATTATGTGTAATTTTGAGATTCCTAAACAAGGGACAGTAAAAAGAAAAATGGACCTTTGAACTTTTCTCTTGGGACTCATTAGCAGTTTCTGAGTGCTTATTACCACTAACTTCACCATCCCTCCCTTGGGCATCAACTTGCACATCATTTCCACAATTGCATATAAATTGAACGGCTTCAAGAAGCTTCTCCAGCCATTTGTCACGCTGTGTTTCTCTACTTAGGGCATTAAAGTTTGCTAAAATGGTGTTATATGCGTTAGTAGGACAGCTTGCAGGTGTTTCAGCTTTATTAAATGGTTCATGTTTTCCGGTTGCATCCTCATCCCTTGAAACATCAATAGGAGGCAGATTTTTTCTTCGGAGGGTCTTTTTATTCTTTAACTGATCATCTTGATCACCAGCACTATCCTCTGTCTCAATATCATGGAGTTCTCCCAAACGAGAAAGAGTTTTCTGGACAAGAAGATCAATTTCATGCTGTTTGTTGTCTTCATAGTCCTTATCTGTTAATTTCCAAAGTTTTCGCTCCACCGTATCATATACCTTTTGCACAATAAACCCAGGGTGCTCTTTTCGATGAGGAAACTTCTTATTTAAAGGAATGAAATGCACCACGCACTTGTGCAATACAGACTCTGCAGGCACCTCATCACGGTGGAAACTATAAAAAAGTTCCCTTGTATCACGTACTTGCCAATTACCCCCACCTCGCTTTTCCGCCTCCTCAGGACGATAAAACCACTGTCCTGACACATGAACACTTCCATCTCGTTTTTGAGTTATATCCTGTCCATAGAATAAAATGTCCTTCATTGTTCAGTGAGTGAGAGAGAGAGAGAGAAGGTAAAATGCATAAAAATAGAAAAATGATGCCATAAAGAGGCTCTTCAGTGATAATCAACGAAGAAGGAATGAGGAATAAAGGATACTGCCATCCCAAGCTTCAGACTGGTATAAGGTTAGTTTCACAGAAATAAGCATTCATCCAGGCTAACCTCCCTAGGGAGTGAGGAAATTCAAAGAAATGTCATACTAATTACCAAAAGAAGTACATGACCACCGATATCTAAGTGCATGCATTATTACATTATTACACATACATATGCATGTAGACTTGAGAGTGAAGCTACTGTAAAGGAAATGAATACCTTTATGATTGCAACATAAGGCTTCTGTGTTTCATCCTCTGGAGCCAAAAGCACAGGATCTTCCTACAAAACAACCAGAAGAATTAAAGAAACAAAAAGGAAAATAAGAATCGCAACAGAAAGATATACATTGAGAAGGATCTCAAGTTATATCAAGTAAATTGATTTTGCAAAGTTATGTAAACTATGACTTTTTTTAGTATCTTATACTCCATGCATCTCATGCACAAATTTAAACAGATCAAATATCCAGAAGCTAACAAGAGCAGCTTCCACAATCTTTGATGAGGCAATAGGTCATGACGTCATGAATGTACATCTTAAAAAGACAATAGCTTTATACAATTAAAACTATGACAAATTCAAATAGTAAAAATTTGGCTTCTAGTAGCAATTTAGATATAAAAGCGCACATCCTTCACTGCTTGTCCATTTAAATCAAGTTTTCAAGCATATATTCATGTCCTGGTGGCACAGTTGGAGGAGGTTAGCTTCCTACTTATTGAAAAGAAGAAACCACAGCAGCTGTTACGAATTGAAATTATTCGATAATGCTTGCAAGGTACAAAAAAAACCAATGATTTGTTCCCTATTTGTCTGAGGTAGTACTTGGAAAATATTACCCACGACCAAAGATTTGTTCCCTATTTTGTCTGAGGCAGTATTTGGGAAATATCACCCACTTCCATTATAAATAATTTACAAAAATGAATTTTGTAAGTGGAAAATGCATTTTAAAATTGCCCCACGTAAGGACCACAAGCCTCGAACGAGTTAGATTAGTCCTAAGTAAGGATGTTGATTCTTATTTTGAGTTTCATTTTGCTTCCACACTTTTTGCTTAAGAGACGGGCATGACGCCAATCTCAAACTTTCATCTTAGAGATATACATTGAGCCAGCTTTGACAAATCTGACCACATTCGCCTTGAAGCACCAGTCATCCTCATCCCTAGGTACGAACGAGTCGAAACAGATGGTGATCAGAGGAACCAGCCAAGCTCTAGCTAATGGAGCAAGGGCTGAGGCTGTAGTTTCAAATCCAACAAAGTATTAAGAAGAATCTAGGACTGAATAGAGGTTGCCAACCGGGATTTAGTACCCGACTAACTCTAACTAATAAAAAGGGCTTGTTGCCCGCCCTAAACTAAAGGAATTAGAGCTTCCTTTGGAGGCTCTCAGGGATAATAATGTTAAAGATGGCTAAAGACCCTCACACAACAACAATGCTGTCCTGCTTCAACCCTAAATTTGAACACAGAAATTAACACTTGCCTCTAAACAATAAAGCTAGCAAGATTGTAATGAAATCTATGGCATTAAAAAGCCAAATATTACCTCTTATAATTTCAATCAAACCAAACCATTTCTTTTCAATTTCCTATTCAAAAAAATGGGGAAAAAATGCTAGCTAAACTAATCTAATCTAACCTAACATGAAGAGTCATCAAACCCTAAATTTCCTCAAAAACGATCACCAATACCTCTATAGACCTAAATGCAGTGAAAATAAATCAAATAAACTCACGATCGATAAATCACGAAACTAAAACCCTAAATTTCCACTCAAAACAAACAAGCAGAATATTTGCGTTAACATCGGAGAGAAAAAAAAACGTACCAGCTGATACTGAATACCGTCGAATTCAAAAGCCGAATAATGCTTTCTCTTCCATTTACCAGTTCCAGAAACCCTAATCACGTCACCAACCGGCTTCGCGTCCTCCAACACAGACTCCTCTTCAGCATTCTGCTGCTCCTCTGTATTCTGTTGTTGTTCCTCTTCTTCTTCGTCCTCGACTTGGAGCTTCATTCGCTTCCGCTTGCTCGGTTTCGTCTTGTCGGAAGACTTCGATGGTGGTGGCCGTCGCGGCGGCGGTGGCACTTCGTCTTCTTCGTCGCTCGTTGCGATCTGAGCAAGTCTTCTGTTTCCCATTGATGATCTCTCTGTGCACCTCTCTCTCTCTCTCTCTCTGTCCGTGCACCTGGAGTTTGTCCAAGTGAAATGAAGGATTCGAGCGCGAAGGCGGTGTATGATTATCACATAGGCTGACGTGTCGAAAAGCCCCAAATTTTTAATATATAAATTTTATTAATATAATCGATAGCTTAGATTTTTTATAATTATAGTTAAACTTTTACTTAAATACAAATCCTTTCATAAGAAAATTTTTATTTTTGTTCATAATTATTATAAATTTTTAATAATATATATATCTTCTTGGAAAAAAAAAAGAGAGACATCGGGAAAAAATGGGAATAAGAATCTTTTATATGAAATATGTTATTGAATTTTAATTGAAATCTTTTTTTAGCTTATAACGGTAGTAACAAATAAAAAACTACAGTGTTATTTTTCAATTTAATTATTAATTATTTTATTTTATTTTTAAAAGAAAATTGGTTTTTATTTTTAATTTTTGCCTCAAGAGTTACAAAATTAAGTGATATACACATAATTAATTAAACCCGGAAACAAGACAATACTGACAGATTTAAGAAATTTGATCCTTCGTATAAAAATTTATGAAAAATACAATAAACCTAATTGTGAATAGTTGTATTATCATTTTATGTATTTGTAGCTTTATTTGAAAAAATAAAATAAAATTTAAAATAAATAAAATTAGGAAATTTAGATTGTTTTATAAGGGAAACTATGAAAATACGGTAATCTTAATTGTGATTAGTAGTTTTTTTTTAAAGATGGATTGCATGAATTTATTGTTAAAAAATTATTTTAAATTTTCAATAATTTGCTAATGTAATATATTAAAAAGACATTTATTTGTCAAAATAGATAGTGTTTTATCATTCAAAAATAATATTTTCCGTTAGATTTTAATCTATAGACCTAATAATTTTCAATTTATTATAGTTGAGTAATTATTTGAATATTATAATTTTTTGTGTTTGAATAGATAGTTGGGTTTAGTAGAATGTGATATTAAATTTTTTAAATAAATCTCATGTATGAATATTGAAAATAAAAAAATTATATTGAGAGGTCATCTTTAAATAGGATCTCTGTAGATATTCAAACCAAATCAATCAAAATATGATTTTAGATTTTGGTGAAAAAAAAAAAAACACGGGCCGAAATTAGAGCTGCAAATCTTCAAATGGGCCTGGGCCTAGGACTTGGGTTATTGTCGACGGAATGGGCTGCACTAAATGTGAACCTCCAAGCCGATGACGTGGCACCAATTGGACCTTACGAAATTTTGCCCAGTTGGCTTGTCCTTGTCCGACGATTTTTTGATTCTGAGGAGATCCCCTCTTCCAGAACAATGGCAAATGTAGGATTTCGATTGTTCTACGTAATGTAATGGGTCCCACTAGCGTTGAAATGCCATTGCGTAGTCTCTTGTACAGTGTACTGTGGTGGTGGTGGTCCTACCGTCCTGCACATTCTCTCCTTCCCTACCCAAACAAAGCTAGAGATCAAAGTTTTGCTGCAAAGATAGAGACTCTAAATGTCCCAATTGCAGCATTTCTAGTTCAAATGCTTGGAACAGCGCTTCGCTTGACCTTCCATTGTCCATGGCATAGTGCGCGTCGATCTCAAGATTCAGACAACTTTGGTAGTTGTAATGTTAACCTAACCAAAAATTCAAAACCCCAAATTCTAAATCATTTCATCTTTAAAAAAATGTGTGTGAAAATGATGTTAGAATTAATGTTTTACATTTATTGATATTGTGGTACAAATAATGTAGTCTGTATTTCTTCACGATGAATGATGAACTTGATATGTTTCTGAATAATTTTTTAAAATAAAGAAATTAAAATAATTTTTTAACAGAAGTAAAAAGAGAAATTTATATTTGAAAACGAAGCGTAAAATGCAAAGAACGTGAGGCAGAGAAGGTGCAGTTATAATTTAAAAAAAAAATGGTATTTTAAAGTCATTTAAGATATTTAAAGATATTTCTATAATTTTTATTAATATTATAAAGTTTTAAATAATATTTATTAAAATATTACAAGCGTAGGTGCAAAATTCTAAAACCCTTTGACTTAATTGCCCTTGCACGTTTTAATTGTCATTTTGACCTCTTAGTTGCCGACATCTGCGAGGCCATGGTAAAGTTGAGAATTTGATTGATAGGTCGAACATTTCCAAGTATCATATGTATTTTTAAATTAAAAATTTTTATTCTTAATCAAAATAATTTAGGTTTTATAAAGTATAATGATTAATAAATATCATGATGTCAACGTGGGAGACAAAAACTTGCATGATGTTATTGACTGATGAAAGGTCACGATAGATTCCTTAATTAATATCTCAAATTTAATTTATTATTTAAATATGAAACATATTATATTAAAAAAGTAATATCTTAAATGAGTAATTATAAGTTACAGATCGGATTAATATAATAAAAAAAATCATGATATTTTAATTAATAATAGTGTGTCTCTAAAATTTTTCTTCTAGATAAGGTGACCTCTCATTCCTGGGACCATATTATTATTATTATTATTTTTAATCCCTGGCCTGTGACCATATTATTACTTTTGGTATGCAATGATTTCATGATGGTTCTAGGTGAAAGATCTACCTCTCTCTCACGCGCAAACAAACAAAATGTTGGGGAGACATTCATAATAAAATTAATAAATTCAAAATAAGTTACTAAAATATGAATATAAAATTAATTGATTTCTTTTCTTTTTTTTTTTCGGGCAGTTAAAAAACTTTTATTAATATTTTACGTTTCATAATTTAATCAATATGATATTAATATATGTAACAAGACAAATATTGAAAACAATGTGATGCAGGTGCCTTGTCTTCAAAGACAAGAAATCTAGCCAAAGAAGCGTGACATATTAGGAAAGGACATATTTTCTTTAATTTTAAAAATAAGAGAAATTAAACTAAATAAAAAAAAAAGTGAAACTTCTATTAAAATTATAATTTAAAAGGACAAAAGTTATAAATTTTAATGAATAAATAAAATTAGAGTTGTAAATTTAGAATTATATATATTAAAAAAAAAATCATGTAGCTGTTGCCCGCCTTTTCTCCTTTCGCTTTTGTGAGGCAGACTTTTATTTATCAATATATATTTTTTATATTGAAATTTAAATCTAAATCTATTATAATGAGAAAAGAAAAAGTATCACTTAAGTTAAAACTGGTTGGATCAATATATCATATATTTAGTCTACCAAAACATTATTCTTTCTCTACAAATCTACCTACATGTATCTTGATATAAAAATGAAATTCACCACGTGACTAAACTTGTCCAATCGGAGTTGTTTTCAATTTTTTAATAACATTTCTTTTTATATCAAAAAGAGTTCGTGTAATAATATCTATCAAAAATATATTATATATCAAAATCAAATTAATTATTGATTTATAATAACTGTTTCTATTTATTTGATAATAGATATTTTTATATAAATTCAATTTATTGTAATAATTTATTAAAACAATGGATCTTTATGATTATATTATCATATTACTTTTCATTTTTAATTTGATATTAAAATCATATTTATCTATTTTTTATATTTATATTATTTTTATATTTTTAACTTGGTATTAAAGCATAAATTAGATTTAGAGTCAGAGTCAAATCCAAAGTCGAGGTAGAGTTAGAATTGCTCTTCAAGATTGTAAAAATACTCCTAAGATTTTAGATCATGTATCCAACTTCTCTTTTAAACTCAATATGGTGTAGTGAAAATCATTCTAATTGCAGTTAGAGCTCAAGACGACCATTCATGCGCCTGTATACACCACTAGAAGACCTTTAGTCTGTTCCGAAAGAATTGCTTTTCAATACGCATTTGCACACACCTTCAGAAGACTTCAGATCCGTTCCAAAAAAATTATTCTTCAATATGCACTCCACTCGCCTTCAGAAAACTCATGGTTAGTTATGAAAATTTTGTTCTTCGGTACATGATTGTACACACCTCTAGAAAAACTTTGGTATGTTTTGAAAAAATTGCTCTTCAATATACACCTGCACATGCATTCAAAAAACTCCTCGTCTATTTTAAAAAAGCTATTTTTCAATATAGTTTCGAAAGACTTCAGATCCGTTCCAAAAAATTGCTCTTCAATATACACTCCACTTGTATTCAGAAAACTCATGGTCAGTTATGAAAATTTTGCTCTTCAGTACGTGCTTGTACACACCTCTAGAAAATCTTTGGTATGTTATGAAAAAATTGCTCTTCAATATACACTTGCACACACATTCAAAAAAGTCTTCATCTATTTTAAAAAAGTTATTTTTGAATATACACCGATCACATCTTTTAAATTATAATGGTTTTTATCATATCATATCGAGTTTAAGATAAAATATTAAAAAATATATTATATATCAAAATCAAATCAACTATTGATTTGATTTTAATATATATTTGGTTTTTTTAATTTTTATATTTATATATTTATAATCACTATTTTTATATTTTGATAATAAATTTTCTATATAAAACAAGTTTATTATAATAATTTATTAAGATAATAGATCAATAGAATTATATTATTATAGTTCCCTCCGTCATTAACATAGTATTAAACCTATATTTATCTATTTTTAATATTCATATCATTTTATAATTTTAATATGCCGAATCCCAATCATTCTAAAGTTTATATGGAATTTTCACATTACTTTTATTAAGAGAGAGAAATTAAAGATTAATGGAAGTAGTTAAGATTTTTACGATAATACTAAAGAAGATAACACCAATCAAAAGAGTAATTTCTTATTTATTATTTTAATTAAATACATTCATTATTAGGTAATTGGTTGAGATTTGACAAGAGTGGCAATAAAACAATTTCTTTTCTCGTTATTGGCTCCCAAACTGTTTCCTTAATTGGTTGTTTTGTCTGGGGTAGGGTACCCCATTACAAAATTATTAATTATATCATTATTTAAAAATAGGTTTTTATATTCAAATTAGGTTGAATTAGATAAGATCGACCCTACAATTGAAGGGTCAACTGAGAGATGACATTTATGTGCCTTTAAATGAAGGGGCAACTGCAAGAACATCAAAATTTAGAACTTCGATCCGATCAGTGAACATCATTTAAATTTTAAAAATTTTTATTTGTTGCTCCGTATTTAAATTTATCAATTTAATTATTGATTTATTTGATATATAGAATGTAATTAATGATTTAAAATGAGCTCAATATAAAGAAGGGGTTTAAGTTTTATTTATTTTTATATTAATTTTTTTAGATTTTTGGGTTATATGTAAAAAAATAACTTTTTGGGAGAATTATTAAAATAATTTTATCCAAAACAAATGGAGGTGGTAAGAAAAGTGATGAGAATGTATACCCTCCATGCGTCTAGGTGCACAATCATGAACGTTTTCCAGAGAAGTTTCGGCTTTCGGGGTCAAACTCCAAGTGGAAAAAAAAAGGTGCTAATAAAGAATTTAATAAAAAGAAAAAGAGAAAGGCAATAAAGAAGAATAAAGGGAATTGATTATTTATATAAAAACTGACAAGTGTACATAGCTGCCGGTGGAACAAGAGGCGATTGTTCATTTGTTGCGTATACGAGGAGCCTTTTATAAGCCACAAAAAAACCCTTCTACAAGCAAAAACATGCGTACATTCATCCATCTCTCTCTCTCTAGAAATCTTCTCTCTCCCTGTCCATCGCACTTTGGTCAAGATTTGTGTTGGCTTCAAACCCCAGGTTTTCTTTTTTTTTTTTTCTCTTTCCCTTTTTCATGATACGTGTGACTTTTGTTCTAGTTGGTTCACTTCTTGCAAAAATTTGGCTATTTTAGTGATATCTGGAGTCGTAAATTTGGTGGGTCTTTCTAAATTTTTCTGGGGTTTGGATTGTTTGAGGTTCTTTTGCTATTTTTGGGTGTCTTAGTATTGATGGGATTTGTGTTTTTTGTGATGATTCGGATGCTTACGTTGGTGTCTTGATTTGGGATTTGGATAAAGTGGTAATCTTGTTGTGGGGGAGTAAGTTGTTCTTGCCCCCTTTTCTTGTCTTCTAGAGAATATTCTTGGACTTTTGTGCAGGTTTCTGGAGAAGAAGTTTGGTTCTTTGTACCTAGTTTTCAGGTTGGGATTAGGATTATGTTGATGTTTTGATGTGCCAATTGATGGAACTTTCTGAAAGAACATCATTTTGGGATTGGATTGCATATTGAGGTTGAATTGGAAAGGTTGACAATTGATTCAAGATTGGTTGGAGTTAATAGGTTTTCCAATTTGATTAGGGTTTGAATCAGGGTTCAATCACTTCTTGTGAAATTTGTGGGGTGTGGATATTACTGATCGTTGAAAATGGTGGAATCAATAGCTGCTACATCTCTTCTTGGGCATAGACCACTTTGTGGGTGGTCTGCTTCCAAGGATTTATCTGGCAGCAAAAGGAAAGTTTATGATGGCGCATGCCGGATTCCGGTGTCTGAATTTTATGGTAGGAGGATTAGTGTTGTCCCTTTGTTACCAAGATTGAGAAGTGAGAGTGTATTGGATTCATCCATTAAGGCTCTTGCAATGGAGTTGACCAAGGAATATTCACATCGAGAAGAGGAGAGAATACCTCGTAGTTGGAATTATCAAATTGATGTTGAAACTGATAGGAAACCAGGAGTTTGGCCACCAGACAACAGGGCGGATAACCCTTCCCTGCACAATCCACTGCTTCGACAGGAGAGAATGGGTTGTGGATGGTTGGGAGCTATATTTGAATGGGAAGGAGTTCTGGTTGAAGATAATCCTGATCTAGAGAAGCAAGCGTGGCTTACACTTGCCCAAGAAGAAGGAAAATCACCTCCACCGGCTTTCATACTTAGAAGAATAGAGGGGATGAAGAACGAACAAGCGATTGCTGAAGTTCTCTGCTGGTCTAGAGATCCTGCTCAATTTAGAAGAATGGCTGCTAGAAAGGAGGAGATATATCGAGGTCTGCAAGGTGGGATTTATAGGTTAAGAAATGGGTCTCAAGAATTTGTGAATATTTTGATGAATTACAACATACCGATGGCATTGGTTTCTACAAGACCTAGAGAAACTTTAGAGAATGCAATGAATGCCATTGGGATTGAGGGGTGCTTCAATGCTGTTGTGGCTGCTGAGGATGTTCATAGGGGGAAGCCTGATCCAGAGATGTTTGTGTATGCAGCGCAGCTTCTGAATTTCATACCTGAAAGATGTATTGTGTTTGGGAATTCTAATCAGACGGTGGAGGCTGCACATGATGCAAGGATGAAGTGTGTGGCTGTTGCTAGCAAGCACCCGTTGTATGAGCTTGGGGCTGCTGATTTGGTGGTGAGGCATTTGGACGAGCTTTCTGTGGTTGATTTGAAGAACCTTGCAGATATTGAATTGTCTGAATTTGGGTCTCCGGAGCCAGAGCCAGAGATGGAGGAGGAAGAAGACCATCGTCACCCATCTACATTAGATTCGGTTGATGATAGTTTCTGGTAACCCATATAAACTGTACAGTTCTTTGTGCTTCATGCTATTCATGGAAAAAAAAATAGTAGTGATATACTGCCCTACTGACGGGCAGAAAATGAAGAAAAAGATGTAGGCAGTCTACATTGGATTGCCCTCAATGATATAATGTACGCATTAGTTGTACAATATATAGAAATCCGAAATTTGCTCTCTATCTTTGGTACTTGTTCATATTCATTCATGTTTTGAACTGCCTTGTCTCCAATTTAGTCAGTTTCTTGATATCTAATTGCTGGATCATTGCTATTCTCTGTGGCTATTGGCCTTGAAGAAGGTTTGTATTTTTGTAATAGAGACGTAATGTTTGATATGGTATGCGAGCACTCAGAAATTGTTTCAAGCTCACTCTTTTGTTGGTGTGTCTCATCACTGTTATGCTGTATCCCCCGTGAATGTCTCCTTGGCCATTTTTGTAACCTTGTAAATGAAAATAATGTTGTATGGTTGTAGCTCAAATCCTTCTCTGTTTCTAGGTCAATTTTGATAGAACTTCTGGACAAGGTCGATTGTAATTTTTTGGTATTTGGAAAGTTTGCGTTCCAAAACTTTTTTTTCCCCTGTAAAACTTCTGCTAATAAATCAGCAGCTCTTCTTCAGAGAGTCCTAGGAATTGTAAATGGACTGTTTGAATACACAAGTTGACAAAAATCTCTTTGTGCTCGAGGGGTTCGGGCAGGGCATGAGAATGATGATCTGTGTGGGTTTCACACTTGTTGGGCAAAACTTTAAAGGTGCTGTATGAGTGCTTGTGGTGTCTAGTCATGCTTTTTGCATGGGCGTATGCACGCCTCAGAGAGAGATTGCAAAAGATGCAGGTATTGGCATATGTCTGTGTTATTCATTCTTTCATGTCTGTACTTCCTAGTATTGCCTGTGGGGACAATCCACACAAAAGTCAAGGATTTTAGGTGCACCTGGTAAGGTATCATCTTCTTCTTTGTTGGCTGTATGAAAGAGGGAAAACAAACATCTCTCTACATTTTAGTGACAAAATGGAAACTCTGGGCACAATCCTGCACTATCATCTTAGTCCATCGCCTTGTACTGACCTGGGTTTTCCCAATCAGTTCTTAAAATCTACACGTTGGCTGCAAAGTTTGTAATACAGTGATACATTTGTTGAGTAGTTTAAATTGTTTGTTATGATGATAGAAACGCTTAGCTGACCCTTGTTTTGGAAATTTGACAAGGAGACGTAAGAATTTCATTTTCCTATTCTCTTGCACCGACATACTTTCAGCTGGCAACTCTTCTCCCCGGACTAATCTCAAGAACCAAAATAATTCTCCAGTTTTATGGTAAGCAGCTCTTAGTGGGTTAGAATCTACTAACAAATTCGAGCCTGAGATTTTCATCAAATTGAATTTCATGGAAATCTTTTTCCATATTCTCTTGGCAGGTTCGAACATAAGATCTTAAACATAACAGTAAGTTCTGTTACTACTTGTTGATTTCCAATTGCAGTACTAGAAACAATTTAATGTATCTAAGAAAAGAAATTCATAATGCCATCTTTAAGGAGAACCCCCCCCCCCCCAAAAAAAAAAAAAATCCTAGCGGGGCAAGTCCCTAAACTGGCCAGTTGAATCCTTGAATTGGCCTGGACCCTGGTCAACAAAGTGGTTTCAATCCTGACCGTTCGGACCAAGAGTAAGGGTGGGGTTCATCCATAGCAACACCGGGTTGAACTCTGATTTGGAATTGTGAAGAACCTTCTTCAACCCCAAAAAATCAGAACTATTCAAGGGTCATAACCTTGAAGGAACTGGGTCACTAACAAGAAAGTCACGCGTTTTTTTTCTTTTTTTCTTTTTTTTTTTTTTAGTAGTTTTTAGCCTAAAATTCACCTAATAGGGTCTCACAGATATTCAAATTAGATTAGTTAGAGTATGATTTCGAATATCATTAAGCTAATCCCATAATATATATATATTGTCACATAATTGGGCAACCGATTCCCAACTGCTTCAAACTAGAACTATTTTTGATTCCACGGAATCAATAAACAATCAATCTACTGGAACAGGGTATTAGATTTTTTAATTAAGTCTTAAGTTTAAAATTTAAAAATAAATATAACTATATTGAGAGAGTCATTCCCTAATTCTCTAATAGAGTCCTATAAATACTTAAACAAAATTAATTGTAATATGATTTCATATATCCATATATGTTTTTTATCCCATGGAACCGTAATCATTTAGGTGAGGAATGGTACCCAAAAAAAATAATAATAATAATTTAGGTGAGGAGTTAATCTTTTTAGACCTTGAACTCGCAGCCCAGCCCGGTTCTAATTCAAGGCTGGACGTGGCCTGAACTGTGGCCAGGTCTGCTCCCCAGTTCACCCAGGTGCAAAGAAAAGATCAGATGTTGACGAGGGATAGTCTAATAACAATAGTTATTCTCTTATATGAGATTCTATTTCTATTATAATAAAAAAAATAATAAAAAGAAAAAAGAAAAGATTTGACTGATCCTCCACGGTGAACTGGGTTATGAACCTGTATTAATATGGGTTGGGTTCCGTGACCCACCTCTGTTTTAGGACTAGAGCTCAATACTTGGTCCAGGGGAGAATCTGGGCCAAGTCGAACCATTATAAGACTTGTAAGAAATATAACCGGAAAAAGTCCAACACATAATAAAAGAGTTAAAATTAAGATTTTTTATTCATTTCGCTCCAATTTTCAAATTAGATGTCACGCAGGGATATTTGAAAAGGTTAAAATTGACTTTTACTTGTAAAATTATATACAATTATTTTTATCTTATTTTAAGAAATACTGTAAATGAAAATAGTACAAAATAAAAACAAATGAAGGGGAGTAGAGATTTTTCGAGTTTGAGCCGAGAAGTGGGTGACTTATTGGGCTCTGACACTGACTTTGGCAAGACAAGACATGGGATGGGACCCAAGTAGTGTTGGAAGTGACAGGATGAAGAGTTCGATGTCATTTTGGATTGCGGTGGCTGCGAAGGCGGAGTTCTTGGTTCCATGTACCGAGTACAAATCCTACGATGCAAGTCAAACAAGTGATTCTGCCGCCCAGGGATCTCCATTTTACATACGTAATCAAAATATGGATTATTCATGATTAAAAATCCTCGTATTGTATGAATTTCTAGTTTAATGTGACCCCTCGGAGATTTGAATTGTCTATTACTTTACTTAATTTTAATAATTAAATTGTTTTAATTAAAATAAAAAGAATAATACTATATGATTTGAAATAATAATTACTAACACAAACAGGCATAATTTGTTGGTTAGTATATTTAGTAACATTTTTTATGGAATGAAATTAAGTTTTCATAATATTTTTGATTTATTCAATGATAGGATAAGATTATTCTTCATTGAATAATCCAGGTCAACCACCTATTGCACAAAAATAATAATAATAAATAATGATACTTATTCTGGAGTCAAAAACTTATAATTAAGGGGATTTGACTATTTTAATATACCATATAAGCTCCATTCGTTAGTGTCATTGTATCAACAACATAGAATCTTAAAGTTATTTAATTAAAAATTATTTTAAAATAGAAATTATTTGTATATATTTTAATTTTCATGACTTGGCATCTGGACAAGGAAGGCAACGTTTAACAAAGTTGACGCAGACAATTGCTTGTGTGTGTTGAACATTAACACTCTGCACGCCAAGCTAAAGAGGTTCGAATCCAAATTTATTACAAGAAAATGAGAGAATAACACCATTTGAGTCGAAAATCATTGGCGTTGTCCAAGTTCAATTGCACCTCCATATGGCTGACTAGTGATTACGAGCGATTTCAACTTCATGATTACGAGCGATTTCAACTTCATGTAGACGAGTTGCAAATTGCAATCCGAACTAAGGATGGATTTTTTAAGTTAGCTCACTTCAATTTTCCTCTTTTGCTGGAATAATTTCAATGATATCGGACTCCTACAATAATAACATTCTGATAACCTTTTTTTTTTTTCTTTTAGTGCACTTAGTTAATATTTAAAAATTGAAATCGAATTTGAAATAAAAGATTTTAAAAATAGATTTTAAAAACCAATGTTATCCCTTGGATTTCAAAACTCCATAATTTTGAGTTTTATTCCTAAATTTTATTTTTATTATATTAATCCATCAATTTCATTTTTATCCTGATTTTCTTTTTGCGTACTAAATTGAATACTTTTTTATTATATCGAGATTTAAATTTAAAATTATTGAATTAAATAAGGTGAATTATGACTATTAAACTGTCCCATTAAAATTATAAATTCAACACTTCATTCATATGTCTTCGTGTTCCATTCCTTTAAAAGTGTGTAATTTTTATGTTTAATTTTCTTTTATTTGTAGGAAATATGTGCCTAAAACTACATAATAAAAAAATTATTTTTAATTATTAAATAAATGAAAGTTATTAAAATTCAGATTTAATTCCAAAAAATTAATTATGGATTTATGTGTTAATTATATAATTAGTATATTTAAACAATTTACTAGTCAAGTATTATAAAGAAAAAAAAAATCTAATTACCCTAGTAGTGCGTGCCATGGGCACTTTATGGTCAAGTGGCATAGCCCCTGGTCCCAAAAAAAATGCTTATTACTCTCTAGTAGTGCGTGCCATTGGCAGGATGGAGAAAAAAAAATTATATATTGTGCACATCCACATGGTAAAAAAAAAAAAAAAAAAAAAGGGATATCAGATTATTAAAATTAATATAAAATAATAATGTGTAAAATTATATGCTGACCCATCTCAAGGTTAAATTGTATATTTTGTTAATTAATGAGGTATATTCTTTGTTAAATAGTAATATTTTTCTCATAAAAAATAAGATAGAAGAAAGAAAAAATGCCTACAAGTTATATCAAATAAATATTTTAGGAACGTTTGGTTAAAATAAATCACAATCAATAATCGAAATAAAATTCATATGATTTGTATATATTAATAAAATGAAAATAAAATTTAAGAACAAAACATTCAAATTCAAATCGTTTAATTTTGATTCTCAAATGCAAACAAAGTAAGTGAATAATTGCAAGTAAATTATTGCCTTTGGAACGTCTTTTTCCTTAGCTTGGCAACATTTTTTAAACTCTCTAAATGCAATCCATTTTTATAAGATTCAAAGTTCAGACATTTACAAAACAAAATCCCAAATTAGTAGAAAAAGCCCATAATCTAAGCACTCCCAAAATTCCTAATAACTCTACCTGCACTAGTTTCACCCATTACCATCCATGTTTAACTTAAACCTATTGGGTGTTTTTTTTTTTTTTTTTGGTTATACCGGATTTGTCCTTTGAATCACGAGAATAGAGAGGGAAATTGTGATCACTAGACTGTTTTCTTAAGAATCCTATTGGGTACTAATAGGGGCCATCTTCAACTTTCTCTTGTCTTTACCAATTTTGCACATTATTTTGACCATATTTTGAGTCTTTATTAATTTTTCTAAAAATTTATCTTGTTGGGTTCTTTTTTTTTTTCTTTTTTTTATGTTGAATATTTCTTTAAAAAAAAAATCGAACCATATTATTGAGATTTCATGTTATTCATTATATCATTGATTTTATTAAAAATTTTATATTATTCTTTAATCAACTCTTTCCTTGATAGTAAAAAGGGTTTTTAGAATTCGAGATTTGGAGTAGGGTTTTTCCAAAATTACTTAAATTGGATATAGCCCCTTAATAGATTAATAAGCCTTGCACCAATTTAAAGATCTAGAGAGATTTGTGAATCTGTAATCATCCTAGAGAGATTATAAAAAGGGTTTTATAAATTATTATTTTTAGAATAATTAAATAATCCACAAGAGATTATATTTCTGAATATTTAGAGAAAATATATTTAACAAAAAAATTTAAAAAAATCTTTATTGTGGATGTAATTATTGGAGTTGGTAATTTGTTTAACACATTCGGATTTTTACGTTACCTGAAAAATTGTCATAAAAAGGTAATTTAGTAATAACATCATTTTTAACGGTCTAAGCAATCTGAAATGCTGACGTGGCAATAACCATTAACAGCACAAGAACCCCACACCACAGGGAAGAGAAAAGTAAAATGCAATAAGAGGATATGGTCTGCGAGTGAGTGCCGCTCTCTCCAATTTCTTATTTCCCCTCTCCCTTCCTTTCTTTCTATTTTCCTGTCCAAATTCTCTCTCTCTCTCTCTCTCTCTCTCTCTACCAATTTTCAAGTGAACGACGACAACTCACTCATCGGTTTCCAGAAACCCTAGCTCCTTACTCAGGTAATCATCTTCCACTTTGCGGTCGCCACTTCATTTCTTCACCCCTTTCAGGTTGTGGTTTTCTTTTCCGTTTTCCTTCGAATTCCGATTTTTTTTTTTTGTTCATTTGATACTCTTATTGTGTTTAATTCCCGACTTCTTGTTCGCTGCATTTTTTTTTTTAAATGTTGTGTTATTATGAGGTTTTGATTCTCGTAATTTCTTGGTTTCTTGGGTACTACTGTTCCATTAATCTTCGGTTTTCGTTATTTGTTTATTTTTTAAATAATTTCTTGGTGTGTTCAAGTTCAATTCAAGTGACTCAATTTGACTATGGAAAATGAAATCTAATACTATGTGATTATGGAACTATAAATTTTAGTTCCCAGGCTTCCCTGCAGTTGGGTACATTATTCAATTGCTTTCATGCATTTGATTGAGGAAACAATTGGTGGTCAGCGACTGCTCTAAAAGGTTTGAAGTTTTGTTGATGTTCGGCACTCTGTTTACTTGTTGATCAATATTTGAACAGTTGTGTTGATTTAGAGTCATGATGTATGGATGGCTCGTTTGTTTTCTTGGAATGTTGCGAGAGTAGAATGTCTGGATTGGATTCTTAGATTTATCAAATCAAGTTGATTTTTACTATACTAAGTAGTGTGCTAAAATTCGATCTATATCTGGTGGAGGCATGAGCATAAGTCTTCCAGGATGCTTGGATCAGATCAGACTTGTTGTCAGTAGAGCAATCGCAAATTTAGGAAGCGTCAAAATGCATGAATTCCACAATGACTTAACGGGCATAAGCTTGATAGAGAATTCTGGACCAATGCTACATGTGTTTCTTCATGCTCACATGGAGCTTTATCCGTCATAGTGTGCCGTTAGTTTCGATTAATCATCCACTAGATTTTTGTTAAATACCTTACAGGTGGCGACTTCACCTAATCATAAAATTTCTTATCACATCCAAACTCCAACTGGTTTAAACTACAGAGCTAAAGTCCATGGCACTGACCTATCATGGGTGCCCTTATCTGGGTCCAGCTCCTAATTTAATTTCTAAATCTAAGCAAGCATATAGACAGCCGTTTGCACAACAGAAAAGGTGTTTCAACTGTTTTTGAGAATCTGTTGCTAGGCCATTAATGGATCGATGGGGGAAGTTTCGGCCTGCCTTTCCATTATCTCTTTCTTTTACAGCTCATTTCTCCGGGACACTATCTGACTACAGCTTTCAACTGCTTAAGACACACAGAGAACCTTCCTACCACGTGTAATTTTTGCAGTATTAATAAGAAGCAACCGTCAGAGTGCTAAATTCAACATCTGTAGATTTGCATGTGTAGTGTAAAGAGGTATGAAGCTGTCGTGGTACTCTGCCCTTAAATATAACGTTATGGGAGCAATTAATTGACATGTTGAAAATTTTAAAAGGAATTTCATTTTATGTTTAACTGATTGAATAGTTATTTATTTATTTATTTTTGAAACAGTATTACAAATCAGAGAACAAGAGTGTTGTTTCTAAAATAGGCCTATTAGCTAGAATTACTAACTTTTATCAGCTTTGCAGTTTTTCCAACCAAGCACATTCTCTCTTTTATTTACCATCTGTTACTTTATATGTCAACCATGCTTCTACCCTTATGAATTACTTCTCCATCAATCAATTAGTAAAACTGGTAATCAATCCTCACAGACTGTTATAGTTCCTTTCTTTTTGTTTTCTGGCTGTGTAATATTTAACGGAGGTTCGATACTCTTTTTCTTGAAATTATTATTTTAGGCTTATTTTGCCACTTGTAGCTAGTTTTGTCCTCTAATGAAAGATTGCACTTTGGATCCCAGGTGCATACAATGGCACTTGTATCCCAGGCTGGTTCATCATGTTGCATCCATTTGGAGATTGCACGATGTAAATCTGGACATAATAAGGTTTTTAACATGGCACACAATATAGATACATCTAAACTGTTTTCATCAGCAGCCTGGAATTCTAGAAAGATATTGCAGCATTCTAACATAGATGGCCTGCAAGTTGGACATAGGCGGGGAGACAGAGTCATTGTAGATGCAAGCCCCCCTACAGAAGATGCTGTAATTGCAACGGAGCCTTTGACAAAAGAGGATCTGATTGCATACCTTGCTTCTGGGTGCAAGCCAAAGGAGAAATGGAGGTATAATGTCTTTTCTTCATTAGTACTTGATTTTAGAATCTGCCTCATAATCGGGGTATGCTATGTCTTTCCATATTGGCACCTGATTGTCGTTTTGTTTGGGCTTTTGATATAGCCTGTCATTTTCTTTGTCTATGTCTGTTTCTGACTCGATCTTGGGGGTATTGCAGAATAGGTACTGAACATGAGAAATTTGGTTTTGAACTGGGAACTTTACGCCCTATGAATTATGAACAAATAGCAGATCTACTATATGGTATTTCCGAAAGATTTGATTGGGAAAAAATAATGGAAGGGGACAAAATTATTGGACTCAAGCAGGTAATTTGCTTCTATAGTATTTTCTGCATGCCAGAAAATCTTTTTTTCACTTTTGTTATTCCATTGATTTGCATTGCAAGCTTCAGTGTTTTGGTTTGAGAAGATTTTGATATTTGACTTTTATATTGTTATCATCCAATCAACTTCAGCGCACTTATTTGGGGGAGTATTGATGTGGCTAGCATAGAATATGGTTTTATACTTTGCCTTTCCAGCCATTCATGTCCTTCTGGTGGTAGTGGAATTTTACATTTTGCGGTTTAACTTGTGAGCAGGGGAAGCAAAGCATCTCTTTGGAGCCAGGTGGTCAGTTTGAGCTAAGTGGTGCACCTCTTGAAACACTGCACCAAACTTGTGCAGAGGTCAATTCACACCTTTACCAGGTGAGTCTGATGATTGCTGTGTTTGGACGGTCAAACAAGTTGCTCTTAGCAACCCATATAAGATTGTCGTTTTACTTTGGTAATTCTTATTATTTGGGCATCCGGCATTCAGTCAAGTACTCCAGAAATCTCTTGTATCGATGAGGTCAATATTATGTGTGCTCATTATCAGTGTGTAAATTGTTTTCACTTGGAACTTCTTTTACAGGTCAAAGCTGTCACAGAAGAGATGGGATTAGGTTTTCTAGGAATTGGTTTCCAGCCAAAATGGGAACTGAAAGACATACCTGTGATGCCCAAGGTACCACTTACTCTGATTTTCATTATATTGAAGAAGTTAAGGGGTACCATATGAAAGATAATACGGATAGACAGCTTAATATCTTCATTTGCAGTTGGACTGACAATAATTATACTTCTATTCAATACATATCTAGAATGGTTGCTTGAAGTCAATCCAAGTTATTTGCCTTTTAAAGATGGCAAATCCAGAACTCTGAGTGAAACAAAATGTAGAAACAGATAGTTTGGTCCTGTAGATATTCCTTATTGTCTTTTTTGCTAAGTTCATTTCTCTTAAATAGGTGAGGCTACATGATGCCACTTACGTTAAGACAAAGTAGCTTGGTTAGCTGTTGAAAAAACTCTTTTTGGTGGCATCAAATGGTAAAAATACGATCAAACCATCTGTGCCCGCCATCCCAATTTGAATGACAAAGACTTATGAACACACATTCAGAAAATGTGTTAATCGATAACAATACCCCTAAAAGAAAGTTGCTTTATATACTTTTTATGGATAATTTATTATATTCACCAATTGAACTTTTAACCTTTTTTTGTGGCAAGAAGCAAAAAGGTTCAAACCAAGACGTAGGGGGTAGCTTTGTCTGTTTCTAATGCTTTTGAGTATGGACAGACCCTTTTTAAGTATATGTTTTTGAGTATGCTTTCAAAGTGGTGCTTGAACTTTAATTATTTTATTTCTAATCCACTTGACTAGGAAATATTTTGTATCCTTCATGGGATGTGAGAATTTTAAGAGATTGAACTGATATAACTTCAATATAGTTATCCTGCTATTGTTTTTGCTTCCTTTTATGATCTATATTTATTTTATTGTCATCTCCTAGAAATGGCAGAACACTTAGAAATTGGTGCCCACTAAACTATAATTGGTCAGCCAAAGAGTATTGCATCTAGTAATTCAAAAACAATGAAAGGTCAAATTCTTTTTATGTCAGAATATTCTGGAGACAGATTATTTGGACCCAAGTAACATATGCCAGCATGAAAGAACTAATACAATAGAAGAGTTGGAGGAAAGGAGAATTGGTTGTAAGACCTTATGTCACATTGTTTGAAAAATGGAGGTGGTGCCAAAGGAAATTCTTCAGATATGTATGGGCAATGGACACAAGAATTTCACTTGCATAATATAGTACTGTTGAAATGGTTAACACTATTTTTCCGACTCTTGCATCACACAGAAACTTGTTATTTGCTTCTGAAATTGTGGTGAGCTGATATGCATCAATCCGAATCATGTCTTTCAAACAAAATGGATATGGTTACTTTTTATGTTTATCAAGATATGGAAACAATAGCTTATTCAATGTTTCAAAGAAATATTTGGCTCCTTTATTGCTCAGTCGAAAGGTAGCCACTTAGTAATTAATAAACCTGATGGTCTTCCTGAAGGGTTAAGTGGTTTAATATTTTGTGCTTATCGCAAAATGACCCACTTTCTCAGGGATATTTCTTGCTGGTATGGCCTCTGGAATTGCACTTCTTGTAGTCTAATTCCTGAGAATCGAATGATTTTTACTATCTAATTCGTTAGATTCGTGATATTTGATTAGTCACATACTGAGAAGGCATTTTGATGCAGGGAAGGTATGAGATTATGAGGAATTACATGCCCAAAGTTGGCACTCTCGGACTTGATATGATGTTTAGGACTTGTACTGTCCAGGTAAGATATTTATTATTGTCATTCAGATTTTCACTTTGTTGGCATTGGAACTTAATTAATATGAATGCCATCTAATTTGTAGGTCAATCTGGACTTCAGTTCTGAAGCTGATATGATAAGGAAATTCCGCGCTGGCCTCGCCTTGCAGCCTGTGAGCATCCTTGCATCATTTTTTGCTTGTATTTATAAAGCTTTTTATGTTTAAGTTGTGTATGACTATTGTAACCACCGGTGTAGATAGCAACAGCAATTTTTGCTAATTCGCCTTTCACTGAAGGAAAGCCAAATGGTTACCTTAGCATGAGGAGGTATCTACTGGCTGTCATATTGTTGTTCCTTACATATTTATCAACCGATTTTCTGCATGTCTATTTGCTAATTTTCTTTCTTATCTCAAACAGCCATATATGGTCTGACACTGATAACAATCGTGCTGGCATGCTTCCCTTTGTTTTTGATAATTCCTTCGGGTAAGTTATCTTCTCTTCCTGATTGGACTAAAGTAGGAAGAATATATATTTCTCTCTCATTTTGTCTCTTTGGCCTCCATTTCTTGCCTTGTAATTGCAATTGTGCAAAACAGATGGTAGTTGGTAGATATGCTTTCTTAAACATTAGCCATCCAATTTTTTGGGAGAGGTTGGACGTATAGATTATTTTCATAGGTTAATGTTAGTGCTAGCTTTTTTCTTTTTTTTTGTTGGGGGGGGGGGGGGTTGGGGGGGTTCTGGATGCTTTATGTTCAGGTGGGTGATGGTGATCTACTTGAGTATTTTTCTTTAATTCAAAGAATGATTTCAATAGTTCTTCAACTCAGGGCTCTTTTTAAATAGTTGGAGGAGCTGCCTTTTTATTATATCTATAATATTGTTCTGATATTACTTCATAGCCTTTTATCTTTGAATAAGTGAATTGAAATATGTAATTGTGAACAACTGGTACAAAGTTTGTAATTTACATTGGAACAGCTTGGTTGACATCTTAGTTTGCTGTTACAGGTTTGAGTGGTATGTTGAATATGCTCTTGATGTGCCGATGTACTTTGTCTATCGGAAAAAGAAGTATATTGATTGTGCTGGAATGTCCTTCAGGGTTTCAATCTATCCTTGATTTTGTTTTGACTTGAGCTTTACTCTGTAGCTTTCCGGTTCTTTGCTCCAATGCTCATGGTAGTGGTAAAAGTCATTGACTGTTGAGTGTTTTTTTTTTTTGGGGGGGGGGGGCAGGACTTTATGGCAGGAAAGCTTGCTCCAATTCCTGGTGAATTGCCAACCCTGAATGATTGGGAGAATCATCTCACAACAATATTCCCTGAGGTTGAATACTGTGCACATGAGATTTATTTGCTGATTTTTATGGTTATATTTGTGATGGTGGCTGATGTGGGCCACTGGTTAACTGTTTATTCAGGTTAGGCTAAAGAGGTACTTGGAGATGAGGGGTGCTGATGGAGGGCCTTGGAGGAGGTTGTGTGCATTGCCAGCATTTTGGGTACTTTCCTATCTGATATTCAGAAACAACTGTTGCCATTTGCTGGATTCTGTTGTATTTGTCTAGTTCAATTGCAGAAAAAACTTGTCTGCCTTTATTCTGTTGGTTACTTGGTTACCACATGACAGTTAAATATTGGGCTGTTTGGTTCCTTGATCATGGTTCCTTGTTCTCTTTTCTCTCTTGATTATTCTGCAGACTTCGTTCCCCATTTAACTTGCTTCCCAGCTGCCTTGAACCGAGTGTCTTACTTGTCCAAGATCATTGACCTTTATTTTAATTTGTTTGGTAGGTGGGATTACTATATGATGATGTTTCGTTGCAAAATGTTCTGGATATGACAGCTGATTGGACCACAGAAGAAAGGCAGATGTTGAGGAATAAGGTTATTATTATTCTTCTGATATTGACTTGCAAGTGCTGGGAAATGATTATTGTTCCTCCCACCCCCTCCCTCTTCTCTGTTAGCTGGATATGTATCTTGTGCAAATTGCCATCTTGTACTGAGCTTTACACGCAGTTGGTAGTGTTTAAAGGTTCAGCGTAAGGGCTGGTCAGGACGGCCCGAACTGACATGGGCTTGGGGTGTGAAGGATCAAGACATCCCTCTTTTAGTGCTTTATTGATTTCATTTTTGGTAAACAACCCCAAGCACCTCAAAGCTCAGCTCGATTCCAATAGTTCACAGCCCCAGCTACCTTATGCTATTGGGGGTATTATTAGCAAGCTTATGATTGTTATTGTGTTGTTCACTTTAGCATGAGATTGATATATCCCTAGTTAAATTTTTTGATGTTAAGATACAAAAGAAACATCTTATTTAAGTAATTGATTTGGAAAATTAATCTATAAAGCATTAATAGGTACCAAAAACTGGTTTGAAGACACCTTTTCGAGATGGATTGCTGAAGCATGTTGCTGAGGATGTTTTAAGGTTGGCAAAGGTAAATTTAGGAGCCTGAAAGTAGAAACTTTGACCTTGTTTTTCTCAGAGCTCTTGTTCTCCATGTCATCTGAGTTGGATCTGTTTCACTCAGGATGGGTTGGAACGGAGAGGCTTCAAGGAAACAGGATTCTTGAATGAAGTAGCTGAAGTAGTCAGAACAGGTAACTTGTTCAGAAACTATGACTTCCTCTTAGTCGTTATTCTCTTCTCTCCCCCCCCCCAAACATTATTTTTAAGGGTCCTGGCGTGGGGTTGTGAAGTCAAATTCCAAGATCTTTCCGCATAGCCTTTAAACATTCTGAGCAGGTTAATTATCCCAACTATTAATATTAAACAACCAAAGTTTGGGGGCACAGCAGGAGGAAGAAATGGCATAAGTTGCTCATCATGTGCATTGCATGTACACAGCTTTCCTCTCCAGTGATGACCATGTGTAGAGTAGGCAAACATATTCTTGGCGAGAAACAGGAGCAAAGTTTTGCTGCATAAGCTATTGGCATTTCTTAAATCTATGAAACATCAACCATGCATTTCTTGTTTCTTTAAGCCTTTCTATTAAAGGAAACAAGAAAGAGGAGGAACTTCTTTCTACCTGTAAAATCTTTGAATTCCCTAAGCATTGCCTTCAAGCAAAATATATGTTCTGCATCCTAAGCCTCAACCAATCTACTGTTTCCTACTTTGATTTTTGTGGCATTAAGGCAAGTTGTTGTCGAAAAATGCTTTGCACTCCTGAGTCAAATGGGTTAATGGTGACTTTTGGCTTCCTCCTAAAAAAATGTAAAGTCTGAAATCTCTTCTGTGTGGTGACTTATTTGGGAAATTTCTTTGTGGCAGGCGTGACACCGGCCGAAAAACTTCTAGAGCTGTACCATTCAAAGTGGGGACAATCTGTTGATCCTGTATATGAGGAGCTGCTTTATTAAATGAATTGAAGATTTCATGGTTGTGTCCAAATTTTTTCTATGATAGCTTCTTTGTTGTTGAAATTTCATCTTTGCTGCTTTTCTTCTTGGGTTTCTCCAGTTTATAGAAATAATTACTTAAGTTCATATGAATAATCTGCGGTAAAAAATCATGGCGTGAAGCATTTTCATGCTACGCTGCTTTAAATGTATCCAGATGAAATTACATTCGAGGGAAAACATAATACCTATGAAGGTTTAGCCACAGAGATCTTTTTCTTTCTTTTTTTTTTTTCCCTCTAAATCTTTGTTGTGTTGTATTTACTGAAAATCATCATTTTCATTGAAATATGGTGCAAGGAAATCTTGGACTTTCAATTTATGCGTTATACTTTGATTTCGTATAGATTTGCATTCCCTCTTCCTCTTATTCTGGTGTTGTGGTTTATTTTGTTCGTCTTTACCAGGGCTTAGAGTAAGACAGATCCATACGTGTGGTGTGGGAGGAAAAAGAAATCTTCGTATTTTGTTTTCTTGTATTCATTCAAAAGATTCTTAGGGTAACAAGATCATGTTTTTTCTTTTTGCCCCTTGTTTGTTTCCGGTCTAATTCTAGTCATTATCCAACACTTTTCAAGAGCTCTCTTTGTTCCTGGCCTAGGTTGTCTATTCCATGCTCATGTCCATCCGGTTCAAGCCTTCTCCAACATGTCCCGTGTGCTCTACATTTCCTCAACCTTGCCATTTTTAACCCATCTGGTCACCTTCTTGCATCCTAATCATATTGGTTGTTGAAATTTATCGGAGTATATGGTGGAAACTTGATCCGAATATAAAAGAAGAAAAATGGAAATGATAAATCAAATGAGTTAGCTTGTTACTAATCGTGGTTTCTAGTTGGGTTAGAGATAATATCTAGGTCATTCAACACATTGGTGTGAATCCGAAATTAGTCTGAATTTAATTTAGGAGAAAGTAACATAACAGGCTTTTTAATGATGTTATCTTGCTTAAAATTTGAAAAATTTTTGTTTTTTACATGGAAATATGCATTTGTTTATTAATTCAGGACATGGGATGGGGGGGGGGGGCAACTTGAGTAATTGTGGGATGGAGACAAGCTTACCTTATTCCTTTTTCTGACGTCCACCTTTTTAATTATTGCTAATTCAATTTTTTTTTTTTTTTATACATACATGCATACATATATATATATATATATAAAATTCAATTGTCTTTGCTCTCTTAAGGTGATATGCCCAATAGTGCTCAGTGCTCTAACCGCACGTTGAAAATCCCCGAGTCCATTCAGTTCCTCCTACGCCTTACCACTATTCTTCACTTGATCTTTGGCCAAAAGGCCGGCAAAGGTATACCTTGCCACTGTTCTTGCCTTGGTTCATATGTCGCCCTCCACGAGGCCGGGCCATCAATCCTAGGCTTAGACTTCAGATTTATATTCACCCCCGTGGTGGATGGGCTCCAACAATTGCTATTTTATATGCTACGCTTGGCCTGCTATTTTACTGTCCAACAGGGTTGGACATGTCGTCCACTTTCATGGGAAATTCTACGTCGATTCAGGAAATGTTTAGGAGGGTTTCGGAGCAATTCACGGTCATGTTTAGGAGGAAGGCTGTCTTGCATTGGTATACAGGGGAAGGAATGGTTGAGATGGAGTTTACAGGGGCCGAGAGTAATATGAATGACTTGGTTTCGGAGTATCAGCAGTATCAGGATGCCGTTGTTGCTGAGGAAGACTATGAAGAGGAGGCTGAACATTAATTGATGGGGAATTTTCACAAATATATATATATATATATATATATATGTATGCATATTTGTTTCTGATGTTTGATTATTGGAAGTTTGTGCTTATTGTGAAATATGATATGGGTGTAAATAATTGCTTGATATGCGTATGGTCAACGGATCTTTGACATATGATTCATTTTCATGCAAGATGATTATATTTTCAAACTCCTTGTTCTACTAGAGAGAGAGAGAGAGAGAGAACAATTTCTGCTCCAAGGATATTGCACGTCTTAAAGGACCCATTTCGTAAATTGAATGAAAGTACGGAACTTGTTGCCCCATCTTAGGGCAACACATTGCCACCAAGGGCATAACATGAGGCCATTACATATTACCCGGTAAGATGTTGCCCTATCTAAAAATATGATTTAACACATGACCTCCTTTTAAGGGCATAACATCCCTCTCTTTGACTAGTTTATTAAAAAAAAATTCCCACGAGGCATGTTTAAGTTGTAAACGTAAGCCTTCACATACATTATACTAATGTTCTAAACAGTACCTTTCCCTTGTACTAGACATGTCCTAAGATCCAGAGACAATATCATCTAAGAGTTCCGATCAAGAACATCAAAAAGTAAAAAGGAGTGATGAAAGGCAAGGGAATAAGCAATAGCATAAAAAAAAAAAAAAAAAAAAGCAGCTAATTGTGCATCAGCAAAAGAAACAAGCCATGAAACAATAGTGCTGTACAAAGTAAGTTACAACATTTGCAACAATCTTCTTCCACCCTACCCTACTAATAGAAGAGAAAATTAAGACAGTTGAATCCCTCTATAAATATGTTCAAAGAGCATCTTAATTATTTTTAAAAGGTGGTTGTATTAGGGAAGTCGGTCAAACCCCTTTTAGGGCGGCCTTTTTTTTTTTTTTTTTAAATACAGAAGGTATAAAGAAAAATTCCCCTTCCCAAATGAACCTAAACAAAACCTATCCGGCAATAATGTTGTAAAATAATGATTCAACGATGATAACGAACAAACAAATTATGCGTACAGGATATTAGGACCACTTACACCCCATTGACTTATGCAGCTTCTTTTGAGGCAAAGTGTTCTAACCATGTCACCTGATAATCAGAAGCCGATGCTCGGTACTTCGCAAGCAACTTTACGCACTTAATAAATGAAAAGAGATCTAGTTTGGTCTCCCTCAAGTTTAGGCACCTGAATTCCTTTTGGTTTCAAGGGCTGAACCCTCCTTTAGTGCTATTTGAGCCTCATTCTCTCTTCCCAGTGCAAAGAGAGCAGCAGCTTGCAGATAGGATGCAATGTGCCAAACAGGGGATATGACTTGAGCGTGCACAGAGTCATTAAGGGCTTCTTGTGGCATGTCACTCATGAGATAGCATAGACTGCGGCGTGCAAAGACAGTTGGTGAAACCATAGTGCCGACATCAATGAACTGCAAATGAGATAAAACAGTCAGCATGATATAATATGCAAATAATCCTTAATTGGAAAGATACAAAAACCATGACTCTTAAAAGGAATGCATCCATGCTCCAATTAAGTTGAGGGCAGGCATTTACAAAATATGAATTATAGGACCTCAACATATAATCAATTTTCATAGTCTTTGCAAGGATAAGAATCTCAAACCCTCCTAAGTGTCAACTTAGCCTTCAATTCTTCTGCATTTAAACACAGACTGGTTACATGACAATAACCAGGAACTCACCAGGTTCTAGCAAGCAACATGCGCAACTGTGTGCACTAGCATCTCGCTTTATGGGGAAAGAACAAAGAACTTGAACTAATAAACAGATGAGGATAAAAATACATCATGGATGAGCTACTTCATTATCCATGAACTCATCCATTGCTTTCACATAACAAAGACATTCTTAGGGGAAACTATGAAGATTTAAAAAAAAAAAAAAAAAAAAAAAAAAAAAAGAGGGCCACAAAATGCGGAAACCTGTGAAGCTACTTCATTATCCATGAACACATCCATTGCTTTCACATAACAAACACATTCTCAGGGGAAACTATGAAGATTTCACAAAAAAAAAAAAAAAAAGAGAGAGAGAGAGAGCCACAAATTGCGGAAACCTGTGAATAGCACTCAATTGCAGTTCTGAAATCTTTGTGTCTGAAAGCTGAATCACCCTTTTTCTTTGAATTCAATGTTTCCTGCATCTGATTGGTCCACATCTGGAAAGAAAGCTGCAAACACAGGAAATAAAAGGATCAAGACAATGTGCTCAAAATGGCTAGAAGAAAACGTACCCAGATATAAGTGAAAGAAAAGACAGACAAGAGACAACTAGGTATTTACTCAACAACAGAAAAACCAACAAAAGTGGTATCAGACATTATTTCCCCACACAGATTAGTGACAGCACAAAAGGAAACTACAACTGAGAAATGCACAATTACATTAAGATAAAATGTATCCAATCTACATAAATGGAGAACTCAAAGAAAATAGTACAAGAAAAAGGAAGGAGACAAAACTCGAAAAGGTTAATGGACTGCACTGGCTCATTCATAGAAGAAACAAAACTGCAAATGCTAAAAAGCTCATAAATGGACTGCAATAGCTTATTCTTTCATAGAGAAAACCCGATCTTCATCATGTTGCATCAACAGGTAATGAATAATTATGTCTTCCAAAAATATTTTTTGACATACGCAAGGGATAGAGGAGGCTTTAAAGGGAAACTAACAGAAATCAAAATGGTTGTGATAATTAAACATAGGAAGAGGCATCTGGAATGAGAGTAACGAAAAGAATATTTGCCATAGGGGAATGGCCAAATCCAGCATGCACATGAACTTCGTCAAATTATCCAAGTTTAGGAGCATGATTAGCAATATAAGAAAATATTAAACCAAGATTACAATAAGTAAACTAAAGATAGTTTCGCATGAACATTTAGTCAAAGAAATTCTATTCAGTTGGACAAAGATATGCCAGCTCTTTGTAACATAGACTTTGCAGAGATGATGATCAAGAAAGACTAACAACATGTTTAATAACAACAGGAATAAGGTGGCCAGAAGAGAGGCAGAAGAAAAGATAAACGACCAAGGAATGAAGAAATCGTAAATGTAGAGGACAATGACAATTGAATCTCATATTCTCAAACAAATTGAGATATAAACACCAAGGAGGTTATATCCCATCCATAACATAGATAAGTTATATGGACAGTACCAGGAGAAAAAGCTTGAGCTCGATGTAAATCACTAGATAAATTAAGAATGGCCAAGTAGAAAATGTGACCTATCAAAGACATACCTCGGTTGCTGTTCCCTCATCATCTTTATACCCAAGCTTGTCTAAGATCTCATGTATGGCTGTTAGATCCATTCTTAAGCAAGCCTCCCCAAGTGGAGATAATGGTAAAGCAGTAGTTCCATGCAGCAAACCCATCAATTCATGAGAAGGAACCTACAGAACAAAACAATGAAATGAGCCCACATTAAAACAAGTTATCATCATCCTGTCAATTGAAACAAGTAATTATAGATGAAGATAGCAGGCGATATGTGAATCCGATCCCAGTCATAGTACATCAGCAGTATGCTGGCAACTTAAAAAAGCTCCAAGGCCCAACTGGGACTAACAAAAATAGACTGTCACCACACAAAGTAAAAGAGATACTAGAACGGAAGCCATTCCACATCAATGAAATAAATAATCGACAGTGAATTACATAAGTTTCACTTTATTATGAATAAAGGATGCCCTTGTCAATAAGAAAAATAAAGGTTCAATGTATTGTTTCCCTGTTCAGTTTCTTCAAACTCAACTCAAGAAATCCTGACATGCCACTTCCACATGGTCGGAGTCCTCTTGTTTTTCATTGTTCAATCCACCTTGTCAACAGTTTCATAAGCTTCTTGTGCAAGCCATACTTACGGTTATGCTAGTAATTTCATGTCAACAACATTTCAACTCAAGTAACTATGGCACGATTCAAAGGGAAAATAAGAACATCAAAACAGATGTCAGCAACTAGTGATCCTGCTACAGGTGCTAGCTTATTCCAGAAACAACTCCAGCTTTTGACTAGATTTGAAGCTTCCCATGGCACAGTTAAGAATCCCAAACAAGATAATTTAAAATAGAAACCACATAATGAAAGATTTAGCAGCTTGTATGGTCTCACAGATCTCAATAAGCATATGATATATACATAAACATCGCAATAATTGTGAATTACTGACCACACATTCCGGTAATTAATTTCAAGGAATTAAGAGATTGTGCTTTTATAAGTCAAGCATGGAACACAAGATCACTCCAGAATAATATGAAAAATGGAAACCTGATGAGTTAAATTAAACTAACCTCGGTCTCCTTTTGAAGAGGAATTAGAGCAGCAACTAATGACTTAGGATTTGGCCGTTCTCGGGGTTCATATTGTAAACACCGGGAAGCCAAGCGTACTAGCTCAGTCCCATCATCATTTGAAAATTGACCTTCCAAGCAAGAATCAGTTAACATCTGAATATTTCTGTCTCGTATTAAGTCCAGAGCCTGGAAAAATCAAACAGGCCATCAGATATGCACTAATAGTATAGGAAGCCATATTCTAATATTCCAAAAAATTCAAAACTAAACCCCAAAAAAAAAAAATGCCAACAAAACTGTTGTATGCAGTGACTATCCATGCATAAGTATGGGCAAATATATGACAAGTAAAACAGACTAGATTTTTGAAAAATTGGGCCATAACACTTCTGTATTTGCAAATTTATCCTTGCATCACAGGTCCAAAGTGATGGGAAAGAGAAAAGAAAGTTTAAGATTGTATTTTCCAGTCCCAACATAATGAACATGGTAAAAGAATTACCCAATTATACATATAATCAAGAAATACAACATATCAAGTAGTGAGAGCAATCAACTTGTTATACTAAGTCGCCATTTCCGGTGAAGACTTACATGGCTCGGAGGTATATGTTTTCCACTAAGAAGATCAAGTAAAAGTGTGCCAAAGCTGTACATCACACTTTCTGGTGTTACTCTTCCTGTATCAAAGCAGAAAAAGAATTTTACTCTTAAAATTTCATATGACAAAAAGAAATTATAGGAATCGAAACAAAATAATTATGATAGCCAACGCAATTTCAGTTCCAAAAGTATAGATCAAATGTAGTTAATCCAAATCCAGATTCAATTATAACTATACTATCTCACTGGATATGCTCAAGTTTTACTCAACTAAGCACAAATATTTCCCTTGCACATAATATCTATAAATAAGGACCAGGATCATTCAGCCAAGCCATGTGCAAAAGAAACATATGAATGTGCCAGAAAAGAAGCAATCACGTTCAGGATGTGGAGAAAAAGAATCAGAGAAAGTGAAATAAAAGATAGGATGGGGTAATGAAAATAGATATGGCAATATACGACACTTCAACAAGTACTCAGATATACGGAACTGAATTGAACCAACTAAAAAGCCTAAGACTTAAACTACTTTACTATGGGTGCATTGACCACAATAAATTTCTTAAGCCCATTAGTCTCATCAAAGGGTTATGAATTTTAGGATTTCCCTTACAATTATGCAATCCCCCATTATTTTGGAAAGATACAATAAGGGAGATGATGCATCACCCTTAGAGCATGAAGATACACCATAGACCACAAAACATACAGGACAAGAAAAAGAAACAGCATAAGACAAACTAAACGAGAATAGCAAAAAAATTCCAATATCTCTTCACATCCTATAAAGCAGTTTAAAATCCAAAAAGGAAAGAAACATGACCTTATTGCAATAAACAAGAAAGAAATTTTTACTCCATTAAAGTCCAGACATTTCCTTTTGGTCCAATCATATAAACCACAAAAAACCAACACCGCCAGAATAGTCAAGAGCTTGGCTATTTACTAGTACTCCAACCCCTTTATTTTATTGTAGCAAAAGACGGAAGATTTTCATAACCCAATCTTCAATTGTTCATAAATGTCATAAATTCTACCCAGACAACTCAATATGGGGCACTAAAAGAAATTTTTTTCTAAGAACTGCCATTATAAATATCAGGAAACAAACCTTTATTATGCCTTGTGATATGCAACACATCAATGTCAGTACCACGAACCCCAAAGAAACAAAAGTTTATATTTGACTGAACCACTGCCATCCAAATGCGTTTTCACGAAGGAAATAGAGCACCACTCAGAATTCTCGTATGCAAGAGGAGAAATCAAATTTCTCCAAGTAATTCTCATTCTGTTCCATAGCTAGAAAATTAGCAATTAGGTCAATGTAGCTGACCTTTTCTGATAAAGCAAGACAGACATAAGCTACTTTTAATGCCAGTCTATCCATTTTGTCACATTACCAGCTTCACCTCAAATGTGCTATTTAGTTCTTAACAAAATTATACTATTAAATACCATAGAAGACAAGACATTCGTAGCCTGCTTCACCTCTTGTCTAAGTGTCATTAGATGCAAATTTTAGTGTGCTGGCATAACACAAATATCTATTCCACCACAATAATTTGAAAACCAAGAGTTTCCCATGCAAATTCAAAACCAAAAGACTCAACCAAAGCCCTACTACATAAGCATAGACCATGGTTTAAGCATCCTTCCCGAAGAACTTTTGTCTCCTACTGACTAGTTTAGTTTGGATCGGAATATTCCTCTGCATAGCAGGAAGAAGTTGCATTTGATCCTTCAGCTAAATGATTAATCATGTATCGAAAAACATATGAAAGGATAACTAGCAGTAAGATATTACCCCTCAAGTACACTAGTTAAATCCAAAGCAGAAGCAAGTTAATTACAAAACATGGATAATATTGGTTATAAGACCGACCCTAACTACTTTGGAACATGAGGCCTTGTTCAGCAGAGTGTTACGAATATCAATGCACTAGTGTACAAAACATTTAATTGTTTCAGATGGTACATACCAGTCCTCAAATACTCAGGAGGAGTAAATGCCAGATTTGTACTGTAACTTTTCCCATCTCTACTATTCTTCATCAGACCAAAGCATGAAAGTCTAGGATTGCCGTCCTGATATACAAAAGAGATTATCGATACTCAAATGGACCTAAAGAAATAATTAGTAAAAGAAAGATATATGCCAAATTCAGAAAAAAAACGTACATCATCAAAGACAATCCTATAGGCGTTGAGATCATGATAAAGAGCACGTCCTTTGCTGGTACAATATTCTAGCGCTTGTGCAAGATGCAAAGCAACTCTAAGTCGCATTGCCCATTTCATAGGTTGCTTTTCCCCTGCAGGTGCATAAGAAAAAGGAAGCACGCATAGAGCATTAGAAATGATAACTCAACGACAATGAACTACACCAAAACAAAGTATCAGTCAGCTGATGTGAAGCATGTCCATGTGATGATAACCAAGAATCGTATCATGTGGCAGCCCATAACTCCAAACTACACGAGGAAAATTGGATAACTGTATAACTGTTTCGATGTCAGATCTTTCAGAAGCAGAGGCATTAGCATGCCATGTTTTTGTAAATTCTGGCTGTGTTTGTTGAGGACTATAAAAGCAACATGACAAATGACAGCACTAATGCATACAGGAAACCAAAGACCCAAATAATGCATATCAACCACTTACAATGAAACAGGTGTTTTGCAAGTGTTTCATTGGGCATAAATTCTGCCACTAGCAACCTCTCATCACCCTCACAACAGCAACCAAGCAAATTTGCCAGCCTATGATTCCGAAGCTGACCAACAGATCTTGCTTCTTCCTGAATCCCAACAAGAAGCATCAATCGTATATCAGGTCAGCATTCATTTTTATGTAAAGATAGTACAAATTCCCATCTTGGGAACTACAAAGTAGAGTAAATGGAATTTATAGTGAAAGAGAAAACAGTGCACAAAACCTAGTAAATGAATAATAATGATACCTATCCATATTTACTAGATTCAATCATTAATGGAAAGCAAAAATAGTTTAAACACCATAAGCAGCCACAGAAGATAAACGCATCCATTTCCAATTTCTCTGGGGCAAATAAACTAGATACACATGGGAAGCGAGGAAAATCACATTCAAATAATCCTTCGAGCTTGAATGAAACCGAAAGCAATTCAACCCGATTTTAGTACGAGACCTTTTCTGGCAAAAGAGGTATCATGGAACATAATGGACTACCAGATCTGTATTAAACGTGGTGAAGTAAAAACATGAAGGCATAATATTAAGCAGTTACAAGATATACGTACATACCAAGAATTGCCTGGCATCAGGCCAAGCTGATCTATTAAAGCGTTTAACCGCAATTCGCAGTTGATTCTCCAACTTCCCTTTGTAGACAACATTAGGAGCCTTTTCACCATGTTCAGAAACAATGTTTTCTACAGCAAAACCGGATGTAGCAACCCTAAGTTGATCAATTGTGTACTCACGAAATGCTGGCAAATCATCAGTTTCACCCTTTTCCACATTTTCTGCAAACATCATGAAACAACAAAAACACAAACAAAACCCGAACTCAGAAACATGGGTTTCTCTCAATTCGACAAAACAAAAAAGCACAAAACGATACATACCAACATTAGGGGGTTCAATAACTGGTCCATTCTCTTCAGAATCGAAACAACAAGACAGACTCGAACCGCCACAACCCATCTCTTATTTTACCTCTTAGAGTAAGAATTTATCTTCAAATTTAAAAGAAACCATTCGAGTCGGATTGAAATCCAAGTCTGATTCAGTCAGCAAGATTATCAAGATGTCACCTCTCTGATTCAAATCAAACCAACCAAAGCGACTTCTATAGAGAGAGAGAGAGAAGAATATTCAGACCTGAAACGGAAACGCGTCGACTGTAAATCTCTCGAATGAAGTCAAAGCAAGACAAGATATGTATCAAGTCTTCGAACCGAAAAAAAGAAACACCTGTTTTTCGCTTTCTATGTTTTTGAAAAGCAACAAATACAAAAATTGGAAAATGGGGTTTTAGAAATTGAATCAATGAGAGATCATCTCTTCTCCCCCTCTGGGGGTTTTTGGTCTACGAATAAGAGTGAGCTTCTTGGGAGAGTATGCCTGACGATAGATTCGGATATGGTAAAATTCCCAAGATCTAGTACATTATTACTCTTTTTCCTTTTTTCTTATTTGTTTTGTTTATTTATTTAATTTTTTCTTGGAATTTCCACCGACAATACCCCTAGTCAAATAATATATTTGAATATTAAATTAAAATATGATCGTAAATACGGAGAACACACAAACAAATGCTCCAAATTGCTTTATTATTTTTTTTATAATTAATCAATATCATAATTGTAATTTAATTAATTCAATTCTATTATTATCAAATCTAATTCAAAATAAATCCTCCTAACATTTTTTTTTATTTTTAATATGATTGATTTATTAATACAGTGACATTATTATTTTGTTATTATGTAGTTCATCCACACTATTTTTTTCAAATTTAAATTGTTTTATATAGTAAAAAATTATTATTATATGAGTAAAGTTTGATTACCTTCTAATGGGACGCTTGCCAAACTGGTAGGCCTTCGAAAAATAGATTAAATAATAATAATATCGGAGACATCAAATATATTACAAATTAAATAAATTGAATCTTGCATGACGATCCATCTTAATATTTTAAAAAATATATTTGATTTAAAAGATATTTTAATAATTTTAAAATATTCAAATTTGAAAAAATCTGATTTTTTTTATAAATGGATTGTATATGATATGGTTCATTTGGTTTTTAATTAATTTGTTTATATTTATTAAATAGTAATTTGGAAATTGTAAATTTGTATTCTTTTTGAGTTTTATAACTAAGTTGAGAATAATATTTACAAATTGTACTTAAAAAAGTTAGTATCAATCTGGTTGATTAATTTAATATTTAAGCAATATTAAATATTTAAAATTTATATGTTAGGAGAAAAACAGTTTTAAGTGACTTAATAGAAAACGAACCTTGAGAGATTTGTGTTTCCTTAAGGTTCGCATTCCTCATTTTGTTATAAAAATTTCATGGTGCCCTAGATTTGAAAAGGTCTATAATGCATATTGCCATGGTTAAGATCTTCAGGTCCACAAATTTCACCACCATATTTGACCTCTCTCTCTCTCTCTCTCTCTCCTTGCTAAGAACATGGGAAATTTATCCTCACTTATAAAATTTCATATTTAAATCTCATATATGATAAAATATAAATGTCGAAAGAATTTTACCTTTCAAATAATTAACCCGAATCGAATCAGATTTAATTACATTCAACGTAATTATCAGTTATGAATAATTTATCAAAAAAAAGACAACAGGAGAATGGTTTTACTCAATATTTTTAAGATCAAATCAATAATCAATTCGACTAATCTATCGATTCATTGGTTCATTAATCAAACCAATCAGACTGTTTTATGAATCAAATGCTATCACCATGATATAATATATATAATTTATATATTATATATTTTAAAATAAAATAAAATCCTTATAATTTTATGAAAATTTGAATTTATATCAATAATATATAAAAAAATATTGGGTGCAATGAAAAACCAGTTGAATCAGTTTGAACGGTTTATTGATTTTATTGGTTTTAAATGATTTTAACTTTATATGGTTTAATAGTGTAAATTAAACTGAATTATAGAACAGTTCATCATTAAACCGATCAAACCGAAAGATTCGAATTGATTTTAAAAACATTGATTCTACTAATATCACACCTGGCGAATGATGTTCCATTTCATTTTTCTTTGAAAAAGCTACGTGTTAAAAAAAAAAAAATGCTATGTGTACCAGATTAGTGAGATACTGACAGTAAAATAAAAAAATGTTACATGTAAACAAGGATTCATCGTTTTGTTATTTTCTTTATTGGGGATTCATAATTTTTAATTCACATATTTTCGGACAATGACTAATATTAATAAAGTTATTGAATATATTGTCATAATTCCTAATTTACATGTACCAAGTAAATATATTAAAAAAACTTATATGTAAATACAAAATCTAATACATATTATTCTTAATTTTAAATTCATTTAATATATATTAGGAGAGCGTGATAAAAAGAGTAGAAATTTTGAAGATAAAAAAATTATGAGAAAATTTATAATTTGAGATCATCTGTGGGTAATTTATTTAAAAACCTTCATCCATTTAAATACTCATTTCAATTTTCTATTTTTATTAGAAAATAATATTTTAGCATTTACAAATATATATATATATATATTAAAAAATATTGATGTTGAAATAGGTTTTTAATCTTAGGAGTCAACCAACACTAACTTCACTTTCATACGTACCTTGCAAGACCCATCATTCCTTTGACTATTCCTCATGTCTGATTTTTCAAAAATGACAATAGATGTCTCTACACACAAGGGTCGTTCCATAAAAACCTGCCCACTTTTATCTCCTACTTATATTATACAATTTAGAGTTTTTCCTTTTAGTACCCTTAATGATTGAAAATTTTATTTTTCAGATTTTCAAATATATATATATATAGAATATGCATCATTATTTATGAAACACATAAATGTTATTATTAAAAACTATTTTTTAGAAATTAGATACGATCAAACCGATTCAATCGAAATTACCTTTAAATTACTTTGATCAAACTTTGAAGCCGACCCAAAATTTGATCGATAGGCTTCCACATACCCTTAACTTCACGAAACCAAGGATAAGGATGCAATTCAACTCCCAATTGAATCACTATCAAATAGGGATATATTCGAGTCGAGTCGAGTCGATATCGAGTACCCTTATATTTAAACTTGAACTCAACGAATAGTAATAATATGATTCGAATTCGATTCGTTTATAATTTAATAAATTCAAAATTGATTCAAAAACTTGATTTTATTAATTTATAAAACTTTATTAATGTATTTCACTTAATTTAATTTTTTATATTTAATAATATATAGGTATATATATAATATATATTAATAAACGTTATCAAATTACTAACTAGTTTTTGAATTTAAAATTTTATTACTTGAACTTAACTTAATTATATAATGAAATCATTCAAACTTAATTCGAATTCGGTTAAAATCGACTCGAATCGAGCATTTGGCTGAGTGGCTTGCGAGTGACTCAAACTTGACTCGATTCGCATAATATCCCTAATCCCGAATCATAACTATAATTCTTCAAAGTGTGCTTGTCCAACCTCCCTAAAATCTGAATTGTTTAATTGTTGAACATTCAATTTTTTTTTTTTTTAAAGTAATGGTTCGTTTTAAGTAAAATTTAAAAATTTAAAGGCATTTTCAAAAAAAAAAAAAAAACTTAAAAGAAAAGATGGTTCTATCCGTGACCCACCCTGAATCGCAAGTTCTTAAATTTGAACCGTATAGTGGGTTCAAGATAAAGGGTCAAGATTTGAGGACCCTCGACCACCGGCCATGTTGAACACCTGGTTGGGTCTATTGAAAATGTTTATCTTTTGATATTGATATTCTAGACAATTAAAATTTTTTAATATTATAGTTATTTACGATTATAAAGTTTTGAAAATATATGATCTAAGCCCAGCTCGGATAGAAATCCTCGTGTCTAGACTTTGTAAAAAAATATTAATCATAAATTAAACAAAATACTTTCTTGTGTGATTCTTTCTTATTTGGGAATGATTGAAATATTATATTACCCGTTTTTTTAAAAAAATTATTTGATACACAAAGTGATAAAAAAGGATGAGTGTGCATGTATAGAAGGAGACTGTTCCCATATCAGATTGGATGGAATGAAAAGGATATTGTATTTTATTTTTAAGAATTTGAATTTGAGTCCCTTTAGAGATGTAAAATAATCATGATAAAAGATCTTTTTCTCATTCTGGATTTTATAAAAAATTGAATCGATTTAATCGAAATATAATTTTAGAAATTGAATGATAATCAAATCCAGTAAAAAAAAAAAAGGAGACCGTTCCGACGTGGTATTACCCATCTCTTAATTTCTATTTTTGTAGATAGAGAAAGAATCCAAATCCACTGTCGCGTGCAGTAGCAAATGTTGTTTTTTTCCACGCAATTGTCCACGCATTTATTCTTCTTTAATGTTGCCCCCCACAGACCTAAAAGAAAACATGAAGATAAGAAAGAGACGGGACCAAAACATTCATGTTTTTTTCTGGTCTTTTTTTATAGACGGTATCAATTTATTTGAGATAAATTCGTATCTATGGATAATAATTTTATTAATTTGAATATAATGATTTGATCGTTAAATAGTCTTAATCGATAAGATCTATAAAAGATCACTGAAAAATACTATAATGAAAGAGATTCTAACGCTTAAATTAAAGAATAAATTTTAAGAGAGAGAAATAGATTGAAATAGAGTTTTTTATACTGTGTTATGTGTAAATTTGAAGAACAACTTAATGATATTTATATAATTCATGAGAGAGTAATATTAATATTAGGATTATTATATGGTCCATGCCAATGTTTTTTTTTTTATTTATTTTTTATGTCTCCTCCCGAGATATATTGAACTTTATATTATGTATTTTACGTCATTATTTTTATTTTAAATTTATAAATCATTCAAAATATTTTATATGATGTCTGAGAGTTTAAAAATTTACCAAATTTGTTTAGTGATTGTTTCAAAAAAAAAAAAAATTTATGAACTCTAAAAATGAGATATTACTGTTTTAAAAAATGGGCTCTACTCTTTTTTTTTTTAAATGCAACTTATCGGCCGCTTTATTTTTTTATTTATAACTCGACTAAATTGTCTTCATTAACATTTATTATCTTTTTTTTTACATTAATAGATGGTTAATTACATAAAGAATTTATAGAAACTCAACACAGTATCTTATGAATTATTTTATTTTATTTTATCTAAGTATTTTAATTCCTAATTTGAAAAATAAGAGATAAGAATTATTTTATAAATTTAAAAAATTTATAAATCACATGAACAAGAATGTTAATGAGATAAAGACAGGCCAATGACGGCGTGACCTTCCTAAGATAGGGCTTGCGATGATGATGCTGTATTTTGGCCAGAGATTGGGGCTGGTGGTCAACTTCATAGACTAATGGCCCGGCCAACTTGAAAGGTTAGGTCTTGATGATGATGGTGAAGAGGAAGAGAGATGAAGAGAGGCAATTTGAAAGTAGATTGAGAGAGAGAGAGAGAGAGAGAGAGAGAGAGAGAGAGGGAGAGGAGGCAAACCCGTAGTTAAGATGCAAAAATGAAAAATGTGACCTTATGATACATAAACGTGACCTCATCAAGAGTTATAGTTGATTTACATTGTTAATATTTTATTTCTTTTAATTAAAATAATTTAAATTCGAGTTTTGAGGATAAAAAGAAGAACTGAGAGAGTTAATCTCTCAATAAACTCCACAAAATTCAGACTAAATTTATCAGATAAAATTCGAATACTAATAGATAAAAATAAAAAAAAAACTTTTGTTTAAAAATCTTTGATTTAAATCGTTATCTAAAAAAAATTAGAAATTTATTACTTAATGAGAATAATACTTAAAAAAAAAATTTGTCAAATACACACATATGTATTAATTATGAATTACATTTGAAATGTTTTAAATTATAAATGCTTATTTTATTTTAAATAAAAAATATTATAAGTAAAATAAAACAAATCAAATATGTATCCTCGTAGCAAATGAAAAGGACAACGTGACAGTCAATTTCTTTGATTTTGGATTTTTCCCTATCTAAGAGTCTTCCTTTTTCTATGATAAATCAAAGATTCTATTTTATATAAAATATTGAAAAATACTTTTACAACAATAAAGGGGAAAAAGGAAAAAAACTGCAATACAATGAACTAAACAAGGGTAGGGCCCCAAAATCGTTCAAAATGATATATATCAAATCAATGCCCCATACTATTTCTCCAAATGTCAATCTTCCCTAAACTAGTTCATGCTATAATATTTAAAAGAAACAGTATATATATATTATTCTAAGAATTTAATAAATTTTAGAAATCATTTTTTTATAGACAAAAGCCTCATTGATTTATCTTTCATAACTTTTTTAATATTTGTTTTTATGATTACAATAATAAATTAAATTATAATCTCAAATTTTTGGATTAGTATAGAGAATAATTTTTTTTGTGATCAGCAAAATAAAATAGTAACTTTTTAAGATAAAATATATATCAGTGCCCTTTTAAATACCTAATTTGGCGTCTTATCTTTGATGATAATACTTGAACAAATATCCCTAAATTTTTGGCTTAGTCTAAGTTTAGGTTTAATGCCTGTTTGGTAGAGTTTTTTTTTTTTTTTACTTCTTTTCTCCTTATAAGGAGAAGTAAAAATTAATAACTTTTAAAACTAAGTTAAAAGTAAAAAATAAAAAATTAAAAGTAAAAAGTAAAAATTAAAGAAAAATAGAGGATATGAGGGTAAATAAATTTATAATATGGACATATTTGAAATTTTATATTCCTTAAGTGAGGGTATAAATGGAATAAAAAAATAAAAAGTTATATTTTAAAAATAAGGAGAAGTAAAAACTCCTCCGATGAGTTTTTACTTAAAAGCTACTTTTTGAATTTTATTCATAAAAAAAGCTTTTTTTAAGAGTTTCTAAAAAAACCCGTTTGGTGAGTATTCTCCTTAAAATGAGAAGAAAAACAAAAAAAAAGTTATATCAAACGGACTCTAATATTTTCTTAGTAGGTTTTTTGGACTGAAAATTGAGAAATCTAGGGTTTTAATTGAATATCTAAAGAGTTGTTTAATTAGAGATATCGATTTTTGTTTTTTATCTTCTATTTTGTAATAGAGAATATAAATAGTTTACATCCATAAATTAAAAATATATTTGAATATCTAGATAGCTGAACCATATTTTGATGTAAAAGATATACAAATTTGCTTTAAACTGTATTCAATCAATAAATTGTAAAATTAAAAAATAAAAATTGAAAAAATTGTCCATCATTTTTAGAAAAAAACCAATTTGAATACGATTTTTATCTTTTACAAAATTTTCGAAAACAATTATAGAAAACATAACCATTTTGAATATTTACACACCCCAATTATTACAATCTCCTTCCACATCATAGGTCAAATTACAACATTATAATAATATTACTAATTGACTAAATCAGTTGTCAATTAAATCAATAAAATATTATTTAGGGATAATTTAAGTGATAGATTTTTCTTATTTTCATTATTTCTTTCATAATTTGATTTCATTTGATTACATTTTCTTATATCAAAAAAATTAAATCGATAAAATTTTATAAAATATTTTAATTAATTTTTAGTTAAATATTTAAATATATCAAAATATATTTATCATTTAATTAAAAATTTATTAAAGTATCCTCATATAATTTCCACGTAAAGCTTTATCACTTTAATTTTTGAATCGTTTGATATATATAATATTAGAATCCGTTTGGTAGAATTTTTTTTTATTTCTCTTATTCTTTTAAAGAGAAAACTTACTAAACGAGTTTTTTTAAAAATTCATAAAAAATGAATCTTTTTATGAACAAAAATTCAAAAAGTGACTTTTAAATAAAAGCTCATGAGATGAGCTTTTACTTTTCATTATTTTTAAAATCTAATTTTTTATTTTTTTATTCCGTTTATACTTTTACTTAAAAAATATATAATTTTAAATATATCAATATTTTAAATTTATTTACCTTCATATATTTTTATTTTTATTTAAAAGATATAAGATAAATTTATTTTTAAAATAAAATTATCAAATAATTTTTGATTTAATTTTAAAAATTATTAATTTTTATTTTTTTTCATAAAAAAAAATTAAAAAAAAACCTACGAATCGGGCACTTAATCACAACGTTAACGGCGAATTACGCCCCGATTGAACATTTTCTGCTCAGAAGTCAGAAGTCAGAATAGAACGACAGAAATTGAAGTTGACGTGTCAAATTAAGCCCACCGAGTCATAGCCATGCCATGGAAATCATCCACCCCACATATAATCTTAACCGTCTATTTCACCACGTCAGCGGCTTAGATCTCCGCCACGTGCGTACTTAACTTCGAAGTAAGCAAGACCGAAACAGAAAGTGTCAGCAGAGTGCCGGGTCTCCGCCAGAGACCCAGCAAGTCTTCCCACCCTTTCCCTTAAAACCTTCTCCCACTCTCCTCAGATCCAAGTGACCCCCACTACCAAATCAAAAAACGTCATCTTTCTTCAATCAATCATATATTGCCACGTCAGAGCGCGTGATTAGAGCCAGTCACCGAACTATCCCCAAAACACACGGCGAAAATGAGCCAGAAATGGAAAAGGTGAATAACTATTTTCGTAAATTGATCCTAAATTCGTACCCTAAAGAGTAAACTCAGTCCCTCCCTCCACCACCCCCCTCTCTCTCATATCCAAAATCTCTCTCTCTCTCTCTATAGAAAAAAAAAAATCGAACATCCAAACCCCGAATCTATCGCCTGCAAAAGGCTCACAGAAGAGAATACGTGCTCTCCTTGTCTCTTCCTCTCTCTTAGGTATGTTTTGGAAAACCTAAAGTCTTGTTTGATGTGTTAATTCTTGAAAAGTTTAATTGGAATTTCTCTATGCATAAAGTGGTTTATGTGGAATAAGGAATGGGAAAAGGGAGACCTAGGGCAGTGCAGGAAGGGGTATTAGGGCAAAATTCAAATGCGAATTCATGCGGGGCTTTGAATATACCATCTGGGCCTGTTTATTACCCTACTGAGGATGAATTTAAGGATCCTTTAGAGTTCATTTATAAGATCAGACCCGAGGCTGAACAATTTGGTATTTGCCGGATTGTTCCCCCTAAGAGTTGGAAGCCCCCTTTTGCCCTAGATTTGAATTCCTTCACTTTTCCCACGAAAACTCAGGCCATTCACCAACTGCAAGCACGGGTGGCTGCATGTGATCCCAAGACCTTTGAACTGGAGTATACTAGGTTTTTGGAGGACCATTGTGGGAAAAAATCAAGGAAACGGGTTGTTTTCGAGGGGGAGGACTTGGATTTCTGTAGGTTGTTTAATGCAGTTAAGCGGTACGGAGGGTATGATAAGGTAGTCAAGGAGAAGAAGTGGGGGGAAGTTTTTAGGTTTGTTTGCTTCGTTGGGAAGATATCTGAGTGTTCTAAGCATGTTTTGTGTCAGTTGTATCGAGAGCATTTGTATGATTACGAGGAGTATTATAATCAGTTGAATAAGGAGAAGGGCAAGAATGGGAAGAGAGGGATGAATGGGGATAGGAAGGATGAACACAGTTTTGGGTTTTCATGCTCAAAAAGGAGAAAGGGGAATCAGGATTGTGTGGCAGGGTCTAAATTATGTAAGTTTGAGACAATGGATGACCGTGATCAGATCTGTGAACAGTGCGAGAGTGGTTTGCACGGAGAAGTGATGCTTCTATGTGACAGGTGTAATAGGGGATGGCACATTTATTGTCTCTCGCCTCCTTTAAAGCGTATCCCACCTGGTAATTGGTATTGCTTAGAGTGTTTAAACTCAGACAAGGATAGCTTTGGTTTTGTTCCTGGTAAGTGTTTCTCGTTGGAGGCATTTAGGAAGATGGCTGATCGGGCCAAGAAAAAATGGTTTGGGTCAGCAAGTGTGTCTCGGATGCATATAGAAAAGAAGTTTTGGGAAATTGTGGAGGGATCAGTTGGTGAGGTTGAGGTTATGTATGGCAGCGACTTGGATACTTCAGTATTTGGGAGTGGCTTTCCTCGCGTAAATGACCTAAGACCACCATCAGTGGAGCTTAATGAATGGGAAAAATATTGTGCTAGTCCGTGGAATCTCAACAACCTGCCTAAGTTGCAAGGATCTATGCTGCGAGCTGTTCATCATAACATTGCTGGTGTTATGGTCCCTTGGCTGTATGTCGGGATGTTATTCTCCTCATTTTGCTGGCATTTCGAGGATCATTGTTTCTACTCAATGAATTATCTACATTGGTATGTGTGTTGTTTCTTTCTGTTATCAGTTTTGTTTCTTTCCTTTGTCAAATATTATCTTGTTTCATTTTTACATTTATTTCGGGAATAAGTACTTTACAAAAAGAAGCTCTGAGGGGTTGCCAGCTATAAAAGAAAGCCAATATAATGTTTGAATCCCGGAGGTACAACATTCAAAATATCATAACAAGGATGGTACATGTATCAATTGTATTGAAACTGATCTCTCCTTTGTTATTATATTTCTTTTCCTTTATATGTCTAATAATATTAAAAGTATAGGTAGAGAGGTTCTTGGAGTATTCAAAGACGGGGCTCAAAATAGAAACTGCGATCCGAATCAAAAGAAAGTGTTATAGGAATCTTAAAAATGATAGTAATAGCGAAACTTATGAAAAATATAAAAAGACAAAAAAAGACGTAAAAAAGATTATTTATAAATCAAAGAGTAAAGTGTATAACGAATTGTACAAGAGACTAGAGACTCGAGACTGGGTGAGAGAGATCTATAGAATTGCCAAACTCAGGGAGAGGAAGAGACAAGATCTAAATGAGATTAGATGTATTGAGAGTGCAGCAAATAGTACACTTGTAAGGAACGAGGATATAAGAAAGAGGTGAGGTGAATATTTTAATAACTTATTTAATGTTGAGAGTACAACAAATAAAGAAAATTTAGAGATATCTATAGAAGAGATTAATAGAGATTTTAAATGTAAGATCTGTCCCCATGAAGTAAAAGAGGCTATAAAGAGAATGAGAAATAACAAAGCCGTAGGACCTGATGGCATTCCTATCGAGGTGTGGAGATGTTTGGGAGAATTCGGAGTAACAATGTTAACGGCTCTTTTTAACAAAATTTGGCAAACAAAGAAAATGCCCCACCAATGGAGGGAGAACAAAATTGTCCCGCTTTATAAGAATAAAGGGGATGTTCAAGATTGCTCCAATTATAGAGAAATTAAACTCATGAGTCATGCGATGAAGTTGTAGGAGAGAGTGATAGAGTATGATTGAGACGTGAGATAAGTGTCTCAGAATCAATTCGGATTTATACCCGGGTGATCCACCACCGAAGCAATTTACTTGCTAAGACAGTTGATGGAGACATTTAGAACGCAAAAAAGAGATTTATATATGGTATTCATTGACTTTGAGAAAGCATATGATAGAGTTCTCAGAGACGTGTTGTGGTGGGCGCTCATGAGGAAAGTGATCTCTTTGAAATACATTAATCTTATTAAGGATATGTACGAAGGAGTTGTGACCAATGTAAGGACTTGCGGGCCTGAGTGATAGCTTTTCTATTAACATTGGGCTACATCAAGGTTCGACATTGAGTCTCTTGCTATTTACAGTAGTGATAGATGAAATCATAAAAAATATTCAAGATGAAATACTATGGTGTATGCTATTCACAGATGATATAATTTTGGTTGATGAAACTAGAGAGAGTATTAGTACTAAATTAGAGTTATGGAGGGATACGTTAGAATCTAAAGGATTTAGATTGAGTAGATCTAAAACTGAGTATATGAGGTGTAAGTTTAGTGACAACTATCAGGACAATAAAGAAACGAGTAGTTTGGAAGGAAGAGAAGTCCCAAAGAGCGAAAGGTTTAGATATCTTGGTTTTATCATCTAAAATGATGACAATATAGATGGAGATGTCAATAATAGAATTCAAACGGGTTGGATGAAATGGAGAAAGGCATACGGAATGCTCTGTGATCGCACGATTGCATTACATTTAAAGGAAAAATTCTATAAGATTGCAGTAAGACCTGCTCTATTATATGACACTGAATGTTAGACCATTAAACAACGACAAGAGCAAAAAATGACTGTAGCTGAAATGAGAATGTTTAGGTGGATGTGTGGCAAAACTAGAAATGATAGAATTAGAAACGACGAGATATGTAATAACTTAGGAGTCAGTTCAATTGTAGATAAGATGCGAGAATACCGTTTGAGATGGTTTGAACATGTGCAGCGAAAGCCTATGGACGCACCTGTTAGGAAGGTAGAGAACTTAAATATAGGAGAATTAATAAAACATAGAGGTAGGTCATTGAAAACGTGGATGCAATGTATTCGTAAGGATATGATAGTGATGGATTTAGTTGAGGAGATGGTCTTAGATAGGAATTAGTGGCGTAGGAGAATCCGCACAAGCTAAATCTTCTTCTTCCTCTTCTTCTCTTTCTTTCTTTCTTCTTCTTCTTCTTTTTTTTTTTAATTTTTTTAATTTTTTATTTTACGATTTCATTATTTGTCTGCAAAATTTTGGGATAGAAGGCATAGGTTATTGTTTTATATGAGTTAAAAATGGCACATCTTAAAATGATTATAGCCCGTGAAAAGGTGGAAGGAATTTGAAAGTGATGTTTGAGAAGAATAGTAATAAAATTGGTGCAAGACGACATTAGAGGATTTTAGAGAAAAGAAGTTAGCGTTTTTTAAAACTTAATTTTGGCAAAAATCTGTAAATACTCAAAGATTTCTCGGCGAACAAATTTAAGCAAGTGAATTGAAAGGAAATAGCAATAGAGAAGAAAGTGGATAGGGTATAATCAAGTGTTCTTGCCCCTAGAGAGAAAGCGATAGTGAAAATCAGCAGCCATTGGAATCTTACATTTCGATGACTCTTTTTTAATTCTTTCATTTATTTTGCTCTGTGGTAGTGAATCTTAATAGTTGTTGCCTTTGATAGTGAGTAAATGCAGCTGTTTAGAATTGAATCAAATGTAGTTTGCCTCATTGCAAAATCATTTTAAATTTGCCTATTAGTGGAGAGTAAGCATGGTAAATGTCTTGACCTGATCTCTTTAGGCTTTAAGTGTACTCTGTGGTTGGGTGTTTAACTGGATAGGATTTTGGATCCTTTGGGTTCTCAATTCAGAGAAGAGTTTTTAGAGAACAGAGTCGAATTGTCTGGGTGAAATAGGAGATGTAATCAAGATGACATGTTTCTGGAAATCTCTTGCTTTCGTGGCGGAAGGGTTGAAGGTAAAAATTGTTTGCCCTCTGGGGTGGTAGATTGGAAGGCTGGAGAGCTCCTCTTCAGAAGCTTGACATGATTGTAAAGGATGAGAAATGAGAGGGTGAGGGAAGAATGAAGAGTAAAGTCCATGGCAGTGACTATTTCAGCGCAATTCTTTCTGGGAATGGTATGGAGAACCAGAGGCAAGTTGCTGACAAAGATGGTTCAGGTGATAGAAGAGAGCAGTTGTGATCTTGGATTGATATGATATAGGGTGGTCTTTGCTAGAACAGGATGTTTCACCGCATGGGAGGTTCTGGCCAGTGCTCCTCTGTTTTGGGCAAGTTTCAACCAAGAAGGAAATTTGTAGAGTTATGAGAATGTTGAGAGGGCGAGAATTAAGGAGGATGAATGGGAATCCAAATCTAAAAGCAAACCATTCTAATTGTGGCCATCTGCAGACAATTTTGGTAGGATGATGGATCAGGCATGAAACAGGAAGAGTAATGAAGGAGAAGATGAGAAGTAACAGACCTGGGTGGGGCTTTGGGCTGCAAATAAAATCTTTGGCTGATGGGCTTGGACAAGAGTATTGGGCAGAGGAGGTTGTTGTGGGAGTTGGGCTGGATTAAATAATAAATCCAAACAAGAGCAGGTCCAATCCATCTGGGATAGAAAAGGTTCCAAGCCTGATTACTTAAATAATCCAAGTGGGTCAGGAAGATTAGTGGAGATCTCTAGATCATTTGGTCTGTCTTTTGATGGCTTCGAGGATGAAGCTAGGTAACTATTTGGAACTCTTTTGAGTCGAAAAAGAGTGGCTTTGAGGAACAGCGTTTCCTTGGCTGTGGTGGAGATCTCAACAGCATATGGTGGATAAGAAAACAATTTGGAGCATATGGTGGTGATCTCTACCTTTCTTTTGGGTGGTAATTGATGATTGCCTTGGAATTTAATTTCGTTGTCTTAGTTTTTGAGTAGCACTCAACCTTCCACTTCGAAAAGGTAGCTGATCATTTTTAAGACTATACCAGCTTTCTGTTTTGTAAAAACAAATTTCTTCTCCCAAAATTTACATATACCTCAAATTCTCCTTTTTCTTTTAGTTATCATTTGGGGTTGATCCATTATTAACTTGTTCTTTTCTTCATCCCTCTGTAGAAGTCCTTTATCACTTTCATAGTTTGGCTAGATATGACCATCCAGAACTCAACTCAATTCCATTTAACTAAGTTTTAGTTCCGACTTAGCTGGGCCTGCTATATGAATTCTCCTTTTCTATTTAGTTGTATTGAAGAATAATTCAAGGCAGTGATTAAGTCAAAAGTTAACATTTTATGATTTAATACTTCTCCTAGTGGATTTTTTTTTTGGGGGGGGGGGTTTCTTGGAGCACTTAAAATTCGTAGACTCTCAAATTATCTGATACGACATTAGGTGGTCTTCGCTGAATATGCCTAAAAGATCTTCTTGTATTTTCTCAAATCTTCTTAATCTGCTTTCTCTGATCTTATCTTCAATCGTAGATACTTCTAATTTTACTCTTAACTCTTCAATTTTTAATTCTTTCTTTCCTTGTTAGTCTACTTCTAAATTTACTGTAACTCTTCTAAATTTACTCATTGTTAGCCTACTTTCTTCTTATTATGAAGTATTGTTAGGCTTTTGTGGTTCTATGGAGCTTTCCTTTTAATTTAGGCAGAATATCTCAATTGTGCCATATTCTGCACACATTTCTCCACTACATCCACCTAAGTTCTAGTCCTATGAGCAACATCTTCATTAATATCTACTAGTCATTTGCCCCATGTTAACGCACGGGGTGCCCCCAAAAAACCTATGTTAAAAGAAATGAAGGAGTTAAGAGAAAAAAAGATAAAAAAATAAAAAGAGTAAAAATTTGAATGGAAAAAAAATATAAGGCTATGGTTTAAAAATAAATAGATGACTATCCAAGGCAAAAAAAGGGGGAAAACTCATATCCCAAAAAAAAAGAAGAAATCAAGAGGAAAAAAATCTGGATTAAAAATAAAAAGTATTTGAATGAAAAAAATAAAAAATCATGTTTTAAAAATAAATGGATGACCATCCATGGGGGAAAAAACAGAGAAAAAATATATGTTCTTAAAAGATGAGGTGCTTAAGTGAAAAAAAAAAGGTTAAAGAAAAAGCACAGGGATCTGGACGAAAAAAGTGGTCCCCCAAAAAACAAAGGATCTAAATGAAAATAGAGTAAAAAAACAAGTGCGAAAAGTTGAATTAAAAAAAAAGTATGAACAAAGTGTGGTCCCAAAAATATGAAGAATCTGAGTGGAAAAAAAAGTCTTAAAAAGGTATAAAGATCTAAATAAAAAAAAAAAAGATCACAAGTAAAAAACAAGTGCCTGAATGCAAAAAAAAATGTGGTCCAAAATAGATAAATAATCTAAGAAAAAAAAAGTGCAAAGACCTAAATGGAAAAAAAAAACCACAATATGGTCGGGGGAAAAAAGTGCTGGGGCCTGAAACGAAAAAAAAGTGTAGTTCAAAAAATATAAAGGATTTAAGTTGGAAAAAAAAAGTAAGGATAGAAATGGAAAAAAAAATCAGAGTGGTGTCAAGAAAAAGGGAGGAGTTAAAATGAAAAAAATATAATGTAATAAAAAAAGAAAATTTAGTGGGGTCTTCCCAAAACATGAAAAACTTAAGTGAAAAAAAGGGGGCAAAAAAAGCGCAATAACTGGAATGAAAAAAATAAGTGGAAAAAAATTGTGGACTCTTGAATAAAAAAACCACAGTGGGGTTTTCTAAAAGAAGAATGACCTAAGCAAAAGAAAAAAAACTGAGGAAAAAAAATGTAAGTGGCTCCAAAAATATAGAGGACTTAACTAAATGAAAAAAAAATCATAGCGGTGTCAAAAAAGGGGAAGGATTTAAACAACAAAAAAATATAATGTGGTTAAAAAAGAAAACATAGCGGGGTTTTTCGAAAAGACGAAGGATCTAAATAAAAACAAAAAAACAAAAAAAGCACAAAGACTGAAACAATAAAAATAAGGGGGAAAATTGTAAGATCCTGAATGAAAAAAAAAAAAAAACCAGTTCTCCAATAGAGGAAGGACTCATGCGAAACAATAAAAAGAAGTGAGGCAAAAAAAATACAAGGACTTGAATGAAGAGAAAAAGATAGAAAGGGGGTATTTTGGTAAAGAGGGACCTGGGTACTGTTCATAAACAGTGTGTATGAACAGTAACCCCAACTCCCTCTTTATATATATATTGGTAATAATTCTAGATGATCCTAAATCATGAAAATTGGCCCCTTTCTTGTACAATATACCCTACATCTTCATCTAGAGCAGTGGTAGATGTGCTAAAATTGCATTTAATGCATTCCTGTTTTGTTCTATTAATCGTAAAACCTTTTGATTTATAGTATTTCTGCACTTTATTAGTTTTGATTCACACCTTGCTTCATCAATCCATACAATGTCATTTGCAAATAACATGCACCAAAATTTTTAATCATGAGTGTTTATAAGAACTTATTGTCAAGAACACTGGCAAAATTCTAATTAGGAGATTAATGACATAACTAATCCATATTCTGGGTTGCTTCAAAATTATTTCCATTGAAGGGGGCTTGGCTGGCCACATCAAGGCCTGCTGGAGGCGCTAGTTCACACGTGGTGCTTGAAACCACTATCAAGGATAGTGGTTTAAAAACCATTCGCCAAGAAAAGGGTTTTCAAACCATTGTCTTTGACTGTGGTTTTAAGCCATCTTATTTCTTTATGTTTTCTATCACTCACTCTCTCTCTCTCTCTCTCTCTCTCCCCCCTTCTCCCTCCTGCTCCAGCAGCATGAACTGATATCATTAAAAGGTAAAAGCTGTTATCGCTGGTGTGATCGATGATGGTAGGAGTAGTGGAGGTGGGGGAAGTAGGCAAGAAGAGAGACTAGAGGTCAGAGTAGGAAGTAATCATTTTAAAGCATGGGAGTACATTGGGAAGTGGTGCAGCTAATTTCTCAGCTCAAATTTGGAGAGGTAGACAAGACAGTTGGTGCAGGAGGGAGGACCCCAAAAATCAACGAAATTGTTTGGCGATGGAGAAGCTGACTGACTGATGACGAAACCAGAGGAAGAGGAAAAAAATCTTTGTCAAAATCTTTTCTGATCTGATTTCTGGCCGTGCCTTCAATGCCAAAAGTCTGTGACAAGTCTTTCCCGATCTCTGCCATAAATAAGATGAAATCAGGAAAGGTTTTCTCGATTTCATCTTTCTCAGCAAAAGATTTTGGCCTTGCCTTCAATGCCTGCAGGTGGGTTATGAGTGCTTGTGTGGCTAACTTGTCCAAAAAATTCTGGTGCTGTATCTCCATCTCTATCTCTCGGCAATGTTTTGCTTTTTTATTTTTTAATTTTTTAATGAACTGTTGTCTGAGACAACTGTTTGGAAGCCGTTGTACAAGAAAATAGTTTTAAAATTGCTGTTGCAGATAGTGAATTTTAGCACCTCATGTGGAAAAAAAAAATTAACAATTCTAGTGTGGCACTAATGTGGCTGTCAAGCCCCCTTGACTTGGAAATAGTTTTGAAGTGATCCTAAAATAGGGTTAATCTTGTTTTTAACCTCATATTAGTATTTTTCTGGGACATCTCATTCTCTTTTATTCCAGCACTACTAACTACGCCATACATATCCTTAATTAGATTGTTATAAATGACTTGTTCACCTTTTCTCTCAAGAACTTGACACATTACTTCTCCAGGGAACCGGAGAATGCAAAAAATTTCCACTTATTATAAGTGAAATCAAAATGTTAGGCTTTCTGTATCTTTTTGTTATTTGAAATCATATGATGCTTGGATTGCACACCCTCAATTGCTCTCTGTGTATCCTTGTCTCATATCCTGTTTAACATCTTTTACATTTTCCTTCTTTAATCAAATCACTTTTTTTTCCTAGCAAAATAAATATTTTGGGCTGTTTTACCATTGTAACATTGGGTGTGTGAAGGTCTTAACGTGCATCAAATTGAGATCAAATTCCTAATTATTCCTTTTGCTCCGCGAATTTCTAGTTATCTTCTCTTGGGATTATTCCTATTCTGTTGCCCTGCTTGGCTTTTGGTGATGATTGGTTAGTTTTCTTTATTCTGTACATTGCCATATTCTATCTGAATTGTGATGCTATCGGGAGACCCCGTTCTTGAGTTGTTCTTTGTCTATATCACCAATTGTGGTCTCTGAGATGGAATGAAAACAATAACCAGTGGCTGATGCTTGGTTCTGATTTATATTTTCTACAGCATATGCTTGCTTCTTCTCATAAATTTATTTGATAAGACATCTCTTTTTTTATATTTCAGGGGTGAGCCAAAGTGTTGGTACAGTGTACCTGGTAGTGAAGCTTCTGCTTTTGAAAAGGTAGCTGATTACTTTCATATATATATATATATATATTCCAGGTTCCTATCTATTCAACTAAAGTCTTTCCCCAGTGTTCACATATTCCTCTGCTTCTCTTTTATTTCTTCTTGTAGTAACCATTGATCGAATTATTAACACTAAGCTATTTTTTCTTTCCATTTTTGGATAGAAATTAATCTGTTGGCACCAATAGTTTGTGATTTTCCTTATCTTTTCTTATGTTGGCACAAATAGTTTGTGATCTTGAAGCACTACTTCTGTACAGGTCATGAGAAACTGCCTCCCTGATCTCTTTGATGCACAGCCTGATCTCCTCTTTCAGCTTGTTACCATGCTGAATCCATCTGTATTGCAAGAAAATGGTGTTTCAGTCTATAGTGTACTACAGGTTTGTCAACCATTTTTTGAAATTGAAAAAAAAAAAAAAAATTCTTTGATGAATTGCATGTATTGTACTTTTCTTGATTATTGTGGCAGAGTGGGATTTAATTTGAGATACAGGGTTCTAGAAATTGATGAATTTATGATGTTTCTATGTTTCCTGTCTCTCTATTGAGTCAATTGCTGAAGGGGGTGTGAGGAGGTGGGAACAAGCTTAACTGCTGCTTCAAAGGGCCTTCAAACTTCGAGGGTTTCCTCTTTTAATTTCTTGGATCACTTTATCTTTGAACATTGAAAGGTTCTTTGTTTGCGATCCATATCGCTATTAAGGGCAATTAGGATTGGGCATGGTTTTAAGAAATTGACCAAATGCAAAGCATAAATTTAGCAAACATTATTTTGACTGACAGAACAATTGTAATCCTCAGGGGTTTTATTTTTCAGGATTTGTTTGTTATTGGTTAAAATTTACTTTACAAATACTTGTTGTTGAATCTACACTAGGAAACACGTGAAAGATCCAAATGAATGGAAAATCACTTGTAACTTTCCAGGTGTTAGACTAAGGCTACCCTCCACTTACTTTGTTTTGGACTAGTATAATAATTTGTACCATTTTCTTTTAACAAATTCCAATCCAAGTGCCATTGATCTGCATAATACATGCAACATTGTTTGATTTGGGGAGAATCTTGAGATTTATTGTGTTGAGATGGATGATGGCAATCCAACTATTTGGCATGTTTCCTATAGTAAAAGAGGGCCAATTTTCTTTTAACATGGTGATTGGTTTTAGTTTAGGCCATTTTGAGGATGTTTTTCCATGTTGCTTGTCAGTGATGGAGAGGTGTTGCAGGTTCTTGCTTCTCATTTTGATTGGTGGTGCCAAATTCTTAGTTGGAAATGTTCCATGTTTTTTGGAAGTCTGTACAGGTTTGATGGAATATTTGGTCGGTCGATAGATGATTTGGAAAACTAAAGTAGCTAAGAGTGTGGGTGTGATGCCTAACTAAATTCTGGACAGTGGTAGACATGCTACATTGGAGCAGGGGTATTTGGAAGACTGTGTGGAGGTAGATTAGTCATCCTCTGCTTGTACTGTTTTTCCATTTATAAAGCCGTATCTTCTTATCTTATAAAGAAAAGGTCAGTACAGCAGAAGATTCATTAGAGTTCCACAAGTGTAGTTATTCCAAGTTCTCTCCGAAATATCTCCGTGGACTATCCCAACTGCTGCTTCTCTAATTTAGGCCCAAATGGAGGGCATAAATACAGTAAAGGCATTTTCCCTAATCTACAAAGTGGCATGTCCAATGAAAACTGTCCATTCGGTTTATTACTAGCTGGAAAAAGATCCCTCTTCTGTATTTTTTTTAAACTAAAAATACTTATGAGAAAAAGAAGGTGATCTACATTTTTGCTTTGGAATAAGATTGTGCCATCAGCCGAAAGGTGGTTGGAAACAATAGCCTGCACTAAAGCCTCTTAACCAATCAATATCTGAAGCTTTTAATCATTTTACTCAGTGTTTGAATAACTGAAATTTACAACGATGAGCATGGATATCAGTGCCTTTTGCCCTCAGAAAGAACTAAAAATCTTGTTGGAAACCCACGCTGGTTAGGAAAAGGGGGATATAGAGCATTATTTGTGTTCAAAAGATCAATTTATTTATATGAAACTAAAAATTTTTAATTATAATTAATTTAAAATGAGGGATTCGAAGCCATACATGCGAACTTTGGCTTTGTTAGTAAGAATGAAACGGGAGGTACCATTTTAGAGTTTGTCACAACATTCGATTTGGTTCTTGTAAACACCTTCTTTAAGAAAAAAGAATCGCATATAGTCACTTATAGAAGTGGGACGAATGTAAGCCAAATAGATTTCTTTCTTACCAGTAAGGGTGGCAGAATGATTTGTAAGGATTGCAAGGTTATGCTGGAGGAGAGTGTAGCAACACTGTATAGATTTTTAGTTTTAGATGTACGTGTGCATGAAAGGCCAAAGAAATATCGTTCATTTGTGGAGATAAGAATTAAATGGTGAAGTCTGAAAGAAGAAAAAGGGGAAAACTTTTAGAGACAAATTAATTCAAGTAGCAAGTTGGTCTGCAAATGATGATTTAGAAACAATGCAGAAGGAGATGTCTAATAATATTAAGAATATAGGTAGAGAGGTTTTAGGTATATCTAAGGGTCGGGCCCCAATAGGTAAGGAGTCGTGGTGGTGGAACGAGGAAGTACAAATTGTTATTTGCACTAAACAAGAATGTTGGGATCTTAAAAGTAATAGCAGTAGTGAGACATGAAAAATATAAAAGTGCAAGAAAAGAGTGAAAAGGATTATTCACGAATTAAAGAGTAAGGTGTATGACGAATTATATAAGAGACTGGAAACTAAAGAGAGAGAGATTTACAGAATTGCCAAATTAAGGGAGAGGAAGGGAAAAGATCCAAATAGTATTAGGTGTATTAAGAATGAAACCGATAGTATATTTGTAAGGAATGAAGATATAAAAAAACGTTAGAGAGATTATTTTAATAATTTGTATAACATTGAGAGTACAAGAGACAGAAAATATTGCAATACCTGTATAGAAGATTAATTTTAAATGTAAGATTTATCCTCGTGAAATAAAGGAAGTCTTAAAAAGAATGAAAAATAATAAAGTCATATGATCTGATGACATTCCTATTGAGGTATGGAGATGTTTGGGTGAATTTGGTATAATAATGCTAACGAAACTTTTTAATAAAATTTGACAAATTAAGAAAATGTCCCAAGTATGGAGAGAAAGTACATTTATACCACTGTATAAGAATAAAGGTGACATACAAGATTGTTTCAATTATAGAAGAATTAAACTTATGAGCTACATGATAAAGTTATGAGAGAAAATAATAGAACATAGATTGAGATTAAAGATAAGTATGTATCAGAATCAATTTGGATTTATATCAGGACGATCCATCACGGAAGCAATTCATTTACTAAGATATTTGATAGAGACATTTAGAGTAGAGAGACTTGCATATAGTATTCATTGATCTAGAAAAAGCATATGATAGAATTTCTAGAGACGTAGTGTTGTGGGTGTTGTCGAAGAAATGGATTTTTCTGAAATACATTAATCTTATTAGTGATATGTATGAAGGAGATGTAACCAATATAAGACATTGTGGGGGTCTAACTGATAGCTTTCCTATTAATATTGAGTTTTATCAGGGTTTGACATTAAATCTCATCCTATTTGCAATAGTGATAGATAAAATCACAAAAATCATTCAAAATGAAATGTCATAGTATATGTTGTTTGCAGACGATATAGTATTGGTTGATGAAACTAGATAGGGTATTAGCGGGAAATTAGAGTTATGAAGAGGCACATTGGAATTCAAAGGATTTAGATTGAGTAGGTCAAAAACTGAGTATATGAGATGTGGATTTAGTGACAATCATCAAAATGGTAAAAAAACGATTATGTTAGAAAAGAATTACCAAAATGGGAACGCTTTAAATATTTTGCTTCCATTATCCAAAATGATGACAATATAAATGAGCATGTGAATTACGGGATTTAAGCGGGTTGAATGAAATGGAGAATCACATTTGTGGTTTTTTGCTATTGCACGATGCTATTGCATTTGAAGGGGAAGTACTATGGAATTGTAGTAAGATTTGCACTATTATATGACATTGAGTGTTGACCTATTAAACAACAATAAGAGTATAAAATGACTGTAGTTGAAATGAAAATATTTAGGTGGATGTGTGACAAAACTAGAAATGATAGGATTAGAAATGAAGAGATACGTAATAAGTTGGGAGTTAGTCTAATTGTGGATAAGATGCGAAAATATCGTCTGAGATGGTTTGGACATGTGCAACGAAGAGTCGAAGACGCACTAGTAAGGAGAATAGATAACTTAAATATAGGAGATTTAATAAAATATAGAGATAAGCCATTGAAAATTTGGATACAAAGTATTCGTAAAGATATGGTGGTTAAGAGTTTAGTTAAAGAGATGGTATTCGATAGGAATGAGTGGTGTAGGAAAATTCGTACCAATTAAATTAGCATTTTATTTTATTTATTTATTATTTATCTATTTGTTTTTTAAATTCTTTGATATTTGTCTCTCGTGGTCGACCCCAAAATTTGAGATTAAGGTCTAGATTGTTGTTGTATATGAAACTAAAAGTTTTTCATGATTTATCTATCACCGATGACATGCTTCTTTCTATGGATGGTCAAGGGCAATTGTAACTAGGGCTTAATGACATTTAAAAATGGTTGGGCTGTGGAATATATCACTTAAATGTCCTTTTTTTTCCTTTTTTTTCTTTAATGGCTCTTCAATTCCCTCTCCCCTGCCCCCAGGGCGCATGTTTGCATGGTTATGTTTTTGGCATTGGATAGTGCTGCTGGACTTGGTGATGCATTTACCTTGCAGTAATCTTCTTTGAACTTCCTATAAACTTCAATAGTGTGTCATTTATGGATTATTTGATCTATTCCTCCAATGTGGCAGGAACCTGGAAATTTTGTCATCACCTTTCCCAGATCTTTCCATGGAGGTTTTAATTTGGGTAATTTAATTAGTATTTGCAATTATTGTTGATGCAGACTTATAATTGTCCACAATTAATCAGTTTTGTGGATTACTCACTTTGCTCGAAATTTTTAGGCTTGAATTGCGCAGAAGCTGTTAATTTTGCTCCTGCTGACTGGCTCCCTCATGGTGGTTTTGGGGCAGAGCTGTATCAGCTATATCGGAAAGCTGCTGTTTTATCACATGAGGAGCTTCTTTGCGTGGTCGCTAAGGTTAACATCTTATGACTATCATCGCTTCATAAAAAGTTGATATATTAAAGTTAAGTTATATACATGGGTTAGAGACTTAAAGTTTTGCTAGCAATGAGAGGAAAGAAATTTAATACTATTGATTGTGATAACTCTGATCCTTAGTTGCTCACCACCTTAGAGATTCACTTTGTATCTGGCAGCTGTAATTGGTCTTCACAAATTGTTGGTTCTAGCATGAATGTCCTAATATTTTACTGGCATAGCTGAATCAAAGTGAGTGATAGATACTCAAGCCTCCAACCTGAATTGGGAGCTTTGCTACTTCCCTCGACCATTCTCTATAAGGATTGGAAGTTTTATTCTTTAAACTGTTATAATAATGATATCAAGAACACAAGTGCTTGAATAAAAATGATTGAGAGTTTTTTGTATTGTATTTCAAGAATGCATTACAAAGGAAGGATTGTCCCTTGAGAGAAAATTACAAGAGTGCAGAGAGCTTAGACAAAGGAAGAAGAGATATAGGAATGAGGCTCAACTAGTCAGTAGACTCATAAACCAGCCGGTAGACACAAAACGAGCCGGTAGAGAAACCAAAAAATAGCCGTTATAAATTCTGTCCAAAATACCCTTGGCTGTTTAGGCTGACTTCTTGGGCTTTGCTAAGCTTTTTTGGGCTTCTATTTTGGACCCTTTTGGACTCCTTTTGTTGATCTTTAATTCCTCTAACTGTCCGAAGGAAAGGCCCTTTCGTGATGCATGAATTAGCCCACCGAAGTGGGCTAGAATCTGGACAGCCTGGCTACATTTTCTGATCAGCATTCTGCCTAGTTTTGGGCCGTATTGTTCAGACGGTTTAGACCATGACTTGGCTTCATTTTGAGATCTTGAGTACTTGGTTTTGAGTCTTGAAAGGTAGATTGCTTTGTTCTTCAACATAAACAACAATAGAAATTTGAAAATTTGATTCACTACAAAGGACGTTTAAATGCACTTTGCCTATGAATTTCTGGGGAAAAGGATGTGCAAGTCAGTCTATGACAGACCTTGTTTTTAATTTGATTTGTTGATGGCAAGTTAGTGTGATAGTACACGTAAGTCATGCCTAGAGAGAGACTGCACTCCAGAATGACTTTGTGTTCTTCTATTAGATTCAAAGAAGAAAACCTTTTCTTCTTCTTTTGTCTTCTTCTCTATAGTAAAATAAAACAGACAAAACAGCAAGTGGTGCCAAGTGCCAACCTAATTCATGAGATTGTACATTTGGAAAAAGAATTTAAAAGACCGACTTTTTTCTGCAGATACAGACATCTTCCACATTGGTCACCCAAAAATACTATTGTCCAGTCATCTAGGAATCTTAGCAATAGGAAAATTTTATTACTGATTGCTGAGCCGAACTTTTGATATCTTTCTTTTCAAGATAAGTATTACTTTATTTGCAGGGTAATTGTGATAGCAGAGTGTCACCTTATCTGAAGAAAGAACTGCTAAGAATATATTCTAAAGAAAAAACTTGGAGGGAGCGACTTTGGAGAAATGGCATTGTGAATTCAGCTTCCATGGTAGAACGCAAGCATCCTGAACATGTTGGTACCGAAGAGGTATTCTGATGATGCCTTATGAATATATCTCTATCATCTTCCATTCTTAAGATGAACATGGGCCTATTCTAATAAATCTATTTGATATCTTTATAGGACCCTACATGTGTCATATGTCAGCAGTATCTGTACCTTTCGGCTGTTGTTTGTTGCTGTCGGCCATCTGCTTTTGTATGTCTGGAGGTGTGTTCTCATAATCAGATTGAAGTTGTTTTTCTTGCTGCAACCCCTTTTTCTGGATGATGCCTCACGTGGTTTATCTTTGGCCTTTCTGGATGATCCCACACATGGTTTATCATAAGCCATGAAGCTGGAACTAATAAATGTTAAGTTACTCAACAGTTCTCTTAGAAGTTGGCTGAATGGCTTTCTTAAAGAAGCAATTTGTTGACTCGATGGCTCTTCTAATTGCTTTGGGACTATTGAATGCCATAAGCTGCCCCAACTCCCCTGCTTCATGGCATGTTTTCTAGTCTCCATACCAGACACTAACATTCGCTCTCATTGTTGTTTATTGAACAAATGACTGTTTATTCCTATAGATTATAGTTGGTTGTTAGTTTCCATAAACACTTTGCTTTGAATTCTCTGGACCATGCTTCTTTCCCAGGGATACTTAAATGAATATGTATGTCTTAGGTGGATGATACCTGAACTGCTTTTGAAACAGAAAGTTATTGATGATGAAATTGGAGTGTTATTGAAGAAGTAGATTCTGAATTCTTGTAAGGGTGATCTATTTTACACACATGTAGGTTGGAGCATAAAGGAAATGAGCTAAAAAATTTTTTGTATGAAGCCTTAGTTTGTATGTCTGGTTTATAAAGCAAATTTTAGTGAATTTGCTGTTTTTCTGTACCCTTCCAACGTGCTAATTATATTTGTACCTGATGCAGCACTGGGAACACCTTTGTGAGTGCAGTCCCAGCAAGTGTTGCCTTCGTTACCGTCATACACTGGCGGAGTTGAACGAATTGGTGCTTCTGACAGATCAACAAGATTCTGAGGAAACAGCCCAGTGTAGAAATTTCCGAAGACAAATTTCATGTTCTGGCGAATCAAGCGAGTTGACCAAAAAGGTTTCATTTATCGTTTTCTACCAATTGTTATTAACTTATTTAAGATGCTGATTCTGTTTGAAGCACTCTTAGTTGTATGCCTGTCTCTTATTTTTAGCTGTGATACCTGTATGATGTTGTGATATCTTTGTACCTTTGCATGTTTTGTCATCCATTGTTATATGATAATTATTAAATTGGCTAAACTTTAGGATGGTTCTAAAGCTTAAGTGAACTGATGAATTTACTGTGACATTGTGTTAAAGGTTATATAAAAATACACATTTTGTGGCTGGGCCATGGATCACATTCTCTACATTAGCTTATAAGGCCTTTGCTGATGTTGGTTTAGTTAATGAATCCACAGTTTGAGTAATTGATTAATTCAAAGTTTTTTGAGTGATTTGGAATAGGCCTCTCTATATAGTTGGTGAATTGGTTACTTTTCCTAAAACATGAGCACACATGTAGGTAAATCAAGATCAAGGCATTTGCATACAATGAGGCAAAAATTTTATGGATAAGCACGACTGTTAGTTGTTTGGTCCTTATTTCTGGAAAGGAATACAAACACTTTTGGAACTAATCATTTTTGAAACTGCATGTCTGTAACCGAGAGAAGATATATTCTATTGATGTCATAGAGATTCTGACGTACAGCCTGTGAACAATTTGTGAGTCCATGTTTGAGCTTTATCTTTGTTAGTAACATTGCATTTTATACATTTTGAAACTGTCATCTTTCCTTGAATTCTACCCCTAATTTTTCACGAGCTTGTGTTCACTTCAAGGAGATGTTTTGTTTTGCAACTTTTTTTTTTTTTTGAATGCCTTATTTTATGATCGTCGGCTGCAACTGTGAGAACTGTAGGTAAAAGGTGGCCATGTCTCTCTGACCCAGCTTGCTGAAGATTGGCTTCTGAGCTCATGCAAAATGCTACGGAAATCATTTTCTAAAGATGCTTATGCTGAAGCACTAAAGAATGCTGAACAGTTCCTTTGGGCTGGTTCTGAAATGGATCCAGTAAGATCTAGTGCTTGTTCTTATCTTTATGAAGCTTTTCGATAGTATTGGTCACTAGATATGTCTAGTACCCATCTCCTGCTTGAATTTCTAGGTCCGAGGCATGGTGAAGAACCTGGTAGAAGCTCAAAATTGGGCAGAGAGCATTAGAGATTGCCTTTTCAGAGTGGAAAAATGGACACATCTTCACCAACACAATCCGGAGAAAGTAAAATTGGAACTTGTGGAGAATTTGCTTGCTCATAATCCCATGCCATGCAATGAGCCTGGGCATCTGAAGTTGAAGGTTCGCTCATAATGGTGGTTTTCATCATTTTGCAGTCTATCAGCCCTATGTGTTTCGATTGAATAATTTTCTGCAATCTGCCTTTTTTTTTTTTCTCATTTCAGGAATATGCAGAAGCAGCAAGGCTTTTGGTCAAGGAAATTGAATCAGCTCTATCGTTGCACTCTAAGGTTTTTGAAGGAAATCTTACTTGATCGATTTTTCTATGCTGATTTTATGTACATTTTATTTCAGCATTCCAGGTTGCAGCTTTTACCTGTGATAAAAGAATCATTTTCCCCTCCTGTTCATCAAGGGAGTCTAATTTTGCTATTGTGGCTTCCAGATTGATGAGTTGGAAATGTTATGCTCCAAAGTTTCTAACTTACCTGTGTTTATTAAAGAGAGCGAAAGGTTGACTCAACGGGTTTCATCACTAAAGGTACCTTGTTGATATTACCTGTGGGGGGTTGATTGCTTTGGTTTTCCTTTCAAGTTTTCCAATAAGAATTCAATTGGGGACCATTGTTTGTGATACTCCATGTTACCTTAAAACTCCCTAAAAATTTCCGACTGGATCCCGTCGATGCTGTTTACAGTGTTAGCTTGCTATTTATGGTCCATTTCATAGATATAATATTTGATAATGTTGCTTAAAACAGTCAACTTTTGTTTAAATTGTATAGTTCTGACTTGTTTTGGTGCTTGATGTTGAACTGTCCTTGTGGTCCTGTAGGCCTGCTTGGACAGCATACAGAAGTGCATCTCTGAGAGAAATCCTGCTGCAATAGAAATTAATTTTTTGTACAACTTGAAGGCTGAGGTGATGTGAATTCTCTATACTGTTAACTGGTGTATCACCTTTGTGGGGACTGATTGGGTTCTTTCTCACTCATATGATGACAAAATTTGATGATCACCAGATGTTGGAACTTCAATTACATCTCCCAGAAGGTGAATTACTTTTAGCTCTGTTAGAGAAGGCTGAATCATTTCGTTCTGAATGCACTGAAATGTTGAATAGTTCTATGACTCTGAAGGTAATAATTTCTATTTTTATTTTCTTGCTATTGCACTGTTGTCCGATTTGTACATGAATAGATATTTTCTTTTTTGTCAATGCAGGAACTTGAAGCATATCTTCAAAAAATGGACAATTCCACTGTCGACTTTCCCGAACTAAAACTTCTGAGGCTATACCAAAGTGATGCTAGGTTGTGGATTTCCCGCTTTGCAGATATTCAAATAAACATACATGAAAGGGAAGATCAAGATTCTGTGATTGATGAGTTAAACTGCATTTTTAGAGATGGTGAATCATTGAAAATTCAAGGTTTGCTCATTGTTATCACCAAATTTAATGTGTTCATATTTCAGTTTAGCTTAAGATGCCATTTAATTTTGGCATATATGGAATATTATTGTTGCCTTGAGCTTATATTTACTTTTTCTCTATTTTGGGTCTTTGAAACAGTTGACGAATTGCCTCTTGTTGAGATGGAGTTGAAGAAGGCTTCTTGCAGGGAAAGAGGCCTTAAGGTTCTTTTTCTTTCTTTCCTATGGATTATATGGTTCCATATTCCTTGAAGGATATGAAACATGTTATCCATATTAAGGGTTAAAACATTCTTGTGATTCTTGCATATCATTTATCAGAAATGTTTGTTTTTGAAAGGCTCATTTTCAAGCAACATTACTGGGGTTTGCCTTTTAATTGCTGCAGGCACGGGTTTCTAGAATGCCACTTGACTTTCTGCAGCAGCTGATGAAGGAGGCTATCGAGTATGCTTCTTTGATATGATGTTTCTATTAAATCTCTTAACTTTTGTGAAGCGGCCAACTACCCTGAAAACTCCATCTCGAGGAATAAGCTTTTTTTGTTATTTTGTATCTTAATACTCCCAGTCCCATGTCAACAACTTATAACACGGTTCCAACCCAACTCATGGAAAATTAAATGGGGTTGATAAATTAGCCCTTGGAATTTGAATTGATGTCTTTATACCATCTTAAATTTTGTGAAACAACTAACTACTCCAAAATCTCAAACTTGTAGGTGGACGTGTTTTACTGTTTTATATATTAACAAAATCTTCTGTCTATTTTAGGTCAGCAATAATTTTGCTTATATGTTATTTCTTCTTCTAAAAGTTTTGGTTTATTTCCAGGCTACAGATTGAAAGAGAAAAATTGTTTGTTGATATTTCTGGAGTACTTGCAGCTACTAGATGTTGGGAAGAAAGAGCAAAACATATTCTTTCATGTGAGGGTCATCTGTCTGACTTTGAGGATGCCATAAGGTCTTGATGATGTTATTATTTGTTTGTGGACTTTTTTATTATTATTTTTATCTCTTAATAACAAAAACTTAATTCTTGAGCTCTATCCCCCTCCCCTGTGGTTCTTCTTTATGATATGGGTATTTGTTAGGTCATCGGAGGATATATTTGTGGTTCTTCCATCCCTAAATGATGTTAAGGACAGAGTACTGATGGCAAAGTCGTGGTTAGAGAATTCAAAACCATTTCTTGTATCCACCTTTTCTGGATCACCTGAATCCAATTCCTTACTAAGAGTTGATACTCTGCAGGTGTGCCTTATCTTTAAAAGATTGATATCCTTATGGACAAGAATTTTTATTTATGGATATGTTTTGTTTTGCAGAATTTAGTTTCTCAATCTAAGAGTCTCAAGGTATTCTTAGAAGAGAAAGAGATGCTTGAGAATGTTCTTAGGAATTGTAAGGAATGGATGGATGGTGCTGCCTCTGTATTGCATGAGGCAAAAAGCCTACTGGAAATGGATGACACTGCTACGGGAATGACAGAGGGTTCTACTAGAAGAATCAAACAACTGATTACACATATGGAATCTGTTGCAGATGCTGGGCTGTTACTTGCTTTTGATTTTAACGAGATTCCTAGACTTCAAGATGCATGTTCTGCACTGAACTGGTGTCACAAGGCCCTTGCCATCCGGGACGTTACTCCACCTCTAGAGGTGATTAATAGTATTTGTGGTTGTTATATTTGATAAGCTTAAACTGCCTTTTGAGCAAAATAGGTTAAGATGGATTTGTGACATTCCAATAAGATCTATGGTAGTTATAGACCTGCAAAGATAGTTGCAAAATATACAATTTAAAGGTGCTCTAAAAAATTTAGAAACACATTAAGAAACCTTGTGGGCAGATGGATATGCTCTTATGTATCTGTAATGTTGGCTTAATTGGAGCAGACTGGAAGAAACAACTGCATGAATCTGAATGTATCCGGTTCCCCATGTAGGACTGTCAGGTGTCGTTTGGGAAACTGAGATATGGATGATATAAAGAATCTGCCTTCTTCAGACTCTGAAAGTCAAGTTACAGATAATGATTATAAAATATATCCATATGCAAGGGTCTATTTTGTTAACTCTGATAGTTTGCAGATCTAATTAAAAAAGATGTTGTGCTCAGAAGGCATGTTTATAATGGTCAAAGAGCGAAGATCTTGTATTTATAGGCTCCTTTTTATTTTGTTTTGTTTTTTTAATATAATCATCTGGCATTGTATGCCAATCTTTTGTTTGATATCATTGATGAGTGTTTAGTCATTTTCAATAGGAGGTTCAAGAATTGTTGGAGTTGGAGGGACATCTTTTTGTTACATTTGCCTGTGGTGCCTTTTGGAGTTCAATAGTAAATGGTCTAAAACATGTTAAAAAAGCCTTAGAGATTGTTCCAATGCCTGGCAAGCTGACAAAGGGCAAATTGTGTGATGCAGAGGAACTTCTTCTAAAACTTCAGGTATGTCCATGTTCAAACTCATTGATCTAGTGTTGTGGAAAATCTGGCTGGCATATTGTTGTCATGCCTATTATCATGGGAGCACACATTTTAAGCCTCCTCTGGTTTTGTTTTTTTGTTTTTTTTGTTTTTTTTTGTTTTTTTGTTTTCTTTTTCCTTTGTAATTGCAGAGCATTGAAGTGCCCTTTCCGGGAGTATTTGGCCTGCTCGAAAATGCTATAAAAAAGCATAAGTAAGTCTCTACTTTTATACGTGTGATGGGTGATTGCCCCAAATTCTTGTTCACTCTTCTATGGTGTGTTGTTGGCACCTCATGATTTCCATAAAAATGCCTTCTTGAGTTGTTATTGAATCTGGGTGCTAACTTGATTTTCAATATCAATATAGCCATTTTTTGGTTCTTACTCGAGTCTTACCTCTATTTCTGCTGATGAGGTTTCAAGTAACTACCAGAGTTGCTAATACTTGAGAGGCCATCATATGTTATTTGAACTGCAGGCTATGGCAAGAACAAGTGGAATTATACTCCTGTTTGAATTCTGGGGAAAAAACGTGGTCTCATCTGTTACAACTTAAGGTACAAAATGCTGTTATGCATGGTTAAAATCAATCACCTGTATTATTCCATATGTTAGTTATCTACATGCAATCATTTTCATGGAACTACATAATATTTTTAAGCATTTTGCTTTGGACAGGTGGGTGTTATATTAGTATTACATTATTCTTCCCATGCAATTAGTTTTCCATTTACCCGTGTTAATGTAGCAATAATATAACCTTAAATGTTAAAAACTTTTCTCTGCTATCTGTTTATTTGTGGAGGGGAGTTCATAGACAAGTCTATAAGTGAGTAGACCAGCTTTAGCTGCTCTTTGTCTATCTTTTCTGGTATTGAGTTGAGGGATAGTTATAATTGTGTGCTGAGTGATTCTTTGTATTCCTCATATTGATTTTCTCTGGCAGCATCTTGTATTGTGATTCAGTATACTTTTGTGTCTTACCGAAAAATATTTTCGTACTTGATGGGCTTTTTTTTTTTGGGTTCTAATTTCCTTACTTTTTTGTCTTGATTTCTACTTTTTGAAACCTAATGACTCATTTCTAGAAAGTTACAAGGAACAACCAGGAAATTTCACAGACATACAAATTTCAAGTTATTTCAGCTGATGTCCCCTCTCTGAAATTCTAGATCAAATCAACAAAAAAATGCTTGGGTAATATGTTTCTTAATGGTTGAATTCTCCGCAATATAATCATTTTTGTACCCTTCTTTGTGTTAGGTGGATGGAAGGGAAAACCCACCCCCCCCCCGGGGTGCGACCGTGATTCTCTTCCATTTTTTGGGATAGTACCTTATCATTCATCTTATTTTGTTAAATTATCCTTTTATAATACCATGTTATTTCAGTAAATAAGTCGATGAAATTTCCTGGTAAAAACTCGTCACCACATCGGTGTGGGTAATTCTAATTGTAGGAGCTAAAATGCTTTGATATGTAGGTTTAGGTGGTTGCAATGGTTTTCTCTATGTTCCTTATGTTTGCAAGACTGGATTGTTGTTGTTGTTGTTATTTAAGTCATGGCTAATAGTTGTGATGTTCTCAGGAAGTTGGGGAAACAGATGCTTTCAAATGTCCCGACCTAGATATGATCTTATCTGAAGTTGATATGATTGAGAATTGGAAACAAAAGTGTGGGAGTATTGTTGGGCGTTTTGTAGGAGACATTCTTCCATTGTCTTCAGCTTTATCGAAGGTTTGCTTTAAGATATTACCTTTTTCTAAAGTATTATTTTCAGCTACTTACCGTCATTCTTGCACATCTTTTTAAGAATATTGGTCTGTCTGGGCTGTTCAGATCAAACAAACTCTGGATAATTCTTTGTACATATACAAAAAGTTGACGAGCCATGAAGAAAGAGATTTGTGTGCCTGCTGCTTTACTGGTTCTGAGTTGCAGGAGCTTATAGCTTGTACAACATGCAATGTCTGGTAAGGTACTTGTGGTTTTATCATAAGTTCAACCAGTGTGATCTTCCGATTGTTATTTTTTTTCCTATTTTTTCTTGTACTAGATACAATGTTTTCAGTCCCCTCCTTTTTTCCTTCAATTTATTTACACTAGGACCATACAAGATGAAATAGCATAGTATATGCTTTTTGCTGATAATATAGTGTTGGTTGATGAAATTAGAGAGGGTATTAGTGCTAAATTAGAGTTATGGTGGGTCACACTGGAATCCGGAGGATTTAGATTGAGCAGGTCGGAAACTAAATATATAAGATGTACGTTTAGCGACAATCATTAAAATGATGAAGAAACGATTATGTTAGATGGACAAAATGTACAAAAAAATGAACTCTTTAGATATCTTGATTCCATTATTCAAAATGATGGCAATATAGATGGAGATGTGAATCATAGAATTCAAGCCGGTTGGATGAAATGGAGGACGGCATCTGGAGTTTTTTGCGATCGTACGATACCATTGTATTTGAAGAGAAAGTTCTATAAAACCACAGTAAGACCTATATGATACTGAGTGTTGGGCTATTAAATAACAACAGAAATAAAAAAATGGTAATAGCAGAAATGATGATATTTAGATGGATATGTGACAACTAGAAGAGATAGAATTAGAAACGAAGAGATTCGTAATAAATTTGGAGTTAGTTCAATTGTGGATAAGATACAAAAGTGTCGTCGGCATGTGCGAAGAAGGACAAAAAACGCACCGGTTAGGAGGATCGAGAACTTAAATATAGGAGATTTAGTAAGATGTAGAGGTAGATCATTGAAAATTTGGATGCAAGTTATCTATAAAGAGATAATAGTTAAGGGTTTTAGATGAGCAGATGATTTTGAATAGGAATGAGTGGTGTAAGAGAATTCGCACAAATTAAACAAACATCCTTCTTCCTCTTTTCTTTTTTTTTTTTTTTAAAAAAATTTCTCATATTTGTCTTTCAAATAACCGATCACAATTGTTGGGATTAAGGTTCGGATTGTTGTTTTTGTATGCTAGGACCATACAATTGTCAAAATTTTGCAGACAAGTACCTTAAGACTATCTTTATTGTTTGAAACAAATGAGCAACTCTCACTTATTACAGACTTAGTTTTCTTATGGGAAATTTCACTTGTAGGCCAACTGAAATTAAACAGACATTATTATCATTGTTAGTGTTCTGGGGAATGAAATGTATACATTAACTGATGTATGGTCATTTCTTATTATTTACGGTCTTGGAAATCTTAGTGGTTGTTGAAGGGTCAATTTAAATCCAGATTCTGCAATTTTTTGCCTTTTAAAGCATAAATTTTTCTTGTGCCATTCTGGACTTTGTCCTCAAATAACTTGACTGGATTTGGTGTGACAGCTACCACTTGCAGTGCATAGGATCAGAAGTTGCTAACCCATTTGATACAAAAGTGAACACATGCTCATATTGCATGTTTGTTAAGAGTGGTTCAGTTCCTCGAAATGAAGGCTACCATCTGGTGTGTATTCTTTTCCCACTTTAGTAGTTTATGTTGAGATGCTCAAGTTCTCTGTGTATCTTTATTGCTTGTTGCAGAATTCTGGAGGGGTGCGGCCAGAATTGAAGATGCTTAGTCAACTTCTGTCTGATGCCACAGATTTTCAAGTTTGGTAATGAGCAAGACAATTGATGCATCACAAAAACATCTGTTGTAAAATTACATGAGAACTAGAATTTTGTTCATAATGATCGCATGCTTAGATTCTTAGATGCTAGCATGGGTGCCACCATTTGTCAAGTTTCCTTCTGTTGTGTCTTGTGCTGATTGTAGACTAGTTTTTGTTGCCTTAGGTTAGTGATTTTGCATATATAATTTTAATCACAGCATAAACTTAAAATAGTAAAATCTAGTTTGTTCCTAATGGGTGCTTTTTGCAGGTTTGAAGAAAGAGATTTATTGGAAAAAGTTGTAGAACAAGCTCTTGCCTGTAAAGCTTGCTTAACAGAAATTGTGGATTCCACATTAACTTTTCTTGACAGAGATAACAGAATATGTTTTGAAAAGCTACCTATTGCTTTAAAGGTGCATATTCTAACCTCAGACATATTCCTTTATATTAATTGTTTGCAAAACATTTGCTTATAATCTATTCTTGAGTCACTTATGCTAATGCCATTGCCATTGGTACCATGCAGAGTGGTTTGGGTATGGAGGCCTAAAATATGATTGCTTGCCCAAGAATTTCTAAATTAAGGTAGTTTTCTTCTGCAGGCCACTGAAACAGCTGGTGTTTATGATCATCAAGGTAGCAGCCGTCTTGAGGTGGCATTAACGCGGAACTCATGGAGAGTAAGAGCCAATAAATTGTTGGAAGGTCCAAAGAAGCCTGTAATCCAGCATATTCAGAGGCATCTAAAGGAGGTATTTGCCTTTGGCACATGGATAAATATGCTTTCACTGCTTCTTTCTGTAGTTTTAAACATAAAAAATCTGGGTTGGCTTGTAACTAGAGTTTCCATTTGTCTTAGTTTCATTCAAATATTTTCTTGTCAATCTCACTGTTGCTCAATATTGTGTATGTTATAGTTCCATTAAGCAAAGATTACAATTGAATGTTATGCTTACATAACCAATAGTGGTAGTTAATGTCTTATATTTGAGCCAATTCTTGCACTCGAACAAAGCACCCAGTTAACTTGGGAGAGGATGTAGCACAAATACAAACGTGGTTGTTGTATGCTAAATACTATTTGATCGTGTTGTAGGGAATGGCTATTAATGTACCACAGGAAGATCACTTCATGCAGGAACTTTTGGAAGTGAAGCAAATTGGCATGCAATGGGCTGACAGGGCAAAGAAGGTCAAAATTATTCCCTTGCCATCTCTTGGTCACTTTTCTAAGTTTGCTGGGCCTTGGGTCTGACTTTATCTTGAATTGCAGGTTGCAATGGATTCTGGAGCACTTGAATTGTGTAAAGTCTTTGAACTCATTGCGGAGGGTGAAAATTTGCCAGTTCACTTTGAAAAGGAGCTCAAGGTAACAATCTCCTAATAACTACATACACGATCAACTATATGCCTGTTAACCTTTTCCTAAATTTGCTTTTACAGTTGTTGAGATCTCGAAGTGAACTTTATTGCATCTGTAGAAAGCCGTATGATCAAAGGGCGATGATAGCCTGTGATAAATGTGATGAATGGTATCATTTCGATTGTATTAATTTACATATGCCTCCGAAGATATACTTCTGCCCAGCATGTGAACCTCAAACAGATGAAGAATTGTCCACATCTCCATTACCAAATCTGGAAAAGTAAGTGCAATTTGTTGTTTTGTCTTGCTTCTTCCCCCTGTTCCTGGTATTATATCTTCTGTGAATTAACCCAACATCTTTGCCATGTGAGGTTCTTGGTGGGTTCATACCTTAAAAGGAACTCTTCCAAAATATTTAAACCAAGATAAGATGGTTGATGTTTGGTCAAATATCAGAATAGATTAAAGTTTAAAATATCTTAGGTAAGGGCAGCTGGGTTTAGAACCTATAATTGTGGATCACCTTGTGCAAGGTGTTTGTCTTTCTATGGTCTTATGGCGTTGTAGCTTGTGGACCAATTAAGAGGCCACCTAACTGATATGGTTGGAGTTGTTTTATGTCAGAAAAGAAAGTGTACTTATGTGCAATGATAATGGGCATCTCAGTTCTAAGACCAAACTGACTTCTCTCTCTTAGGGTTTTCTTCTCCCTCCAAATGCTGGGGTCTTCTTAGCACTTGTCACAATATTCTGCGTTTCAATCTTTTTGCTGTTGTTTAATCCTTTATATTTCTTGTTTGATTTTCTATTTATTTATGAGCGCAACCCTTAAGATTGCCTTCCACAACATTATCATTGAGTCCATGTAAGAGTTTCGTGTCACAGCTGCGTGATATTAAATCTTATGTTGGGGTTTCTTTCTAGGGTTTTCCTGTTGAAACCTCTTTTTTGTCCCACCTGCTCTCTGTCTCCCTGTGCATACCCCCTGCAAGTCATTATATATATATATTGGCCACTTCATTTTGTATTATGGGTCTTTTCATTTTTTTTTTCCCTTCCAAGGTGTAGGTCTAAATGCTAGTGAGTTCATTGTCGACACTGTGTAGTTGGGAGACATTTCTTTTCTGATCTTTTGCCTGGTGAACATAACTAGATTTCAATTTGTAATGTCAAGAACGAGAACAGCTATGAATGTGTGGGAATGACTTGTTCTGCATTATATTATCATTCTTACGATTTCTTCTTGATTCAACTGACAGATCAACTGGCTCTATGGTTGGAGAGCCTCAGACACCGTCTCCTAGGCACAGGGATCCCAGGAGGAAGCTCAAAGCAAAATCCATTGACAAGAAGAAGAGGGTGAGTGCTAAAAATTTTAGTACTAGCGTTAGGTGTTCAAGTGGAATTGAACGGTTGTTATGGAGAAACAGAAAGCCTTTCAGAAGAGCGGCCAAAAAGCGTGTTGAGCTTGAAAGTCTCTCCCCCTTCTTCGATTCTCAGCACTAGTAGGATATAAACTCTATTATTCATTTAATTTATTCAATTGATTCTTAATTTTCTTGAACTCGACAAGGAATCGCCTCCTATAATTCTCCGGTGTGCCCGGTTGTGCACAAAATTTTGAAATCTAATGCAATGATGTTAATTCCGATCTAAGTCTTTTTCTAAATACATTTTGTAAATTGGGTGTAGGTAGCAGCAGTAACGAATAAAATCTTTTTATGTTTAATTCAATTTGTACCTTGAAAATACGCGTCTTGTGCTGTTGGTTTTGTCCCTACTTTGTTTGAATCAATCCTCCTTTACAGAAGTCAAAAGGAGTGATTTTTGATCAATCAATGCTACTTGTTTTTCCCAGCAGAATTACAAGTGCGTTTTGATTTTTGAAAGTATTTTTCATTGCAAAACCAATCATCCTCTTCAGGTTTACATGGCAAATGACATTCAACCTTCATGCATGGGGAGAAATCAGAACTTCGGAATATGATGGGGGGTAATTTAATCTATGGATTTGAGTGGACCAGACCTTTATGACCCCACTTTTGGTTGTGTTGACTTGTTTCCTCTTCTGATAGACATGAGTGTCTCCACCGTCCAAACTTTATTTCAAATCACTTGAAAACATAACAATGTGTTTACTCACATGACTTATATTTGATTTTTTTTTTACCCCCTTTTTACCAACAAATTTTACACATTTCTTTGTCCTGTTTTGCCTAGAGAAAGTTTACCCATGTTTGCGTTCCCTCCGAAGGTTCCCACCGAATGTTATGATGAATTTTAATTTGCTTTCTTGTGAAAAAATATCTGATTTGAAGCATAATATTGTTACTTTTTCCACCGTTTGTTTTGTTGCTTTTTGATTGGATTGAGTCACAAGGGGGCAAGATGAGGTATAAAAAGGAAGACAGAGAAACCCCTTTGATGTCCTCTGTATGGTCTATAAATAGAGCAGTAAGCATAAAAGAGTGGTTAGGTTTCTTTCTTTGAGAAAAAATAAAAAATATGTATGGTTGTGTATGTTATAGAGCAGAAATTTGCTGGGATGGAGGAAGATTTTGGGCTGGGGCTGGTGCTGGTTCTGGTGTAAGAATCCAAAGGGATCGCATTGATCTCATTTTTCTAATTTGCTTTAATTTTGCAAAATGTGATCATGCTATCCCTTTGGAATTTTCCATCAATTCCTCGTTAGTGTATAATGCCAATGGCTTTTAATGTGTGGTACTCTCTCTCTCTCTCCCTCCCCCCTCCCCACCCAAAAGGGAAATGAGCTATCTATTCTCAATGACCGAGGTAAAAGTTTTGTTGATAGACGCCCGGCCGGCCCGGTCTGGTTCAATGCGGGTTTTTGGAACTGCGGGCCGGGCTGACTGCGGTTGGCCGGTTCGAAATTTTTTTAAGTGGAACTGGCCCGGCCCAGTGAACCAGAACTGGCATGCCGGTTTGGGCCGGGCCGGTGTTCCGGCCGGTTTCATTTATTTATTTTTTTAGCTCCATTGCCCTTTTTTTTAATTCTTTTTTTTTCCCTCAATTGGATTTTTTTAACTTTCTTTTTTTCCTTTTTAATAACACATATTTTTGAATTTTTTTTTACTCTTTTTTTGTAACTATTTTTTGTATTACTCTTTTTTTTTTGTAACTCTATTTTTTTAATTCTATTTTATTTTTGTAACTCCAAATTTTTTTTTTTTTTACTTTGTTGTTGTTTTTTTTTTTACTCTCTTGTTGTGATTTATTTCTTAATTTTGTTTTTTTAATTTATTTTTTATAAACAAAATAAATTAAAAATTAGAGACACAAAAATTTTAGAGTGGTTCCATTGAATTCGGTGTACATCCACTACCAAGTTCATCACTTGGATTTTAAAATCCACTAATTTTTTTGTTATATTATTTTGATTTTTATATCATTTTGATTTTTTTTTCTATTTACAATAATTTTTATACAAAAAAATTATTATTATTATTATTCTTCTACTTTTTATTCATCATCTTCGGAGGTCTTGATGATTCCTTGAATTCTTTTTTCTGCATCCTTCCAATCTTTAATGCAACTTAAGGTTTCTAAAATATCGTCCGCTAAATTTGTACATTTCTTGATTAACATTCTACCACCTGCACTAAAAGTACTTTCCGATGACACTGTGGACATCGGATGGGTTAGTACATCTTTGGCCGCTTGGGCCAAAATTGGATAATACGATACATTATTTCTTCACTAACCTAATATATCATATAAATCTATATCATCAAAACCTTCTAATCTAGGTGTTTGTTTATATAAAAGTAATTCATTAAATAATGATGAAGAAATTCTTTATTTTTTTCCTAACATGTGTAAGGGGTTAAATGAAAATGAAAATGATTGAGTGCTACTACTACTTACATTATTAGTATTTAAATTATTATTTTCCTTTTCATATAATTCAAATATTGATTGTAAAGTATGAGATATTTGTTGTTTTAAAAAATGTGGGTTAATAGACATTTTTTATGAAAAAACTTGTGCAAAATAATCTATTAATATTTCAACACTTTCAACCTTAACACGTGGATCTAATGCACTTGTAACTAAATATAAAATTGGAATTTTTTCATAGTATTTTAAAATTTTTGTTTTCATAGAAAGAACAATTTTACCAAATCTTTCTTCATTTTCAAATTGATTAAAAACATAAATAATTTTACAAAAACTTGGTAATATTAAATGAGTAGTTGGATAGTAACATTAGGAAAATAAGTTTGTACATAAATAAAAAAATTTTAAAAATTTAATAAGTGTAGATGCAAAATCGAAAGCGATATTATCAATAAAATCATATTCGTAATTAGGATTTGCAAATTCAATTAAAATATTTTGAAAAGGAAGTATACTTTGTAACATGTCATATGTTGAATTCCACCTAGTGTCATATTCTATTTTAAATTTTTTATATTTTTTATTATGTAACATACATAATTGTCTCATTTCTTGAGTTTTTGCAGAAGAATTTCTTATTTGATGAATTAAATCGCGAATATGTTTTAAAAATAGTTATCACATTGCAAAACCATTCTTAACATATAAATTAATTATATGGCATGCACATCTAACATAAAAAAAAGTTCCATTTAAAATTGTTTTTAAATAATTTTTTAAACTATTAACCACAGTAGTATTAGCTGAAATATTATCAAATGAAATAGAAAAAATTCTATCACTTATTCCATTGTCATAAACAACATTTGAAATTATTCTAGCTATATATGCACCGGAATGTGGAAATTGTCAACGTTGAAAAGCTAAAATCTTTTTTTCTAAAGATCATGAATTATCTATTCAATGACATGTTACTACAATATAATATTCTTTTTTATGCTCACTTTTCTAATTATCCAAAGTTAATGAAAATTTATATTGACTATTCATAAATTGTGTAATTATACAATTTTTAATTCTTGATATCTATCTAATAATCTTCTCATATCGGATGCTCTACTACTTTTTTTATAACCGGGTTGTAAATATTTTTGTACATATTCTTCAAATACGGGACATGTAACAATGCTAAATGGTAATTCTTTTCTTGCTAGCCATTCTATTTATCCAGTTTTTTCTTTATTTAAATTATATTTAAATGTACCAGTTATATTACCTCCCCCTTAAGCAATTTGTGTTTGTTTTGTTTGTAGTAATTTATCCGGATGATTATTAATTAAGTGTCTCATAAGTGTGCCTACCCCGAACCCCTAAAAAATTTATATTTTTGATGACAAATTTTACAAATTGCTTTTTGTTTATCAATTTTTTTTTTCAAAAAAAATTTTATATATTAATATCATCTTTTTTAGAGCTTGTTGTGTTAAATTATGTGTTATTAGATTCAGTTTCTTCCAAAAGAGTTTTAATATCTATATTATTGGGAATTTCATCTTGTAAAAAAAATGGAAGAAGAGGAGATTGTTAAGAAAATTGTGAAAAGTGTGTTCCAACAATTTTTTTAAAAAAATAAGATTAAATTTTCAAAAAAAAATATACGATTAAATTTTTAAAAGGATATTTAAGATTAAATTTAAAATTTAAGATTTAGTTTTTTTAAAAAAAATTAAGATTTAATTTTTTTTTTTAAAAAAGTAATGCAAATGCAAGAAAATAAAGATATAAAAAAAATTAAATATACCGATTTGACGGATATTGTGATTGTTTTTCGCAAAATTTTGAATTTGAGCTCCCAATCTTGAAATCTTACCAAATCTTGATGAATATTGAACGTCGTGAAAAAATTGTAATCCTTCCTTAGGTTCCGCCCAGACCATTCTGTAGCAAGAGCACCAGGAAAGTTCCCAAATAAGAGGTAGAGCTTGTCTGTCCTCGCTTAAGTATCTCTTTCCTTCAACAATTACTTGTCACCAGACAGAATTTTTCTAGACATGCTATGTCGTTGCATACTAGTGAATGGATTTCACAAAAGTTTAGAATACAAATTTGAGAATGTGTTTAATGAATAAAATGGTAGAATTGTAGATAATTGTAGAAATGTAGATAATGGTGAAAATGATAATGAAAATTGGAAATGGTAATAGAAATGGTGTAGAAATTGTTGTAGAAAATGATGAAAATTGTATAGAAAATGGTATAGAGAATTATAGAAAATGATGGAAATTGAGAGAATGAAGTAATATTGAAATAATGTAGATGAGAGAGAGAGAGAGATTTTGTTGTGGAGATTTTGGAAATGGAGTGTTAGGTATTTATAAGAAAAGTTTTTGATCTTATGGACCAAAATAACCTCAAAACTAGCCGTTTTATAGCTGTTGAGAAAAGTAAAATTGAAAAAAAAAAAAAAAAAGACTAACAGTTGGCACCGGTCGGGCTGGGTCGGTTCCATGCCCGGGCCATTTTTCGGTTCAAAAAAGAATTGAACCGGACCGGCCCGCTACAGTACCTGAGCCGGTCCGATTCGGGTTACTGTTTATCCCGATTCGGTTCACAGGTTGGGTTTTCTCATGCCGACTGGGCCATTTTTTGGGTCCAAAACGGCCTGATGACATGTCTATTTGTTGAGCATAACATAGGCATTTCTCTTGACGGAGGTAAAAATCCAAATTATAACTCAATTATCTCAATTTTCCACCCATATTCATTCTCTATATGCCATTGATAAAATGTGCTTGTTTAATTGTTGAAGACTGCCTTCTGCTTCTTTAAAGTCTCAAAATCAATAGGTATTTTATATGTTTGGTCCATTTTCTCCGCTTATTGGTTACAAGTGAAGGGACAAGGATTGAATACAAACTTTTTTTTGATTGAATGATCAGACATTTTATTTCTTTAACCAAATATGTTGAATTAGAATGGAAAAAAAATGATTTAATAGAGTTAATTTCTTAATAAATTTTATAATATTCGGATCGAATTAGTCAAAATTTGGATATCGGTTAGTTCAATTCTAAAAAAGGAAGGGACAGGAAGGGTGACATTCTTAGACATTTCCTGATCTGCTACTTGACTTCTTAACACATTTTCATATAATTAACAATTTTAAAGTTGTTTTATAATATTGTTCATAGAGAGATGATAAATTATTAATCAAATTACTCAAACTAAATTTTTGTAATAAGAAAATTGAGTAACGACTTGCCTTTTATTTAGTAAAAAAAAAAAAAATCACAGACATAAAATTTTGAAAATCAAACTCTCTCAATTTGTTGACTCACTTTTGTTTTGACTTATTATATTTATACTATTTTTTAACAAAAATGAAAAAAAAAATTATTAAGAATTCTAAAATTTTAGAAATAGAAGAAAATTTTAATCATTATTATTCTAATTTTCCTCGGGCCTAATATTAATTCTCCCAAATAGCAAACTTGGCCACCGCCGCCACCCCTCTAAAAAAAATTACAAAAAAAAAACCCAACGTCCCGAAAAAAGGTTTTAAAAAAATAGTTAATTGCATATCCGGTTCTTAAACTTTATTATATTTTTATAAATTAGTTCATATAGTTAGAAATGCTATCTTATGATTCTCAAATTTTCAAAATCGTAATGTATTGATCATTCCGTTAGTGACGATGACAAAATGACCGTTAAGTACTAACGTGACATACGGATGCTGACGTGTCATTGTAACATCAACACCAAAGGCATCTCATGTATGCCATGTCAACATCTTGCTGATGTAACACTGTCACGTTAGCATAAAGAATTTTTTGATTTTTTTACCGTATATCTTTATCTTAAAAATGAAAAAAAAACACACACTCTTCCTCTCTCCTCCCTACCTCCCTCTCTCTCTCTCACACACACACACAATTGAACAAGAGAGAGAGAGGGGAGGGGAGAGAGACTGTGTGTGGTTCTTTTTTTTTTTTTTTTTCAAATGTGTGTGTGTGAGAGAGTGAGAGAGAGAGAGGGAGAGAGGGAGGGAGGAAGGAGAAAGGGAGAGTGTACGTGTGTTTTTTTTTTTAAGATAAAGATATATGATAAAAAAAGAAAAAAGTTCTTATATTGACGTGATTTTATCACGTCAGTAATTAAGTAGTATCACTATTATGTTAGCAAGATAATGACGTGATATATATGAGATATCTTTGATGTTGATGTGGCAATGATACGTCAATATCTGTATGTTATGTAAAGTATCACGTCAATACTTAATAATCACGTCAGTAATAAAAAGATCAATATATTATGATTTTGAAAGTTTAAAAATCATAAAGCGATTAAGAATTTATTTGTGAAAAGATGATAAAATTGAATGACCGGATACGTAATTAACTCAAAAAAAAGATTAGCAAACGAGCAGAGTGAGGGAGTCTTCAACTCTCGACGGACAGAGAGAAGAAAGAGGAAGAGCGAGCGCGTGGTCTACCAACGGTCCGCAACGAATCCGGAGCATTCAACGAAATTAAATACGACGGTCGGTAACGACGAAAAATGATTTGTCCCTTTACTGTATTTTGCGTATAAGCTTCGTGGTCACAAGCTGTTTGTTGAAATGCTGCTTAGAGATTTCACAAATCAATCTCTCTCTATCTCTCTTTCGCGCGAGCCCGCACACACCACACAGGTGGGCCTCTCTCTTTTTTGCATAGCACTTGTTTTTAATTTCCTTGTATTTCGCTTAAAAATTATATGGGCATGGCAACATATGGTTTATATATATATATACACCTTTCAAATGCATATCTTATGTATGTTGTCGCGCGCCATCTTCAGAATTTTTTTCTCGTTACCAGTGACCAGTCGCACAGAAGATTCTGAGTTCACTTGAGAGGAAAACGAGAAGTGAAATTTTCCAATAGGACACAAGAAACAGTTGCTTTCTAGGAAGTTATTCTCTGTGAAATAAATGGAGCTAAACGAGAATGCGTAATACTGGGACTTACATCTTATCAAGACCACGATGTATTTGTCATTCTCTCTCTCTCTCTCTCTTGTTAGGATTGGTCTTCACTTATCAGAAAATTGGTGCTGTCTTGTGTGTTGGCTTTTGGCTGTGAACTGCATCTATGTGTCATTCAGCTTGATTGAACAGGTGCGAAATTCTTTCAAGTAATTATTCTTTTAGTTTTGTCAGAAGATTGGAAGAGAGTTGCATAGTTGGAAGTACAGGTGGAAAAGAGTTGAGCCAACTCATGAGCAAGTCACGACTTGATTTGATAATTGGCTCAATGAGCCAAACTTACAAGCCCAATAAACAATATGTGAGCCAGAATTTTTAGCTTACATAGAGAGTATGAGTTGAGTCTGAGCTCGAGTTGGCTCGAGATATATATATAAATATATATCTATATATATATTTATATATATTATACTTTAATGTGTAATATGTATTAACTTCATTTTATTTTGAAAAGGCTTATGTTTGTCTTTAGATACTGAATGATTATTTTGGTTTTATTTTGTTTTTAAATTTTGTACTTATATTTGAATTTTTGTCCATTTTTTTAATTTGGATAAGTGGCCTAAAAATTTTAATTAAATTGATGAATGTGAACTCATGAGTTGGCCGAGATTGAGCTGAAAAAATAGCTCACTAAAAAATGAGCTTTGCTTTGAGCTGAGCAAAATTTAACTAAGCTAAGCTTGAGCTAGTCTTAACTCAACTCAGCTCAGACTGATCTCCACTCCTAGTTGGAAGACAAGCATTTTGCAAAATTATTCTAGCACATATTTTCATGCACAACTACCATCCATTCCTTGCTTGCCACATTGATCATGAAGCTTTTCTTGATCAATATAGATCATGAAGCCTCCGTTCAACATTTAGCATCTATTTGGTTTTTCAACATGTTTGAGTGGGGGTTGGAGGGAGGGGGGAAGGGGGACTATATATTTTGGTTGTAGTGACTAATGGCACATTATCTTCTTTAATTCATACCTAATTCAGTTTGATACTTTACATTCACCATGTCTGCTCTTTTTTTTAATTTATGCAATTTGAATCTAAATTAGTGCTTTTTTTCCCCCCTTTGATCTTGAACTGATAGATGAAGTATATGAGGCCCTTTAGCTTGTTCAATGATTTGCAAAAGATGAAAGCAGTAGAACGAGGGCGCTTGCTTGGGTTGGATGTCTGTGATAAATATGTTGGTCTTGCAGTTTCGGATCCGTGCAACAAAATTGCTTCACCTCTAAGGTATGATTGTTATTGTGTAAAGACAATATTTTGGCAATGTAATTCCTAAAGAAGGATGCCTGAAGAAGTTGTTCCGAAGAAAAGAAATTTCTAGGTGATAAGCATCATACGAGTTGAGGCAATTGTTGGGTGTTATGTTTACAGCTGCACACATTTCATAAAGCACATTTTCTTTTCCATGACCTTTCTAAAGTTTGATTGTTTCAATCATCATCTTGAGAGGCTGTTGAAGGTGGGGCTTGATGGTTTTCAACGTCCAGCAATATCGATGCTGACCTAAAAGTTCAATTTTGAATTATTCTATGAACCAAGTGTGTGATAATGATGGTTGGTGAAGCCTCCTAGGATTAAACTTACATTACTATTTTGTTACAGATCCAGCAGGACACTTGCTTATGCACATAAACACATAATATGCATTGATACTTGGTGATGGTACTGGAACTGGTTATTTAATTGTGAGAAAAAGTTTGCCTTTGCAAAAATTTAATCTCCTTTGCTTGTAAATTTTACAAGAATCTATGAACTTGATTACGCACCATGCAATTGCATTTTAACCTCCATAACTTCTTTTCTTGGTCTTACGTTTTTCTTTGGAAATTCTTTTTAACTTGCAACAACGAGAAAACTTTCCATTCTGCAGTGTTCTGATTAGGAAGAAAACAAATATCAAATTGATGGCTACTGATTTCCAAAGGCTGGTGAATCTTCTCTCCAATCTTTATAACGGACATGGGTCCTTTTCCCCAATCATTAAGGTAGAAATGAGTAAAATTTACTCCATGTTGCAATGGCAATATTATGAATAATCACAGTACAATCAGTTACAAGCAAACTTCAGGCTTTGCATGTTGAATTTTGGCCCTCTAAATTTTTCAGATATCCAATCCTGATGGGTATGCCAACACTTGAATCAGAGGCCAATAATATGTATAACTTTTGAATTAAACAGTACAATCATTAAAGGCTGATCTTGATGGGTATGTATCACTAATCAAATTCAGAACTTTGAACTCTTGTATTTGTGTGCAGATTTCAGAACTTCCACCATTGGGATTTATTGTTGGTTACCACTTTGATCAGCAAAAAAGTTCCCCAGATGTGTGTATTCTTCTTAATAATCATTGATTTAGTCTCATTGTCTCCATAATCACAATTTGACTTACCTTTGTTGGGTCGGCTGCGCAAGTGAAGGTTTTCATTGATGATCTGTGTAAAACAGGGAAACTTGAAGGACCGAGGTACACTTATTGGAATGAATGTTTTACATAAAAGGTTGGTAATTATGATGATAACCATATTATTTTGCCTGGTATGTGTTTATTGGGTCAGTTATAACTAGCAGACAGCATTTTATGGTGCTACATGCATGGGGAACTTGGAACTTCGATAATCTGACTGTTCCTCAATGCTTTCTCTCAGAATGTGGAATTTCTCATAAAATCATTGAATTTGCATCCGGTGCATTCAAACATTATATTCGACAAACTTGCAGCTGTTGGGATACTTCAGGTAAAATTGGAGATCTACTTTTGTGTGCAAGGGATTCAACTGTATCCTGTGCTTGGATTTTTTTGATTCCATGTTAAATAGATTATCCAGAGTGGGATGTTGACTTGGTTACAAGCCATCGGATTCCCCCCCACATATTTTTGGTTTTTTAGCCCCCTTTCTGGGTGAGCCCTTTTTTGGCCTCCTTTCTGGGACTGCCTTGATATTCGATGAATACCATGCTTATTTACAGTATTATGCTAGGCACTGTTAACAACAATTAGCATCTCTTATGTTATAGGGTGTAATATATTTATATATATTCAAGTAGTGTTAGGGGAGAGTAGGCTCAATTTGAAAGATATCTGATAAGTAGTTTTTTTTGGTAGTGTGCAAAACATCACATTGATTGATGCGCTCCACAGGAGGCACAAGGCTGTTAAGTTAAGCCTTCCCATGATAAGGTTGGACTCATAGCTGTTGTTGATTGGAGGACCCACCAGGATGTCTTTAGACAGTAGTTTTATGTCATTTACTTCTGCAGCGAGAGGATTAACATATTGTAACTTTCCAGATTGCAACTTGTAAATTCTTTCGAAATCATGCAATGTTGGGCTAATTTCGGTTTTGCAGGGATATCGGGACTCGAACAGGAAATTAGAGATGAAAACTGAAGAGTGGTGCTGCGTTCCCAGCAAGGTAAGCAGGTCCTCTGGAAAAAAAATTGGGAAATCTTAAATCTGGATATTCATTACCATCAAATGACCTAATCGAGTTTGTTGGACTAGATAAATAACATGGGCCTTCATTAAATGGATTTAACACACACTCCTCTATGCTGGTGGTAGTGGTACTTGTGTATAAAACCTTACATGGTACTAGTGTATAAAACCTTACATACTGTTACCTTGATAGTAAAAACTTCTTTACCGAGTTTTTTCCTGCTCCTCCATCTGAAGTCTTATCTTGTTTGATGCCTGTATTACTAAGTACGTGGTTCAAATTTGCAATCTCGAAGGCTGTCAATATCAAATCTTTCTATTTCTACATTTATGAGCAGTATAAAATGGCGCTGGTCCTATCAAAGCATTCCAACTGGTGACCATAATAGTGATCACAGATGATATTATTGTCAGTGGATTCAATCCTTGTGTACTAGTTTAGCTTTGCCTTTTCTAGCATAGACAAAGTCATGTTTGTGTAGGAGTAAATTGACTTCCCTTGGTCTTAGGTGTGATTCTTGAAGCTATTAAGCATGCACTATTTTGACAGTTGGATTTAAATTATTATCTAGCAGATCCTTTTGTAATTGACTGGATATTAGACCTAGACCACCAATCATCTTACATTTTAGCATCATATACTCAATTTCCTTAAGCTCTGTCAAAAAACAAGATATACCGCTCACTGCCTGGTTGTATGTTTGCAGAGGGTTCGTCTGTGTCATACCAAGCTAAATACCATGAAGAGAATGGTGGGATGACAGAACCAAAGCAATAGATGGAGGTTTTGGGATTACTGTTTCTAGGGAAGTTTGGAACTTGGAAGATGAGCAATTTGCAGACTCAAATGCTCACCTGACCGACAGCTTTGAAAACTCAAGCGGACCCACTGGATTTTTTCAAGATGAGTGGGTTCGTGTGGATCAGGGTAATTGTTGCTGAGGTTTGATTTATGGATATGTAGGTGTCGTTGATAAGAACTCAAGAATATTTGCCTGATTAGATTCTTTGAAAGACATTATACAAGCAATGGAAATATATGATTGGCATCATTAACAGTTCTACACGTTTATCCATTTCTTTATGTTCACTGGTAGTCTACATCTCCCGCTCTCTCTCTGTATTTGGGAGTTAACTCTTTCGTAAATGGTTTTAACTAGTCTAACCTGTAATACCTCATTCAACATTGGCAAAAATGGAATAAGAGAGATTTGGAAATGATCACAACATGCACAAGAAATGACAGCAAATGGTGGTGGTTGAGACCAGTGATTAATAGTCTCTCTCTCTCTCTCTCTTAATGGTAATGGGTATCACAGCGAAAGGAACCAGGTCCTGTATGTGATTCAGGATTACTGATGCAAGTTCTGCAGTTCCACGTTGGAATGATTATTTATCACAAAACAGGGCCTATTTTTCAAAATGTATAGCTTTTTTTTCCCCCAGCTAGAGCTATCGTCTAATATCTTAAGTTTTATTCCGACTAATCTAGATTGATTCGCGTTTAGGCTCTCATTTAAAGAGATCTTTTAACGTGATTTTTTTTTATCTATGAAAAATTAAACTTATAACCATAATTGAAAAAACTTAGTTCCAATTGAGCCAACCACGTTAGTAAAATGTATAGCTTTCTCTTGGGATTCACTTGAAAGTCGAGCTCAAACTCAAAGAAAGGGTTCATCGTCTTCTTTTCTTTTTCTTCTCTACTCACCCTCTCCTCTCTCTCTCACTCGCGCACACACACACCCCCCTCTTAAAAATAGAGCAAAGATAGTATTCAAGTCAAAACAATTTATACATCTAAATTCTAATCTATACACAAATTGTGCACTTTCTAATGTACCCTCCCCATTGGTGAGTTTTAATATTTTATTTAAGTAAAAATAGATACCATTAACAATATATAAATTGTGTAATTTAATTAAGAGTAATAGAACACGTGAAAGGGGTGAAACATAAACAAATTATTTGTCAATGTTGATAATTTTTTTAAATAAATTATTAATATTTGATAACTATGTTGGTCTGACTAAATTCAGTTTGAGTTGAATTAAATCTATAAAAAGTAAAATTTTTCTATTACTTATTTGTTGATTTGAATATAAATTTTTATTTATGGAGTGATTGATAACGATTCTTGCTCTGGTAGAAGAGACAACCTTTTCTTTGATGGATTTTTTATTTTGTTAGATTCCCCTGACATGGGAACCCAGGGATACTTTGGACTCATGCAAATTGTTAAAGAAAAAAAAAAAAGGAAAATAAAGAAAACAAAGCCAATTGGGATCAACTTGGTGAAATCTTAACTTAGAAAAGCCCATCACCATCTTAATTTCTAAGGAGAATATTCCTCCAAAAGTGGCAAGGAGAATAAACTTGGAAACAATAAAAAAGGAGAAAAAATCTTTAAAAAGCATTTATTACTTAAATAGTTTCAATTATTAATATATTAAAGTCAAATATTAGTTGGTGCTAATTTTGTACATTCTATTTTAGGTAATTTATAAATGATTATTTCTGATTATATTTTTTATTTGAATTATCTAAATATATATATGAAAATATAATATAAAATATAGCACAATAACATAAAATATACACTCACATTTAGTATCGTATAAAAAAAATAATCTTATACTCATCTTTGTTGTTTCAATTAAATGACTAAATTTTTTTCTTTTTTTATAAAAACAAAAAAAATTAAATTATATAATAAGAATGATGTTTTATTTATTTATAAATATCAGAAAGAAATGTATTTTTTTAAAATATTTTCAACTAAAGTTGTTATTTTTTATTTTAATTTTGTATGTTAAAAAACTCCTCATCTAAATTGTTATGGTTGGTATTTCGTTTGAGTAAAGAAGCGCAGCCGAAGATGCTCTCAACCAAAGCAGAGTGCAATGACGTGAGACATGTAAACGACGTCGTTGCAAGTACTCCTAATCTAACATGACTTGTTCCAGTCTTTTCAAAAAGGGACTTCTCTCTCTCTCTCTTCTCTTTTCAAACCTTTGTTTGCTTGTGAACATGAGTCACGCCTCGGGCTCACCCTAAGTATACCGTAATTTCTCCCCAACTCACAAGTCTCAATGGATCCAAGCATCGGTCAACACACTCGACAGAGAGAGAGAGAGAGAGAGAGAGAGGGAGGGAGAGGGTCAGTGTCCTAAGAAATAGCAAAGTGATAAGGACCTTATTAGTACTTTTGTAGGCAGTGTCCCTCCAATACCCACTTCTTTCTACGCTCTCTCTCTCTCTCTCTCTCTCCACATCAACGGCACACAGTCAGAAACTTACGGCCCTGAACCTAAACCTGTGACCGATGACCCAAACTCAATAAATACTTTTATTGATTTCCACCTCCAAAACCCACATATTAAAATATTATTTTTCTTATTATACACTCAAAAAAGGGCTCAGGTCTTCCCACCTTTAATTCAAAAAAAAAAAAGCTCACATTTTTATTTTTTCTCTCAATCTCAATCTCTGTTGTCTTTTTCTTCCTCTTCTATCTGACTCGATCTCTACTGCTCTTTTCAAGCTCTCTGTCTCTCTCTCTCTCCCTGCCTCCCTCTCCGCTTTCTTCACCAAACTCAAAATCTAGGGTTTTCCTTTATCAGTTTTGCGCAAAACCCATTTAGGGTTTTTACTGGGCTTTTTCTTTTTGGTGATTCCGTTGGTTTTGATAATTCTGCATTTTTCTTGCTTGAGTTTTTGTGATGCGTTGTTGAGACAGGGAAAAGAAACCCTATTAAAAGTTTTTTCGGGTTCATAGATTGATTTGAGTGCTCTGTGTTTTCCTCTCTCACGTGTGAAGAAAAACCCTTGTAGAACCCTATTTGGGAAATCTGAAATCTGGGGTTTTTTAGAAGGTATTTATTAGGTGAATAAAGTTGTGATTTTTGTAGATTTAGCTTTAAAGGATACTGATTTTGTAAGTGTTTTGTGGGGAGTAAATGCATGGATGGGAGAGATGGGATGGGATTATCAGCTGGGTCAGCTTCATTTTACATGCATACAGGTTTGACTGGGTCTGGGGGTGGGTCTGGACCACAGACTGGATTTCATGCACCCCCTGGGTTCAGACCCTTGTCAAACCCTAATTTTTCTATTCAATCCAATGTGAGAACCACTACTGCTGCACCAACATTTTCAGTAGAGCCTTCACAACCTAACCATGGTCATGGTCGTCATGGTCATAGTCATGGTCATGGTCATGAACATGGACACGGACATGGGTTTAATATGGGGGTGTCCCCTGCGGGTATGTCTACTGGTGATCCGGCAAAGAAGAAGAGAGGGAGGCCTCGGAAATACGGTCCAGAGGGGCAAGTGTCTTTAGGGTTATCGCCAATGTCGTCTACTCCTTCCACTGGGTCAATCACCCCGGTCCCTAAACGGGGTAGAGGGCGGCCGCCGGGTAGTGGGAGGAGACAACAATTGGCAGTTCTTGGTATGTTTCCTTCTTGTACTCGGCACCCTATTTTGTTCTACTACTGTTTGTTATCTTGGATTTTGTATGCTTAGTCTATGACTTCCATTTGATCTCATTATTAATCTTTAATCTTAACAAATGTTTGGTGTTGTCATTTTTGGATTGTGGCTCATGTTCTTGAGCAGGCAATGTGATCCCAAAAGCCTAAATATATAATTCATTCAGTCTAGAGTCATTGTGAGTGATCCACAAATTTTGACTTGCTTGTGCTGAGCCCGAATAAAAAAGTACCATGAATTGCATTTCTATAATGGGTCCCTGTCTATGTGGTCTTAATGACATTGACCAGTGGTAGAAGTTGCTGGCCTTACTAAATGATCCTTATATTGGTGAAAAGCGTCTATTTATGGGTGGATTGAGTGTCCTAGTACTAAGAATCAGGAAAGGTCGGGGATAGTGGAAAACAAGAGTTTGCTTTGCAATGTTGTTTAACTTTTGATTGATCATAGCTTTTCCGGTATTTTTTTGATGCATTATCTCTTGAAGGAAAGAAGTGTTTATAACTTTATTAGAAATCTTCAGTAGCTTACCATTAATTTTATATGTCTCCCATGACTTTGCAGAACATGCTTATTAGTGCAGAATGGTTAAAATGGGTGAAAGATTTATAGAGAAGAAATGCATCCGAGAGTTGGACATGCAACAGATTATGATGGTTGCATCCATGCCATATAAAATTGATTGAGAGTTTGTATGCTCAGATGATGCTCTAAATAGTTTACCTGTAATGTAGTACACTGAATTTGGTCTATTTTGTACACGTAGGATTACCATTCTGACAGATAATGATTTATTTGCCAATAAGTATATTATTTAGTTATTTCTCATTAGATTCTCATTTGCCAGAGGCACTTGTTGAGTTTTATATTATTATTATTATTTTGTGGGGTTGGGAGTGGGGGAATAACAATGCTCGAACCATGTGTATGTACTCTCTTTCAGCTACATGGGCTCATTCTGGTCCTGATTCTCTTGTATGTGCTAAAGAGACAATTTTGTGATGCTCTATTATCTTAAGTTTCGTAACTTATATAGGAGGTCTAGGCACTCATCTTTTGTCTATTTTTTGTGTTGCTTTTCAAATACCATCAGACACCATTATTGAGGTTGAAATATGATGTTACTGGTAGTTTCATTTTACATTGGTTTTAGACTGATAGATATGTTATATATGATAATCTATGATTTCTATCAGGTGGGTGGATGTCTGATTCGGCAGGATTGGCTTTTACACCACATGTAATTACCATACTTCCTACTGAGGTAAGACATGCTGATTCTAGTCAGGAGAATCACCTCCCAAGTACTATATGAATGTTGAAGATTGTGATCATAAATTTTTGAGTACATTGATGGAAAGTATCTTGGAATGCGTTTGATGTCATATGAACTCAGTTTGTGATTCTTTTGTGCTCCCACTATTTCAATTTGAATTGAACAGTTGCCAGAGCACTAATTATAAGAAAGGAGCATCAATTTCATTAGCTTTGTCTGTAAAATAAATTTTCATCTCTACTGCCCCTAAATAAAATAGTTCCAGACTTCATTCAGGAAAAGTTCAGGAGAAGCTTTGTGGCTCAAATTTGATGAAGGGAGATTTTTTCCCCTCCGCAATAAGAAGAATGAAGGAAATATTTCTTACTATCCTGTCCTAAATGAAAATGAGTTCAGTTTTATCTTCCATCTGGTTGTCATAGGATTTATTAGGCAGTTGTAATGGCCTCAATAGAAAACTCTGAAAGCTGCCTCTTAAATGCTTTTGTGAACATACTTTGTGAAGCTTAATTTGTCTTTTGACAGATTCGGAACTTTCTGTTTTTGGCTTAAACCTTATCATTGATTTTTTGCAGGACATTGTGGAAAAAATACTCTCATTTTCACAACAGAGGGGAAGGGCTGTCTGTGTTTTATCAGGCACAGGTGCAGTCTCTTCAGTAACACTATGTCATCCTGGGACCTCTACTGGAAATATTAGATATGAGGTTGCACAACTAACTTATTTTAGTGTTTCTCTCATAAATCACGTTCTTTTGTTGATGCATTGGGTTGTATGGATGTTTTATACGAATTTAGATTGTTGGCTTGAAATGTGCTTACTGAAGTAGTAATAGTCTTATTTTTTTTTCTCCTCTTCCAAGAATCACAACAGCATTAGTTAACTGTTTCACTTTTTGGTTGGCCAGTGACCATTTTCCTTGAACATGATAGCTTATAGCTTCTGTTTGTGGCACATTATTTTTATTGACCTAGCATTTTCGTGTTTAGTTCACAGCTGGATGGTTTTCCATTTTGCTGAAATGAGACTCCTTGCTAAATTGGAATGTTTTATTTCACCAAATGAAGAAAAATGTTAAGAAGAATGCCAGAAACTAAAGTAAACGAGTCTATATATGCTTAATTGCCATGAAACATTAAGTGTTACGAAGCTAGGTGTGCTTGGATTCTTCTTCATTTGTTTATCTTGTGATAATTTACAAAGGTAATTCCTCACAATCTCTGGTAAGCAAGGTTGATTAATGAGCTTTGTTGGTCTTTAGAAGGATTTAAGAAATAGAATGAGGCTGTTGGAAAGGTCCAGCTAGTTCTGGGTACAATTTATATGGCATGACCATGCAGAGTGTTTGGTTGAGGAGAAAATGGATTATGTTGTTATACTCATGTTATCAAGATTTAGGGCTTGCTACAATTGTTATGAGTAGAAAATAAACCATTCTACACCATACATTACATATATTGAGAGGGAGAACTATTCTTTCCACAAGTTTCTTTTCTTGAATGGATCTGATGACATAAAAAATCCTTTGGGATTGGTAGTGTGGTGTAGGGTCATAGAAAGGATAGTGTCACATCTTCATGAAGCATGTATACATACTACTGTCCTAAGAAGCACTGTTATGAACAAAGGACAAGGGACATACCATGACATGGAGACTCTAACAGAGCAAAGTTAAACCAAATAGGGCATAAAATGGCATAGACACAAGTTGAAATAGTTTTTGTGTTTTTATGTATACGCGGACAGAAGAATAATTAATAAATTTGTTGAAACATATAGATGGTGATTTATTGTGTCCTTTATGTACATTTATCTAAAATACTTGTGCCTTTATATTTATGTATCCATGCCTTTTTTTTTGTTGTCTAGTTATTGATAAGTTTCTTACTTTGTATATTAAAAGTTTACCCTCAAATTGTATGCACCGTTGCGATCATCTTCCAAGTGTGTGGAAAAATGTAAAAAATGTGTGGTTGAAAAGAAAGTTTTGAAAGTGGTGGACACTATTGATGTGTGCCCAATACGTGTCTTCAAAGTGTGAAACTAGTATTGTATTTAACAAGCGTTTGACATCACGCAACCTCACTCAATGTGCCAATGCATGATAGTTTTTGTCCTTGTCATTGATTTTAATGTGCCCCAAAACAATCATTAGAATCCCTTTTAATTTCCAACAGGAGGAACATTTTGTGGGCAAAGTGCGCATTTTCCCTGCACTTATGACCATACATCTTAGCTCGGGTACTTTGACTAATGCTATAGACATCTTGTCTAATGCTTTTCACATGGAACATAGATATTGTTCTTCAGCATCATTTCTGTATATGACCTTTGAAATGGTGTCTGTCTATCAGTTGGTATACATGATGTTGATGTTTCAAAATTTTGCGATAATAATGATGCAGTAACATTCTGATAACTAGCTCTTTTTTTTTTTTTAAAGAATGTTTCGATGAATAGAATGACAAAAAAATGTATCATATTCCTCTGTAAAATGTTTTGTTTAAGGAGAAAACATTAGTGTTTCAGCACCTTATTTGACAGTGTTACATCAATGTCTTTGCTTTCTCTGTTTCATGATTCTTCTTCCCTGTCACCTTTGTAGTGAAACCAGGGTTATGTATATTACTTCCTGTGCATCAGTGTGTCAAATGCCATTTTTTGTCTTAAAATTACCACCCTTTCTGAGAAATTAATGTTTGAAATGACCATATTGCCCTTATGTTCAGTTTTCTAAAAAATATTTTCTATAAAGCAAGTGTAACATAGTGAGCTATGTATTAATTCTCTTTGAAGAATTATCAAAACTTATATCCCATTAATGTTTGGTGGCCCCACATTCATAAGATATATGCTTCCCATCTTAAATCCCTGAATCAGAATTTGGAAGTTCATAGAAAGTGCGGGCCACTGTGGTGTTGTGTATCTTTTCTCTCTTAATGATGATAGGACATATGTTTCAGCATGTTGGATTTCATGTTATTTCTGTTCTTTTATTTGTGAGAAATGAAAAATAAACTTGGTCATGGATTTTATAGCATCAGTGGATATTAGTGGCTTGTGAGAATGCATAGGACGTAGAGTGGAAAGGAACTGGGTGGTGTTTTTTCCATAGAAATTTTTTTTTTTATGGTTTCATTATCTTTTTTACTATCCAGCAAATTTCTCATCATCTCCTATGTTTTTATCACGAGACATTACACTCCTACCTCCTGGTGTCTGAAATGAAAATCTATGTAGCTTGGACACAGATAGTATAACCACAACCACAACATGACATATTGAAACATTAGAACTATCACAACACAACATAATGTGAATTTGTATTTTGGATGCTAGATTTCACAAAATGTGGCCTGGATTCAGGACTATATTTTGGATTCTTCATTTTCATCTCATTCATTTCCACGTAGTATTATTTTGTGGTGTGCTATGTAGCTTGGACACACAGATTGTATACCCACAACCACAACATGACAAACATTAGACCCACCAGACCCAACATGATGTTAGCATACATTTTAGAGGCCAGATTTCACAAAATGTGGTTAGGATTCAGGACTAAATTTTGGATTCTTCATTTTCATCTTGTTCATTTTCATATAGTATCATTTTGTGTTGTGACATTGTACTAGAGAAGGGATAGGCTATATTCAGAACAAAAGACCTTGTTTTGTACCCTCTTTTGTGAAGTTATTTCTTGTGTCAAAAGTAGATGGAAACTATGTCTTCATTTCTTGTGTGGCATATTAGTTGCAATCATCAGGATGATGAAAAAACGATTAGATTAAAATGAAAAGACTTACTAAAAAGTAAATGATTTAGATATCTTGGTTCCATCATTTAGAATGAGGGCAATATAATTAGATGTGTGAACAATATGATTCAAGTGGGTTGAATGAAATGGAAAAATACATTCGGAACTTTTTGCGATCGCACGATACCATTGCATTTGAAGGAAAAGTTCTATAGAATCATAGTAAGGTCTGTACAATTATATGACATTGAGTGTTGGACTATTAAACAACAACAAGAACATAAAATGGCTGTAACTGAAATTAGGATGTTTAGGTGGATGTATGACAAAAATAGAAAAGATAGAATTAGAAATGAAGAGATACGTAATAAGTTGGGAGTTAGTTCAATTGTAGATAAAGTATGAGAGTACTATATGAGGTGATTTGGGCATGTACAATGAAAACCTGAATATGCACGAGCTAGGAGGATCGAAAACTTAAATATAGAAGATTTAGTAAAACGTAGAGATAGATAGTTGAAAACTTGGATGTTAGTTATCCGTAAAGACATAATAGTTATGGGTCTAGTTGAGGAGATGGTCTTATATAAGAATGAATGACGTAGGAGAATCTACACAAATTAAATCAACGTTTTTTTTTTATTTTTATTTTTTTATAACATCTTCCCAATATTTGCCTTTCAAATGGCTGACCTTAAAATTTGGGATGAAGGCACAGGTTGTTGTTTTTGAGCTCACTAACCTAATGCTTCAGTCCTTGAGCCACCATCAAGTTGGGTTTTCCCATCCAGACTTGGTTGCTCCAAGTTATATTAAGGATGTGCTTTTTCCCTTTTCTTGTGGGGTGGCAGTGGGGACTTTGGGGAGGTCTTGGTGAAAATCTCTACATTTGAATTTTTGCAGTACCTTGTCTTGTACTCTCTCATGCATGCTGTTTGCATGTGGTCATCAACACAGCAACAACCACAGCAACAACCATGGAACAATATTTCTTCCGTTGATGGAGTTTGTCCTTGTGATTTTACTCTTATTAAACGCTTATTGCCCGCATGTCTTTATTGCATGTTTTTGTGAATAAACAGTGGTAATTGATGATGTCTCATGTAAGAGTAGTCTGTTGCAAGTTTTTGGTCTATCTACAGTCAAAGACCAAAAGAAAAGAAATGGGCACTGTTTTATCGGTCTCTTCAGAGACTGCGTTGAAATGAAGCATTAATGAAAGAATAATGTCAAAGTAGCTAAGTGGGAGTAAGGAATATAATGACAATACAAAAGATGATATTTTGATGGTCTGTTGAGGAATGGGGTTACACCAATACTGTGATCTCTTAACAAGATGGCCTTACTGAGTGGGAACAGATACACCAACAATCTACAAACCACAACTGGTTTTGATGCAAGTTTTGTAGGTGGAATGCTAATGCACAACCTCATTTATAGCAGATGCAATCACCGTGAGGATTATGCTCTGCTCTGAGAATTTATTTGTTTTCCAATATATTGTATGTTATTTTGGTCTCTCATCCTCTGCAAAATTTGTAATATGCTCCCATTCTTTATTATTAAGACTACTTGACATTGTGTAGGGCCGATTTCAAATATTGTGCCTGTCTGGCTCTTATTTAGCTTCCGAGAATGGGGGCCCTCGGAGCCGGACTGGTGGTTTAAGTGTTTCTCTTGCTAGTTCTGAGGGTCATGTCATTGGTGGTGGAATTGGGGCTCTCATTGCTGCAAGTCCTGTTCAGGTATAAACTACATGCAATCTCTATGCTTTATTGTCTGTACTCTCCCTAGTGATTATTTTCAGTTTCCAAGCTTCAGCACAAGCACAATGTGGCAAAACTACATTGAACTGCTACCAAGCACAGTGATCACTAAAGTGCTGCATGATGGATTATAGTGGAACAGAATGGACCTGCATCAATTGCCTTTTCCTGATCTGCTGAATTCTCAGGCATAGAACCTAATGATTGTTGACCTTTATTTTTTTTATTTCTTTCAGGTGGTTGCTTCCAGTTTTGTCTATGGTGGTTCTAAGACAAAGAGCAAAGAAGAGACTGTTCTAGATGTTTCTGAGAAGCCCAGCAATAAATCGAATACACCAACTAGTGCTCCCCCTCAGCATATGAGTCACCACTCTGCAGCTGGAAATTGGTCTGGTTCGCGGGCATTGGATCTGAGAAATCCGAATACTGAAATTGACTTGACGCGGGGATGACTATATATTACGACAGACACATGGTGGTTTTGTACATATGTGATGTAGATGGTCCCAAGGAAAATTGTGAGGTTGATCAACCTTTAAGAAAGTCCCTCAGCTATCCGCAGTAGTCCATGGGTCTTTCACTAACATATTTGACAAAGTCGCCATTTCTCTTAGCAAAACATTCTGAAAATTTCTTGTAGTCCGGACATCCTGCATATATGTACTTTGTTTTGTTTCCATCATAAAATTTTTTGGCTTTTCCATTTAAATCAGTGAGTCTGAATCTGTTGAATATGTGATGAACTCTTTATGCTTGTGGGTTGAATGTCTCGCCTGATCACTTGCAGGCATTTTCTTGCAGTGATATGCCTCTTGTATGATTAATCTGAATGTGGCTTTGCTGTCAGCTCGTAGGCATGTGTTTCCAGGTGGGTTGATTGCAATTTATTAGAAATCTGTGCAAATGTGGCAAGTTGTGAGCAGTGTTTCTCTGAAAATGCCCATTCGGACTGGTTTATTTGTTAAGATTTTATTTTGGCTGGCTTGCTCGGAAAAAGCACTTCCCGAGGGTTGATTGTAATATCAGAATAGGTATCAGCATTTAGGAGCCTACACGGTGGTCCAACAGAGCGGCGCTAGTGGAATCAGGAGACAGATTCGGATAAAAGTTTTTTTCTTTCTTTTTCCCCCCCCCGGGGGGGGGGGGGGTGAAGCCCTGCCAGGTGCAAATTAAGGAAGTAGGGTTTGCGGGGGGACCAACATATGGCTTGTCATCGAAATAAGTGGAGTGGGTAAGTGCTTGATCTCGTTAGAAGTAGGAGTTCGAGTTGTGGGGACACAAGTTTGTTAGAGAGGGAGATAATTCTCTTCTCAAATTCCCGTTACAATAAAGAAGAAATAATCCTAATAATTTTAAACAAGAATATTTTAATGTCCACATTAATGTTTTCCTGTGTTCAGATTTCGGTGTTGTTCCTTCGGTGGTCTCAGTATGAAGCAAGATGTGGATGTCAACTTCATTCTGTAGCTCAAACTCCAGGGTGAAATAATGTGCCAAAGAAACAGCAAGAATAGTGCAGGATGAATATCCCTATAGCATAAAAGTTGTCGCAGAACCAGACACAATTTGTAACATGTCAAAAACAGATCCAACTTCAATATTCTTGAGAGATTGCACTGTTTATGCATTAGAAAACTCCAAGATGAAAAAAACGAGGTGTAAATAAGTTAATATCGGTGGAAGTATATGAACAACCTCGAACTGCCTCTTAAAGATTCTGTTTCCAAACTATAGTCACCACAACAATGAATCAGATTGTCCTATCGCCAACTCCCTTCTATAAATACCAACCATCCCGCAACTCGAAATACACAAGAAGAGGGGAAGATATGGCGAAGGCTTTCTTCATAGTTTTTCTCGTTCTTTTTCTTGTCACAGCTTGTGCGATCGTCGAGGCTCAAAAGTGCAAGCCGAGTGGCAAGATCAGGGGAAAGAAACCTCCTAAAGATAAATGTAACAGGGATCATGATTCTGACTGCTGCAAAGAAGGCAAACTATACACTACTTACAAGTGCTCGCCACCTGTGTCTAAGCGCACAAAGGCAACATTGACACTGAATGGCTTTGAGAAGGGCGGAGATGGCGGTGCTCCTGCAGAATGTGACAACAGATACCATTCTGACAACACGCTTGTTGTGGCTTTGTCTACCGGGTGGTTCAACAAGAAGAAGAGGTGTCACCACAACATCACCATTTATGGAAATGGACGGAAAGTAGATGCAATGGTTGTCGATGAGTGCGACTCTACCATGGGGTGTGATGCTCCCCATGACTATCAGCCACCGTGTGACAACAACATTGTTGATGCTTCGGAAGCAGTTTGGAAAGCATTGGGCGTTCCCAAACATGACCGGGGCTCGCTCGATGTGCACTGGTCAGACGCTTGATTTCCATCGACTCCGTATTCCCTCTTCTTTCTTCCATGTTGACATGCAACATGGTGTCCTAGCCACAGTTTCACCACACTACCAATAAGAGTGAATCTACATGTACTATATATTCCCTTGTCTTCCGTTGAAAAACCTGTCACGTTCTATATTCACTTGTCTTCTGTTGAAAAACCTGTCACGTTTTTTCGCTTCTCACTTCTAGTTTGTTCCTGTGCAACCGGATTGGCCAACGTCATTAAGGGAAGATCAAAATAAAAGCTAAACTATTTGACCCCGATACCGTAAATCAGACGCAAAAGGACTAAAACAGATTAATCTATCAAAACTGCAAACGGAACATAACAGAAACTGGAGGACTGCTGTCTTCAGTTGTCAAAATATGCATGAGAATTAAAGGTTCCAAGCACATATATTATGGAGACATGGCCAAAAACATGAAAGAACAGATCATAGAAACAATAAACCACGCTGAGGATAATGAAGAGAAGACAGCAGCATATCCAAACATAATATCAAATATGTTGATATATGTCTCATAACTGCCCGATGCTAGTCCTCCCAAGAAACTGAATTTCATCTGTAACTTATTTTCCAAAGTCGACCCTCAGTCTATTATGGCAGAGATATCAGGCATGTACACTAGAATTTCAATGGCTATATACATAAATTCAGATAGCAATGTAAAAAAGGCAGCATTACATGACCTCTCATCTAACTGCGATACTTCTGGGAGTTCTCATGTCATCTCAGATATCAACTAGCGGTGGCCATTGAAGAAAACAAGGTCAAAGGTATTGGGATCTGACGGATTATTTGAAACGACAGATTATTTGAAACCCTTAAGCCGTCTTGGAAGATTCTCCATCGTTCATTCTATAGCTGTACTCTGATACAAGATTCATTTGGGACCACTACCTTACAATTATCGAGTAAATTTAGGTAGTGCAGACTGCAGAGACAATTCGAACAATAAGACGTAAAGCAAATAAACTATCCTGGTCGGATACTTCTTTAAACAGATATTCACATAGATTAAGTAAGGTGCTTTGTAGATTCAGGTGCGAAGTTATGACATAACAGCGCAATGTTAATGGATGAGGTATCCACGTTGACTAGTAGAATACAAGAAAATTAGGTTTTCTATAGAATTTTTCTTTTCTTCTTGTCTCTGCTTGTACAATTCTAGATGCTTAAAAGCGCAAGCCCAGGGAAAATTCAAGACAGAAAGATGGAATCAAATTGAATAGAAGCACTTATGTATTACACAAATTTATAAGTTCAGAAATGATTTTTGGAGAATAGTCTTCATTCTCCAAAGGCTACAATATATCATGAAATCATCCATTGAAAACACGCAGGGGAGCAACTTTTTTGAGAGATGGAGGAAAGTAAAACTCTATGGAGGTTGTATGAACCTTAGGCCATTTTGTTAAGGAATCTTGTAGGCAACAGAGAGGACAGACGACTAGAACACATTTGTGTGACATTTTGAGTCAGAACTGTCATTTAAGCGAATTGTAGGGATCCCATATCCATGCACCCAAATTGCTCAGCTCGTTTTAGGAGACTAAGGTGATCCTGACTTATAGAAGCCATTGGTTTTAATAGCAACTTGAAATAGCATTCGGATTAATAAACTAGAACTGACAAGCAAGGAAGAAAAGATCTTAGTCGAAAGCCGCATGTAGTCTGGGAGATGAGCTAGAAGCTTCACTAACCATAACGAGGAGATGAGCTAGAAGCTTCACTAACCATAAGGGGTGCCCGAATTGCAACTAATTTTGTAGCTGCAACCAAGTTACACATTATTTCAAACTTCCTATATTCTTAAGAGTAAAACTAGAAGAAACATACTCCAGCATACCACATAGGCCTAAATTACAAAAAGTAACATCCTATATCCGAAATGAATATACTGAACATGCATCATCCATCTAGATAAGACATTGATGAAAAACAAATCAGATTAAATGAAAAATAAACTAAATTGCGATAGCAAGTCTCCCATTCCCATCATTCCCATCATTAAGTTTCATTAACTAGCAGCTGTTAAAATCAAGGAAAAATAAGAACACCCACAAATTGCCACTCCAGATTCTGTTGGATCCATGAATTTCTTTACATCGTATAAGTCGAGGTAATGGAACAACCCCATAAACAATAAAAAAAATAATACTAATCCTCACAGAAAGTCCATGAAGATTCAGCAGACACGCCATCGGCACCTAAAATCAGAGTTCTTATAAGCACTAAGAATATGAGACTGGGTTTGTTTAACATTTTCCTCTTTGTTCTTATCACAGCTTCATTGTTGATGAAGCTCAACAGTACAAGCCTAGAGGATGTAACCCTGATCATGGTTCTTACTGCTGCAAAGGAGGTAAACTGCATACTACCAACAGGTGTTCTCCAGCAGTGTCTAGGCGCACCAGGGCGACATTGACTCTAAATGGCCTTGGGAAGGGTGATGATGGTGGTGCTCCAGAATGCGATAACAAATACCATTCAGATAACACACCGATTGTAGCTTTGTCTACTGGGTGGTTCAACAAGATGAAGAGGTATCACCAAAACATTGCCATTTATGGAAATGGAAGGAAGGTAAATGCCATGGTTGTCGATGAGTGCGATTCTACAATGGGGTGGTTTTCTGATCATGATTATCAGCTGCCATGTCCTAACAACATTGTGGATGCATTAGAAGCAGTTTGAAAACCTTGCATGTTTCAGAAAGCGACTGGGGCTGGATGGACATTTACCGGGCAGATGCTTGATTTCATCTGCACCAAAGGGTCTCATATGTTCATACTACCCCGTCCTTCCATAAACTACCCTTACTTGATCGCTTTTAACAATAAGAGTCGAGGTGTTTTGTACCATGTTACATGATACTTTTGACTTTATAACAATACTTCTCATTTTCTTTCTCAAATGAACTCCTTGGCAAACAGAATTGTCTAATTTAATTCCGAAAGCACCCTTTGGGCAAAGGCAATTCCACTTGGGCAAAGGTAAAATAAGGAAACTAGAAGAAGTAATTCTGTCTATCCTAGTGTATAACCTACATTTGAAGAGATTAAAATGCTAAAAGGTTTGTGGTTTTGATGAATTAACTGATAAAATTCAGGACTCAACAGAAAATCTATGACACGAAGATACATGACATGCCTAGACAAGGTGCATATATTACTGCCTTGGATTTACTCAAAGATGGTTCTAAATAATTTCTCGAAAGTTTCACAACATGCTTTTTCCTGACAATGTCTCAATATTGAAGGTATCGAGACAATGCCAACTGCCAAGCCATCTGTCACTAAATGGTTGAATTTTGGATTTTTCTCTTAACATAAATACTTGAGGATTCAGCATCTTCTTCGCAGATTCAGCTACAAAACCTGTGTCCTTCTAGCTAGTTCTGCCTATAGATACCATGCAAGCAAGAGGTCGGCCCTGCAACATAAATAGGCAACAAGAGGATGAAGATGGTTTTCACCAAAATTTTTTTCTTGCTTATTCTTGTCACAATTTGCACCATTGTTCTAGCGGCAAAATCAGGGGGAAAAAACCTTCTAATGATGAGTGCAACAATGATCATTGATCTGATTGCTGCAAAGAGGGAAAACTGTATACCACCTAGAAGTGTTCACCGCTTGTATCCAGACGGACATATGCAATATTGACCCTAAATGGCTTTGACAAGGACGAAGATGGTGGTGCTCCGCAAAAAGCGACAACAAATGCCATCCTAATAAGACAGCGGTTGTAGCCTTGTCTACCGGATGGTTTAACAAGAAGAAGAGGTGTCATTACAACACCACCATTTACGGAAACAGGAGGAAGGTAAATGCAATGGTTGTGGATAAATGCGACTCCACCATGGGGTGTGATTCCGATCATGCTTACCAGCCACCATGTGACAACAACATTGAGGATGCCTCAAAAGCCGTTGGAAAGCTTTGCAATTGGTGCTGGATGGATATTTACCGGTCAATTGCTTAATTTCTATTAGTGTCATTACGAAAATTTTTTCTTTTTCATTGATGATTTTCGAGGTATTATCCGATGTCCACAATCCACCCATCTTAGCCACACCCATCAAGAAGTGTCAAGGTCTTAGTTTAATCTCTTGTGGTTTGATGTTTATGGCTCCTGTATTTGCTACTTAATACTAGAGTCAGTGTCAACAAAAATTAAAAAATGAGTCTTTTCTAGCATACATCAAGTCATCGTCCACATATGCAAATTTTTTAGAAAATACTACTTTCAAAAAAAAATCAAAGTGAAAAGTGAAATATATGTATAGAAAAAAAAAATAAAAAAAAAAAAATATAAAAAAAAAAAAAAAAAAAAAAATAAATAAAAAAATAAAAAAAAAAAAATATATATAAAAAAATAAAAAAAAACATATATATATATACATATATACATATACATATATATATATACATATATATACATATATATATATATATCTCAGGATCTAGCACTCAAAAAATCCTTATCAAGGGTACATAGCCACATGTCGCCAATAAGTGATGGATGAAGCTTTTGTAAACAGAGCCCCTAGCTCGGTGGCTTTCAGTTTTCCTGTCCGAGGAAGGCAAGGATACAAACATATAGGAAGAGAATCAATGCAGCTATATCCTATCTACGACCAAAAGCGTAATATCAGTATTAAATCACCCACTTGGAAAAGCAGTAAGACAATATAAATATATATATATATATTTTTTTTTTCACACAGAGAAAAAGATGAAATTTCATGGTAAAACAAGAGGAAATACAAAAAGAAACACAAGATATCCTCCTAGATAACACTAAGGCAACTTGAACAACATTGTATTTTACATATTTGCGTGCAGGATTACCTTGCACATAGTTTATGTTCCATAGAATTGAACACCAACAGAAGACAGACAGACGTCAAGCAACATGTATTTAGTAGGATTTCGAGGATGAAGATCATGTTTAGCCCTCTAGCAACTTCTTTATGTCCTCCTGTGAGCATCGACCATTGTCAATGCGATAAACATTAATGTTTAGGTTATGATAGTTATGAACTAACACAAAGGACCTAGAATCTGCAGTAAACATGTTGGGAATGAAATATAGATGTGATTACCTCAAAACTAAGGGGAGAAGTTCTAGGGGCGTAGAAGTCAATGACATGCCCATCCTTATCAACTAAAAACTTGGAAAAATTCCACTCAATATCATCACCGCCCGAGAATTTTTTGCTTGATTTCAAGAATTTGTAAAGTGGAACAGCATTTTCTCCATTCACCTCAACCTATGAGCAAAGCATAAAGTTAACATAGGAAGCATACATTTGCAACTTAGTCAGATAGATAAAAGCCCAATTCATGTTACAAAAATACAGAAAACTAAAGACAAGTAAATTTTCTTGTTTAGAGTGATTTTACCTTGTCAAAGATAGGAAACTCAGATTTAAAGCGAGTGCAGACAAACTCCGAGATTTCATCATTAGTTCCAGGTTCTTCCTCTCCAAATTGATTGCATGGAAATGCTAATATCTCCAGGCCTGCAATAAGTGTGTTAATAGGGATCGGCATGCTACAGATGTACATACACGATTATCAGTCCCAAGTTTAAAAGCAAAACAGACACGTAAATGCATATCCACAGCTCCAAAATGTGTTCCTAGGAACCAATGGATAGTTAGCCTAGTAGGATATGAAGCTAGATCCCTTAACCAAGATCTCAGGTTCGAGTCTTGAGAATGAAAAAGACTACGGTAGTCCCCAAAATGAGCCACTGCATATCCCGAAGTGGATTAGTTAGAGGATGCTTCCGGATACCCGTTGGTCTAGTACCAAAAGACAAAAAAGGGTGTTCGCTGGATACCCAACAAATGTAGTTCCAATTTAGAATCTTGCCTCTACCTTTCTTTGTGTTCTATAACAATAACTTTTAGAAATGGCCATAACTATTTAGGCATTGAGAGAACATCTGTCCAACATTATCAGATCTGGAAAGGAAGAACCCAAACCTTGATCTTTGCACTTCTGATGTAGCTGAGTCAGCTCCGTGTAGTTTAACTTGGTTAATCCACTGCATGGCATCCAAGTAAAAATCTATGTTCAAGCGATTGGCGAAATTAATAGCAAGAACTAATGTTGTTATGAGAAATACTGAATTGACTGTTACAGTCTCGAGTTGAATTTGAAAATCCAAACTTTCTACAGTCTAACAGGAAAGGAAGTAGGAGGAACATAAAAAGAGAAAGAAAAGAAATTCGAGGAACCCGAGGATACCATTTGGATGCAACATTAACAATCAATAGAACTTTGCCCTTGTAAGTGCTGAGTTCAACATCATTCCCTTTTGCGTCCTGCGAGTGAATTGAAAATGAACACAACTAGCTTGTAAAATTCCAAATGTCAGTCATTAGATTCTTGCCCTTGGTCTGTGTGAACAAAACCAAACAGGCAGGTGTTTGTGGGAATTGAGACTCTCTCTCTCTCCTCATATTCATGTATAAGTTAAGTAGTTCAAAAAGAAAAGAGTACATACCAAGTCCTTAGCAAAAAATCATTTACTTCTTAAGTCGATATAACCTAACATTGAGCCCACCCCACAACAAAAGCCACTATGAAGTACAGGTTAATACCATAAGAAACTCAACCCCATCTCAAATCAACAAACCCTTCAAAAATATAACAACAAAGCCATAGAGAATAACTTGGGAAAATAAAAGCGATCCACTAGTCCATGAGGATAGAATATCCAAAAAAGGGTGTCCAAAGCAATGATCAAAATAAGGAAAAAGTTCAAAATCAAAATCAAATTGGGTGCACAGATACACCTTAACACTGAACTGGTAAATTGAATCAGGATCTCCTGCAGTAGCCATTGCAGAATCTGGGAACAGAGGAAGTCCGTCTCTTGTCTCGGTTTCTGGTACGACTGAAATGATCAAAATAGAGAATAAAGAAATGGCGAGATAAAGATAAGGGTCAACCTGAATTTTTCCTTTTTTTTTTTTTTCAACGACCGTATCTGAATTTTTACTTCAAGTATCGTGAAGTGCAGAGCCTGTTCAGAGATTGATTTTTTTTTTTTTTTTTTTTTTTTTCGTTTCGAGGATTTGATAAAATTTGAGATTTTTAATTAAAAAATAAAAAATCCATCACTCAATCAAAAAATGTTTGATTTTATCTACCTGAATTTTCAAGATAATCAAGGGTCTACCTGAATTTTCAGAATAATTGGGAATGACTACAACTATACCGAATTTTCAGAATAATCGGGTATGACTACAACCATACCATGGTCACTCCATTACTTCAGATGACTGGTAGTGAGAGACATTAAAAAGTAGAGAACTGCCAAAAAGAAAAATAAGAAAATGTGGTACACTGAACCAAACAACCATCGGATTGCACATGTCTGCCATTGATGTTGTGACGCGTGTCCCATCGCTTGCTGCAACCATAGCCCAGAGAATCCACCCGTCTCAGGTCAGGTCCGGTTTCATTTCCCCAAAAATTAAAATTGTAGCTTAATATATAGTCGTGTAAATTTGCCAGGCATTAAGCTTCTCCCCTATCAAATGTGTCCGACAAAGAAAAATCAACATGGTACCATGCCCTCGTTCGAATTTGAACACACCTATGCTACCGAATAACATATCAATATTATAACAAGAGGAATTTTAAAATGCTCAAAATTCAGTGTCAAAAGAAAAAAAAGAAAAAGAAAAAGAAAAAAATAGCCCCTCATACACTCTGATCAGAAGTTTCCACGGCATCTAAGCTTCAAATTCCCCATCAAGCCGAGATAGTAGAGTAATGAGTTTAAACAACCATCATTGCCATCAACATAAATCACCACCGTCTGCTCATTCACACACAAGTTAAAAAATATCCATAGAAGAAGGAAAAAGAAACCAGCGAAAATTACTTGCACTTATTACAAATTCTGTTCTAACCAGATTCTAATAGTACGAGATACCAGAAGAACATCGTGGTACCAACATTATTACATATGTTAAGAACAAGAAAATCAGAAATATAAGTGAATATCGAAGATCCAAACAGTTCATAATGAACACTTATTCAAAGTTCGGCTAGCCCCAGTTCATGAAACTCCCAACAGTTTCTTCACATCCTTCTGCAAAGACCCAAAACACGTTGAACATCAGATGTTTGTTTGTCATGTTTGCTTCATTATATTATTTGGAGCTAAAAACAAACTAAATCAGTCTAACCTCAATGCTGAGAGGTGAAGTTGTTGGGGCATATCGTTCAACCACATTGCCATCCTTGTCAACAAGAAATTTGGTGAAGTTCCATTTTATTTTATCTCCAAACAACCCGCCCTTGCTTGACTTCAAAAACTTATACACCGGCGCAGCTTTGTCACCATTCACGTCAACCTAGAATCATAAACATATGGTGGAAGAATTAACAATGAATCTCCACTTCAATCCAATATAAGATATGAACAGCCACAAGATGAACGATCCTCCCGATTACAGCCTTGCTATTGATGTGCTAAAAAATTTTGTAGTTAGTTGAATTGTATGAAAATGTATGTCCAGACCCCACAAAGATTGCTCCATCTTTGCATTTATTCCTTATGAATATTTGCTCAAAGGTAGTCTTCAATCACTCTTATTCTTGTAGTAAAAAAAGAATCATTTGCAAAATAACAATTAATCATCTACTGCAATAGGAGAGTTGAGTAGCCCAAATCCTACCTTATCAAAAATTGGATACTCAGCTTTGAAGCGGGTGCAGGCAAACTCCAAAATCTGTTCATTAGTCCCTGGCTCCTGTGCACCGAATTGGTTGCATGGAAATGCCAGAATTTCTAGTCCTGCACTTCCACACACACACACACAAAAAGATAAAATAAAATTGTCTGCTAATTGTCCAATGATAACAAACGGTAAAGCAGACATCATTTTGAGAAAATAATAGGCTGTGGCCAAGAATTCTTCGTCCCCCTTCAAGACTAATAGCAATACAAAATTAAGTTTTGTGTATGAGTGGATAAAGGTCGTGAGAAAATTCATTACTTGACATAGAGAATAACACAAAGTTGAAGAAAGCAAAAAAAAAACTCATGACGTGACAAAAATTACCACCATAGACACTACCAAATAAATGAATAATAGAAGGGCCGAACCTTGGTCTTTGTATTTCTGGTACAACTGACTTAGCTCCGTATAGTTGGAATTCGTCAAACCACTGCATTAAAGAATTAAACAGTCAGCTACACTAATGACCAGGGATATCCTAGTAATAATCTTCTATTCCAACACAAAACCTAAATCGGGTGACAGAAAAACAGAAAGCAGGGCAAAACATAGCAGCGACTCTATCTAGCAAACATAAATCGGACCAACGCTTTAAACACTACCTTGATTTCTATGCAAAGATGACGATGAGCTTACCATTGTGAAGCAACATTGACAATCAATAAGACCTTTCCTTTATAGATGCTAAGATCCACATCATTCCCCCTAGCATCCTGAAAGAAAAGTTACCACTTATTATGAAAAATTCCTTGCCGCCGCTTCTAACCAGAATCATTGAACGGCCAGAGGTGGCTCAAATAAGAACGCTAGAAGGCTACATGCTTCCAAAGCAACTCAATCCACCGGGCTATCCCAAACCCAAGTTCATCAAGCAGAAAAATTATAGTGCAATCACTAAAAATCATATCAACTCAAAGACTAACTCCAATAATTTAGACGTACACTCCATCATAATTCAGCATTTACACTATTCTCTAAAAAGGTTCGGATCCGTCAGCATAAGGAATTAAGTCAATGATATGCAGTGCAGATTAATGTTTCACCAAGGGTAATTTAAACAAAGCCCTAGATATCCCAAGTTCTCTACAGCGTCTTGTGAGCCAAAATTAAAGCACTAAACCCTTTTTATCTGCATTTCAAAATGTTTGATCTCAGGCGGATCATATAGCACAGGCCCAAGATTGGGGGGGGGGAGAAATAAACAATCAAAACTCCCCCCCTCACAAAAAAAAAAAAAACCAAAACAAAACCCACCTATTGTTGCATAAAACACCAATTAATCAGTATCTCAATCGACCAACACAAAACCGCCACAAAAATTTTCCATATTTCAAAAAAGACCCGTGATGAAAAAACCCAAGAAAACCTCCGATCGAAAGAATCAAAATTTTAACAAAACAAAACCCACCCATTATTCTACACCAACATCAACCGATGCATCAGTCAACCAACTAGCAAGAACCTCCACTAAATTTCAGGAACACAATGCAAAGAAGATCCCAAAACAGAGAGAGCGCAAACCTTGACTGTGAAATTGTGGATCGACCCAGTTTCTTTGCTTGACTGACTGGCCATTGAAGAATTAGAAGAGCCTATTTTGGAACTCGGTCTCTGACTAGAGCTGGAAGTATTTAAAGAACAAGACCTCAACCCGGTCGAAGATCTCGAAGAAGGGATCGAAAGGCTATACCTAGAGCAAGAAGAATAAGCGAGCCGACGAGAGAGAACACGAGAACAAGAGGGTAAGGTTGAGATCAAGTTTCTTCTTGTTACGGCTAAGAGCATTTGATGATTTCTTGAATGACCAAATCCTAGGTTTTTATAGCATTTTCTGTGGTTTTTTAGTATTTGCGATCCTTCCTTATTCCCTTAGTTGACTGCCTGTGAGATTTTTTCTCTTTACACGTGGCGCCATATAAATTAAGCACGTCGGATTTTTATGAGGTGCAAATACTATGTGGGGACTTAATTTTTCTAGAAAATTCAATAATGCCATATTCACATTTATATTGATTTGATGATGGTGATACTTTTCTTTTCAGATTGATGATTTTGATTTGGGTTATTTTTCAAAATATTGGAAAGAAGACACGAAATCTTAAAAATCGGTTGATTTTTTTTCCCCTTCTTCTGAAGCAATCGAAATCGATTTTTTAGAAATAGAATTCAAAGAAAATCGATTTTTTTATTTTTAGATTTTATATATTTTTTAATATTTTAAAAAATAATCAATTTTGAATTACCAAATGGGTTTTCTGTTCACACCTAAAATTCAATTTTATTACCATGATAGAAAAGATTTGGTTTACAAAATTATACTTTTTTAAGGAATTAAAAATTTTTAATTTTAACTAAAAAAATTAATATTTGTAAAATAATAGAAAGATGAATGTGAAACAAGATACGATTTGTCCCTACTTGTATTATTCTTTTCATTTTATTCTGGGATGGGGAAGTAATTAAAATAAAGATCCATGTTACATGCCTCATTTGGCTAACGGGAAATTTTTAAATTATTTTGTTTCTAAAACAAAATTGAGAGAGAAGTATAAAAAGAATTACACATTAGAAAACAAAATTGAGAGATAAGTGCAAAAAGAATCCCTTTTAGGGTCTTCACAAAATCTAATTTGATTCAATTTGACAAAACTTTTTTAATTTTTATTTTTTTCATAATTCAAAATTAAAATTTTATTTAAAATTTTCGATCACCTATCAAATAATTATTGTCAAAACAATTTTATTGAGTTTCCATGGTGGCCTTAGATAAAGACGCACTTTCCTTGGAAGCAGTAAAATGAGAACATAGACCATCCTCCCAACCCCCAACCCCCAAACCCCCCCCCCTTTCCTCTCCTGACCTCCAATACTCCACCAAAGCAGAAGATTTAAGCATAGGCATAGTAGTGTAAATACAAGTGCAAATTTATCGACATGGGTTAGACTTAATTAGATATGAAATTGAGTATCCTTAAATATGATCAAAATTTGACTCCTATTAAGAGTATCAGATCCTCATGTATATCGAGCATTCTCCATTGGAAGATCAACTCTCTGAAAAGAGTCACTGTAACGATCGATCTGGATTAATCGAGATAAATTTTCAAATATCCGATATCCAAGACATGATAAAAAAAAAAAAAATACAAGTGCAGATTTCCAAGAACAATTTGTGGTGTTGTAATGCAAACTTCCAAAACCTTCCGTTTCAAATTCAATATCCATATTCACACCATCACAACACATTCAGAGTACAACAAGTTCTATGGGTTCTAATACCTATAAAAATAGTGACCAGAATAAATCCGGCTTCTAGAAGCTATTTAAACTTTTACCAAGAAAATTTCAAATGACCAGAATTTATTTTATCCACCTTTAAATGGCCAAACACCTACAAAATGGTAGGGTAACACTCCATTTCGTTATCAGTACTCCAATGAATAAGAAAATCAGCTTCAATTAAGATAATGGCATGATAAAGAAATAAAAAGCTAGTCTACTGAGAATGTCTCTTCTATAATTTTGGGTTATCTAGGATGACACGAACATCTAATTGACCCCTTCAATTTTTCCAGGCTTCTCTGACTTGATGCATACCCTACTCGTGCCTCGATCGACAATACAATTCAGATTTTAAGCTTCAAAAATCACTGATCAATCAAATATTCTCTCTCCAGTAGCCAACAACAAAAACACGAGAGCGCTAAAGATACATAGCAATCCAGGAATGAAAAATACCAGCTTCCAGCTTTCTGGGCTTGAGAGATCAAGATGAGCACTCCTCGCGGCTTCAAGTAGATGCCCTGTAAGGTCAACCCCAACAATGCCAGCTAATGTACCGGCAGTATTAGAAACGCCCATCACAATGCCTGCATATCTTGGAGCAATGTCCATGTGGTTGACTGCAAAGCCAGCTCTCCCAAGTGCCAAAAAACCAAGAGCCACCGAAGAACAGAATATGACCCCGTTCAATGATCTGAATCCAGGAAGTGCCATCAATGCAAACGAAGCCACCACGAAGCCAACAGTGTTCAAGAACTTTCTTGTTTTAGTCAAAGACAAGATCTTTCTGGTGACAAAATAATCAGCAATCACCCCACCAATATTTGAGAATATGAACATATTGAAGTATGGCATCATCTTTAAAGAACCTATTTCCTGAAGGGGAACTTGAAGGCCTTGCTCAAAATATGTGGGTAGCCAATTCATAAGCACATATAAAGCATAATGGAATGTAAAATTATTCACCACAATTGCCCAAACAGGCAAACTGAAGATGATTCTTTTCCATGGGATTTGTGCAGTTTTGGCAGGATTCCCTCTGTTCTCTAATCTCGAGTTACGACCCCCTTTGATTGGCAATAAAGACTCTCCAAAACCAGCAGATGCTGCTTTTGGATGATCCGAACGAGGAGGGTCAGTGGCATATCTGAACCATAGGAGAGACCACATGGTACCTAATGCTGCTTCAGCAAAAAATACTGATCTTGGACCTCCAAATTTTACCAAGCTTGGAAGCACAAGCATTCCAACAGCTGCACCTAGGTACATTCCAGATGTCGTGAGAGAAACAGATCTAGACCTCTCATGTGGTGGTACCCACTGTGCTAGCACAGTGTGGATGGATGGGAAGATGAAACCTTGTGCCACTCCAACAAGCAAACGAGCCAAGACCAACAGCATGACTTGATTAGGATCTGGAGGCACATATGCACACACCAAAGACCACAACACAAATGAGATTAGGAGAACACGTCTTCCTCCAATTCTTTGAGCTGCCCATCCTCCTGGCACCTGTGAACAGGCATACCCATAGTAAAATGTTGAAAGTATCATGCCCTTGGTTGTTTGCCTAAACCCTGCGGCATCAGCAGCATACGTATAGGCAATTGAGAAGCCCACACGTTCAACATAGCAGACACATGTGCAGATGAAGGTCAAAACCACAATCCAGTAGCGGACTGGGAATTTAAGGAACCTCATGCTTCACTACCACTCCTATGTATGATATGCATGTGTATCTTCTCCACTAAATTGTCATCCAGATGAGCCCCTTTTTAAGAGATCAAATTTTCCGAATCCAGAGTAGCATATGATTATGTGACAAATAGAGGCTATGTCAAGGAACTTTGATATAATTGAGCCCTGGTAACAATTAAAAAATATCATAATCAGTACATGAAAATGCAAAAGTGACCACATAGCAAATGAAAAATGAGCAATATGGAGAAAATTTTCCAAACATTCAATTCCTAAGGAAAAATGCATACCCCATTGTAAATGCAGTATGCAACTTCCAGGAAACCACAGCCAAAAATGCCACGAGTGGATGATCTCTACACAAAAACCTGATAGAAATCAATTCAAGAATCAACTTGGCAAAACCATTTTCTGATGAATATGTACTCAATATACAGCACTCACATGCACAAACACCCACAAAATTTGCCCTAAGCAGATATTATATATAAAACCAATACAACTTTTGTCTAGAGACCGTTCAAATGCAGGATCCTTTACAGAGGATTAGGCAACGTATAGAGATGAAGAATGACAAAAAAAAGAAGCAATCAAGAATTTGGATCAACTATCTTCTGAATGAAGAAAAATTTGTTCAGTGGAAGAGATGCAACATGCATGAAGTAAATACGACAAATAAAACAAGAGTAACCCATAAAGCTCCAGCTATGTCACTTAACAATCACCTAAAGCAAGGCTCAAAGTTTTAGCGATTTCATGAGCCAATCTTGAACAAGAGGACAAACTCAATCTTGCCTAAATTTAACTCCAGGATAAAACTTAACTCCAGCAATGTCACTTAACAATTGCCTAAAGTAAAGCTCAAAGTTTGGTGATTTCATGAACCAATTTTAAACAACAGGACAAACTCAATCTTGCTTAAAATTAACTTTAAAATATATATATATATATATATATATATATATATATATATATATATCTAAATATTGAAACCCACCAGCTATTGGTTTCACAATATTGGTTATTATGTCATCGATCATATTATTCTTGAGGAAAATGTGAAGAAGTTTCTAGTTAATTTTTCATGCTTGACTCTACCCCCAAACATTGTATACCCTAATCAATAGGAAAACAATGGCACGATACTATTTTTGTCAAATAGGTGTTTAAGAGATCAATTTCGAGGATTTTCATAAAGATACTATATCAACCAATCATAACCAAGAATCAAGATTTTGGTAATGTGCATCCCTTGACCCGCAATTTCCAGTTTAGGATTCTATAGTACCCAGCATGCATCTACCAGGAACCATGTTTAACAAATTCAAGAAACCCACAAAGACAAGGTTAATAAAAGACTAAAAACCCTATTACAAATCTCAGTGTGGAGCAATCAAATCAATGCAGAACTGATATGTGGAAGCTATGATATGTGGGAGTTATTGGTAAATTTGTTATTTCTATTGGGTAGTTATAAAAGGGAAGATTCTGTTGGGTTGTTAGAATAGGTGGGGCAAAGGCAAGGAAGAGAGAGTGAGAGAAGTTAGTTACGATGAAGAGAAATTGTTAGTATAAATGTAACTGGCAGCAAGGAGAATGGGGAAGCAAGAAATAGATTTGAATCTAATAGCTGAATTCTTCTCTTCTCACTCTTCTTCTTCTACCCTCTATTTCTCTATCACATATCATTATTTCTCTACCAAATATCATTGGTATTAGAGCAGACCTTTCTGTGACCATGGAGACTAGGGTCACCACTCGACTACAGCAGGAACAAAAGGAGATGAAGCAGCTGATTCTAGAATTGGTTGAACAATTGAAGGCAGTGACTGACAGGCAGGAATCTGAATTTACAGAAATTAAGAGATTTATGACAGCTGCGAAGGGGAAGAGGGTTATCCATGAAGAATCCCATGAGGATGAATTTGAGCAAGAAGGAATTTCTGTAGGCTAGAACTCCACAGTTCATGTTGGTAGAGATACGACCAGCAACTATCTAGTTCCGACTAGACAAACAAAGGTTGAATTTCCTAAATTCAATGGTGACGATCTTAAGGGATGGCTTTATAAATATGATAATTTCTTTGAGCTAGACTTGACACCTTGGGATATGAAGGTGAAAATTGCGAGGAAAGGCTCAACAATGGCACCAAATGTATATGAAGAACTGAGTAACCAGGGAGACGCCACACTAGGAAGAATATGTAAGGGCTCTCCAGATACGTTTTGGCACTAGTGTGTACGAGGACCCAATGGCTGAACTGCTGAATCTAACTCAGTAAGGGAGTTTGGTTAAGTTTCTGGAGTCATTTGATTCATAGTTAAGCAGGCTGAATCTGGCAAAAGACTATGCAATCAGCTGTTTTCTTGCCAAGATTAAGCCAGAAATTGACAACATGTTGAGACTTATTAGACCTAAATCTTTACAAGAAGCATACGCCTTAACTAGGCAGCAAGAACTTAACGTGAAGTACCCACATAGTGGGATGATAGTACCATAGGTAAATTCTGGAGTTGTCAAGTATGCTCAGCACTCTAGCAATCCTACTTCTGTGGCAATTTATGGAGTATTAACTACTCCTAAAGGGTACCAGAAGCAGAGGGAAACAGGGGAAAGGGCTAAGGTGGCCAAAGGAATGACTAATACGGCAATGGATGAGAAGAGAGCCAAGGGACTTTGTTTCTAGTGTGATGAGAAGTGTTCTTTTGGGCATAAATGTAAAAACAAGCAAGTACACAAGATAACAGTGGAGGCGATACTGGGTGAGGAAGAGGTAGGTCGGGAAAAAGATTGTTGAAATATCAAAGTCTAAAGATAAAGAAAGTATGAAATAAATTCTGAATTTATTAAAAAACAATAAGAGAATACATTGGTGGTTGAGAGCATTGAATCATGGATTACAAAGAGACATTCAAGGCCTATTTACAGAGAGAATATAAATATAGTTGTTAGACACACAAATATAGCTGTTAGACATAATTTTAGAGAGAGAAAAAATGACAAAGAAGGTTTGCAGCTTTTGTGGGAAAGAGGGGACAACATTCTGTCCCCTTCCTGCTGCAAAACAGCCAAAAATATTGGCTGTTGTGCTGCCCAACGGCTAGTTCATTTGAACTAGCTGTTGGCCCTTTTTGAAGGCCTTCTTTAAATCCTTTCTTGGACTGGTATCTAGCCCACAATTTGAAATTTCGTGGGCCTCAATTAAGGGTAGGAATCTGGCCCTTTTGATAGGACAATTTCAGCCCAATTGCTAGAGATTCTTAGGACTGGATAAGTGGATCTAATTGATGAGTCTTGGACAGCTAGTGAAGACTTCTTTTTCAACACTCCCCCTCAAGTTGGGTGCGTAGATATCGATAGCACCCAACTTGCCCATGATTTCTTGAAGGTGAGCTGCGTTTCCTCCTTTTGTGAAGATGTTCGCTAGTTGCTTTTCTCCTTTGATTTGACGAGTGATAATGAGTTTTTCTTCTACCTTTTGACGAGTGAAGTGACAATCAACCTCTATATGTTTGGTCCGCTCATGAAAGACCGGATTTGATGCAATGTGAATGGCCGATTGATTGTCACAATGCAAGTTGATTGGTGTCGACACTTTGAACCCTAATTCCTCCACTAGGGCCTTCAACCATACGATCTCGCTCGCCGCTGATACCATTGCCCTATACTCAGCCTTTGCACTCGATCTAGAGACCACATGCTGCTTCTTGCTCTTCCAAGCCACTAAGTTGCCTCCTATGAATATACAATATCCGGTGGTGGATCTCCTATCCTTGGAGTCGCTTGCCCAATCCGCATCGCAGTAGCCTTCAATTTGAGAGCTCCCATTATTTTTCATCCAAATATCTAGTTCGGGAGACCCTTTGATATAGTGAAGGATCCGCTCGGCCGCTCTCCAATGGGCTTTTTTCGGAGCATGCATGTGCTGGCTTATTTGACTAACGGCGAATGCTATGTCCGGTCTAGTGATGGTGAGGTAGATCAGTCGTCCTACAAGTCTCTGATATCTCTCTATGTCCTCCAATGGTTTCTCATCATCTTCTAGAGGTCTGGTAGTGGCAATGGGGCTACAAGTTGGCTTTCCTCCTAGCTTGTCTGTTTTCTGCAAGAGATCAAGAGCGTATATCCTTTGGGATACAATTAGCCCATTATGACAATAGGGCTAACTCAATTCTTAGGAAATACTTTAGTCTTTCTAAATCTTTAATTTCAAACCTAGACCTAAAAAAATTTCTAACTATATCAATTAAATGTAAATCATTTCCCGTAATGACGATATCATCTACGTAGACTAAGGCTATCACTATTTTATCATGATTTTTTTTAATGAAAACAGATGAATCGCTATGACATTTAACGAATCCACTACTAAGGAAAGCATGACTTAATTTTGCATACCATGCCCTTGGAGATTGCTTCTGTCCGTAGATAGCCTTGTGAAGTTTACACACATTTCCTCCTTGTTGCTGAAGCCTTTAAGGAAGTTGCATATACACTTCTTCTTCGAGGTCTTCTTGGAGGAAGGCATTTGCTACGTCCATTTGGTACATGTTCCACCCATGATTCACCGCAAGTGACATCAAAACTCTAATCGTGTTCATTTTGGCTGTGGGGGCATATATCTCATTGTAATCTATCCCATAGGCTTGAGTGAATCCCTTAACCATAAGTCTTGCCTTGAACCTTTCAATTAACCCATCACTCTTGTATTTGAGCTTGTATACCTATTTGCATCCTACGTCTCGCTTGTCTTTGGATAGAGAGGTGATTTCCTAAGTATAATTTTCGAACAAAGCATCTAACTCCTCATTCATTGCCCTTCTCCGTCTTGGATCCTTAGATGCTTCTTCGAATGTTTTAGGCTCAAGTTCCTTATCTATGGCACTCAAAAATGCTTGATGGCCCAAAGAAACATGTGAGATAGTGTAGACATCGGAAAGAGGATGATCGGTGGAGAGGGGGTTATAGTAAAATTTCCATTCCGAAGGAGGTCATCTCACCCTAGTTGATCTCCTAAGTTGAGGAGGCGGCTCATCCGATTCTTCCCTAACTTGTTCGTAGTTCTCTTCTTCCATTGTTAGTTGTTCTCCCCCGAAGATGGATGTTGGTTCCTCCTCCATAGTGTTTGATTCTTTCTCATTGTTTTGAGAATGTGTTGTTTTCTGAGAAGCATTTACTTCTTCAATTTGAGAGGTCGGCTGATTGGATGGAAGCAAGAAGTCCCATTGGCTAGGAGAGATTTCGTCCATTGAATCTTTGGAAGTTTCTTCTCCTGCAAAAAAGAGTTATTGTTCTAAAAATATCACATTTTTAGATGTGTATGTTTGGTTAGTGGTTGCATCATAACATCTATAACCCTTCTCAAGAAGCATAGCCTAAGAATAGACATTTCCTCCCTTTGTGATCAAGCTTGTCCCTAAGATGGGTAGGAATATGAACATAACACACGCATCCAAAGGTCTTGACGTAATCGATATTTGATTTTCTTTTTAGTAGAACTTCAAGAGGAGACATACCCTTTAAAACTTCTGAGGGGATTAGGTTTATTAAATGTACAGCAGTTCTAACCGCATCACACCAAAATTTCTTTGGTATATTTGCATAGATCATCATAGCTCTAGCTATTTCTAAGATGTGTCTATTTTTTCTTTCTGCAACCACATTTTGTTGGGGTGTGTAGACACAAGATTTTTTTATGTATAATCCTATTTTCTCTAAGGTAATTTTCAAACGCATGACTAGTGTATTCACCACCATGATCCATTCTCAAGACATTAATATTGACATTGTACAATTTGGTCACATATTTCATATAGCTTTTGAGAGCTTCAAAGGCTTGATCTTTAGTGTGCAAAAGATATATCCAAGTGTACCTAGTTTTTTGATCTACAAATGTGATAAAGTATTTATATCATAAATGAGACACAATAGGAGAAGTCCACACATTAGAATGCACTAGATCAAAAGCACTTTTATATATAGATCTTGAATTTGGGTACATAGTTCAGGTTTCTTTACCCAAAATATAAACTTTACAATGTTTATTCTCAATTTTCAAATTTGGAAATAGACGTTTTAAAGCTTGGTCACTAGGATACCCTAATCTTTGATGCCAAAGATCTTCTTTGACATGGGCTACAAATGCATGTTGATTTTGATCCAAAAAATATAAGTTTCCTCTCCTAGAACTCTTGTCAATCAATCGATTCGACTTGAGATCCTGAAAAGAAACGAAATTCGGGTCAAATACAACTCTACACTATTGATCCTTGGTGACTTTGCTAATAGACAAAAGATTGGAAGTAAACTCGGGGACATAAAGAGCATTAGTAGGTTTTTCAAAAAGATCAATTTCCCCTACTTGCTTAACTTCCAAATTTTGTCCATTGACAACTCGGACTATCTTATGGTTAGAAAAGTTTTTAAAACGTTTTATTTTTCTTTTGTTTCTAACCATATGATAGTCCGTACCCGAATCAATTAAAAAATCATCAGAATTTGAATGAGTAAGGATACTTTGATTATTACCATTTGTGGGAGCAAACGGTTGTAGCCTCCTTGTGACATCATTTAATTGATTTTGGAGGGCAGCAAAGTCAGCCATAGAAGGTCCTTGAAGCTTAACATGTTGAGCAGTTTGTTGTCCAGAATTGAAAGCATTTGAGACTCCCAACGGCTGCTCCCTTGGCTTGAACGATTTGGGCTTCAAGTGTGGATGAAGATGCCAACATTTATCTTTTGTGTGCCCTTTTTTCTTACAATAAGAACATACATAAGCCCTCTTAGGAATTTGATGAGTTTTGGCAGCAATATGTTCATCAATTATAGTCCTGAATCCTTATGCTTCAAGTTTTTGTTTGGAGTTCTCTTCCAACCTCATGCTGACTTCCGCACGTTGAATCATGTTTTGTACTTTCCCAAATGAAGGAAATTCCTTCATTCGAAGGATTTCTTGCCTTAAATGTGAGAATGAGTCATCTAGACCCATGAGAAGCCCAAAAATCTTGTCTTCTTCTCTTTTTTTTTGAATGACTTTGATCTCAATAGAATCTGGTCGGAGAGTGGATAGCTTATTCCATGCGTCGGTGTACTCCCCAAAATATTGAGCGAGAGATTTGCCTTCTTTGTTGATGGAAGTAATATGTCTTTTGAGGTCAAAAATCCTCCCAAGATTGGATTCCAACCCATAGAGATAGAACATTGAGTCCCATATTTGCTTGGCATTTGGGACACATGTTACCATGGCCTTATGAGTTTCATCCATGGAATTAAGTAGAAGAAAGAACACATGGTTGTCCCATTTCTTCCATTCTCCAAAGGAAGAATCAGATTCTTCAAGTGGTTGATCAAGAATGTGACCCTCCAAGTTGTGAAGTTCTAGTGCTCTTCTCATCAAATCAACCCATTGATAGTAGTTTCCTCTTTTCAATTGAATGGAGGATATATTTTGAAATTGGGTAATATTGATAGAAGGTGGAGGATCATCCAACCTTGAAGAGGAAGGGATCGAAGATCGTTCTGATACCATGTTGAAATATCAAAATCTAAAAACAAACAAAGTATGAAATAAATTCTGAATTTATTAAAATACAATAAGAGAATACATTGGTGGTTGAGAGCATTGAATCATGGATTACAAAAAGACATTCAAGGCTTATTTATAGAGAGAATACAAATATAACTGTTAGACACACAAATATAGCTATTAGACACAATTTTAGAGAGAGGAAAAAGGACAAAGAGGGTCTGCAGCTTTTGTGGGAAAGAGGGGACAGCATTCTGTCCCCTTCTTGCTGCACAATAGCCAAAAATATTGGCTGTTGTGCTGCCCAACGGCTAGTTCATTTAAACTAGCTGTTGTGCCCTTTTTTAAGGCCTTCTTCAAATCCTTTCTTGGGCTGATATCTAGCCCACAATTTGAAATTTCGTAAGCCTCAATTAAGGGTAGAAATCTGACCCTTTTGATAGGACAATTTCAGCCCAATTGCTAGAGATTCTTAGGGCTGAATAAATGGATCTAATTGATGGGTCTTGGACAGCTAGTGAAGACTTCTTTTTCAACAAAGATGAGGATTGTGCACTTGAAGTAAGTCAAGAATCTCCTTGTCTCTCGCTGAGTGCTCTTATTGGAACGGAGATAGGCCAGAATTGCAGCACAATGAGGATTGCAGGTCAGTTAAAAAAGGGAGTAGTGCATATATTGATTGACTCGGGTACTTCCCACAATTTTTTGGATATGAACATAGCTAGAAGAATGAGATATTTAATATTAAAAACCAAACTAGTCTATGTGACTGTGGCTAATGGAGAGAGACTTATATGTAGTGCAATGTGTAAAGGAGTTATTTGGGTGATGCAGGGGAACAAATTCAAGGCAGATGTATTCTTAATTCCACTTAGTGGCCATGAAATGGTTCTTGGTGTATAGTGGCTTGCTAGCTTGGGAAACATTACTTGGAATTTTCAAGAGTTGGTGATGAAATTTACAATAAATGGGAAGGAGTGTGAGCTTAAAAGAGCCACTGAGACAGACCTAAAATCCATGGAAGCACCTGCTTTCAGTAAGATGATAAGCAAAAGAGATTTTCCCCAACTATTTGTGTTGAAGGTGCACAACAATCAGCCGACAATGGTGGAAGAAGTATTAAACCAAAAGAAGGCATTCCTGGGGAGGTTCGGCAACTTTTGGCCACCTACAAGGATGTATTTGCAGAGCCAACTTCACTGCCTCCGCACAGGTATTGTGATCATAGAATTCCCCTGAAACCAAGCTTAGCACCAGTAAATTTGAGACCCTATCGATACTCTAACTTACAGAAAGATGCTTTGGAGAAATTAATCAAAGAAATGCTGAGTACAAGTGTGATTCAGCTAAGCGCTAGTCCGTATTCATCACCGGTGGTGCTCGTAAAGAAGAAAGATGGTAGCTGGAGGATGTGTGTGGACTATAGAGCCTTGAACAACAATAATATAAAAGATAAGTACCCTATCCCTCTTATAGAAGAATTATTAGATGAATTACATGGTGCTATTATTTTCTTGAAGGTCGACTTGCGCTCTGGTTATCATCAAATTCGAATGTAACAAAAGGATATGTATAAAACAGCATTCAAAACTCATGATGGTCATTATGAGTTTGTAGTAATGCCCTTTGGGTTATTCAACGCTCATGCTACCTTTCAGCAATTGATGAAAGATGTCTTTTAGGAAACATCTTCGTAAATTTATCTTGGTATTCTTTGATAACATACTAGCTTTTAGCCGCAGCCTGAATGAGCATTTGCAACACCTAGAAGTAACTTTGAAGCTCTTAAGGAAGCATTTCTTGTTTGCGAATGAGAGTAAATACTGCTTCACTCAACTCATTAATGACCAAGGGGTATCCACAGATCCTCAAAAGGTTAAAGCAATAAAAGATTGGCCAATGCCAAGGGATGTAAAACAGCTTCGAAATTTCTTAGAGTTGGCAGGATATTACAGGCGGTTTGTTCATGGGCTCGGACAGATTAGCAGGCCACTAAATGATCTAGTCAAAAGGGAGCAATTTACTTGGAGTGCACAAGCGCAAGTTGTCTTTGATCAGTTGAAAGAAGCACTTGTTACAGCTCCAGTACTAGCTCTTCCTGATTTTCAGCAGACATTCATTGTGGAGACTGATGCTAGCAATCATGGAATTGGTGCTGTGCTCATGCAAAATGCTCATCCTATCGCCTATTTTAGTAAGGGACTATCAGAAGAAAAGCATCATGGACTGCCAGTATATGACAAGGAGTTGATGGCCTTGGTGTTTGCAGTAACAAAATGGAGGCATTACCTGTTAGGTAGGAATTTCATCGTTCGTACAGACCACCAAAGCCTCAAATATCTTCTCATACAGAAGGTACATAGTGCAAGCCAACTTAAGTGGCTGACTAAGTTGTTGGCCTTTGATTATGAAATTTGTCATAAGCAAGGGAAAGAAAATGTTGCTACTGATGCTTTGTCAAGGGTGCCGGGAATTGAATTGTTAGTATTGGCTTTAACAGCTATCTATCCCACCCCCTTGACGAAATTAAGAAAAGCTGGGGTAAGGATGAGAAGCTATGGAAATTGATAGAACAAATTAAGGATAACAAAGAAGGTGATAAGAAATACAGCTGGTCGCAAGGCTTACTTAAAAGGAAAGGGAAACTGGCGGTCGGCCAAGTGGAAGAGTTACGAAAGAGAATCATTGAAAACATACATAGCACTCCTGTGGGGGGACACTCGGGTGTAGGAGCTACTACCAAAAAGATTGCAAGCATATTCCATTGGAAGGGGTTAGAGAAGGACATTTGGAGAATCATTTGAGAATGTGAAATTTGCCAAAGATGCAAATATGACCGGATTGCATCCCCTGGACTTTTACAGCCATTACCAATTCCTAAAGGTGTATGGGAGGAAGTGACGATGGACTTTATTGAAGGACTTCCCAAATCTATGGGGAAGGACGTGATCTACGTGGTGGTGGATCGCTTAAGTAATTATGCCCATTTCATTGCGCTGCAGCATTCTTTCACAGCAGCAGGAGTAGCACAAGCATACATTGAGAATGTCTATAAACTCCATGGGTGGCCGAAAGTGATAATAAGTGATAGGGATACTATCTTTCTCAGCAGGTTCTGGCAAGAATTTTATAAAAAAACAGGGTATTGACCTACATTATTCTACAGCATACCATCCTCAAAGTGACGACCTAACAGAGGTGGTAAATAGATGCTTGGAACTTATTTGATGTGTATGACAAGAGATTGTCCGAACAAGTGGGTGCAGTGGTTACCTTTGGCTGAATTATGGTACAGCACAAATTGTCATAGCTCTATAAAATACTCTCCTTTTGAGGTGTTGTATGGATATAAACCACCCTTGCATATTCCATATGTTCCCAAAGATGAAGTTCTGCCTGCAGTTGATCGGAAGTAGAGAGAAAGGAAGGGGATGATCAGATTGCTTCGGGAAAATTTGTAGAAAGCACAGGATTAAATGACGAGCCTAGCTGACAAACGAAGAACAGAAAGAGAGTTCCAGGTAGGGGAGTGGGTGTATGTCAAACTGCAACCTTACAAGCAAGGAAGCATGTTTAAAAGGACTAACAAGTTGCAATCTTAAAATACTGCAGAGGGTAGGATCAGTGGCCTACAAGTTGCATATGCCGCTAGGAAGTCAAGTACACCCAACATTTCATATTTCCAAGCTCAAGAAGAAGATGGGAGCCAATGCAGCAGTGCAGCCGCAGCTACCTCAATCGATGGATGCTTTGGCAGCTATACCAATTCGCATTCTAGACAGGCGAACGGTTCAAAGAGGAAACCGAGCTGCTACTCAAATCCTCGTTCAATGGAGCAATGGAACAGACGATGAGGCTACTTGGGAGTTCTATTACGATATTCAGAAGAAATTTCTAGACATAAACCTTGAGGACAAGGAACGGTTTTAGCGGAGGGGAGTTGATATGTGGAAGCTATGATACGTGGGAGTTATCGGTAAATTTGTTATTTCTATTGGGTAGTTATAATAGGGAAGATTCTGATGGGTTGTTAGAATAGGTGGGGCAAAGGCAAGGAAGAGAGAGTGAGAGAAGATAGTTAAAGATAGTTACGATGGAGAGAAATTGTTAATATAAATGTAACTGGCAGCAAGGAGAATGGGAAAGCAAGAAATAGATTTGAATCAAATAGCTGAATTTCTTCTCTTCTCACTCGTCTTCTTCTACCCTCTATTTCTCCATCACATATCATTATTTTTTTACTATCACATATCATTATTTTTCTACCACACATCAAGAACTCATAATGGGGAAAGAACAATTTTGAACGAGAGAAATGATATTCTTGAGAAACCCAGAAACCCCTTCTCAAAAGTCACAGAAATCAAATTAAACAAAAACCCAGATTTTGAAATCTTCGTAATTACTAACCTTGAGCTTGAAATCTTGGGTTGACCGGAGGTTACTCTGTAATTGGCTCGTCATTGTCAAAGAAAAACCAAGATCTTGAATCATACATAAATCAGGAAATTAAATGAAAGGTTTGGCCAGGATCTGAATCACATAGAGAACAATCTGTGGAATTGCAGAACAGGGGAAGTTAATGTGAAGTGAAAATGAAGCGCGGCGCAGCAGAGCAGAGAGCATTTACGAATTTGAAAATGATATTGACGTGACCCACGCAACCTAAATTTTCTCTTCCATAACGTTTTTTTTTTTTTAATCCAGCTTTTATTTATTTTATTTTATTTTATTATTTTGACTTTGTGCTCAGCATGTATAGGTTTGATTTTTCAATTCCCAAATGTTTTGGGATTTAGTATTTCTCTTCTTGTTTTTTCCATGCATAAGGTATTTGGATTTTCATTTACTTTTTTGAAAATTTTTTCTTATAAAAACCTATATCTTTCATCGATACACATCATTTTATATATATTTCCATATTTATTCACTTTAATTTAATACAAATGAAAAGGGGAATTTTCCTTGCAATCGGTGCAGATACGAGTCTCCTTGCACAATGTGAAAATTTTAGAGATATATAGAATTACACCTATACGCATATAATATTCTTTTTAGTATATGTTATACATAAATTCTATTTTAATAATTTAATTTATATTTAAAAACTTAAAATAGAGACTCTAATATAAATTCAATCCCCTCTCATCAATCCAATCCTAGCTTTTCTTTTTCGTTTGAATCTCTAAATTGTAATATCTTTTTTTGGTGTTTCTTTTATTGTACTTCTGTTCTTATCAACAAAATTCACTTATATTTCAAAATTTTTTATTCTAAACTCTTGACATTACACAATAAATGAAAATATAGACATTAAGAATATAAGCAAAGTCAATAAATTTTAATTCATATTTAAGTTATTTTATTAATTCATGGATAGTTAATTGATTTTTATATTTATTATATGGAATTAAGTGAATCTTGAACTGATTTGGTATAAGCACATGCATTAGAAATTTATTATTATTTTTTCTATGTTTTGAACTTTTGATTTTTGAATAATACAATTCCCATTTCCCATGTAACGGAGTGGAGGGCACCAGACTGGACGGTGACCATAAAACCGTAGCACCTTATTTGACCCGTACAGCTAAGGAAAACCACATACAATTTTTTTCATGTCTATGGATAGTTTAATGATAACGAATTATATAAGCCAAGACAGAATTAATGAAAAACATAGCAACCCTCCAAGGTCTATAGACTAATAATCTCAATCACTGACCCTCCAGTTACAAACACCATAGATTTGATGTTTACACTTACAGCATACTATCAGTCCTAGCAGGCAAACGCCGGAAAAAGTTGATGGGAACAGATGGCAAGCGATAGCGAAATCTGGGATGCCTCATTGCATAGACACCAGCCAATGCTGCAACAACCTGGAAGGGAGTTACATACAAGACAATGGCTGCTACGAGGCAGAATGTGATGAAAATGGCTGTCGCACGTGGATCTCTCCAGCTCAATAAGGATTGGAATCTTTCACCTTGTGTTGCCAAATCACCCACAACGGTCTGAATCCTACCAGCCACGCTCCTTAGCCGATCATATCTCATTCTCACCAGGTCAGGGTTTCGACTTGTTGGAAATGTGTCGAATTCCTCATCTAGCTCATCGGGGTGCACGGCCTCCGCTTGTGAGATTTTGGTGTTCATGTGGGGAGGATACCTAGGACGGTATCTGAAGTTCCAAACGCCTATTAGAAACATGTACAAGAAGATGGTTGGCAAGATCAGTTCTGGAAAGCAAACAAACATAACATAGAGGACATGGACAAGGGCAGTTGTGATAGGATTTTTCCACATGCAGATGTCTCCAAACCACCTTGCCACTGCAAATAGTCCTGAAAAAACTGACATTAGCCTGAAGAAATTTGCCTTGCTCCGCCTCATGCTCCAAAGGTGGGAGTCCACATCAGACATGTACTCAACTACCTCCTTTCGGAGAGGAGGCTCTGCTCGACCTAGCCTTGCAGCCACTATGTTCACAGCTTGATGTCGTAGCATGTCAAGTTGCATTACGCTGAATGGCATTATATAGTGCATCTTAGGCAAGAGTGGTCTCGAGTAGATATAGAGCATGTTCACCAAAGATGTACAAGAAAATCGTATTGCCAAATGCAACTCTCCCATCTTTTTCACACCAGTAGGATGAAGCACAAGAAGAGGATATGAGTGGGTGTAAACACGGCCTGTTTCAAGTGTAGATATACGGATTCGAACCTTCCCAATCTTCAAGTCCTTGGTACCATTTGAACCCTTTTCAGCAAGCTGACTATTGTCAAACACTCCAACGGTAAGAACTGTAGCAAGATCAAAGACTTCCCAAGTGTACTGTTCATTGTATTTAGGGCTCAGATTGTTGACAATTGTGCGAGTTCGAACCCACTTGTGACCGTACTTTGCTACACAATATGTATCTGAAGTACCCTTCCCATCTCGTGTCTTCATTAGGTTAAGCCCTTCAGCACTAAGGATTCCAAGTTCCAATACCCCAATTGATGGCTTCCAGAGCTGCTTTGCAGTGGGTCGGAGATCACTGCTGTAGTGAGTAGACTCATCGAGAACATGATAGCCTCCATCTAGACATAGTCGAAGATGAAGCTTGCTTGAGAATTTGTCCTTTTTGATTTGATTAACGTCTACAGCTACAGGCTTTTCCAGGTTGAACCAGCGGGTGCGGATCATTCTATCATCAGCACGCCTTTCTACGGTGTTGAGAGGTATGATGATCCTTCCAATGATCTCATCTTTGCCAGGACCAACACGGTCTTCAACTGAGAGGATCAGATGATCTTCGAATGGCTCAGCAGCAACAAACAGTAGGTCTTCATTCCAAAGAGGGCTGAAATTTCGAGCCTGAACAGTTCTTGTTTTCAAAACCTGATGTCCAATCTGTACCTTGACATACACTTCTGGGAAGCGACTCTTGTCTGTTGGAATCAAATCTTGTGCCTCAATGACATTAACACGCACATACCATAACCTAGGTGCGTGATAGACCTTCGAGCGTAGTGTTGAGGCAGCTGGTGAGCTGTCAATAGGCGTGGCAGCATCAGAGTGCCATGCATCATTAAAAGCCTCGTCTGCCTGAGTACCAATCCAAACAGCAAGCATCAACTCTCCTTTCACCTTGTCTCCCTTCTTATCCTCAAGCCGATACCACTCTGGAGCCAAAGGACTGTCTGGTGGAACCCTTATTGGAACTTCATTAAGATCAAACCTCACAATGCCTACAAAGTCGTCCTTCACCAAGTCCTTGTCCTTCACCACAACTTCCATCACAGAAGCTTGCATACGCTCCCTTGAAAATGCAAACACTTCATTCCACTCTGGATTTTGATTTTTCTCAAAATGCTTTGTAACTCCTTTGTAGTTTCCAACTTTCACCTCAACATATGGATCAATGCTCCCGGTGACATCCATGGCAGGCAGCTCACGAGCCTTGACAACTCTTACAAAGAGGAAATGCATCTGTTCAACAAGATCGTAGGTGCTTGCAGTCTTGTCTTTACGAATAACACGACCACCAACAACTCTTCCTCCTCCTAGATATGGACTTGTCTCTTTAAGTGCAAAGTCAATCGGCTGTGATGATGAACCAGAGTACATTCGGACAATCTTTGCAGGTGGTGGTGGCTCTGCTTTCATCTCATCAACCCCATATTTGGTTCCATGATGGGTCCCTGCAACAGAAGAATGCTGCTGCGGTTGGGAAAGATTTGGATTAGGCAAATGATGGAAGGTATGCCGCACCTCCCTTTTGTCATTTGTCATCATGCTGGGAATCGTGTTTGGTGGCACGAATGTTTGATTTAGGCTTCCATCATGATCTGGGATGGATTCAGCATTAGGAATAGGAATTGACGATTTTATGGACGGATCATCCGTAATATAAACTTTAAGGCCAAGCTCTCCTCTAACATGAGAGAATATCCCACGCTTCTCCAAAGGGTAATGCAAGACAACAGCATCAGAGTAGGGTACAAATGACGACCCAGTGAGAGAAACTTTGCCAAGGAAAGCCCTGGAATTGGTGGCTTTGACATTGTTGTAGATGTAGACATCAAGACACATATTGTGAAGGTTGGAAGGATCAGAGATGTTGAAGTAGAAGCTCTCATTCCAAACAGGATTGAGATCCTTTTCTTTGATAGTGGTACGGAACTTTTGACCATCAAAATAAAGCTCCACATAACTTGACGAGCTTTGTCCATCCTTGGGCATAAGGTTGTGAGCACTGACCACATCCACCCCCAACTTCAGGTTGCTCATTGTGCTATAGATTGGTGAGATTAACAAGAGTATGTCAGACTACTAGACAACAGAGGCCAATTAATGGTACCTGATAAGAAAAAAGACAGACAAATTAAAATTTGAAGAAAATGAAAATCGTTCGAAACAACAAAGGGTGAAAATGAATGAATATCAAGCCTCCGAGCAAGTATGATATGAGTCATAACAAAATCATGGAAAGGAATAGGTTGGTAGGTAAACAGTAAAAGCTGAAGCTACATCTTGCTTTGTATTCTCAAAAGCATTCGTATCAAGCAGCCATAAACCATTGACTATCTCTTGATGACACAGTTGGAGATTCAAAAACCACACAAGCTATATGAAAAATTCAAAATACTTTTCCTAATTTCAGCACACAAAAGCTATGCCTTCCATATCAACAACTAAAGCTTATAGAACATCAGCTAGAAATAAGCAAAAAGTCGAATGATCACGTACACCTTCAATTAATAAGTTAGGTGAGGAGCCAAAGTTTGTCAATGAGTTACAACTATCGAACTTGTAAATGTGCCTTTTATTTAAGAGAACTCAAGCGTCGCATTCATAAGTACCAAGTCTAAGATACAAACACCTTCCTACCTTGGCCTACCAATTAATATTAGCCAAGATCATAAACAATTTCAATCCCACATGGCACGTTTTGCAAAAAGAAGATAAATCTTCATTTTTTTTTATTTCCTATAAAAACAAACAACTAGAATCTGCATTGCAGGGGGCCACGGATAAGAATTCATGGCTGCACATGGAAGAAGCCAATGCAGTTGCAGAGATGGACCATGAACCGCGAACTTTTGCTCCCAACTCGAAATTCCATACAACCTTTATGAATTTTAACTTTTAAAATTAACCCATCACATACTAAAGTCCAAATAACTTGAAATCAAACAATCAAAACCACCACTTTATCATGTATATATAAAACAAAAGAACAATAATTATAAAACTAAGAATTTTTTTTTAAAAATAAATAAATAAATTATTCAACATTTTAGAGTGCGGTTTTTTCATCACCATAATTTACACCACCTTTTTTAGCACAAATTTGTTTACATAGTCAAATTTCTCAACATAAATCAAAAATTTTGAAAGAAGACCTTGGAAGTGGGACTTTTAAGGATCTAAGATTTAGAGACTGAATCTGGTCAACAGTCACATAATCCAAGCAAAAAGCATGTGAAGGGGTACGTATGGCAAAGAAATGAAAACTTAAAAAATAAGTAAAGTTGGCTTTACAAACAAAAGTTACTCATACATGCTCTAAGTCACATTAACATACTTTAACAATTTATTCTTCAGGATATACAAGTCATAAAACGCTTAGATTATCTTTCTTTATAGTTTATCATATAAATTATAAAGTTACTCTAATTTTTAAGAGGAGACTTACAAAAAAGAAATTAAAAAAAAAAAAAAAAGATTGAAGAGCAAAAGATGACAAAAAGAAAGACCAGGTTGAACCCAAAAAAACAATACAAAGAAAATTAAAAATCTCACACTCAGGTATCAAGTGCAAGATACTGATCTTCTTTTTTCTTAAAACCCACATTATATTATATCACCTGAAGACATTATCAAGAAAAAAAATTAATTTTATAAAATCCAGATCTCTGAGTCTAAGCAATTTAGCATGATTTTTCACGAGCAGGATTGAATTTTTACGTTTGAAAAATGAAGGGAGAGAAAGAAGAGAGATAAAGAAAAAAGAAAGGAAAACTGCATGAAACCCCCCCCCCCCAACAAAAAAAATGTTACGTTGGTATGTGGGAAATTTTGAAGAAAAACAGAGAATTTACCTCGGAGAAAGGCTTCAAAATTGGAAGATTTTCACAAGGCAAAGACTTCCTAGAAACCCCGTTTAGCAGCTCTTCGGAATCATCAACAAGAGAGAGAGAGAGAGAGAGAATATGAGATAGCAGAGTAACGGCGCGTGAACCCAAATGGAAACAGAGGAAAGTAGAACAAATCCACAATGCAAACCAATATAAATGCTTCAGAGATGTAGAGAGAGAAAGAAGAAAAGAGAAAAATGGTGAGAGAGAGATAGAGAGAGAGAGGGAGGGAACAGAGGACTTGTATTTAGTCCATCCTGGGGGAGAGGAGAAAGAGGGAAGCCGAAACAAGGTTCGCGTTTAATGTTGTTTTGCCACCCTGAGCCTGAGATTTACTACTTTGAACATTTTACAAAAATCGAATTCTACTTGTTTTGTTTAACGCGCTTCTGGCGCCTCAGATTCACGCGGCCTTCGCAACTATCAAGGCACCGTGCTTGACTGACGAGTGCTTTTCTTACCCGCTTTCTGATTGAGCGCGTGGAGTTTACCAAAGCTATTTGAATTGGCTCTGTTTTTAAAGCTGTTCTTGTACCGCAGGAATACGGTAAAGTTTTTGGTGTAACTCTCGTTCTCGATGAAATTACTGCTTTGGCCTTCGATAATGTTCTTAATTACCGCTTATTAAATGAGAGTTCGTGGTTGGACAAGGAAAACATCTGTCTGTGATGGGACACATAAACTGATACTAATCAAATTATTAATAATATTTTGAAAATTTTTAACTAAATATTTAATTAAAATTTTATTGATTTTTATGTAAAAGTTAATTTATTATTTTTTTTTATCTCTAGGCTTGGTTGATATCTGGAGTTTTACTTAATTAATCTTGATCGAGTTGTTGTCAAGTCTCAATCAGAAAGAAACTCTCTCAATGTTATTTTTATCATTATCAAAATTCAAATCTCGATTCTTAATATAAAATGTTAGTATTTTTTTTACTAAATAAACGAATCGTTCATTAAAAGTTAATTCATTTGGTTAGTGATTTATTCGAGCATGGCATTCCTTTTTAAATAAGTTTTTCTTGATAGGGTTAAAGTTTTTGGTGGGCATTCAAGGAGCACCATTTATAGACCAAGTGCTATAAGTAGCAATTATTCTAAGACACAAACCATGGGTGCATACTACAAATAAAAATATGAAGTCTTTCAACATAATAAATGAAACTAAACCAAGAAATACAAAATCAACCCCCACACCCCATGAAACCAAAGAAGTGCAACAACTAATCTTAAAATATAGAAAGGAAACAAAACCTCGGGTCTTAAAATCTTACTCTATGTTCCCTTCAGAGTTCTATTGATCTGTGGGTACGAAGTTGCTACCCATCGACTCTTACCCTTTTGACTTCACAGATACGGGAAGCAAAAGAAAATATTTAACTCGTGAAAGTTAAGTATGAGATTTAAATATAATGTAATATTTTTTAGTGAAAGGTGAAAGAATAGTTCATTCATCCATATAGTGTGACATGATAACATAATCAATCAAAATCAGATGTAATGTAACACTGGAATATGTATAAAATCAGGGTAAACAATACAAGTTGATTAAGATGGGCTACATATAGGGCACATCCCTGATCAGGTAAGCAAAGGAGGTACAAACAAAACAAATTCAAAGCCACGAAGATCACATAGCCAACGATCGGCACAAAGAGCAAACAAGCTAAAAACTAAATTTTTTGTCGGAGTGGTGGAACCGGGGCCCACCAAGGTCAAACCGTATCAAATGGGGTCTACCGGGTCATAATAGGTTAAATGGGTCATCTAGGTCACATGGGCCAACAAAAATCGAATGGGGTCAAACCAATCAATTGAGTTAAACTAAATCAAACCCGGTTATACCGGGTTTAAATTGTTATAAACCCACGTAATAAATTTAAATCTAATAAAAAATCTCAATTTAAAAGATTAATTTTTTAAATAAAAGAATCTATTAGATTTAAATATCATTCAATAATTTTTTAATAAATTCAATATAAAACCCGTAACAACTTGCATAGTCTAACTATTCAAATGTGGGTGTTAAAACTACTACCTACTCTCCCCTTCAAGTTGCAGGGTCCAGTTTGTCTTTTTGGGCTAAAAGATATAAGTGAGAAGCCCAATACCAGTTTAAGGTTTATACCGAGATCTAATCGATTTTTGGAGATGATATTATCAAAATTTTTAATTAAAAATAATTTAAAATTTATTTAAAAATAAGTGTTAATTAAATTTTTAATTTCAGAATTAGAATATTGTCGAACTTGTTAATAAGAAAAAAAAAGTATTCTTTCTGCTTTGTGGAAGGATAAAAAATATAATTTAAACCAACATATAGTTGATTTAATGCGATAAGATTTTAGATGTTTTGATCAAATATCGGGTTTAAAATTCAAAAATAAAAAAAATTATATCGAGAGAATCATTTTCTAAAAATAATTCTCACAGATGTTCGTATTAGAATAGTTAAAATATGATTTTGAATATCAATTATAAAATAATATAATAATAATAATTTGGAGGGGATCATTTAAAAAGCAAGGAGATGTCGCGTGGGCGTAAAATATTTTTATAGATTAAAATATTTTATTTTTAAATCATAAATATAAATTTTCTTTTTGTGGGAACAATTTATTTAAATGCTCCATCACTGTTTGGGGTATTAATTGTGAAAAAAAGTGGGGGAAGTGGGATCATGTTCATGGGAAAATGGATTCGACGATGAAGCTCTCGAAATATGATATACTATGGACGAAGGTCTCGTGAGTATGAAATGCATCTGCATTCTCTCTCTCTCTCTCTCTCTCTCTCTCTCTCTATCTCTATCTGAGACTACTGATTCATGTAATGTTACCAAAACGGTGACAGGACCCACGGTGCAGCGCAGGGGTATGGTGGATACCCCCACGAAAACGACACCCCTCAAACGCTTCTCCTCTGCCCACATTAAACGCGTCGTTTTTCAGTCACGCAGAACTGAGGCTTGCAACGTTGGCGTTTTCATTTGACTGATTTACCTTGTCAAAACGATGGCGTTTCCTAATAATTCTATCTGGTCTTTCATCTCTCTCTGTCATCATCTTCTTCTGATTAAAACCTGCAAAACCTACTCGAAGCAGGAGAGGGAAAAAAAGAATAGAAATCAGATCGTGCTGTTATCCTCTGGTAATCCAAATTGTTCACAAAAATGGTAGGTCTGAAAGTCTATGCAGATCGTATGTCTCAACCATCTCGTGCTGTTATCCTCTTCTGCAAGTATAATTCTTCTTCTTCTTCTTCTTCTTCTTCTTATACTACTCTCTCTCTATGTTAATTTATCGTATTTTCTTCTTATTTTGTGATTTTGAACATTTTGGTTTCTGGGTTTGTGTTTTTAGGCTTAATAGGATCGAATTTGAAGAGATCAAGGTTGACTTGACCAAACGCCAACAACTCTCCCCCGAATACAAAGGTAAGTAAATACAATTACAATTCCTTAAATTTATTTTTCTTTTTGGATTTAGGCTTGCTAAATTCATTTTTCCCACGGTGTTTTTTCCAGTTTTCATTACCACGTTTAGTCAAAAAAAAAAAAAAAAAAAAGAGGAAGAGGAAGAAGAAAAGATCAAACAAATTGTGTAACCATGCTTTTGTGGTTTGATAAACTAGTTCGAGCATAATAGTTTGTGGTTTTGAGCTGTATAATAATTAATCCACAGGACTTTTTCCAATTATACTTTTCAGAAATCAATCCTATGGTACAAGTTCCGGCAATAGTTGATGGAAGATTTAAGCTGTTTGAGAGGTACTACAAATTTTTGCTGTTTTGTTTTGTTTGTGTGTATGTAAGTATATATGTATGAACTGAACTCTTCCTGGTTTGAATTACAAGCAACTGATTGTGAATGTTAGCTTTTCGATATATTTGGCTTGATGGGATCAAATGTGGAGAGTATGCTCATAGCTTATCACAAATAAGCTTTGTTGCACTTGGAGTTCTTTCAGTATCCTAGCTAAAGCTGACTCAATATTTGTTAATTATGCAAATTTTGACTTGTTTTTTCTATGCCCTTTTGCAGTCATGCAATTCTTATTTATTTAGCTTGTGTATTTCCGGGAGTTGCAGATCATTGGTAAGTTAAGTTGTCAACTGTGAAGTAGTTATTGTGTCTTTTCAATGGACGTTATATCCAATCTGAGACTTGTAACGAGTCAATGTTAATTTCCTCTCTCTCCCTCTCGTATGTTCTATGTTTTGATAATTTATTCTGCAGTCCAGTCCTTCATTATGTTTTATCTTATGCTTTAAGGTACCCTGCTGATCTTACTAGGAGAGCTAAGATTCACTCGGTGCTGGATTGGCATCACTCTAACTTGCGACGTGGTGCAGGTATTTGTGAGTTTGTCCTTTGCTTTTTGCTTATTTATTTATTTATTTTTGCGTGTGGCTTGTACAACAAAATTCCAAGTACCTCACAGCACTTTCATTTTGTTTTCCATTTTTCTTGCTGTTGCATCCAGTTTGCAGGGAGATCTGATTTTACCATTTGAGACAACTCATTAACTAGTCTAACTTCTTTTCTTGTGCAAGTACAAATTTTTCTATCACCTTCTTAAAAGTTTTGCCAAGACTAATTGAGTTTTGTATGACATAGGAGATAATTCCTTAATACTTTATTATATTTAAAAGATTTTATATTGATGGTTTGTCTTCTTTGCATTGGGCTTCCCAACTGACCAAAATAAGGCTTATACAGTGATCTCATTTTGCTGGATCCAAAGTAATCTTTTGAAAAAAAAAAATTATTTATTCTTTTTACAAAAAGATGATGGTGAATAACCTTAGTTTCACCCAGTCTTTGCCCTCCATTTCTGTTTCAAGAACTATTGATGTCACAAAGTCTCAGGTTCAAATATTGGTTTTGAGTTTGTGCCTAGCTTTTCACGTGTCTCATCCCATGAGTATATAGTTAGTTTTGCACTTTTGGCGGCCTTGTACCAGATTCATGTCATATGATATCCTGCACATCCAGATTTTAGTCTGGGGCCACGTGTGCATAACCTTCCATTTTGACATAACCAAAGCCATCCAACTAAGTGCCTTGTTTTCCCAAACGGGTTTCTTTGTACCTGAATTATAAGACATTGAAGATAATTATATGCTGCAGTTTATCTGGACTCCTTTTTTTGGCTTTAGGTTGTGGGTTGTCCTTTTCTTCTTCCAATGAATCAAGAGTACAAGCTGCTTAAAATAAGTTTATCATTAATTTTTACAATAATGTTGCTAGCTGATCTGTAGCATGTCTGCATTGGTATTAGACATATTAATCTACTATTTGACAAAAAAATATATGGACATTTTATGAAGAAGTTTTGCTGATGAAGTTGATGTATTCTCCCATTATTCCTTTCTTTCAGTTACTTTTATGATAAATACTACACTAGGAGCTGCACTCGGCATCCCAATGAATCCACAAGCTGCTGCCGAAGCTGAGAAACTTTTGTCCTCCTCGTTGTCAAAAATAGAGTCTTTTTGGCTGAAAGGCAATGGGAAGTTCTTGTTAGGCAGCTTGCAGCCATCGATAGCAGATCTCAGCCTTGTATGCGAAGTAATGCAGCTAGAGGTAAAAATCCTTGGCCCTTATTCATATCAATAAAATTACTTTTCTTTTTGGCCAGATAATCTGAACATGGTTTAAGGATTCGGTCCAAGGAATGTTGCTGAGTTAAAATTATGAACTTAACTATAATCTTTCTAGAGTGGTGGATGGAATGTCTCACTTAGCTACCAGGATAGCTTCAGGTTTCCTCATTCAGGGAATTTGAAAGATTGTGCTTTTGACCGGGAGCTAATGGCTCCCTATACCTTAATTAATGAGTCATGCAATTGGATATTTGGCCCCAGAATTTTCCATGTAGAAGTACCTAAGGATATAATATTTTTAATCACGTAGTACTATTTTCTTATCCGAGAAACTTTGTTGGACTCAGCTTTTGGATGAGAAGGAGAAAATTCGAATACTAGGCCCATACAAGAAAGTTCAACAATGGATTGAGAGTACAAAGAATGCTACAATGCCATATTTTGAAGAAGTGCATGCAATCCTCTTCAAAGTTAAAGAAAACTTACAAAAGCAGCGGTCTAATGAAATGAAGGTGCCATCATTATCAAAGTTGTGAGAGGTTGGAAATGAAAGGTTATTTTGTCGCCAATCATGTAAAATAGTAACTGGATGGACTGTTACTGGCCGTAACTCAATAAGTTTTCTTTTGATGAAGAACGTTGACCCTAAGTGGTCTAGGCAGTTTATGCCAGTCCTAAGCATGTGATGCTGAACTTCTGCAGGGTGTATCAATTGTAATGCTTTTGGAGATATATGATAACATGATATTAAATATTTTTATTTTTATTATTACTTTTTTTTTGGGGGGGGGGGAGGAAGGAAATGGACTACCCCCATTTGCTTCCCCAAGACCCCCATGATGCAAAAATGGGAATGAGATCAAATCTATGCATTATTAAAATTGGATACATTGGCTAGGAGAATCCATGCTTTCCTGTCTTGTGCTGAATGACAAAAATTTACATCAGCCGATTTTAGCAACGAATACATGGGGTCACCATTCATTCATTAGAATGGGGTCACCATTCATTCATTAGAATGAGAATGATACAAATACTAGCTTGACATAAATAACTTTGAATACACAACAGGCTTGTACTAGCACTAGCAAGACTCTTATTACATGGGAATACAGCAAACAGGGCATTACCAATTTACATAAAAGACTAATGTATCAACACCTGAAGTCTTATTCCCTTGCTAGAGATACCTAATCTGATGCATATTTAGAAAGCTAATTTATAACCACAACGGTCAATCACTCAACCTTTATTCCTCTGATCTCTAGCTTGTCTAGCTTCTTGGGTCTCTTGTAGTTCTTCAACAAGAGAGAGCATAGAACGACGCTCACAGAAGAGGCTGCCATTGCTGCTCCAGCAATCCATGGGGGTAGGCGAATTCCGAAAGGTGGATAAATTGCCCCAGCTGCAATGGGAATGCCTAGAAGATTATATCCGAGGGCCCAGATGTAGTTCAACCATATACGTGTAAATGTTTTCCTAGAAAGATCAATGGCAGTAATCACATCCTCCAAGTTGCTCCTCATGAGAACAATATCAGCTGCCTCAATTGCGATGTCTGTGCCAGCACCAATAGCCATTCCAACATCTGCTGCAACAAGTGCTGGTGAATCATTGATGCCATCCCCCACCATTGCCACAATGTAGCCTGATGCCTGTGCAGGAAGGAGTCATCAATAGCGCTTCCGGTGTCTCATAGTATCAACTGTGTAAGGGACTTCCTATTGATGCTAATTACAAGGATTTTACCTGTAAATTCTTCACTTTCTCTGCCTTGTCCTCTGGTTTCGCTTCTGCAAACACTGTGGCAATTCCAACTTCTTTGGCAATTGAATTTGCAGTGCCCCAGTTGTCACCTGTCACCATAATGCTCTTGACATTCATAGACTTGAGTATCAAAATAACTTCACGAGTGCTTGGCTTCAATGAATCAGATATGGCTATAACTCCGGTGACCTCTCTATCTATAGCAACTAAAACCCCTGTTTGAGCCAAGTCTTCTGTTTTTGCTAACATATCTTCTGCATCGGTAGGGATAGCAATGTTATTGTCCAACATCAACCTTTTGTTTCCCACCATTATCTTCTTGTTTTGAACAATTGCTTTCACACCATGGCCGGTAATGGATTCAAAGTTTCGTGCTTCCAACCATGCCAGGTTTTCATCATCTCCTCTGAATTTTTTGGCATACTCAACAACAGACTTTGCCAAGGGGTGCTCACTGTTCACCTGATGCAGCATCATTAATTTATATAAACACAGAGATTTTTGGCATACTCAATTTGTTGAAATCAATTAAGTGGAAGCTTGTAAAACTAGGCTGGCATTGTAGAAAGATGTACCTCTGCTGCAGCCACCAATTCATAGAATTCTTTAAGTACCATATTTTTTAGCAGCTTGGTTTTCACAACTACTGGCTTGCCCATTGTTAGAGTTCCTGTCTTGTCAAACACAATGCAATCCACCTGCAAGGATATTAATAGCTTTTGATATTTCACAAAAAATTTATTAGACATGTTGACTCCAGCCAAATAGGAATTTAAGGAATGGGGTTTGTTCAATAACTTTATCTGAGGTAAGGCTCACATTCCATACAGTATTGACATTTTATGACCTTGTCAAAGCAGCCTCCATGTTCATTGTAGCCAAATGTTAGCAGAAGGGTTGACAATCTTATGACAAAATAAAATTAAAAATAAAAAACATCTAAATTGCATTTAACTTGGAAAGAAAAGGAACAGAAGGCCAAAAACTCTGTCAAAGCTAAGAAGCAGGCAACAGCAATTTGGTTAGATTCTAAGCTTCTATTGTATGGTCGTGTTTTGAGTTCATAGAGATAATTTTTGGAGCCCAACTGGAAAAAACTGATATTGAATTTCAATCCGAGCTTCACAAATTAGTCAATTTAGGAAGAAGAAAAAATAAGGGACGGGTATAGTTATAACCTTATGTGCACTTTCTAATGCTTGGCCCCCTTTGATCAAAACACCTTGAGAAGCACCAACACCAGTCCCAACCATAACAGCAGTTGGGGTCGCCAGGCCTAGAGCACAGGGGCAGGCTATCACCATAACAGATATGCCAAACTGGAGTGCAAGTTGAAAACTGTCCATTGAAGATGGTATCCAAGATTTTGGATAGGCGCTGAACTTTCCAGCCAAAAACCAGGCAAGCCAAGTCGAGAATGAAAGAAAGATAACCTGCCAAAACAAAATACTTGTTTTTAGAGGCCTACCTACCAAACTGTTTGGTTTTCATGCATCCTCGCTCCAAAAGTAGAGGAAAGTTTTCATTACTCACGAGGGGCACAAAAAATTTTGAGATGCGGTCTGCAAACTTTTGCACTGGAGCTTTGGCCATCTGTGCTGATTCTACAAGTCGAACAATCTGTGACAGAGCACTCTCAGATCCAACTGTTGTTGCCTTAATGTGCAAAACACCATTTTCGTTCACAGTGCCTCCAATCACTTTATCACCCTTTTTTTTTGCCACTGGCAGAGCTTCACCTGTAATCATGCTTTCATTTACATGGCTTTGACCCCAGGTCACGGAACCATCTGAAGCTACTTTTGCACCAGGAATGACTTTGATTATGTCATTCTTTTGAATCAATCGACTGTCAATTTCCTGTTCACGTCTGACATTTCCATTGTCATCAATGGTTAATAATATTGCTGTCTCAGGAGCCAGATTTGTGAGCTTAGCAATGGCCTCTGATGTCTTCCCCTTGGCCAAAACCTCCAAGTACTTCCCAAGAAGAATGAAAGAGATGAGCATTGCACTAGTCTCAAAAAAATCAGTTGACTTGAAATGAGGTGAAATGGCAGCTCTAAGCACTGAGTAGACAGAATAAAAGTAGGCTGCATTTGTTCCCAATGCAATCAAAACATCCATATTTGCTGAGCCATGTCGAAGTGATTTATAAGCTCCAGTGTAAAACCGTCTACCAATTATGAATTGCACCGGAGTAGATAAAATCCACCTCAAAATTTCACCAACATCTAACATATTGACAACTTTAATCTCCAGCCCATGCCTGATACCAGGAATATACATAAACACCATGGAGATTAAAAAAATTGGGATTGTGAAAACTAAACTCCAAAGAAAGGACTTATAATACTGTTTAATCTCTTCTTTTCTGTGAGCATCTCTACCTCCTCCTTCAGCGAATATTTCTGCCTTGTAACGCCCAGCTCCAGTTGACTCGATCACATCGATAAAATTTCTCGGGCCTGTGAGATCTGCTTTGTATGACACTGAAAACTTATTTTGAGCAGGATCAATGTCAATATCCTGAACTCCAGGAAGTGCTTGGAGAGAATTTTGAATTATTCTCATGGACTGATCTGTCATTATTCCATCAACTCTAAGATGTATTTTGCTTTTCTCTTCTCCTGTACTAATAAGTATAGCTTCAAAACCTGTATTCTCTATTGCCTCCAATAGCTGATCATAGCATAAAACCTTGGGATCATAATGAATTTGTGCTTCTTCAGTTGCCAAAGCCACTCGAGCTTTTTTAACACCATTTATCGCTTGCAAAGCAGATTCAACAGTTGAGCAAGATGTGCAAGTCATTCCCTTAACATGAATTCGGCACACTTGAGTGGAATTCTCATTGGTTTCATCTTGCATCAATGTTGCTTGAAATCCAACATCTTCAATGGTCTCCCGGATAGCCTCTTCCTAAATAACATCAACGACAAAGAAATTAATTAAAGCAAAAGGAACTTGTGGAAAGGAAAATATATAGAACATTAATTCCTTTGTTCCATTTCATGATAGATCCTGTATAGCAAATGAAGGTTGAGCACTACCCGACTCCACGGCAATTTTATCCTATATGTTGCTTGTCTTAGATTGTGGCAATTATCCGAACGCTATATACACAACCATGGGGATAAACTCTATCAAACATGGCGTGATTTGTGGAATTTGCCCCTTCTGAATGTTTAGCAGTCGAATTGGAGAAACCAATGTCTGTCATATAGGTAAACTTAAATGTGATGGTGAACTTAAGGTTGGGCACAAACCAACTCCACAGCAATTTTGTCCTATATGTTGTTTGTCTTAGATTGTGGCAATTATCAGAACTCTAAATATACAACCATAGGGTTAAACTCAACAAAATTCAAACATGGCATGACTTGTGGACTTTGTCCCTTCTGAATGTTTAGCAGTAGAATTGGAGAAACCAATGTTTGTCATCTAGGTAAACTTAAATGAGATGGGAAAGTTGCTTGTCTTCTTGATTAGTGTCTTAGATTCAATTCCTCAGAGTACCTATTTATGATGTCAGAATATCTGGTCGCTGTGTATATCCTCCTATCTATACATTACCCATACTGGATGATGGGATAGATCTTTTATATCAGAGAAAGATGATGACAACAATTGATCGAACACCCAAAAAAAGACTAGCATTAGGTAACCATTTTATCATATACAAAAATCAGGCTGAGCATAGGGGCGTTAGTATAAATATCGAGCATTAGCATGGTTTGGTTTGCTATCCGAATTCGAGATGAGAATGTGTGCATGAAAGTAGTTCAAGAAGAATTTGAAGAGACAACTATGGCAATGACAAAAAGAGTATCAAAGTCAAAATAGCAACCTTCGTAATTGTCAGAGTTTGTAGCTAATCCATGACTACAACACCAACGAGTCTTGATCTCAAATTTTGGTATCGTGACAAATATAGTAAAGAAAAAAAAATAACAATAATAATAATCTAAATTTTCTATCCTAAAATTTGAGATCGGCGTTGTGAGAGACAAATACTGAAAATCAAAATAAAAAAAAAATGATTTAATTTGTGTGAATTCTCTTACGCCACTCATTTCTATCTAAAACTATTTTCTCAACTAAATCCATATCTATCATGTCTTTACGAATATATTACAACCAAATTTTCAACGGTCTACCTCTACATTTTATTAAATTTTCTATTTTTAAGTTTTCAGTCTTTTTAATAGCTGCGTTCTTAGATTTTCATTGCACATGTCTAAATCATTTTAAACAATACTTTCTCAACTTATCCACAATTAAACTAACTCTCAACTTATTACGTATCTCTTTATTTTTAACTCTTTCTCTTCTAGTTTTACCACATATTCATCTAAATATTTTCATTTCAACAACAGTCATTTTTTGCTCTTATTGCTATTTAATAGCTCAACATTCAGTGTCATACAATAATGCAAATTTTATTGCGTTCTATAAAATTTTTCTTTTAGATATAATGATATTGTGCAATCACAGATGACTCCGGTTGCCTTTCGCCATTTCATCCAACCTGTTTGAATTCTATTGTTCACATCTTCATCGATACTGTCATCGTTTTGAATGATTGAACAAAAATATCTAAATCGTTCACTTTTTTAAAATTCTCTTCCTTCTAATCTAATCATTTCTTCATTATCCTAAAAATTGCTGATAAACTTACATTTCATGTACTCAATTTTGGATCTACATAATTTAAATCATCTGAATTCCAACATGACCCTCCATAACTCTAATTTAGTATTGATACCCTCCCTTGTTTCATCAACTAAAACTATATCATCTGCGAAGAGCATACACCATGATATTTCATATTGGATATTTTTTGTGATTTCATTTATCACTATTGTAAATAATATGGAACTCAGTGCCGAATCTTAATGGAACCCAATATTAATAGAGAAGTTATAATTCAGACCCCCGCAAGTCCTTATATTAGTCACAACTCCTTCATATATATCCCTAATCAGGTTAATGTATTTCAGCGAAATCCCTTTCTTCATTAACGTCCACCACAATACGTCCCTAGAGATCTTATCATATGCTTTTTCTAAATCAATGAATATCATATAAAGATCTCTTTTCTGCACTCTAAATGTCTCTGTCAACTATCTTAACAAGTAAATTATTTCGGTGGTGGATCGTCCTGACATAAATCCAAATTAGTTCTGAGATACACTTATCTCCCGTCTCAATCTATACTTTATCACTCTCTCCCATAATTTTATCGTATGACTCATAAGTTTAATTTCTCTATACGTAAAACAATCTTGTATGTCTCCCTTACTCTTATATAGCGGAATAAGTGTACTATCTTTCAATGTTTGAGAAATTTTTTTTGTTTGCCAAATTTTATTGAAAAGAGCCGTTAGCATTACTATGTCGAATTCACCAAAATATTTCCTCACCCTAATAGGGATGCCATCAGATCCTATAGTTTTGTTATTTTTTATTTTTTTTTAGGGTCTCCTTTATTTCATGTGGATAAATTTTACGTTTAAAATCTCTATTAATTTCTTTTAAAAATATTTCGATATTTTCTATACTTATTGTATTCTCAACATTAAACAAATTTTCAAACTATTCTCTCCACCGCTTTCTTATGCCTTCGTTTTTTACTAGTATATTATTGGTTTCACTTTTAATACATCTAATCTCATTTAGGTCTTTTCCATTCATTTTCCTTAATTTGACAATTCTATAGATCTTTCTTTCCTCATCTCAGGTTTCTAGTCTCTTATATAATTTGTTATACACCTTATTTTTTGATTCGTGGATAATTTTTTTTACATCTTTTTTTATGTTTTTGAATTCTTCATAAGTTTCACTGCTACTATCATTTTTAAGGTTCCTATAGCACTCCTTTTTTATTCGGATAGCAGTTTGTATTTTCTCGTTCCATCACCATGACTCCTTACTTATTGGAGCCCCGCCCTTAGATACTCCAAGGATTTCTCTACCTATATTCTTAATATTATTAGATATCTCTTTCCACATTATTTCTAAGTCATCATTAATAGATCATTTTGTTATTTGTTACCTCAATTACTTTATTCCTAAAAGTCGTCTCTCTTTCCCCTTTTAAGTTCCACCACTTAAATCTTACCTCCATATATGGTCGACATTGTTTTTGTCGTTTAGACACGTGTACATCCAAAACTAAAAATCTGTATTGAGTTACTACACTCTCACCCGGTATAACCTTACAATCCTTACAAGTTGTCCTATCTCCTCTCCTAGTGAGAAAGAAATCTATCTGACTAGCATTTATCTCACTTCTATAGATAACTATATGTAACTCTCTCTTCTTGAAAAAGGTGTCTACTAGTGCAAGATTGAACGTAACGGCAAACTCTAAAATGATACTTCCCGTCTCATTCCTACTGTTAAAGCCAAAGTTTCCATGTACAGTTTCGAATCTCTCATTCTTCTCTCTTACATGTCCATTTAGGTTTCCTAATAAATAACTTTTCTCCACTCGGTATGGTTTATATAAATTCAACTAAATCTTCCAAAAATTATTTTTTACTAATTGTATCTACATTTATTTAGGGCACATACACACTATGTTAATTACATTTTCTCAATTTACTAACTTGATAAGTATAATTCTATCTACATTCTTTTTTATTTCTACTACATCCCCTAGTAGATCTTTATACACGATTACTCTTATCCCATTCTTAATTATATCCTTGCCTGTGTACTAAAATTTATACCCATAACCCTCTGTTACTTTGGCCTTCTCTCCCACCCACTTGGTTTCTTGGAGACACATGATATTAATTTTTCTTATATTCATTATTTCTCATATCTCTCCTAACTTTTTGGTCATGGTATCTATATTTCAAGTGGTTAAGTGAATCATATCATCATGAACTATCTTATTTATCTGCACCCTAATATTCCTTGATAATTTGTCACTACACCCGAAATCCGATATGACGCATCGTTGAGGGGGAAAAGCCCTAAATGTTTTCTTATATTTGTCTCTCATTTTTTAATTTGACATAAGGTTTTACACTGGTTGTCAACCTATCGCAACTCTACTCTTTTTTCTGAATTTGGAACTGGCCGTGATAGAAATTTTTAGAAAACAATATAAAACGATTAAAAAATAATATATATATATATAAATAAAAAAAAAAGATAAGAAATAAAAGAAAAAATAAAGATAAAAATAAAATCCTATATCTATATATATAGACTAACAATAAAACAATAAATTTTATATCACAATTATACCACTATGAATTTGAAAAATTTTGTATTTAATAGTTTTAAATTCATAACAATATATTTTATATTAATAATAATACTAATATTACTAGTAGTAATAATACATCAACTACAACAATGTTTATAATACGACAACAATAACAATACAATAATGCTAATAACAATAATGTAGAGATAAATGATAAGAATAACAATATTAATAAGGCAGAGGGGACAGAGGAATGAGGGTTATCGCTGGAGAGAAGGTGGCAAATGGAAACGGAAGAGAGTAGACAGATGTGTGACAGATGGAGAGAAGGCAACAAGGGGGCAGCGACGGGTTCTTGCTAGAGGCTGCAAGGGTAGAGGAAGGCAGTGAGCAATGGTGGAGAGACCATCAACAAAGGTATTCTTGCCGGAGCCAACAAGGTAGTGGCATAGATATGGGTTTTTCGACGAGAGGATCTGGGTCTTCTAGGGTTTAGAGACAAATCTTGGAGTTAGATCTTGGGTTTTTCGGGTAAGTTGTAGCTTGGAACCGTCTGTGTCGGCTAGGGAGGATCGTAGATCTGGGCATTCCAATGCTAGGATCTGGGTCCTTTAGGGTTTCGGGGACAGATCTTGGAGGAAGAAGTATGGATCTAATACTTCTAGGGTTTCGGGAAAAGAGGGACAAGGTGAGAGAGCTCACAAGAGATTCGAAGAGAGAGCTCACAAGGAGGGGTCAGGGCGAGAAAGGTCATAGTATGTAAAGAGAGAGACCACCAGAGAGCAGGAGATAGGTTTTCGAAGGGAGGGAGGGAGGGAGGGAGAGAGAGAGAGAGAGAGAGAGAGAGGTTAGGAGAGGAAGAGACTACTTATCTAGTCGAGTAACGTAAGAGAGCTGTTCGAACAATCCGACGAAGATTTGGGTGAAGCAAGCAGTCAATGAGCGTTCGCGAGAGAGAGAGAGAGAGAGAGAGAGAGAGGAACCCCAATATATTCAAATTTATAGAAACTTAAAATAATAAGATAGATAATTTAACTATTTTAAATTCTCCTATATCATTCATTCCCATTTAAAATCATCTCTTCAATTAAATTCTTGACACATATACTTTACGGATATCTGTTTTCAATGGCTTAACTTAACATTTCACTAAATCTCTTACTTTAAGATCTAGCTCCTCTTAATTGATGTGTTTTTGAATTTTTGTTATATATATTCAAACCAACTTAGGCGATACTCTCATATTTTATCCATAATTGAATTTATTCCTAACTTAATACATATCTCTTCATTTTTAATTTTTTTTTTTTATTTTTATTACACATCTATCTGAATATTCTCACTCCTAAATTAATACATATTTTTTTATTTTTAATTCTATCTTTTTTTAAGTTTTATCATTAATTTTATCTTTTTTTAATTCTATCATATATTTATTTTAATATTTTCATTTCTATTATAATCATTTTATACGTTTATTTTCGTTTAATCCACGTTCACTCATATAAAAGTTATTATGTAGAAAACAGTCGGCAACTTTTTTTTTTTTTTTTCTGGCTAATAGGGTTATGGCAGAATTAATTTGCATGGTCCCCATAAATTGACCTAAATATTAACTTGGACAGCAATATATAGCGCTCTTGATGATCCTAATGAGGTCTCGGAAGGGTCCAATGTTAAATGTTACCGCGCAATCCTTTCCATTGATTTAGACCCACGACGTAAAAAGTAAAACCGAAAAAGAGAAATAACGAAGGCAAGTGAATAAAATCAAGTCCACAGCCCTGGTCTTCATTCACAAACCCTAACCTGACCTAGCAATCACACCCCAAAAAAGGAACAGTGGAGAAGACGACAAAAATTTCATGAACCGCGAAACCAAATTCAAAAAAATTCAACAAGAAAATCAAAACCCCAACGGTGTTTTGAAATACAGACCGGAGTACGAACCGATCGTGTCAAGGGATCAATGAGTCACTGAGTTAACTCGTTTGAACCAGATCAAAAATTTGGATAACGTCATCATAAAATAATAAATAAATATAAAATTATATGATATTTATATAATTCTTACAGTAAGGAACACAAAAGCATGAAGAATACAAATACCATAAAACAAGATCAAGAAATTGAGAACTCACGTTAACGAAAGCGGGATAAAACAGGACCTGAGCTCTATTATTCAGAACATCAACAACTGCTTCTTTGATTCCAGGGAGGCGTTTGATGGCTTTTTCGACGGATCCAGCGCACGCCGAACATGTCATTCCAATCACCGAGTAGAGAGCTTTCCTTTCAGACCCTTCAATGCTTTGCTCTTCCACATCAACCCCTTTTGGGTATTTGGGCATTGACGGGTAGCGAGGCCTTGTATTCCAACTCTCATTTCTTATGCACGCCAAACCCAGAAACTTCGTCGCCATAGATCAGTCCTCTCCTCTCTCTCTCTCTCTGCGCCCCCTCTTCTTGTTGTTGCACGCAAGTGATATTTACGGTGATTTTTTGATTAGCTTGCTTTTCTTAGTTTGGGAATATGAATAACAAAAGGAAGCTCAAAACAATGGAAAAATGTGACTTCCCACCGACACGTATAAATTAAATGAAGTGAAATAAGAGAAGTTCAAACATGAAATACTCTTGGAAGAGAATCCTCTTCTATGTCCCCCACAAACAAAGACACAGAGAAAACTTCCAAAAGACGAGTTTGCCATTTTTTTCCCTTGAAGTGAGTAACTTTTTTAGCGACACGATAGAGAGAGAGAGAGAGAGAGAGTAAACCTTTACTTGGAAGACAACTTGAAAGATAAATCTATGTAATAGCATATTTATAGTCACTTAAGAACGCTAGCATGTCATACCGATTTCATTTTAATTTTTTGTGGATATATATATATATATATATATTTTGATAGAATCAAGTGCATATTTGTATATTTTCCAATTAAAATCATTGCAAAATTGACCCAAAATGCAATGATATAGCTTTCTTGTCCCACATACCACCTTAAACATGGAGAGAGACATGCACTTTTATCGTAGTTTAATCTAAATTATATTTAATTATATCCATGTAGGAAAGTCAGGTCAAATTTAATTGAGATTAAATAATTTTTCTAACATAAAATAATTTTTAATATATTTTATTAAAAATTAACTTTTATATATAAAAATTATTAATTAAAAAATATTATAAATAACATGGGTAAATTAAAATAAGTTATTTTTTAAACACACGTTTAATTATCTTATAGAAAAGTGTCTATATTTTTTTTATTATATATATATTTTTTAATTATTTTATATTTCTTTCTCATGATCGATTTCATAAGATTAAAACTCTATTAGTTATTTTGTTTTAAACACACATGAGTGCCTTGACGTGTATTTCCAAATACAATAGCAGAATATTTGATGATAGATGAGAGAGAAAGGGGGGGCAGCATCTTTATCTTGTTGGTTGAAATGAATTTCCAATGTTATATTATTTTGATTCTAATTTAAATTAGACAATTCAAATGGGAATGCTCTAAGATAAAGATGATTGGAGATTCTCTCACAGTGGCACAACATAGGATACATCAATAATCCTCGGGTGATCATTGCATCAAATAATTTGTAAATAGGGTAAATCATATGTGTTATAATTGATGTTATTATTATTATTATTATTATTACATTTTGTTGTAAATGGATTACTTATCACTTATTTAATTAATGTGATATAGTATTATAAGATTTATTAAAAAGTTAACTCTCTGAATTTCTGTTTTTCTATTTTTATAATTCGAACTTGAGATCTATAGTTAAGAGGATTTAGTATCCAACCGCATAAGAGATTGGCTATGTGTTATTATTTATAATACTTTGTATTCTTTCATTTAAGGTCAAATGATACTTTACACATTTCACTTATTTTTTTTTTATTTTTTGTAAAACAAAGGTTTTTTTTTTTTTTTTTTGTCAAAGATTTGGTTCCAATGAAGAACATGATGAAGCTGAAGTTAGGAGTAGGATAATAATATCCGATCCGATCTGATGGATACCCAAAAAATCCGATCCGGTGGATTGGGTTTTTCCACTAAAAAATTGGGTTATGATTGGATTAAGATCAAATTTTAATATTAAAGTGGTCAGTTCGATTCGGATACAGATTTATGTTATAAATAATTCGATCAAATAATAATTTATAATAAAATAAAATTTTATTTTAATAATATTATTAAATAAAATAAAAAGATTTTTAAAGTTTGTTATAATTTGTAAATTTTATTTTTTTTCTTAAACAAATATTATTAAATTAAAAAAGAAGATTTTAGCCTATAGTTTAGGTTGGGTATGGGTTGAGTATGTAACAGATATAGGTCACCTTAAAATTTGATTGGATTGGTTTTTTAAATATATGCAAAATATCGAGTCGGATCGGATTTTTTAAAAAATTCATAGAATCAAATATGATTTTTAATTTTTAACTCAATCAAGTTTAGGGTTGAATATAGTTATTAGAGTTAGGATTTAACATTAGATATGATATGAATCACAACCGATCCATTACCATACTTAGTTTACAGAGAGAAAGAGATAGGGAATAGATTCATCGAAAAGAATATTATTGAAAGAGAGAGAGAGATAGGAAAACAATTAATCACCTTTTACTTGAATGTAAGTGTATTATCAACATTTCTGTCTCCTTGTCTGTATCATCAAGGGAAATCCCTGCATACATAGTCAATTGATGATGTTTAGCGCTATGATGGCTGGGTTGTATGGAGCGAGGCCTCACTGAAATCCAGAAAAAGGTGGCTGCTAAGGTCTCCCAAGAAACCAATGCGTTTCTTGTGCATTCATCGATTGAACAAATTTAGGGGGCATTGCAGATCTAAGCCTGCTTTGGAGTTACATTTAAACAAGCCCAATCTCATGCATAGCCCTTTCACATATGCATTTATAAGCATCAAATAGTATAAGAGGGCAACACTCTAAATAACCAAAATACTTCTGTGAAATGTAATAACAGCTTTAAACGATTGCGGTTCTACACACCCTAGAACCAGGCAATGCGGCATTGCAACATACAACCCATGGGTATCTCACGACCAAAACAAAACAATTAAACAGCAACATTAAAAAAACAAAAAAGACCCACATTACTTTCATCATGCATCCTCTTGGTATCCCTCTTCATCTTCATAACCTTCGTCTTCGACATCTGCGGTTGCATCCTGATATTGCTGGTACTCAGAAACAAGATCATTCATGTTGCTCTCTGCTTCGGTAAACTCCATTTCATCCATTCCCTCTCCAGTGTACCAATGCAAGAAAGCCTTCCTGCGGAACATGGCCGTGAATTGCTCACTTACCCTTCTGAACATCTCCTGAATTGATGTGGAGTTGCCAATGAAAGTTGAAGCCATCTTCAACCCAGTTGGAGGGATGTCACAGACTGTGGACTTGACATTATTTGGGATCCACTCAACAAAGTAGGATGAGTTCTTGTTCTGAACATTGATCATTTGCTCATCAACTTCCTTTGTGCTCATTTTTCCACGGAACATGGCTGATGCCGTGAGATATCGGCCATGGCGTGGGTCAGCAGCACACATCATGTTCTTAGCATCCCACATTTGCTGGGTGAGTTCTGGAACTGTTAGGGCACGGTATTGCTGAGAACCACGGGACGTCAGAGGTGCAAAGCCAACCATGAAGAAATGGAGACGTGGGAAGGGAATGAGATTGACAGCAAGCTTGCGAAGATCCGAGTTGAGCTGACCCGGAAATCGAAGGCAGCAAGTAACACCACTCATTGTCTCAGAGATCAGATGATTCAGATCACCAACTGATCAAACAGAGATAGTGTCAGTAACTGGACCAAAACAAAGCCAGAAAGAAACATATTCTACACATTTTTCAAAGAAAATGTGTAAATTAACAAGATCATTATAGAGTTTGGCCTAGTCATACAATTAAGTATTGGGAATCCTTGCTGAACCTAAGAATTGGCGCAAAGACAAAAGCGAAGGTGCTGTCCTAAGAATTGGAGTTGACTGCATTGATAGAAGAATCTACTACTTGCTGAACCCTTCCACACCCCCCGGGAAATAGTTTTCTTAAATGAGAAATCCATCTTGCCCAAAACGTACACCATTTCACCACTTTTATATTAGAATATAGATCATCGTAAAACCAGTATTACTCTTGCCTGCAATTTGTTAAACTATATTATTAACAAAGACAAAATCAGCAGACTCAATCCATGTGAAATCAAAGCTGTTAATGTGTGATGACAAACCAACAGTCCTGTGACCACGTGTCTTGGGTTTATTAATCATTGAACAGTAGCATATTAACAATGACTAAACAAACACAATTTGGTGAGTCAATGAGTTGTCATACAGCTAAGCTTTGTTATCGTCTCATTATCCATAAGACCGACTAAAATTTACTCCATAATTTAACAAATTTCCAACTCGAGACAGAAAGGCAATGTAATCCCAACCCTAACTAAACAATTTATTTGATTTAAACTTTTCTTTTGAATCCCAATTTTAATAATCATGGCAAAGTATCAAAATATATATATATATATATATATATATATATATATGAAAATTTAGTCAACTATATTGAAATTATGGATTCCCAAAACACCATGAATCACTAAAACAAGAAAAACTAGGAAATAAATTAGTGACAGAGACTGATAGTATCTATAGAGACAGGGAGAGACTTACAACTGGGTGTAGTGAGCTTGAGAGTACGGAAGCAGATATCGTAGAGAGCCTCATTATCAAGAACCATACACTCATCAGCGTTCTCAACCAACTGATGAACAGAGAGAGTGGCATTGTAAGGCTCCACCACTGTATCAGAAACCTTCGGGGAAGGAAAAACCGAGAATGTCATCATCATGCGATCTGGGTACTCTTCTCTGATCTTGGATATTAATAGAGTTCCCATTCCTGAACCCGTTCCTCCGCCCAAAGAGTGGCATACCTGAAACCCTGCAAAACTCGGGCCCCCAAAAGCTTTGTAAACAGATTGAAACTATAGAGAGGAAATCGTTGGCTGAGCTTAGAATTGTCCGCGCGAGAAACTAAACAGAAGAGATATTAATGCAGAAGAAATTATAAATACCTAATGGAACGAGAGAGAGAGAGAGAGAGAGACTTCAGATCCAAACCCCCTTTATATGAGACAAATCCACATAATACAAACAGATGAAAAAGACAAAATATACAAGGAACTCTCAAAAACAAAGATGCGACTTTTGACCAAAAACAACACATGCAGATGACAAAACCTAAAACTCTCAAACAGCACCACTGAAAATCAAAACGAGAGAGACATTCCCAGAAAAACACAAACCAAACAGCTTAGGTGTAAAAAGGTAGAAAAACTCAGGAGACATAGAAAACAAAACACATAACAGAGTAAAATAAAAATCAACCAAAATGTGCATAAAAAGATACGAATGCATCTGAAACCCTCAATAACCCTAAGACCAGAGAGAGAAGGATCCAAAACCTTCAAATATGAATTAAACCAAAGAATTACATAGATATAATCGACAACAAACCCAAAAAACCACATCAAATCTTCTCAGAAACAACACATTTAAATCCAAAAGCCTGAAACCCACAAAATACAGAGTAAAACAGAGTACCACCAAACGCATAACATACCCTTATAGGAAATACACCAAATCTTCACAACAAAAACAAACAAACCCACACTCAAAACCGTAAAACCAAGATAAAAAAAGGGAGATAAAGAGAGAGATTATAGACCTTGAAGACAATCACAGTTCTCAGCCTCCTTCCTCACAACATCAAGAACCGAATCAATCAACTCAGCACCCTCTGTGTAATGCCCCTTAGCCCAATTATTCCCGGCACCGGACTGCCCAAAAACAAAGTTATCAGGCCTAAAAATCTGGCCGTAAGGACCGGATCTGACGCTGTCCATCGTACCCGGCTCCAGATCCATCAACACTGCCCGGGGCACAAACCTCCCACAACTCGCTTCGTTGTAGTACACGTTGACCCGCTCCAGTTGCAGATCCGAATCTCCATGATATCTCCCTGTCGAGTCGATGCCGTGCTCCGCACAGACCACCTCCCAGAACTTGGCTCCGATCTGGTTGCCGCACTGGCCTCCTTGGATGTGAAGAATCTCGCGCATTTTCGATGGGGAGAGAGGGTAAAGGTTTAGGTTCGGAGAGAGAGGGAGAGAGAGAACGGAGGGTTTGCAGTGGAGAGAGAAACGAAATTGGGGGGAAACCGCAGGGAGAAAAGAGGTGTTATATAGGAAGGAGAGAACGGTAACGTTAGTTTTTGACGGAAAAGTCCTTAAACGGCGAAATTACGTCGGCCGTTCGGTTTTAGTGGGAAATTGAAATTTTGATTTTTGAGAGGGGAAAGAGTAATATCAATTATAATATTAAAAATAAGAAAAAGGAAAATCAACCAAATCTCATTAATATTTTCGAAAATTTTTAAAAAAATGATAAACTGGTTAATTAATATTTTTAGCAACAATATAAATTATTGCAATACCGGGGGAGAGATTTTTTATATAAAATTCTTGGGGAAAAACTGGGGAGTGATTTTTAGGGACGGAAGACGATAGTTGACGGAGAAATAGTGAGGGACGTTTGGTTTTAGTGGGAAATTCGAAAACTTTGAAATGAAAAATATTTCTGAAGGCAAGGGAAGGATCAGGAGGAGTCGTGGTTTGATGCGATTGAAACGCGGCGGGTTTTAATTGGTGGTAGAAATTTTTATGTGTCAGGTCAGGTCACGTGGGTGGGGTGGCCGTTATGATTCCTTTCTGTTTCTATTCTATTTTGTGGGTCCCACCTCGTCCCATCCCAGGAGAGAGTTGATTCCTCCACCACTAATTATTACCAAATTTTTTAAGGTTTTTGGCTCTTTTTAGTTTCTGAATTTTAGTACAAAATACCATGTCCCTCCTTGTTGACTCTTGTTTGGGGGTCAACTCGTGCTTTCCTCCCTTGATTATTTAGGTGTTTTATTTTTTCTAAGTAACTATTTTTAATTAAATATTAAATTTATATTGTGTGAGTTGATACTTTTTTTTTGAATTTAAAAAATAATTATTTTTTAAACAATTTATTTATATAACTTCACTAAAATAGCATATCTCGATAATTTAAAATGTTCGGGTCTTACATTCACAAATAGATTTATTTAAAGAAAAATGTTAAATAAGATTATCATGTTAAAAATTGTATATAATTTTAATTGAATTTAATTCTATTTTTCTAAATAAGTCTTTGGGGGTGCAATACTCCTGCTTTACTTAAGGTAACGTTCATTAACAACTAAAATTAACTATTCTTGTTAGTGTCATATTTTGAGAATTTGAGAATCTTTTTTCTTTGTTTAGTAAAAAGGAGTGTTAAGTTAAAATATATTAGCAACGTTGTTATGAGAATGTTACTTGCTAATGTTGGTTTGATTGATACCCAAATTATCTTGTGTTTGATGATTCCTATTGACTAGGTTTGCAAGAAGGATATGACTTGAACAATGTATACAATTGGTAACTTCATATCATATTAGTAGAAATAAAGGAATGACGAGTGTCATGCTATTTGCTAGTGGGTTGGGGTACCCTTTAAGGGATACAGTGAAAGTGAAGATAAGCTTTGTGAGACACTTGATGGGGAGGGGGGAAGACCCACACACAAATGTTATAATTTATATAAGATGGTGCAAACTTGTATGTTACTCCCCCTACTCAGACGAGAGGTGGGGGCCTCCTCAATGTGGTGGTGAATGGTTTATTCGAAAAGAAAGAAATTTTGTTGCTGTTTAGCTAGCTGGAGACGAAAATAACAACAGAAGAATCCTTTTTTTTTTTTTTGCATTATATCAATTAATATTTGAAGTCATATTTTGATTAATTTGATTCAAGTACTTATTAGACCTATTTCAGAGACAGCTCTCCCAAAATTACTTTTTTTCATTCTCAAATTTTTAATTTCAAATTTATTTAAAAAATTTAATATTTTTACCCATTAAATCGATTGTGTGCCGATAGAATAACAGAAGAATTGCACTCCACGGAGTGAGCCCATAAGTTGCCATCACATGAATCTTTCACTCCATATTGAGTGAGCTAATAAATTGCCATCACATGAAACTTTGCAGCAAAGCAAACACCCCACCCACCCCCAATTTTTCCTATGTTTAGCTTCTATACGCGGCCCTTGGGGGTCCTTGGACCAATTAAAAGCTGATTGGGCTTAATACCAATTGAGTTGTACTAGGTTCGGGTATGTTCACGAAAGAAGAGATAAGAAAGTTAGCTATTTTTTGTAGATTTTTTTTTTTCTTTTGAAAACATTATATTAATAGAAATAATTATTATTTAAATTGAATATCTTATCGTTACAATTGTATAGAAAATGGAATTATTATGCTAATCATCCTTTTTAAACCCCATAATCTAGAAAAAGGATAAAGAAAAGAAATGGAAGCGTCTGATGTCTTCCGTTGAAGGAAACAAGCCTTAGTTGTATCCATGCATTGTTGGTTCGGGGACAAAAGCAATACATTTGGTTACACAAATTTTTGGATTCGAATCTTAAAAATATAAAATAAATATCAAGAGAACTCATCTCTTAATAGATTTAACAATTAGGTCAAGTTAGATTATTTGAGATCAAAAAATTAATTATAAAATAATTGATCGGTCAAAAAAAAAGCCTTGGTTGCGCAAAGTCCCTTTTACTTCCACAAACAAAGATGAAAGATCTCTAAGGGGGTCTCTTTTTGAAGTAATGGTCTCATCAAGGTTTGTGGGCTTTTGCTTGGTTTATGGGCCTTTGCACCTCAGAACTTAGTTTTGTTTTTGTTTTTGTTTTATTTTTTTTATTATTATTATTTTTTTTAATACTGAAACTCAAATTCAATTTTATTGCAAGGGAGAATGAAAAGTTGTCACTTAAACTAAAGTTTACTGACATGTCTTTGTTTTTCTTGACCAACCAATGCGATAACTAATTTATTTGACTTGAGTTAATTATTTGTTTTTTTTTTTTCAAAAATCAAATATAAAAATTGATTAAAAAAACCACCGGACCAATAAAAACATTAATTTCATATCTATGAGAAGGAAGTGGCAATGAAACCATTCCAATTGTGTTTTTCCCAATAATATAGAAAGAAATTAAGACCAAAAAAATCTTTAGTCTTTCTTAAGTCACGTTTTTCATTTGAAGTGGTCGCAACCCAATAATATTTAATATTTAAAATTAAGTTTTAAGTTATTTTGAAGCAATTAAGGTCCATAATCGAAAATATTGTCTATAAAGAAAACCCATGGGGCAATGTGTAGAATTGACCAAATTATATTTACGATTTTTTTTTTCAAAAATATTTGATATTAGAGCCAATGAAGAGTCAAAGCTAGGTTTTGAGTTAAAATCAATATAGAAATTATTATAGTTATTTAGGATATTTGCTTTTTTTTTTAATATCAATTCTATACAATTAATAGCGGAGAAATGAAGGAGTAAGATGTTATTTTGAAATGTAACATGGTATGCTAATAAGTTATGATTCAACCGGTGCCGTCTCCTTCCCTCTTGTAAAAGTGCTCAAGTTTAAATTTCTCTTTATATTAAAAAAAAAAACATGGTATATTTATGGGAGTTTTGCAAAAAGTTAAAATAATTGAATTATTAAGATTATGTATAACTATTTAATATAAAAGAATTTTATTCTTATATAATTTAATACATTCTGAATTGTCAAAATATAATCTAAATTGTGATATTTTTTATAATTTAAATAATATTTTAAATATTTTTTATGCACTCTTTTTTTTTTTCATTATATTACACTTTGAACTTTTATTACTGTGACTTTCAATTCAATTTTATAACTATTTTTAAAATATAATTAAAATTTAAACTCAAATCAATCTAACCAGTTTTATAACTTTTTAAATTTTGTACATTTCTTTTACTCAATTGATTACTATTGGAGGTGGGTTATGACTTCACAGATATCGGCTCCTTGTTGACCCGAGCGGTTACCGTCAAAGGGATGTGATACCTGCAAAAACCGTCGAAGGGTGCTCCGACAAAGAGACTTCGATGTTCAAGTCAGAAAAGAGCGATTTTCGTATGAAAAGAAAACAGACTGAGAGTTCGAGCGAGTAATTCCCTATGATTGGAGTGCCTAATGTGTAAGACCAAGAGAGCGTATCTGTCTAGAAGGGTTTTGAGATGTCTTATACTATGAGAGTCATACACCGCTAGAGTGTTTCAATCCTACTTTTCTTATTGAACCGATCCGAAAATCTTGGGATTCAATATTTCAAATTGATTACAATTTTTATCATTTGAGAAACTTTCGTATTAAAGAGGCAACCTTTCTTTAACTAAAAGATCCTTAGAATACTGTCCGCAGTAAGGGACGGGAGTTAACAGGGTACTCTGGTATTCCTTTGGAGTCGTTGGTATCGTTAGTTATCAATCGGTAGTTTGACCGATGAAGAATCTTCAGAACTCTTTCGACTGAGGAGCCGACCATTGGATGCCCGATCGGGGTGATTGTCTTCGCTCGGTGAATCCTATCCAGTTGGCAGGGCGACGAGGTCCTATCTGTTGGGAGATCGGGGCGACCAAGGCCGTTCGTTTGTGAGGTCTGGGCAACTAAAACCCTTCAGTGAGTAGTTATAATGAGTATTCGAATGTTGGCCGATAGTCATTTCTTGTGGACTTTCGGTAGATAATCGTATATAAATCTAGATTGATAGCTGTCCTTCGTGGGCTTTTCATATGAGTCTTTTTTAAGCTGATTTATCGGATCAAGTCCTGAGACCCGGTCCAATCATTTGCCCCCGACTCATGGCTCTCCTGACGAAGAGACGTCATGAGTACTGATCGTTAGAAAAGACGTAGAGCTTTTTAATGTGACTCTCGCCGTTTCGATTTCCGCGAATCATTTTTTGTACACTTTATAAGAGTATACACTCTTCAGGGAGTATCTTGTCCCAACATTCTTGCTGTCTTTTCAATTTTTTTTTGAAGAACCTCTTCTTATGGACAAAATATCGAAAGACACTTCCTCGTCACGTATTATAAACAATATTCAGAGTACCATAACCAAAGAGAATTTGACGGAAGTTCAGAAGGAGATGTTACTCGGAAGCGACTTCGAGTTTGGGTTGCCCGATGGAGGGAATAGAGCGAGTTTTGTCTCCAAGAGTTGTGTTCCGGTGTATAAGTAGTGTGTGAAGTATGGCCTGAGGATCTCGTACACAGGCCCGCTGGCGGAGGTCCTGAGGTATTAAAATATCCATTCTTCGCTGCTCATCCTGAATGCCTGGCGTTTTGTGATTGCCTTGATTTTCCTATTAGGATTTTTCCATATTCGTTTTGACTTGGAGATTTTAGGAACCCTCTTTTTTTTAGGGCGATGTAGCTCCAAATGGTCTACTCATGGCTGGTATAAACTCTAGACCTACTAGGAGTCTCACTGTAAATTCTTTTATAATGAATTCCAAGATAAACACTGGATGCAGAAGTTTTTCTACATAAGGTTCTTAAATAGGGATCTCTTTCCGACGCTTCCAGATGCTAATCAAACGCCTTTCTTGAATATGAAGATCTCGGATCTTCTCCGTCATTTTCGTTTCTTGCGATTTGTAGCCCGCTATTGTGAGGCCTGTCATCGGAGCTTTATGGGTAGACCGTTTGATAAAAGATGAAATGTTGCTATTGTTTGATTTGCTAACATGTGAAACGAGGCAGATCACCAAGCCTCTCTTACTGGAGTAATAGGGAAAGCCAATGGCTGATTTTGCGCGGGTTGTAGATTCCAATCTTCTCGATGAGGTTTTTACCGCACGAAAGTGCGACTGAAAGCAAAGAGGAGGGTAGCAGATGTTTCCCTTGAGTCCCAACAGAAAAAACCAAGAGCTCGATCCCCCAGTCCGCTTGCAGAAGAGGAAGATTTGACGGAATCTGGAAAGCATGAACCTCCCCTAGTGCATTCTGAAACGGGGGATGGTTCACCGATCAACCACTCGGTGGCTCTTGATGCCCCTTTTGAAATTGGGGAGAGGAATGCATCGGGTGAGGGTCCCTTTGAGGTGACTAGAAGTGCTCCAGCTCAAAATTCGCGACGGCCAGGAGAGGCCTTGGTGACGCATGCTTCTACTCCCACTCCGGGAGGGATATTGGAACAGTCTCCTCAGGAGTCCCAATTTCTTCTGCAGGATATAGCGGATGAATACTGTATCCCACCACCTATTCCGGTTGAATCACTTACCATGGAGGAAGAAGATTTTGAAGAAGGATCTGTGGCGGTCAGTGTGGGGAGTCGTCAATTTAACTTCATTGATTCTCAAGCGGCACTGTAATTGGCCGAAAGGTTCGAATTCTCTGCCCAACTTGCCCTTCAAACGATGTTTTTGGATTGTGTTGACAAGGCCATCCATTCTCTTTATTTACAGTAAGTATTCTTTCCGTTCGAACTATGGTTGGTTCTTATTACCTTATAGTTTTGACAAGTATACTTCTTTTTAGGTCTCCGCCCTGACTGAGTTTTAAAGGAAACAGAGGAAAGAGCGTGACGAGCAATTTACTCGCATGAGCAGCCAAGTGCTGGCACTGAAGGATGCCTTCAACCCAAACTCATTGCGAAGAGTTGGAAGTGGAGGCACGTATTCGAGGAGCACGATTGACAGCTGTTGAGACATTGGCTCGTCTCTGGGAGGAATCCATTCGAAGGGCTGAACAAAAGATGGTCGATCTCAAAGCGTCTGCTACAAAAGATACTGTCAATCTTCAGCTTTCTCAACGCAGATTGCTTGAACGTTTGAAGTGTGCTGAAGAGATTCTTCGACAAGTCGGTCAGTACGAGACTTTGCCCCCTTTTGAGGGGCCAACGGATTCGAATCCCGCCTAGGTTGCTTCCAGCACTCCCTTCGTTCTCTTGTAATTTTGTGTCATCTGATATGAGAAAGTTTCTGTTCCTTAACTCATGATTTTTAACAAAAAACTTTTGAATGTTTTATCTCGTTAGTTTGATGAGGATGGGGGGACTTGCCCCCTTGATAATGTACCGATCGATTGATCCAGGGTGTCCAAAACTTGATGTTCGATTGGGAACCTCCATGATTAGGGTTATGTTTAACCGTTCGGGGAAATTAACCCCATGGGTGACTGAGACCCTTTGGTCGGTTAGAAAACTTAGGAGTTAGGGTCATGTCCGCCCGTTCGGGGAGTTTCATCCCAACTTAATGATAAATTCGTTCGGAAGATCTGGGCAACTGTGACCTGACGGTCGTTTAGAAAATTTAAGAGTTAGGGTCGTGTCTGCCCGTTCGGGGAATTTCATCCCAACTTAACGATACATTCGTTCGGAATATCTGGATGACTGAGGCCCAACAGTCATTTAGAAAACTTAGGAGTTAGGGTCGTGTCCGTCCGTTCGAGAAGTTTTATCCCAACTTAACGACATATTCGTTCGGAAGATTTGGGCGACTGAGACTCGACGGTTGTTTAGAAAACTTAGGAGTTAGGGCCGTGTCCGCCCGTTCGGGGAGTTTCATCCCAACTTAATGACACATTCGTTCAGAAAATCTGGACGACTGAGACTCGATGGTCATTTAGAAAACTTAGAAGTTAGGGCCGTGTCCATCCATTCGGGAAGTTTCATCCTAACTTAACAACACATTCGTTCAGAAGATTTGGGCGACTGAAACTCAATGATCATTTAGAAAACTTAGGAGTTAGAACCGTATCCGCCCGTTCGGGGAGTTTCATCCTAACTTAACGACACATTCGTTCAGAAGATCTGGAATACTGAGACCCGACGGTCGTTTAGAAAACTTAGGAGTTAGGGCTGTGTCCGCCTGTTCGGGGAGTTTTATTCCAACTTAACGACACATTCGTTCGGAAGATCTGGACGACTGAGACCCGACGGTCGTTTAGAAAACTTAGGAGTTAGGGCCATGTCCATCCGTTAGGAGTTTCATCCCAACTTAACGATACATTCGTTTGGAAGATCTGGACGACTGAGCCCCTACGGTCGTTTAGAAAACTTAGAAGTTTGGAGGGATGCTTTCTCCACAAATCATTAAGAATCTCATGCCACATGTTGTTTATGAGTAATGGGAGAAAATCAAAGCCTTCATCAAGGGAAAACCGCGGGGAACTCTGGGTTATAGGCCGGGCAGATGCTAGTGGGCACATAAGGCTCGTGCCAACTGTCTTTACAGTGAACTTGGAGGATCACCCTTCCTAATTCATTATGCGATGGCCTAGGATTCGACCGATCGGGCGACTCATTCTCCCGTGGTGCCTTATGCCTGTCGGGGGAAGGTAGGTTCCTCCCTTCCGCGCTGATAAACTTTTGCAGTTTACCACTGCCAACCAAGAATTCCAACTCGTCCTTAAGCCTTTTGCATTCATCGGTCGTGTGGCCGTAGTCCCGATAGAAATGACAGTAATTGGACTTGTCCTTTTTGGGATCTTCTTCCGCGGGACGAGGGGGTCATCTGACGTACGACTTGTTTTTTATCTGATATAAAACCCGACTTGGAGTTTTCGTTCAGCGGAGTGTAGATGCTGAACCTTCGCGATGATAGAAATCTCGGTTTGCTTCTCTTCGAAGAAGGTTGACGGGGGATCGACTGCGTTCCTTTCTGCTAGGGCGGTTCCCTCTTCGTCAAACAGCTCTATTTCTTCTGCTGCAATATATTTCTCCTCTCGGGAGTAAAATTCTTGAATGGTTGCTAGAGGCTTTTTCGTGATACAGACTTTCATGTCGGAAGAACACAAATCCGTTAGGAGAGCAACTAGTGCGATGTTGTGGTCCAAAGCGGGGACTTTCAACATTTCTGTCTTAAATCTTTCCATGAAGTCCCTTAGAGACTTTTCTCTCCATTGCCGCAATGATAGCAAGGAAGTGGATTTTCGCTTGGCTCCCCAACTGATTACAAAATGGGTCTCAAACTGTTAGCAGAGCTGTACGAAACTCTTGATACTGAGCGGCAGAAGAGAGTTAAACCATGCCAGGGCATTACCCTTGAGTGTGGTGGGGAAGTTTTTGCATATTGTTGTATTTAAGAGGTCTCTGGAGACTATAACCGTTATGAAGTGGGCGGCATGGTCACGCGGGTTATTTGTTCCATCATACCGCTTCATGGGAGGTAGAAAGACATCCATCGACATTGGTTTCGAAGAGATCTTTGAGTCAAATGGCGATCCGCCTAGAAGATGTAGGGGATCTTCCCTACCCTTTGCACTTGCTCTTTCAAGTTCAGCAACCACGGGTTGTTCGATCTATTTTTTCAAATCTTCAGGATCATATTGGGAGATAGCGGATGGTTCAGGAAACTCTCTTACAGGTGGCCGTTCATATTCGGACTCTGCTGCGGATGAGTGGCCGTCTGGCCCGAGAACTCGGCTGAGTCCTTCTAATTGTTTACTCATTCTTTGGAGTCTCGACTCCAACCTCTTCATTTGGGGCTGGTTCGCCTGCTCTGGCACTGGCACCAAGGCCCCGACCGGTTGTTCCTGGGCCTCGGGTTGTAGAATTTGCTTCAGATGGGACAGCTAAGGAGAAAATACGTGATCATGAACAGGATGATCACGCGCTGGAGTGGTGATAGGTTCGGCGGGCATAGGGGCGTGCCCTTCTACAGTGGAAGCAGCCCTCGAGGACACTCTAGTTCTCGGAGATATAGTTGTCAGGGTAACGGAAGTTGCTCTAGTCTGTTTTCCACAAACTGTGCCAATATGTTGGATGTGAATTATGACTCCACAGATACTAGCTCCTTGCTGACCTGAGCGGTTACAGTCAAAGGGATGTGATACCTGCAAAAACCGTCGGAGGGTGCTCTGACGGGGAGACTCCGACGCTCAAGTCAGAAAAAAGCGGTTTTCGTATGAAAAGAAAACAGACTAAGAACTCGAGGGAGTAATTTCCTATTATTTGAGTGCCTAATATGTAAGGCCGAGAGAGCGTACTTGTCTAGGAGGGTTTTGAGATGTCTTATATTTGTGAGAGTCGTGCGCCGCTGGAATGCTTCAACTCTATTTTCCTTACTAAACCGATCCCGGAAACTTGGGATTCAATATTTCGAATTGATTGCAATTTTTATCATTTGAGAAATTTTCGTATTAAAGAGGGAACTTTTCATTAACTGAAAGATTCTTAGAGTACTCTCCATAGTGAGGGACGGGAGTTAACAGGATATTCTAGTCTTCCTTTAGAGTCGTTGGTATCGTTAGTTATCAATCGGTAGTTTGACCGATGAAGGGTCTTCAGAACTCTTTCGGCTGAGGAGCCGACCATTGGATGCACGATCGGGGCGATTGTTTTCGCTCGACGAATTCTATTCGGTTTGAGGAGTAACTGAGACCCTATCTGTCGGGAGATCGAGGTGACAAAAGCCCTTCGTTCGTGAGGTCTGGGCGACTAAGGCCCTTCAATGCGCAGTTATAAGGAGTATTCGAACGTTGGCCAGTAATCATTCATTGTGGACTTTCGATAGATAATCGTTTATGAACCTAGATTGGTAGTTATTTTTCGTGGAATTTTCATGTGAACCTTTCTTATGTTGATTCATCGAATCAAATCCTAGGACCCGGTCCCATCAATTACAAAGCACACTCAAATTTTGACAATAATATATAAAATTCCATTATTATTGTTTTGGATTATTTTAATTTTTTACATTTGTATTTATAAAATTTAATTCATGTGATATAATTGCAAGTGTTCAAGAAACTTCAATTTCTCCTAACTTGCCTTAATTTATTTTTATTTCACTCTATTTATAATATAAGAAAATTAATAAAAAATAATTTTTGTAGGTAAACATTATATTTTTCAATAAAAGCAATTAAATCATTATTATTATATAATAATAATTTTTATATCAAAATTTTAAAATGCAATGATAAACCTGATTTTCAAATTCAAGATCACCGTTTGATTCCGGAGTTAATGATAAAGGAATAGTCTTTGGATCACCTACTTTATCATTGTTACAATATTTATTATTTCATTAAATTTTTTTTTTTAACAAATCTTGATATAACAGTTGAATTGCTCTTTTGGTGATTTTGAGATCACGAGTTCGAAGTGTAAAAATAATTCTTTACAAAAATATAATAAAAAGTCTGTTTATATACATGTTTACTCCAAAGTCAACCCTAATATTAAAATAAAATTGTGATTATTATTGTTGTTATATTAAAATTTAAATCGTTTTTAACTCTAAATAAGAATATATATATATATGTATTTAAGGAGTGGAAAGGTGTAGGCAGCGGAGAAGGGGCGTTTAAAAGTGGGAGACTTAAAAGGTGTCGCAAAAACTAGGGTTTTGCACAAACCACCTCACAATGGAGGTCCCAAACCCTAACCCTAATCCTTACCCTAACACAAATCCGAATCCTTCCTCTTGCTGGAGCAACATAGTGAAGAAACAGCCATCGCAACCACAACCATCACGACAACCGCACGTCGCTGTCGTAAGTCGACTCGTCGAGAGCTGTAAATCCTCTCAGGGAATTGCAGTGGCTGTAGTGGATGCAAACGCAATAATAGAAGGAGGAGAGAAGCTGTACAGCTATGCCGACAAGTTCGTCTCCGTCCCTGAAGTCATGGACGAAGTCCGTGACTCTGTTTCTCGTCACAAGCTCTCTTTTGTTCCCTTCTCTATTGACACCACTGAGCCTTCTCCCGACGCCCTCAAGAAAGGTTCTCTCTCTCCCACCCCCTCGAAATTAAGTTATTACGTTTTGCATTCCTGTTTATGATTACCGTGATTTGACATAAGAAAATTTGTTTCCTGATAATGCGAGCTTGTTTGTTTTAATCTCTCTCTCTAGTGCGTTGGTAGATTGAATTATAGAATGTAACACGAGTTTTGGGAGATGATGAGAATCTTGTAATCATTTTCACAGTTGTTTGTGCTCTGATGAATACATATTATTTGCACGTCAGTCTGATCCCAAACTCAAGTTGCTTACAATGATTCATATCTTCAATATGATCTGTGGATTCATGCATAAAACCTCGGTTTTCTATGCAAAATGATTATCCAATTTGGAGTCGCAAACGTAGTTAATGTAATTCTGATTTTCCAACCTTAGGGCCTCTATTGATTATGAATCTGTTTGCAAATCATCAGTTGCTTTGGCATTTCCATTGCAAATACCCAGGTTCAATCCTTTAATATTCCCCGTGTTGGATTTTTTTATTTTAAAAAAAAAATTAGGCGAGCCTGTACATAAACTATCCTATTTGCTTGTCCAACATGCATGTTTTGGAGTTTATTGCCCGTGCTCGCTGGCTAACGCAACATCCAAAGGATTGTTGCCAACTGTTATTAAAAAATAAGTTGGATGAATGCGTGTGGAAGCAGATTTATTAGTTGTTGGATATTTTTGACTGTCTCTATTTGCAACCTATTGGCACATTTTCTTCTCCATTAATCAATTAGCGCATATTTTTGTGACTTTTTTTTTTTTTTTTTTTTGCGCTCGCACACCCAAAAAATGGAGTAAGTGGGTGTGAAGATGTCTTAGTTGAGCAATTGTTCGATTTAAGAGCTATACAGAGAAAAGGTACTTTTTCTGATTGTGCTTCTAAACATCTTATGGAGAAGGGCTTCTTCTCAGGCGAGGGATTTGCAGAAGGAACTTAAAACTTGGCTTAAATTTCTTTCTGTAGAACCTGCGTGAAATTTATCATGTGAACACTTCTGACTTTGTCGTTTTGATGGTTTGACAGTTATCAGCTTTGCAAGGGCGACTGGTGACTTACAGACCCTTTCAGATGTTGATCTCAAACTTATAGCTCTGACTTACACATTGGAGGCTCAAATCCATGGAATTCATCATCTTAGGGATAGCCCTCCCCCCGTTCATTTGGTTAATGTGAGAAGGCTTCCTGAGAAGGACTTGCCTGGGTGGGGATCAAATGTACCTAATATCAAAGAGTGGGAAGCTTTAGAACAAGAAACTGAGGATAAGACAAATCTGAATTCAAGAATTCTTCCCCTGAAAGACGTGAATTTGAATAACCTTCCTGCAGATGATAATCTTGGTTCTGAAAATGGGTCAGCACAGAATGGAAGCGAGGTGGCAACTTGTGAGAATCAAGAGGATTTCAATAGTAATTTGAGGAGACTGGGTATATATCCACCTAACAAAAGAGAGGTGAAAATTGAGGGGAAGAAGATGGTAGCAGCTGGAATTGATGCATCTCAAGGACATCATGATGATAATGCCAGTGATTGGATGCCTTCTGTCTGTCGAAGCACCCACAGAAGATACTTGAGAAGAAAAGCTAGACGTGAGATGGCCCAGGCACAGGCTGTGCAAGACGGCCAACCTGATGAAGAGAAAGACTTAGAAGCTGATGCAGGTGAGGATGCCAAAGGTTCTGATCAACTGTTGAATGGATCTCCTGGAGAAAAAGACACTGCAATAGAAATTTCAGAAGATAGTGAGATTGCAAATGTAGAAAATGGTAAGGAGAATCTATCCTCAGTCTTAAGACAGATGAGGCTGGCTGAAGATTCAGCACAGGTTCTTCAGGGATGGGATGATCCAAGCCTCTTTGAAACAAGAGTCCAGTCCAATAATTCCGTGGATATAGAGGTTATCTCCCCTAATGGTGCCAGTATAGATGTTGATGGTGATGAGATTGAAAAGTGCGAGGAGGAATTGGATCAATTGGATATCTCTAGCCAAACCAACGAGAGTGTGGATGCTTCGTATGCTGATGATGCTAGCAGTGAGCAAAGTTGGATGCTAAGATCCTTGTCAGATTCAAGTGTTGCTTGTATAACTAGTGACTTTGCAATGCAAAATGTCATTTTGCAAATGGGCTTACGGTTGCTGGCACCTGGAGGAATGCAAATTCGACAGTTGCACAGGTATGTCTTGGTGGGATTTATGTGGATTCTTAAATTTTATCTTTCATAATCCTTTTCTTCATTTGCTGTCAACATTAAGCACTCGACTGCTTTCTATTTTATACAGTTATAAGAATTTCTCCAAAAGGAAGGCGCACACCATTTTTTTTGGGGGGGGGGTCTTTTTTTTTTGGGGGGGGGTTCACAATTACTGTTACATACTGAAACTGTTTTTCAACAGGCTGATGGGCTAACTTCTGCTTTTGTCTGCTGCTCAGATGGGTTCTGAAATGCCATGCTTGCAATGAAGTGACTGCTGAAATTGGGAGAATTTTCTGTCCGAAGTGTGGGAATGGTGGCACTTTAAGGAGGGTTGCTGTAACAGTTGGTGAAAATGGAATTGTTCTAGCAGCTCGTCGGCCTCGTATCACTTTGCGGGGCACAAAAGTAAGTATATTTGTTACATTCCTAAAATTTTATGAGCTCTATTTAGTTCATGCGAGGAAATTTGAAATGAAAAGGGACGCTCTGTTCAGAGCCAAAACTCTCTGGTATGGTTATATCTTGTTTATGATCATGCTGTAACCTCGCTTTAGATGCACCTTGATCTTGCAGCAAATTTTACTTTCTACACCCCTTGAGTGCATCTAAGTTTCTACTTGGAATTGCCCTTGCTTTTTGGCTCTTTTCCATGTCATTGAACTGTTTTCTTTGTTCTAGCATTGTCTTGTCCCTCTTTTAGTTTAATGGTATGTAAAATACTGCTTTGCTAATGAGCTTTTGGTAACTTTTGTTTTATCAAAGAGTGCTTATTGTTTGAAACATATAACTAATGTTTGCTTGAACATTTCCTGGAAACCTACCCATAGTGCGCTGCTTTTAGTGCCAGGATTCCATTTTTTCCTCCCCTTTTTGGGTCTAGTTTCCTTGATTATTTTTCTTTGATAATGCAATTTCTCTCTTTGATAGCCACAGTCTATCTCAGTGCTTGTAAATCTAAATTGCTGGCTCGGCTGGGCTGCAAGTACTTCATTAAGTATTTAGTATACTGGTTGATAACTGCTTATTTTTGATTTATTGTTCTAATGAGTTAGCGTCAGTTCCAAGTTTGTCTATTTTATTATACATGCAAGCTTGAACAGTGAGCTGTTTAAGCCTGAATATTGTGGGTTGGCTTTTTCATGTCAATGTATTGGTGCTTGTTCAAAATGTAATTATTTTTGAACCACTTTTCTCTCTAAGCCTACTAAGCTATACTGAGTCCAACATTTGGTTCATGCAGTTTTCACTGCCTTTGCCACAAGGTGGAAGAGACGCAATTGCTAAAAATCCAATTTTGCGTGAGGATCAACTACCACAGAGGCTTCTGTACCCAACGACTAAGAAGAAATCTAGCAAACAGGTACCGGCTTATCCATCGTTTTTGCCTTGCAACTTTTACTGCATTTAGATTCATTCTTTAGCAAGATGATATACTCTAATCCACTTTAAAAACCTCACCATTTTCATTTATTAGGGAGATGACTTATTCTGTTCAGATGACATCTTCTGCCACCATACCGACAAGAAAGCTCCTTTGAAGCCTCCAGTAAGAAAGGCATTGGCAGTTTTTAGCCAAAAGCGAAATCCCAATGACAACCACTACTCTCGTCCTAAGCACTAGGTATAAGTTATATATGAGGATATGCAAGATAATCTTTTCCAAGTTGTGGGAGAGAGGCAAAATGTCATCTTGTCTTAGAGCCGACAAAAACATGACCATGACAGCCATCTTTTCTTTTTCTCTTTTAGGCTAGATGCCTGCAGGTTGAGTTTGAGTTGAACACAATAATCTGTTGTGTACCAACACATCCATGGAATGTGATGTAAAATTTTTGGTTGGATTTTATGGCCGGAAACTAATTGTTCTTGAGTTTATTATTTAAATATGATTGTGGTCCCTTAAATTTGAAATCCTGGATTTCTTTTTGAATTTGAATACTCCACTTGAGGGGGGAATTGTACTGTAGTGGTTGTCATTCTCTGTGGCTCCCTCGGGCATGGAGTCTCCAATTTAAAATAAATTGGGATTAGATGAATGAAACAATGTCTTTGTCATCATTTGGAATTGGACACAGAAAACCAAGATCTCCAGAAAGCAATTAAAATAAATGAATGAATTTTTAACTAGTTACCTCGGTCAACATTTGAAATATAATGTTCCCAAAACTAGGGTCTCTCCCTCTCTCTCTCTCTCTCTCAGCAAAAAAAAAAAAAATGGCAATCTTTTATTTTTTATTTTATTTTTGTCGCTGGGGACTGGTTTTTCTTCAAAGAAAGATACACCCTTCCACAGAATGAACTTCATGACATCAGTTTATCAATATAGCATATCTTCTGATAATTTCATAAATTAATTGCACCAGATACAAAAGAACTGGAACAAAAGGTGGGCACTCACACATTATATAACCACTCTCAAGATAATACTTCCTAATTTTTTATTTAGTAATATTTAGGATCAGATGAGCCGATGGTATACAAGGTGATTAACATTGTGTCATGCACATGTCGCTCCATATTTTTCAAAGCGTGCAGAAACATTTACAAGAAATATAGAAAACTTTTGTAGAAAGAATTAGAGGAATGGAGAAGAAGGGTATATAAATCATATATTTATCGCATTTACAATTTGTTAGCTTCGGTCACAACTACGATGAGAGTGCAAGTAGCTTCAGTCACAACTACGATGAGAGTGCAAGCTCTGCCCATGCCAACGAGGATGGCTTGAGCTCCGCGGACAATGATATGTTGATTTTGCTCTCCAACATGGTGCACAAGTCCTGCATTGATGGTAGTTTGCGGGCATCTTGCTGAAGGCAAAGGCTTACAACTTCAGATACTACTTTGAGGTCATCGGTACTGAAATGTTTTAACTCAGGGTCTACCATTTGGGATATTACTTCTGGCCGTTCAATGAAGTCCTTAGCCTGCAACATGGAAAAAGATCAAATCTTCTCGTGATCTGAAGGAAAAGTTATATTTATTAGTTTGCTGTGCATATATATATCAGAGTATGCATACCCAATCAACCAAGCAGCCTTTGTCCTTGCAATGGGGAGGTCTTCCACTGATTATTTCCAGTAAAAGCACACCAAAAGCATAAGTATTCCCATGGATATCAAGATGCCGTCCTTCTACGGAGTGGGGAAGAACACAGACAGCACCTTCATTGCCAACGATGCCAGAATTCTTCTCTGATCTTGCAAGAATTGTCTTCCAGCTTTCAAAATCAACAAGCTGCAATGGTAAATAGAGGATAATGTATTACAAGAGAAAAATATTGCTCTTATGAGAGGCTTTGGAGGTTGTACAAGAGACCAGCTGAATATGCCCGACAATAAAAAGAAAAAGAAAATAGGGACTTCGTTTCATATAAGGCTAGGTGGATCCAGTCAAAGTTCTAATCTAAAGTCTGGCGTCTATATTTTAGGTCTGCAATGATCCTTAATTCTCCTTCATGTGGCTATTACAGGCATTTGGCATACCCTTGGAGAAAAATCTTCTGTCAGGTACACGGCACTAGAATTTAACTCTGATATGGTAAACGGGGGTTCAATTTCTGTATGCAGATATTTGAGGCCACGAGCAATGCCTAATACTATTTTCATACGCCGAGGCCAAGTCAGTTGGCAGCCATCTCCATCTGCAACAAAAGTCCTGTTACTAAATCATGATGTTGCATAATCAATTGTTCTTTCAAACAAGCTCGACTTACAATGGAGGTGCTCATACAAAGTCCCATTTGATGCATATTCAAAAACCAGCATCCTAGTAAAAGGACTGCTCTCTCTGCAGTAACCCAATAATTTTCCAGTATTCTCGTGATTTAACCTTGCTAAATCTGCCACCTGAACAGAAATCAACGAAGCATATATTAACTTGGGTTCCTTGCGAGGTTGTCAAATGTCATTTCTATATAGGAAAACATAGCTTGGGAAAAAGTAATACCTCTCGCTGAAAATAGAGCTCAAGATGGCCCGTCCATTGCTCTTCTTTAATACAAAGAGAGATCACCGCAATCTCTGGCCCACACCTCATAGTTCCCTTATACACAGTGCTGTCAGGAGAGGAGCCAATAATATTGCTAAAATCTTCACAGGCAACTTCAAGCTCTTGCCTGCTGAATCTGAACACATCCCTCAACATCTCTGAATCTGGAGAAATATTCCAAACAATTGACTTAAGGCTTGATCAAGCTTTAAGCTTCAGAAAATAACATATTCCCCAAAATAAGAGGGCAAGAGAAAAGAAATATGGTAGCTGTTGGTTAAGAACCAAACCTATGAATACTGTCATATGATCCCTGTCACTTGCTGATTTCTTCCAAGGAATTATGATAGATGGCTTGCTCTTGCATCTCTGAGCAGAATTAAATACAGCAAAGACTAAGAGGGAACTCACCACTGTTCCAGCCACTACTTCTAGACCTAAAAGCCAAGCAGGCTTCGAGTCTCCATAATGCTTATGAACATCTTCAGGAGGTTGGTACTTAGGTTTGGGTTCTGGATGGTTTTTAGGCAGTGGCGAAGCGCCGGCAGAAGCTGGAGATTTTCCATCATCAGTAAACTTCAAGGTTGAAGGTTATAAGCAACAACTATGCAGAAAGTTCCCAAACATCCTTTTTCTAATATTAGCTTTAGAATATACGATCAGTTGATTACACAGGGATTGAATTTGTTTCCACCATGATATTAGAGCCAAACCTTAATACTGCACAGGAAGCTTCAAAACATGCTTTTCTTTCTTTCTTTCTCTCTCTCTCTCTTTTTTTTTTTTTTTTTTTTTTTTTTTTTTTTTTTTTTTTTGGCAGCTAAGCAACAATTTAAAAAGATATGATGCAACTCATACCACATTGAGCAGTAGGCCGCTGTTTGATATCTCCATCGTGAAGGCAGTTTCCTTGAAAGCTCGTCCTGCAAAAAATTTGTTATGGGAGAAATTTACAGGACCAAACTGAATTTGAAAATGGAGAAAGGTGAAGCACCTTGGTAGATAGTCCAAGCACTTGGGTATGCTTCCAACAAAAAAATTGTATGAGAAGTCTGCAACTTTCAATTGAGATGAACCACAAAACCCAGTATTGTTTACACTCACAGAGTACCTGAAGCAGAAGAGGCAACTCTAGAGTCTAAAACCTTCCGAGTAATGTTTATCAATAAAAATACCAATCCTCAACATGGGTTTCACAGAAATTGGTTGACCATATACCAGAAGTTATAAAGTTCCACATAGCATTTACTACCTCCTAGCCAATTTCAGATCCAGCAGCAAATTTACAGAGGAGAAATACATGTAAGAACTAAAAAAATGTGACATGGATGAATTATTTTAGCAAACAAAAATGCATTACGGAGCCGTTCATCAATTAGTCCTGCATCTTAAAAATGAATAATACTAAATGCAACCTGATCATTCCTCCATGGATAGTGACAGCAGTGACAAGCACCACAAACTCTATCCACATTTAGGTGAGCATTAATGATTTCTGATTATGTTCAAGATACTACCCTCACACAAAAACATCTTTGAGCCTTTTTTTAGCTTACGGCAGGTTGCTTGCTTTCCTTAATTACGCGAACAGATCACTAATAAGATTTGACAAAATCGAGCCATTTCTTTCGTTTTGCAATTAAAACTGAACTAATTGTACAGTATCTGATAACAATTTCCACTTACATTCCATACGAGGATGATGAAAAATTAGGACTGTTGCTACCAAGAAAAGTTCCTTGAAGTCTATTCCTGTCAAGCCGAAGTTCCTCAAGGTACTTTAAATTACTGAGCTCAGCAGGTAACCTCCCAGTCAAGCCATTCGATTCAAGATTTCTGAAACAGGGAGAAATTTACAAGTAAGAGAACAGTAAGCATTAAGAATAGAAGAAAAGTACACAGTATACAATGTCATTTTTTTTTGGGTAAAAGTATACAATGTCATTTACATTGAAGTAACACTGCTTAAGTTCCCAATCTGAGGCGGAATTGGGCCAGTTAGTTGATTCTTCCCCAAATCCAAAAGCTTTAGATTCTTCAACATGCCAACTTCTTTAGGGATTATACCAAGGAGGTTATTATCATGCAAAATTCTGCAAGATAAAGTTAAATTGGATTAAGCTCCAAAAGTCATGCTTCTTAGAAAGTACTAAAATAGGAGAGCATCTGAAGTCCGATATGTCAAAAAAAAAAAAAAAACTACTCACAGTTCTTGCAACGAAGAAAGCAAACCCAATTCAGGCGCAAGAAAACCCTTCAAAGATGAACTAGAAATATTCCTGCAAAACAGGATTCCATATAATAAATTATGAGTGGAATCCATTGTAACTTTCAAATGTACCTTAATATGTGTGTGTGTGTGTGCGTGTGTGTGTGTGTGTGAGAGAGAGAGAGAGAGAGAGAGAGATCTTACATCTTAATGACATGATCTCGAGCAAGAGAGCAATAAATGCCAGACCAACCACAAGGATCTGCATCTAGGCCATTCCAATCAGAAAACACTGAAAACGGGTCCTCAAATATCGCTTCTTTGAAGGATGTAAGAGCCCAAACTGACCAAGAATCCATAATACCACAGTCAATTAAAAATCAAACAACCTCATGATCCAACTCTAAAATATCCAAGATTTCCCAAGAAAAAAAATTAATCATATTTCACAATGACTCAAAACACTAGATTTAGAATCTTCGAACTTCAAGAACATACCAGATCTATAGAACATATGAAGTAAAATTACCTTCATTTGGGGCAAAGGAATCACAACTTACAAATAATGCTCCAAAAACAACACCAATTAGCAGAGATGAAGTAGCTGATCTCATCTTTGTTAGCAAGTACTAACAGTCTAATCACCCACTATAATTTCCTTTTTCTCAAGAACTCCAAAAAGAAAAAAGGATTTAAGAGAAACCAAAAATTTTCAGTGAACCCATTAGCCCAAGAAACCAGAAAACTAACGATTTTGGAAAAAAAGAGAGAAAATTTTCGCAAATAATTCAGACCCCATCTAACATAAGCTACAATGTACAAGAAAGAAGATAAATCTGAAACAAAGTTACGGTTGAAACCATGATTTGGGCAACAACCGTGACAGCAAAACCTAGCAGAGTGAGGGAATGAAAAATGTAACAACTTAAGATTTCTTTACAAACCCAAAAACCCAAAACTTGAATTCAAGGAGAGGTTTCGTCGTTTCAAAGAACTTCAAAAAATAAAGCACTAGGGGATAACATAACACCCACAAAATAAAGAGCTCAGAGAGAGAGAGAAAGAGAGACGAGCAGAGTAGAATGTTCTTTCTTCCCATTGTGATATTAAAATGGCTGTTTTTGGATAATAATTTCTGGTTTTTTCTTTTGCAATTTTTTTTTTCCATATTGATCATTATTATGTTTCTTTTTTTTTTTTTTCTAATTTGTTTTGTTTCTAAAAAGAAAAAGAGAAAACTGTCATTGATTGCCATGCATGAAAACCGAGTGGCATTAATATATCGTGTGACGATAAAATTGGCGTCTCGAAATTTTGATTACCAATCACCCCAGATTGACGGCCCAGATTTTTTTCGTCAGTATTCAGTACAATGCATCATATAGTACTGCTATGCTACCAACTTCCCTCGCGCCGACACGTGTAAGTGAATAAATGAAGAGAGAAAAGTTTGAAATCATTTAAAAACGCTAGGGAGCAAAACTTAGAATTACATATAAATTTTTAATAAAAATAAGCAAATATAATAATAATTTTAATTTATTTTATTAAAATATTTACTTGCACTTGTAAAATTTTACAATCCTACTAAAATTTATAAATTTAGTTAAAAGATTACAAAGCACAAAAAATAAAACAAAATAAAAATAAATTAAAAATTACAATCTTTGAAACATATTTTTTTCCTCAATTTCTCTTATTCCATACAAAATAAGCCTAAACTAGTGATTCAAATCTCTCCAACTCTTATAAAAATTAATAAATCAAATCTCTCAAAAATTTTTACGAATCAACAAATCCAATTAATTTAAGTATTTTTTGAATAATTAGATATATTTGGATCACTTTCCTTTCCATATAAATTTTATACAACAAAGAGAGAAGGGATCGTGCCTCAAGCAAGAAGAGAAAGCAAAAATGATTATTTTTTAAATATAAAATGTTATAGGTAAGAATGAAATTTTCTAAAAATAAAAAAACATTATTATATTAATATTTTTTAAAAAAGTTTCATGAGTAAATCAAGTATTGATAATTGTGGGCAATGGGAAAAATAGAATACTCATTCTTAACCAAGTGATGCTTCATTTTAATTAAATAGCAAATGATTGCAATTAGCACAAATACTGGTTTTGAGATAAACTATTAATATTCAATTTTATGATTAGTGCTAATTTTAAATAGTTCAGAATTAATTAATTTTAAATAATTTAAGATAAATAATAAATTTTTTACGTTGCATTTATGAATCTTCATGTGGTTCATATACTCTAAAATTCTGTACTTAGAGCTGGGATGATATCTTTTCTTACCATTTGAAAAAATTTAGTAAAATACATTTTTAAATTTAATTTTGAGAGGATAATTAAGCTTGATGAATGGTGGTGATTGCTTGATGAGCACTCCCCACACTCGGCGAGCCGGACGCAGGCACGCGGCGGATTGTTGCTCGAAGGAGGTCTTGCCGAGAATCGCGGCGGTTATCATGTAGGCGCATTCCCAGCGCACATCAGAAACTTCATTGAATGTATCGTTTTAATTTACCACGAGATTCTTTAAATGCTCGTGAGGGTCAAACAGCTGTCTCGGTATAATGGGAGATGTGAACCCGTGAGTCTTTTTGGTTCTTCTATCCCACCTTAATACAACATTTATTTTAGTATTTAATGTATTTATTATTTTTAAGAATTTATTTTTAAAAAAAAATTAAGGACCAAAATTCATGAAATAATAACAAAGAGACTATAAAAAATAAATTAAATAAATCAAATTTTATATTTTAATTTTTTAATTTGATAAATATCTTAATTAATTTAAAATTTTTAATTTTTTAATAAAAATTACACCGAAGAGGAAGAACTCAAAAGAAGTAAAATTTTAATATTTTATTTGTATAATCAATTATTATCGAATACTAAAACTGGCGAGTGAGGAATTTTGAGTTTTTGACCTAAGATGTCATCTCTTATTTTTCATAATATAGACAAATGAAAAATTCTAAACGAGCTAATAATTTAATTCCATGATACTAATTCTTTTAGTAAGAGATTTTAAATTATTATAACAGCATATTTTTATTTAATTTTTAAGAAATAAGTATCACGGCAAGGATAATAAACTTTGGTTGTGAAAATTAGTTATTATAAATAGAATCTATTTTCGTGAATAAACTTGAAAATTGATAATATATTTCCTAAATTTAGAAGGAAAAAAAATTACCACACAATGAAAATGATTCAACATAAGCCTTTATCCAAGGAACATTCTTAGAAAATCAAAATTTGGATAGAGACAGTTTAATGATTACAATCTTATTTCTTAACTTAAAGATTTCAGATTCAAATCTCTTTATAAAAAAAAAAAAAAAAAAAATTGGATGAGCCAAAACAAAGTCAAATTTTAAAATTTTATTTGAGTCATAAATTATTGAGGGAGGATGACAACTCCAGGTCAAGAATTTTGACCTAGTACCTCATATCTTATATTTCACAATATCACAAATAAAAGTTGAAAAAAAAATATTTTAAGTGGATGAGACCTAATTCTTTTTAGCAAGAAATTTTAAATTATTATAAGGTTGTATATTAAATAATTTTTTTTTAGAAATAAGTATTAAAGTTACGAGAATAGACATTTTTTTGAACAAAAAAATAATTATAATTAGAATAACATATTTCCTATATATAGAGAGAAATTATTAATCACGATAAAAGATATAAGACATAATTAGTGAAAGAATTTTATCTGATTATTTATTTAAGACAGCAATTGGCCACTGGTCCCTGGAAAGAAGAAGGGATTGGAGATTGGTGAGTGTAAAGGTGACTAGTCCTTCAGCATTAATGTAAAGGAGATGATAAAAAAAAAAAAAAAAAAAAATCCCAAAATTGGGTTACTAGACAATGAGTATGAGAAGCATAAATAAGCATGTAACCTTATATTTCTTCTTCTTCTTCGTGTTGTATTCCTTTTAGTAGCAAAGCATGCTTCTAAAACCAAAAGGTCACCCTGCCTTACCTTTACAAAAAGAAGAAGAAGACATTCTCAAGCCTTTCTTTTCGTTACAGTTGTTCTCCATGAACACCATCAAATCTATTTTCAATGCCCTAGCTTTTCGATGATTCTTACCCGAAGAAAAAAAAAATAAAGATCACCTACTTCTCCTCTCATGCACATATTATGGGCTAGGTACATAAAAGAGAAAGACTAGTGGTAAAACGAAGTGCATCAGGTAATTAGTGTTTAAATTTATAAACGTAAAATAGTAGTAGTATTTGTGGTTAAACTACCGGTTAATGATTCTTTATATTCATTTGGATTTTAATGAACATACTGATGAAATAGATCAATATTAGCATTATTTGGTTTATGAAAAATAAAGTGCATTTTTAGGAGAGCCTATTGTTGGGATATTCGTGTATATATTTATTAAAAATTAAATTGATTTTTATACATAATATATTGAATGTTTTTAGAATATAAACTAATATCTTTTTTTCACAGATGTTAAAGAGGAAATTGAATATTGATATGATGTCATGTTGAAATCAAAAAGAGAGTTTCGTACCAAAGAGATACGGTGATTTATGGGGGAAAAATGAGAGAGAGAGAGAGAGAGAGAGAGAGAGGAGCACAATGTTCGGACAGTGCAGAGTAATGTCGTCCCAGAGGGGACAGTTAAACTCAGTACAGATGCCAGTCCAGTAGAGATGGAAAAGGTGCACTTTGGTGTTCTTTTTTTTTTGGTAATGATTAGGAAGAAGTTTTGGCTCTTGCTTCTAAAGAGTGTAATTGGTGCTTGGATTCCTCAGATCGTATTGGCAACGATTTTAGCAAATGGTCTTTGGTTGGCATTTGAACTCGTAGGCTTTCCTTTTCTCAGCGCTGAATCTGAGTGTGATAAGGTAATAGGTAAATTGTGGGGTGAGGAAAAATTTTGGAATAGTTTGTTTAAGGGCAACACTACGAGTCGGGAGTGTATCCTTTCAAATGCCATCTTAGCAGTGTTAATGGTTTTATATCTCAACAGCATACAATATGGCTCACACCATAACAACACTTGGTTTAGACATTGTGTTGAACTGTCCAGATAGAAGGGGTTCCATCTCCTTCTTGGTGCTTCCTGTTTAATAATGTATCTGTATGATCTTTTTTTGAGATAAATTCAACTTTTTATTTAAAAAAATATTATTATGAAAATAGATGGATAATTCTGCATGCTAACGATAAGATCAAGATTGAAATGATCATGAAAATATATATATTTTTAATTTATCTTTTTTTTTCTGAGAGTATAGCTTTATAATTAATTTGTGTGTGTGTTTTTTTTTTAAATATATAGATTATAAAAATTATAAAAATATACGTATTCACGAGAGTTTAAATACTAAATCTTGAAAAAGATATTTGAACAATAGTATTCCGATATCTTATAAGGACATTAATTTGCGTTGCTAACCGGTGTAAAGAGCATCAGACGTGGGAGGCCCTCTAATCACGTATAAGCCATTATTTAATGTGTCCGATTATTATTATTATTTTTTATTATATAAGATTTAAATTTAAAATTATTAAATTAAAAAATATAATTATTAGGCTGTTCATTGAATACTATTAATACTTCAATTCAATAGTACCCTCTCACACTTATTACTCTGATAGTCAGTCTTTCTCTCTATATATAAATATGTAATTAATTAATTAATAATTGAAAAACCGAATCCATTTTGTTTGATAGGAGGTGCGGTGCAAGAGAAGACATGGAGCTTGTTTGGGACATGAATGATAGGCCATTTGACAGGTGGCAGAAATTCATTGGTTAAGGAAATGGAAAGTCAAACAAGTAGGGGACAAGTTGGAGAGGTGAAATTGGTGGACAAGATCGCATGTGAAGTTAAGAACCAGACAACGTCGGGCTACGTATGATTGAGGTTTTTCTCCAAAGAGTACAGACTTTCTGTTTCAATTTCCTTTCGTAAAAGAAAATCTCGAATCTTAAAAAAATAATAATAAAAATATCAATGAAATTATAATTCATTAATCACAAAAAATCATTATTTTTCTAAATGCTACCCCACTTCATACACGTGCTTTCCTTTGATAAGGATACCCGGGTTTGGATCCCTTTCATCAGGTCCATGCAACAAGCTAATTCCTTGTCATAGACTCACTTGATGCATTCAAACCCAATAAAGAACTCAACTCAAAATATCAACTTATTAGGTAAGAAAACCTATTGAATTTAAATTTCATTTTATAATTTTATTAGAAACCAATGTGAAATTCATGATATTACCCGTCCCTTAAGAAACCGAACATCCATGGACTGCTCTGACTTTGGACGACTTTCATTCTGAACTTTTCACGATACCATGTAGTTATTTTCTTTTTTTTTGGACGATTTTCACTCTAACACTAGATAACTCTTTTTCTCTTTGGACAGCTTTCAGGTAGCTCTTTTCTCTTGAACGACTCTCACTCTGACATCAGGTAACCCTTTTTCTCTTTTGGACGGCTCTCACTCTGATATGAGGTAACATTTTTTATTTTTTTGAATGACTCTCACTCTGCACCAAGTAGTTATTTTCCCTTTGAATGATTCCACTTTAGATCTTATTAAGTATTATGTAGTACTCTTTCAAATATCCCCTTTTCATTTTAGTGATATCAATTCCACTTAATGGATTCAAGTCCAATAAAAAACTCAATCCAAAAGTCAATCTATTAGTGAGAAAATCTATTGAATTTAAATACCATTTTATAATTTTATTAAAAATCAATATGAGATTTATGACATTCCCATCCATACTTCATTTAATAGGAATTTTGGTAACAAGGACAAGTAAAAAAAGAGGTACATATAATTTAATAGGAATTTTGGTACTATTTTATATTTTATATAATTATCGTATATTTCAAAAACTTAAACTAATATGGTGAAACATTATTAATTATTTTATATTTCAATGGACATTCTCATCCCTTCTAAAATTAAATAGTATGAACAACAGCAAAAGAGTTTGAGAAATTTTGTTTATTATGAAATCAATTTTGCGACAGTTCTCTTATAATAAAAAGTATTTTCTTAAAAAAATCTATCAATTCTTAATTCATAACTCCTAGATTAGGGTCCGAGTCACATACATGCTTGTCTTGCAAATTTTATGTAAAAGTACTTTGAGTTAAAAAAAAATCTAAAAAAAATAAAAAATAGTGGGTTTTTTCATATATACTTTTCTTGAATTTCTATTTACCCATGTCCTTTTTAACATAAAATGATTTTTGAAATTATTATCTTTTCTTTTAATTTGACCTAACGATCCAAGTTTGAGCATCAGAAAGGCAGGAAAAATGTTATTTTCAACCACCAAAAGGGATTATTTCCAAATTCCTAGTAAGGACAATGATCCTATTCAACATTCCCAAAAGTAATATACCCATTATTCAAATTTAATACCCAATTGGGTTTTAACTTTTGAGCGGGACCCCATCTATCAAAATAGCCTAAATTCCTCCTTTAATGTCCTCGGAATTATGCTAAATTTATCTAATCCTCTGTTGAATTTACCATGTCACAGCAGAAGGGTACCCTAAACGAAGTAGCTAGCAGATTAATTAAATGATACTTTTGCCAACCACCCCCACTTTGCACAAATGGAAAAAGGTAAAGGAACCAAAGTATAATTTGTAGTGTACCAAATGTTCATGTACTTACCAAATCAGCCTCTTTTGAGGGCACTATGATTTTGGGACGACAGCATATGATAAAAAAAACCTTCCTAATGTTTAGCTTCTAAGAACACACACACACAGACAGAGACAGAGAGAGAGAGATCTATGACGCAATGAGAAACTTTTAGGAGGAAGATTAGCCTTCGAATTAAGGTCATAAAATAAGTATTTGGAGATCTAACAGCCTTGCGAATGTGTCACCGACCAAGATTTAGTCCTTTTTTACGGCTAATCCAAGTTCACTTAGCTTAGTTAATCACCAAGTACTTGTGACAATAAGGGCTTGATTAGTGTATTATTTCATGTTATAAATAGAAAAATTTCAAGTGAATTGTCAAATTTACTTTTATAAAATGTTTTTTTTTTCATTTTTTACGATGTAGTTTAATTGTATTTTATATTTGCTTATAATTATCTAACAAAATAATAAGTGGGATTTTGTTATTAAATTGTTAATTTTAGTTGATTAGAACATCTCGAGAATTGTCAAATGATGAAAACGATAAGACATACTTGGAATTAGACTCCCCAGCAGTTCCCGTCGGTTAAAAAAATAAGGAAATTAAGGTATTTAAGTTTAGGTTACAGTTGCTTAATCAAGGGGGAGACAGAATGATGTAACCCTTTTGTTGTTGGTACAGTTGGTGGGATTTTGACAAAAAATTAGAAAAAGAAAAAAAAAATACAAATCGACCATTGAGTGTCCACTACATTTATAAGACCCAATTAATTAAGAATAATCAAAATCATTAGGTATCTAAACAAGGGGGGATTAACAAGTGGACAATGAGATAATTGTCACAAAATACATCATCATGGTTAGGCAAGTTTTGAACATCTAGTAACAAATTTATCTTGCATTCTAAGGCAAGGGACAATCATCATTGATTGCTCACAAACTGTCTCTTCAATAATGGTTTTACGTTAAAGTCATCATAGAATAAATTACCCAATTTGTGTTTGTGTATGCTTTTGGTATCAAAGTTGATACAACTTCGCATATTGGGTTGCTTTGCATGTTGGGTTGCAATGTTTCCTCTACGTTTGCATTTTTGGTATTAAAATTTCAAGTTTACTCAACTTTCAAATTGCACGGCAAATCAAATTCAGTTAATGACAAAATCAGATAAATATAATTTTAAGAATAGTCTCTGTTTCTAGATCTGTTGACCCATGTTTACAAGTAGATTTGAGTATTGAGTAAGTAAAATTTTATTTCAGAAAAATTCGATTTATAAGAGCAATTTCCATCTAATATAAAGTTGAATCCAAGTATGGCTTAGTCGAATTGCGATGGGGAGGATAAGATTTATATCTAAAAGAACAATTGCTAACCAATCATTTGGATGGCCCATTTAGATCTGGCTCGGGTTATGTTAAGCCCGCGGGGTTCAAGAAAACTTTGTACGCCGGGAAAGGGAAGCCGGGCGCGGCAGCTCTTAGTCTGGTTGCAAGAGAGAGTAGAGTCATAATATGAGGACATAGTTGAATTGAGTGTTGCCTAGAGGATAGATGAGTGCTGCTAGACCTAGTCCCAGGGTATAAATGAGTGTTTCCTCTTTGGGACTTGGGAGACATGTCCCACAGATCACATATAAGCTGAGGTTTTGTTAATGGACACCCCTTTGCGAGGAAGTGTTTGGTACGACTCACCCTCATGAAAATTTTGGAGGTACCAACTGGGATTCACCACAGAAAAATCTAATATTTCTACAGATTTTATTTGGTTCAGAAGGTCCTTGTGAATTTTGGTTTTAAAATTGGTGGTGGAGAATTTAATGTATCTCTCTCCTAAATTATGCCGTGACAATTAAGTTTCAATTCTATGTTCATTATTTTCTTTATTTATGAAATAACAAAATAATTTATATTTATTGAATAAAAATTTAATAATTTGCAGACATCACCCCAAAAAAGGGGAAATGGATTCAAGTTTGGCTGCTCATCTCTGCAACTTACTTTGAGGATAGTGACAGCCACAAGTTCGGCCATAAATAACCTCACAACGCCCTTGTTCTCCTCTGTTATCTCCATGTCACCATCTTTGTCGGTGCACCCTGCCCTGAACAATCAAAAGGAGTGAAAAGCGTTAGAATCGTGAGGCTTAAATCCTAACACCCATCAACCAGAAATTGAATGGATTGGATTAGTGTTAAAACCTTAATATTTTCGTACAACTATAATTTTATCAAATATTAATTATAATTTAAATCGAATATTTTATTATATTATAAAATTTATAAAACAATAAAAGAATAAAATAACTATTCCAATCATACCGGAACCAAAGGAGCCCGGATGATTTCAGTTAGCACAGAGTAGCACTGCGGCCTACGGGGCAAGCATCCCGTCTACGCAGCGCTAGCTGGCCAGAGAGGATAAGCTCAGAACTTCTTCATCAATGCTTCCTTCTTCAGGCCTCCTCCCATGGAATTTGGGATCAGCCACAACAAATCTAGCAGCAAACCTATCTCACATTCGAAAGCGAATGGATAAAGATCATCGATTGCTACCAAACAGTCTCCTCAATGAAGCTTTAATTTAAAGCCATGATGGGATAAATTACCCGATTTGTGTTTGTGTATGCCTTTGGCATCAAAATTGCTACAACCTCACACCCTTTTAATTCACTAGGATTTTTTGCTCACTAAATAGGTATTTGGTCGCAATATTTCTCTCCACATTTTTTGAACATTACGATTTACCCAACCTTCAACATATATTATAAATAAGATTGTGTCATATCCGATTTGAAAATTAAATAAGTGAATATCCATTTAAAATAAAATAAAATAAAGTTCGACCTCCCTAAAATTCAACCTGTATGGCTTAGACTAGTAAGATAAAAAGCCATGGAGACCGATGTCTAGTTAATTCAATGACTAGATATTAGCATTCTTTAAATAAAATTTCATATTTGAGTTGTATATGGAGGAAACAAGTATGTTGGAAGAGTTTTGTCTCTTAAGAGTTCAATCCGACTCGAATCAAATTTAATCAGATTCAAAATAGTTATCAGATACTTATGGTTTATTTAAAAAAAAAAAAAAAAAAAAAAGTAAGAGAGGCTTTTATGTATATGTCCGGGCCGAATTAGATTAGCCTCGGGCTTCCAAAAAAATTTGGCCACCAACAAAAGGTGGCCCGGCCCGGTCCGGCGGGGCAGCCTTTAGGTCCAGTTGCGAGAGAGCCATTAATGGGGACAAGCTGAACCTCCATGTTAAATTTATGTCTAATTTGATCATATGAGATTATGCAAGATGCATGCGTTCATTTATTAGTCAAATAAAATAAATGGGCGTGAAAAAATCTTAAAGTATACTTTTTAAATAATAAGATTTAATTTAATTTTAGAAACAAATGATATGGTAAAGATTTTCACCATAAATTTTCAAAATTTTCAAGAAAATACAAGATACAAATCTTATTAGATCTATTTTGTTTCCAAATTTGTGTCAATTAACAATGTCCAATTATAAAATTACTTTTCATTATTCTAGTTAAATTTGATTAATTAAGGAAACTATGATATAAATAGGAAGGGGGGGGGGGAATTTATGTACATACATGCAAAAAAATTTTCCAAATTTGTAAGCCCAAGCAAGCCCCTTCTGCGTCGGCCATTCATAGGGAGATGGGTTCTATTAGATGTCTGTACATATATACATACATACATATATATATATATATATATATATATATTTATAGACAAGCAAAACCCCATGAATTTTCATTAATGTGCTTGGAATTTGGAACAAGAAGTAGAAGACCTAGCCCTTTTAACTCTGCTTCCCGCCAACTTTAAACCATGTCGGGTATGCATTTTAATTCCACAGTTTTGCTGTTCTAGTAGTACATATTGATATATGAATTTTAAGTTATGCTTTCTAGTTTCTCTGGTAATTAACTTCAACTACTAACTTGGAAAGAAACAATTTACCTATAAATTTTTCTTTTTAATATGATTAGGAGTACATCTTATTTGGGGGTACCCAATTAGGGTTCATTCACCATTTTTGTTTCTATATAGAGCATAAGTACCCAAGCTAGTAAAAGAAGCCACAAGTCAGATCACAACAAAAAAGGACACAATTGAAATCTGCCTTACATGCCAGGGCCAGTCATTAAATGGTTCCATGGCTGGCCTCACCGACCACACCAAAACTGTGCCCACAAGGACAGTGGGTAATGAATTCAAGTCTCCTGCGTAGCTCATGTCTGCTACTTCCCTGTTCATAACACCCTATTTATTCTCATATTATTTCAATGTCACATTCCTTGCCGCTGCACTTTATTACTATCTTGATCATGTTGTCATCTGAGAGAGAGAGAGAGATATGCATTAGAGTTGTGAAGTTTGGTCGACCAAAAGATATGGGGTATGGGTTGGAATCTAAATATATTAATAGAATTTTTATTTTTATTAAATAATAGTTATGATTTAAATTGAATATTTTATGGCATAATATATTTCTGACAACAACGAAAAATGAAGAAAATAATTATACTTGTTATACTTTTTTACCATTTCAATTAGCTAAAAGTTTAAGTTCTGAAATCTCGAAATTAACATAATTAAATTAGTGATTGTGATCCTTAATTTGATATGCTCTACAAACATTGTTCTCGGATGCCAATTAAATGTGAAGATTATGAATGCTTCCTTTGAAAATCTGGCTCCATATTCATTTTTAACACCCACACTTCTCAATTTCCTAATTTCCAGAGTGAAGTCCAATTTGATTTCACTGGCATATTTTCTCTCTCTCTCTCTCTCTCTTTTTTTCCCTGGTGTTTCTCAGCCATTTCTTTTGCAGATGACTGGGGATATTCCAAACAGGCCGAGATTGTGGCATGTGTCATTTTCACGGTGGTTGTCGTCTCTGGTCTTGGAGCTGCTGGCTTTTATTATTGGAAGAAGAATCGATCAGCACAAGCGCCAGCACCAGCACCAGCAGTACAATTGCAAGGCGCCGAGATCCAGCCAGATGGTCCAAACGATATCCCGCAAGGCGCATGAAAATTTGTGGGCCGAGCCCAAATGGCCTTCTTGTCTCTCCAACCCCTTGAAAAATCATTTAGTTTTATTTTCACAGAGTTTAATTGTTGAGATTCCATATCATTGTTTTTAGTTTTGGAAAAATTTTAAAAAAGATAAAGCATGAAAAATGGTAGTTTCAGTTTGGTATTTGAGTTTCCTTTTGTTTTCAATGCGCATGGTTGGTTTTCTTTTGCGTACAAAAAAGATCAATATGAGTTCGTCATTGTTTGAAAACTCTTTATCTGAATTCATATTCCTCTTTGTTTGACTTTGGTCCGAGAGAGAGAGAGAGAGAGAGAGAGAGAGAGAGGATTTCAAGTAGCACAGAGGAGAAGATGAAGTCGCAAAAAAGTGGTTGATTAACAGAGCTTTGCCGTGGTATGCTGTTGGGCGCGTGCCACTATTTCTTGAACTTTAAAACAGGCTTGCTTAGAGAGGCCATAGAATCAACACTGTTTATACCAAAAAAAGCTCAAATTCAATTGCAACATTATAATCTCCTTCCTGATCTAATAAAAGTTCCATCCTCTCACAAATCCACATTTCCAAGGCTTGTCTCATGGCACAGAAACAGCTTCAGAGATATCGATGTACATGACTGATCTCCTAGCTATTGCCATGGACTTAATCTCCTTGATTGTGCATATTGATCGGCTTACTTAGCTTTGTCTGTATGCTACAATGTTGTTAGTGCAGCTTCTCTTGCTATGTCACGGGTTCTTAGGTTTGTCTCGATGAAAAAGTACAAAGCACGCTCTTTGTCCTTCATTTCACAAGAATTTGGAAAAGAGATTTTCTCTTATGACTGCGTGATAGATTTATTTTGATGGGTCTCTGAATCTGTCCTTATACGCGACCAAGATACTGAACATAAAGGCTATTGGCTCGTCACCTCAACGTTGCAGTGGAGGAGGGGAGGGAAGTAGATGGTCGGTTTTGAAAGAGAGCTAGTGCAAAGCAATCAAATCACTGATGGATGAAGATAGCGTCTTTGGTGAAGAAGAACCATGCAAAATGGAAGTAGACCTTAGTGAACAGAGGCCTCATGTGTGATTATATTGATAGGTTGGGCCAGCTATTAAGGGATTAAAGTTGGGCTCAGGCCTAGAGCGCCGAATCCCTGCAGTTTGTAGAGTCATATATTTGGATCCTTGACATTCATTTCGTTACCAATCTCAAGTTTATTTCTTCAGAGGAGTTTCAAAAACTCTAGTTAAAAGAAGAGCCAAAGGGGATAATTATTGTAGTTATTTTTCTGGAGTTAGTACAAGGATTTTATATAATATAGGGTCGAGTTCGAATCTCAGTACGCCCAAAAAAAAAGAATTTTATATAATGAAAAATATCTAATTTTATTGGTAACCATTGTTCAATATAAAGATTAATTTCATATGTTAAAAAATGTCCAATTTCATTTATGGCTACTAGCGATTAAGTAAAACCGTCCCTCCATCCTCCCCATGGTTACTAATTGTTTTAATAATGATGAAATTGACTTTGTAAATTCAAGCTTTTAGATGGAAAAAGAAGAAAAGGTCATAGATGAATCGGGGTTGCTCCTTTTTTTTCCAAAGGTCATAGAAAAATGGGGTGGTTCATTGTTTTTTTTTTCAAATTGAGAGAGAGAGAGAGGAATATTTGGTTGAACATGACCTAATTAGCCCACTTTCTTGAGTAGTGCAGGGTGATTGACTTACTGTTGTGGCCAACACCAAGGCACCACATTTCACAAATTAAATTACAAAAATTAAAAAAAAAAAATTGTCTTTTTCTTGAGCCCTTTAAATCTGTATCACTCATATATCAAAGGTCTCTTCAAATCTCTTTGTTGTTTGCTTATTGTCTTCATTTGGACTTGATCTACACAATCTTGTTTTTCTCATATGGCTCAGGTACCCCCTCCTATGTTTTCTTATTCTTACTATGTCTTCTCTAATCTTCCTTCAATTTTTCTTTTTCTGTTTCTTTCTTTTCTTCGATGATGTGCCAAAGATTGCTCATTAGATTATTAATCAAGTTGTGAAGCTCTGATATCTTGTTTTCTTCATGGACTTTTCATGGCAGAAGGTGGTGGTGAAGATCATGACCATGACTGATGACAAAACTAAGCAGAAAGCCATAGAGGCCGTTGCCGACATTTTTGGTATTTTTTTTTTTAAAAGAAAAGAAATCTCAGTTTTTATTTATAAGAGTGATGAAAATCTTGAATGATTGGTGTGTGAGCAGGAGTTGATTCGATTGCAGCGGACTTGAAGGAGCAAAAGGTGACAATCACAGGAGAAATGGACACAATAGCTATAGCTAAAAAGCTCAAGAAATTGGGGAAAATTGAAATAGTCTCTGTTGGTCCTGCAAAGGAAGAGAAAAAAGAGGAAATGAAAGAAGAAAAGAAAGAAGAGAAGAAAGAAGAGACGAAAGAGGAGAACAAGTAAAAAAACTGGGGTTATTTTTATTTTGGCCCATTTAATTCCTTCTATGCTTTTATTTTTATTTTCAGTGCAAGACTTTCCTAATATTTACCAAAATATTAAAGTAAGATGCTCTCTCTACATGAATGAATCAAATTCCATGCATTTTTTTTTCTTTTCTATTTTTTTTTTTCAATTTCAAATGTTGATGTGTTCCACAATTTTATGGGTCAAAGTCACTTGCAAGCAGTGTTTTAAAACTTGGATCGGAGTACGAATCGGTTGCATCAAGGGATCAAGTTGGACTGAATGAAAAATTCGGATAACGTCATCAATAAATAAATTTAAATTATTATATTTAATAATCTAAAATTATGGATATATAATCACAAATATTTATTAAATTATGTTCAAAATATTTAGGAATAGAAGACATGAAAAAGTGAGAGTGAGATAGAAAAAATAAAGAAAAAAAAAAAAAAACACCAATATACCGTGGCTTAGTGGTTGTAAAACGTTTAGAATTAAATTAGTTTTTGGATTTTGACAGATATTTTGAAATTCGATTATATTAAAAAATTCAAACCGATTACTGATCTGATTTTCGATTAAATTGATTCTTGATCTGATTCCTAATCAAACCAACTGATTCCATCCAAATTTCGAAACACTGCTTGCAAGTTGCAAAGCCTACCATAACCCTTTTTAACATTTCAACTTTACGAGGACATGCTTCACTATTTTGAGCCATACACATAACCAAACCAAACCTCATTTCATTTTCATTTTTTTTTTTATTTTTATCAATCGGTATCTAAGTTTCGCCCGATTAATCCAATTCAAGTATTATGATGCCTATTAGGGGTTGGCTCTCATAAATTTTTTTTCTTCATTCCTAGTGCTCGAGCTCAAGATCTTTGATTAAGAGAATAGAGTTTCGATCACTCAACTTAAAAGAGTTTATATCTATTATATGAAGTAATTGAACCCAAGAAAACTTTGAAGCTGCTATCTATTATATAACTTGTCGACACTTTTTTTTTTTCCTTTTCTTTCTTTGGGTTTGAGAATGAACACTCAAACCATAAATTTTTTTAACTTAAGAATTTTAAATCATTATTTAAGTGAGTCTTATAATACAACTCTTAATTGGTTAAATAATGCAGCCTATTGTCAAAAATGTCTAAATAGTTGTTTTAATACTTCACTTCTTTCATGTGGTCCTAATTATTAAGATGGCAGTTGAAACCTAAGTTAAGTGAAAATAGAAACAAAAACTGGAATGGATATGTAATTATACAAGAAAATAACATTTTGTAACAACGAGAAAACACATAAATATAAAAAATATAAAAATTTTTATATAAATATTAATTAATTTGATATTTGGAAGGGAAATGTTAGTATTAAAACTTTCTGTATACCGGAGACCGAAAAGTGTCACATCAACACCTTATGGTTTCCATATTTTACAAAAGTTTCATGAGATACTGATATAGCACTTCATTTCAGCTACCATTGCAAGTCCTATTTCTTTGAGGGCCATTTAAAGCTCATAATTGAAGGATTTTTTATGCAACTTGTTTAGTTCATTCCTGTCATCATGAATCATGCAGCACGCACTATTCTTTCCTAACTTGAAGAAAATATATTTTTGATTAAGTGGGGGGTAAACTAAATAATGTAGATGAGTTGTAGACTTGTAGCAAACATTATCTGACCAACCAATTGATGTAACATTAATTAATGTACCCAACTACTTGCTCAAATACCAAATAAATTAATTAAAATTCTATACTTTGGTTGTTGGTTTATGATCATGCTTCCTCCATTATTTAGTTCATACAAAAGAGTTCGTTCGTGTGCCTTTTTTTTGTATATGCTTACTCAATCGGTATCTGAAATCATTTTGTGATTAATTCGGTTTGAATTGTTGTTAGACCCTCTATATGAAGAGTTCTTGTAGCATAATTCTTTCTATTTTTAATATTTGAACTCAAATATTAATTAAGAGATCCGATATTCTTTCACTAAACCAATAGTTGTCTATGGCTTGTGTCGGGTGATTTCATGGTTTGCCCTTGAGAAAATGGAATACTTCAGCTTGGCTCATCAAAATTAAATAAATGAATGTAGATTAACAATATTCAACTTTTGCATTAGTGGGTTTGGTACCCTAATGTCATCAACCCCTTCCTTTGAATCAGTCATCATTTTCAAGTTTAAGTTATACTGTTTGGAATAAAAAATTGAATTCATTTCTAATTCCACAAAAAAGAATAAATTCTAAATAAAAAATGAAATTTACAAATTAATTTTACAAAAATTTATACAATTCACCAACTTCATCCTGACTTACCATTTTATTCTAATTAATTTTAAGGAGTGAGAATTTTATTCGTAATTAAGTAAATGGTCATATTTACAAATGAATTATATATTTTATTCTATTGTTCCAAGTATATGAATTCCAGATTTTAATTTTTGATTTCAAAAATAAAAAGCTTATTTGTAAATATAAAATTTATAGTTCAATCGCATCTTTTTTGATATGGCACCAAGTATGAGCAAAAGGGTCAATCTGCTTTTGAAGGTCAATGCTTTTAAAAAATGAATAATCATATGGCTTTTGACTAGTAAAGAACCAATAAAAATTCTGACTTTTGGGTGTTTACACTTTACACGATTGGGTATGTTAGTTTTGTTGATAAGTCACCAATAGTGTAACCCAATTATGGGCACTCTAGTTCCTACCAATTGTATCCATACCGGAATCCAACACTTTATTGAAATTGAGAGAGAGGGAGAACCAAATTTTTATGGATATAGTGCTAGACTATTGCATTTTTTTAATCACGGAGTGAAGAAATGAGATTTGAAAAGAATTAATTTCTTAATAGATTCTAAGGTAATCAAATTCAACTATTTAAATAAATTTCAGATATCGATGACTACAGTAAAAAAGAGAGAGAGAGAATACTAGGCAATCGGTTGGGGTCACTTTCGGCATGGTCCAGTAACTGATTGTGGCATTTCTCTTCCTTCTTATGCGTTTCATTGTCACCTTAATAGCTACCCAAAAGATGTGGCCCAAGGTTAAGCCCAACTCAATTTTTTTTATTTTATTATAATAGAAATCGAATCATGAATCATAAAATCAAAGAAGATGATTGTTATAATTGGGGATAGCCCAATTCAAATTTCAACATATAGCGACGGAACTCTATGCTTCACAGGTAAAAAAAAAAAAAAGGATAATAATAATATATTATTAGGCTGACCCTATAGAATTGATTAAACCAAATATAAAACTATTAGAATTTAATTTAAGGAAATTATTTAATCTTATCACAACTAGATTTTTTGAACTAATTTTAGCCATGGATTGTTGATAAGCTCGATCTCTAATCGATCTTCACCTTTCTTTCCATCATGTGATCCTAGCCTTTCATTGCGGAATCCTTAAATCTCATCCCTTAAATATGGACACATCCAACCCATTCCTTAAAGATTGGCTCAAATAGCAACCTTGGATTTCCAAAATAAAAAAGAGAAAAACCGCCTCACAGTCTCTCTCCGGAATAAACATTTCAACCTTAGCTTTTTCTTCTTTCAATCCGGTGGTTGTGTAATATTTGGTGATAATCAAATATCCAATTAAATCGAATTAAATTTGAATTTGAAATCGATTTTCGGTTAAAACTGAATTTAAAATTTAGTTTTCGATTCGAATTTTGAATTGAGATTTTTAATACGAATTCAAACCGAAAATCGAATTAAGGTTTTTAATTATCTTATTTTTTATTTATTTTGATTATTTTTTATTTATTTTCTTTTCTTTTTATACAAACTTTGATTGGTAATTTTTCTTTTTTAAGCAAACAATAAAATAATAGTTAAAAAATTCATTATTTTATCAATTCGAATTTTGTTAAATTGGATTTATATGAAAATTTAGATCTCAAAAATCAAAATCGATTAATTTGATTTATTCGATTCAATTCAAATTCAAACCGAAAACCGAATTTCAAATTTAAACAAATTAGGTTCGATTTTTGATTTCGGGTTAAAAAATATTTAATTGAATTAACCGAACCGAATTAATCGAAAAATTTGAAAACCGAACCGATAAATATTCCTACAATCGGGCACTCTAAATCTAGCGATGGTAATTTATACTTAATCTGGTAGATACCCATTTCTATCTTATCTAATGGAGGTGGGCAAAGGGGCGGGTATGAAATGGGTGTAGGATTTGACATTTTCAAAGCCGTAGAGGGTTGAATAAAGTGTATGTATGAATTTTATACGCATTATATATATTACTGACTTTCCATATATCCAAATATATTTTTTTAATTCTAATACTAATTTGAAATCAAATAATCCAGCTATAAATATTGTCTTTTTATTTTTTGTATAATTGAAATAGATTTTAAAATTTTATTATTTATTTTTTGATTAAATGATACTATTAAACTAGATATTAATAAAGATAAAGATTAAATAGATCTAAATAAAGAATAAGTCAACTTATAAATATAACAAATTGACTTGTCGTGTGAGTGAATAAACACGCGGTCTAGAGTATAAAACATGTTATCCACCTTGGTGAAGGGTAGGGATAAATATTGAGTTTTAAGGCAGAGGAAAGGACAGGATTTGAAAGAGAACCGCTCCTCCCCGCCAATTGCCATCCCTATCTAAATCAATCTCAGAACATATTACCCATCACATTCAAGTTTTCTCACCGGAAAACTCAACCTCCGCATTGTTGCCGGCGGTAAGGTTTTAATCTTTTCAATTGAAGCTCAAATACCGCGTTTTTGCAAGCCCCTAAGCATTTTATAATCCTAAAAGCCATTTTCGAACACTATTGGCTCTTGATTTTGGACCAAAAGCGAGGTTTTACATGTGACCGTCGTGAAAACCAGCCAAACCCCGCCGCCACGGTGGTTAAGCACCCCAAAAATGATCCTCAAACACCCTACAAGCTATCTTTCAACTTTCCGTGGCCTAACAACTTCATTTCACAAAGAAATTTTGAACCCCAGGTCACGGATGAACGGTTTTAAAGGTTTAATCCCTTTTTGAAATTATTTCTGAAGAACAACCATTATTTAGAATTTCTTTTTAAAGTCACTTTTTGTTAATATTTTATAATCGTTTTTAAAATTATTTTCTTGGTTATATATGTTAATATCCTCTATTTTGTACATAAATTATATTATATATTTTTTTATTATTATTATATCAATATTCAGGTAATTTGTACAAGTTCATCATCACATTATCAATAGATCAAAAGATACTTGTATTTTTAAATCATTTGGTTCTCTTATTATAGTTTCTGATCATATATCATTAATCCAAAATAGTTTCTGATCTGTTTTCAGGCTTTCTAATCATGTGCTACTGTCTAGATCCTCCCATCTATTTCTCATGTATAAATTTTATTCAAGTAGCATGACTTCTTTGAGTGTGTATATTATCCAAATTGCCTAATTGCCTTTTGATCAATTCAATTACCAAATTACCTAATAGCTTTTGAATCATATGTTAATGTCAATATCATATCATTTAATCATACACGATCTCTTTTAAAACTTTTAAAATTAGAGATAATGTGTTTTAAAAGAATAGTAAGAAATTAAAAATTATTTGAATCTTTCCTTCTCCCCTTCCGCGATAAAATAAAATAAAATAAAACAAAACGAATCTAAATATAAATAAAAAGTGGTACTCTAGTTGTAAAAAAAATATGTATTTTTATATTTTTTATGAATTTTGTATGATAAAAAAATACAAATAAAAAGTTAAGATCTTTTCATTTTTCTTTGTTCACGCAACCTTAAAGAGAGTAGTTTAGTGATCATAATTTTCTTTTTTTCGATCTAAAGATCTCAAGTTTAGAAAAAAAAAAAAGAATCACTCCTCACGTCCTTACAAAATTAAAGGCAGCTGCTTATTAATAAACATAATTACTTCACATTTATCAACGGAGAAGCAACCAATGGATAAGATTAAAAGTTTGGATTTGTATGATTGTTTGTGTTTAACTTTTATTTAAATCTTTTCAAACACCTAAAATGATGGAGGCGTCGAATGAATCAGCATGCCACTAAATCATCCAACGGTCACACATCAGCAACGTGCTTACTTTCCTAATTCAACTCAATTAACATCTCTCTCTCCCTCCTTCTCTCCCCTCCCCCAACCCTCTCTCTATAATTCTTTTTCGGTCCGGCTCTGCCAGAGATGCTGCCTACATCCATCCAACTACTGAGAATTTCAACATGCCCAAAACGTGAATTAGTCAAGATCTGACCAATCTCTTTTCTAATAGCCACTCAACTTGATTTTCATGCCAATCATCTCCTGCAATTCACGAGTCAAAATTATCATAATTACAAGGAAATTTTTGGACCCCAATTATTTTCTTATACAAAACATGATATATTCACGAACTTGGCACATAAAATACTTAGAAAGCATATATGGGACGCTTCGTAAAAAACTGAAATATTGACCCATCAAAAAGTTATGCCTATCAGTCTATGTATTTGTTTATTGTTCTTCCATGTGGACTCTTCGTAGAAATCTCATGGAATCATAATAAAGAAAGAAGAAAACTATCCCACGCTTCGGTCTCTATGGTTCTTCTCTTCTCCACGTCTTATAAAAGCACCTCATATTTCCAAAATTTCACAAGCTCTCTCTCTCTCTCTCACAAATGGCTAAAGTTCATCCGAATGCATTCTATTTCTATAGTTCGAATTCCTTAATGAACACGGACAGAGAAACATACACAATTTGGATGAAATCTCTCATATACAATAGCAATGGCTGCACTATTTTCAATTCAAAAGGCGATATCGTTTATCGGATTGATAATTACACTAGAAAGTGTTCTAGTGAAGTTTATCTCATGGATATCCGAGGCCAAGTTCTCTTTACATTACGTAGAAAGGTATTTGAAACAACATTAATTAATCTCTCCTTAATTATGTCAATGATTATATAACCTACTATTATGTGAACATTAAAAAATTGAAATGGGTTTTGTTGTTTTTTGATTGGTTTTGCAGAAGTTAAGTCTTTTCAGATGTTGGGAAGGATACAGATCAAGCAATCTGGACACCAGGAAGGAGACACCAATGTTTCGAGTCAGAGAAAATTGCAGAATTTTGAAGAGAGATTTATTATGTCAAGTTAATGTAGGATGTGATCGATCTACTGCTACTTGTTACAGCATAGAAGGATTATTTGGTAAATCAGACTTCCAAATACTTGACCACCAAAGAAGAATTATCGCTGAGGTTATTCTCACTTTCATCCTTTTTTTTTTTGTTTTCCTTTTCATTGTTAAAATTCTTTTAATAGGACTAGAATTTTTCAGGCAAAGCAAAAGGTTTCTGCATCTGGGGTTTTATTGGGTGAAGATGTATCAAGTTTGGTGGTGGAATCTGGATCAGATCACTCTTTTATTATTGCTCTAATTGCAGTTTATGGGTTGATTAATCACAAAATGTAAAATTGTAGAAGAACCCTAATTTTGCCTTTTTTTTGGGGGGGGGGGGGGTGTTGTGGGATGACAAGCTTCTGTAACACCACATGGTTGCAATCTGTTCAGTCATGTAAGAATTGTAGGGACAAAGGAGAAAAAGCAAAAGAAACGAAAGGGACAATTTTTTATAATGATTTTGTCATCTGGATTTACCTGGTTGTATGTGGTTGACCATGAAGTGAATATTCATGGTATTAATTTAAGTGTTGTTTTTAACACAATGACCTTATCTGATGGACAATGATAATCATAATTGAGGACACATAAGTACAGAGTTAAAAAGGCAGCCCATGTACCCTCAACCATAGGCTATGGCAACACTAGGGGTTGTTTTTTCACTTTTTCTTCGTATGAAATTAGGATTCCCGGGGGCTCAAGTTTCAAGAAAGTGACCAGAGTTCGTGGAAATCATCCTGGCACCTTGAGGGCGAGGGAGGGGGAATTATTATTAATTTTTTAATAATCGAAGGATACCTAAAATTATAATTTAATTCAATATGTTATTAGATTCAAATCAGAAAAAGTTTTTATAACATAATTTTTTTTAAAATTTAAAATTTAAAATTTAATTAAAAAATTTAATATTTTTATTTATTACAGTGATTGATTTAGAAAAAAATCTATTGCTCCTCTGGTTTCTTTTCCATCCTTAGTGTTCACTCGAGCTGACAGCAAGCCAGCTTAGCCAGGTCAAGAGAGTGACACAGCATACATAGGCATAGCACTGACAATTGGGCCAAGTCGGCTCGAGTTCGACTCAAGTTTGGCCCCTTTTAAAGGGTTGAGTTTGACTCATTTAAAATCAAACCGAATTTGAACCTAATTTTTAGATTTGATTTAATTATGGACCGAGTTTGGATATAAGTAGGTTCGCCCCAATGTAAGTTCGATCCCTTTAACATTAAGTAGCATGTAGTGTATGTATGTAGTATTGGGTGGGTAGTTGTTTGTATTTGGTCTTTTTTATTTTTTATCTCACTAAAAAAAGAAATCCAAGAGTCAAGACCTAAGTAGAAAATCTCTATCATATCTCATCCCTAACCTAAATCGTGTCTCATATCTCGTATCTCGCGTGCGTGCCCAACCCTCCAACACCTTCCCAATTCAAGATCACATTTTGCATCTAAGAAACAATAAAAACTTGACAGCTCATCTATTACATGTCCCCAATTCATTGCCAGATCTAAGGATTTCTCTGTGGATATAATCATCACCTCTACACGAAATCTCAAATATAAACTTGTAATGAATTCTATATAAATCTAAAGTTGCAATCAACAATTTTGAGTTTTTTTTTTTAAAGAAAATCTAAAACATATGTTTTCTCTATTGCTTAACCAAGGTTAAATAAATAAGTTCTAGTGTTCAACTGTTTTTTCTTTATTCTTTGAGAAAATAATTCAAAAACCAGTAAATGTTGTGGTTTCTATCATACATTTAGGATAGGGAACCGTTGTGTTGATTTTATGGTCTCCTTAGGCCACTCCCATGCTCAAAGACTCAATGAGTTCAGGACTCCTCGTCCTCTGCTTGCTTTACTTCCGCTTTTGAAAGATGATGCGAAAATAACAAAGTTCTAAGGTTGAAAAAAGTTTTTTTCAGAATTAAATAAATTGTAATTTAGTTGATTTGGTCTAAAAATATTTTGATTAATTTAAAATTATTAAAATTAAAAAATTGATTTTTTGTATATTTAAAGAAATTTTTTAGGCAAAAAAAAAATTTGTTATTCGAGCTCGAATCTGACCTGAAATGAGCCCTAAGCCCTTTTAATTTTTTGAGGCGAGCTCAAGCTTAGATTTTTTGAGTTTTCTCGAGCCGAGCTTAAGTTCGAGTCTATAAAATTTTAAACAAGCCAAGACCGACCCTTGCAAAGCTCAGCTCACAAAGCTCGATTGTCAGGCCTACATAGGCAGGGTTGGTGGTAAAACCCTAATTTAAAAATTAAAAATAAAATTAGTTCTCATTGTGAATTAATATCAATTTTTATTGAGCTAAAAGGTTTGGTCTTATCAATTCTATGTAGAGGGTGCTATTTTTTTTTTTTTTTTTTCGATGCATAAATTTTAAGTTAATTGTATTCAAACAAAGATTTTAACATCATTTTTCTTGGTTTTTAATGCCTACATTTTTTTCTTGGCTTTAGTGAAATGCCTTAAAAATATTATTAATTTTTAAAAATTTTTACAATTTAATATCACAAAGTTTACTGAATCCTAGAGATGGATTCAATAATAACAATTTGGACCTTGATATCAAATTTTGAGATTGATTATCAGAGACAAACATCGGAGAGATTAAAAAAAAGATGTTGATTTAATTAATAGGAATTCTCATACACTACTTATTTCTATCGAAAACCATATTCTCAATTAAACCCTTAATTATCATATCTTTACAGATTACCTATATCCAAATTTTCAACGATTTATTTTTACGTTTTACTAAATCTCATATCTTAGAGATGAATATAAGTTCGTAAAATAGTTTAGAGTATAAAAGAAATTTATAAGACTTTAAATTGGTGAATAAAAGAATATGTTTGGCACAAATGGAAATAATAGAGGAGTAAGAAAGGGTATTTGCACTAGGATATCTTTACATGTTGAATACCAGAAATATATAAATATATATATATATATATATATATATATATATATATATATATATATATATTGAGGTTAAGCTTTTGTTGAAAACCATGCAGTAGAGGTGCCTAGTTTAGATAAAAATAAATAAATAAATATGTATATATAGTTGGTTCAGCGTAGGAGATGATATAGATTTTTATATATTTTTAGTAAATTCTAATGAGGTTATACTAATGCAATTCCTAGCACATTTTGCTTCCTTTACTGAAATATCATGTTATTTCAATATGTATATATTAACATGAATATAATACAAATTTATAATGTTAATTTAATAAAGATAAAAATTCCCAAATTTCTCGTTCTATAACGTGACCACAAAGAGTTTTAGTTTCGTAGGGAAAGAAATCCCCCCCCCCCCCATAAAAGGAAAAAATAAAGAAAGAAAGAAGGAATACATAGAGAGAGAGAGAGAGAGAGAGGAAATAGTGCATTCTGAACCTGAGAGAGGAGATGGCCGCAAAATTCAAATGAATTATGATTTGCAACAATTCTGTATAATATATACCAAAAGCTGACCATCAAAGCGTGTTGAAAATGAAAATTTAAATGTTTATTCTAGGGTCTTCAGCTTACGACATTTTTATGATTTTTTTTAAATAATAATATGAACTCGAAATTTTAAAACGATATTAGTTGAATTATAATTTATTAATAAATAGTAAAGTTGATAAATTGTTACATGTTTATGAAGATAACCTTATGACTATTAAATACTATACCATGTAGTGGCAAAGCCAGCGGGCCAAGTAACTGTCTCCCCTAATTTCACTTTTAGAATTAATACATAATAATAGTATTTAAAGTTTGAAAAATGTTGCAACCGTTGAAATCTTATTATTTTAAAATATTATTTATTTTCTAAAAATTGTAATCTCTGCCTGCCTTCTCTGCCATCCCTTCCGTTCCGTGTTGTACTTTGCAATTAATATAAACTTTAGATTTTGCACCTGAGTAGTATACTAAATATGTGACAATGAAGCAGACGTCATAGAGAGAGAGAACTCACCAAAAATATATATATATATATATATATATATATATATATATATATATGTGACAATGAATATTTTACTATAAGCATGTGACAATGCACAAGAGATTTGCAGTTTTAGTTGCCCTTACCCCTTTTGTTGCCCGATTAAAAGAAAAAAGGAAAAAGAAATGAAAGGCCTCCATGTTTCGACTGAAAGGAGAAAATGAATATCATTTGTAGCGTATCAAACTTTTTTGCGTTGATTTATAAGATATTTTATCTATCAGATATCTCAAATTTAAATTTTGAGAATAAAGAAAAAAAAATCTAAAAAAAAACAATAAGTTAAAAACCTTACAATACTTAAATTAAATTAGTCAAACGACGTTCAGATATAAGATGATATATAAATATATATATATATATATATATCATTTGTAGCACAATCTTTGAGACTGTGGCGCAGAAAATTAGAGATTTAGAGGTTTCACTTAATGCTTTGCTCACGGAGAAGGACATTACAAAAATGTAAGTGCCCATGTGCTAATACAATCATGGCCGACCAATGCAGTCACTCTTTCACAAGAAGGTCTTCTTATTTGCACTGTACTACCCCTTTGATTTATCATGTCAGAACAATATATATATATATATATATAATTTTTTTCTCGAATAAGAAAGTTGTACATCCCCCCATGTATTAAACATGATCAAATCATATCAAAGAAAAAAAATTGAAGGATTTAGACCCACTCAAAAAAAAAAAAGGAAAATGATGTGTAAAATTCTCATTATAACTCAATGATTTTTTTTATTATTATCCACAAGAATATGTTTATACTTGGTTAGGTCGAGGTCCACTGGGAAAATTCCATGGTGAAAATCATCTCTCTTTCATTCTCAAGGTCTTTTTTCCCAGCATTTTTGTTATGATAATTAATATATTAATATTAATAATATATATTTTTTATATAAATCATTGGTATTTAGTAACCTTATTAACTCCAACTAGATTGATTCAAATCGAGTTATATGTTTAAGAAGTAAAACTCTCTCGGTACCTGTATAACAGAATGTTTATGCATTGAGTATAACTCTTTGAAATATGTATCTTGAATAAATTTATATGACTCTTCGAATACATATGAACATTCATGAATTCTTGTTTATGCGTCAATGCAGATTCATGGGTTTCATTTATTTATGTTCATGTTTAATTGTTGTGTGTGTGTGTGAGTGTCTATATATATATATCATTTTACTTATTGCCCATAATTTAACATATTCTAAGGAAGAAAAGGAAAGACTTTAATTAATTAATAAAAAGATATTTTCTATGGGTTTTTAAGATTGACTAATAGTGCAAAATCGATAAGGATAATTCATATATTATGTCGTGTTGTTCATGGTTTTTACCAATTTTTTGCAGAGATTTGAATTTCATTAAAGGAAGCGAAATATCCCAACAATTATATTTTTTTATCTATATTTTTCCTTATTTTATTATAATTTCTCCGAAAATTTTAGGCATCTTAGGATATGTCAACAATTCAAAATAAAATACAAATATTTCTTCTTCTTGTTTTTTTTTTTTTTCAAGTTTGTTAATTGAAATTTCAAGGCACACATGATTATTGGTGGATGGATTAATCAGATCCGTACGATCCTCTCCACTTCAAAACTTTTGAGGGCCCGAAGGTTATGGCCCCCGGAGCTTAACCTGCGCTCGGATGTTCCACTCCTTCCGACATTTTGATGAAGTGATTCTACCTGCAATTGATATTAGAGAAATGGTATATTTTGAATGACCCAATTGATTTTAATTCATAAAAGATTTTGCATGTAAGTTAGATTTTTTTCTTTTTATGAAAAACACTAAAAATTATTATTAATTCATAATTTTTTTTATTAAAAAGCATAAATCTAAAAAAAATAAAACTCGCCCTTGTCATTATTATTAAATTATCTCCCTTTCACACGCAAACAGACAAGGGCGCACACAGACACATCAATACCATGTTAAATCCTTTTTATCAAGAACAGGGGAATCAAAATTAAGAATTTCTGCAAAGAAGTGTTGGAGCCAATCTGGTCCAGATGTAGTAGGCTCATGATAAGTTTTCGACGGGTGAGAGCTAAATGGTTCATTTATCGGCGATGAAGCTTTTGAATCGATGGATAGTTAGATTAGTAGGATATAACATTGAATCTCTTAATTAAAGTATTGAGTTTAAGATTCCCAAGGGGACAAAATAGTGGCACAGTCCCCCTTCCTCGATCTCGTGATTTAGAGTTTGATTTCTATCATAACCAATAAAAAATAAAAGATCTCGAGTTCTTGTTCTGAAAATAGAAACGGTTACGTTGGAGGGGTAACCTTCGGAATGAGTCACTGTAAGTTTCAAACTGAATTAGTTAAAATATAATTTTGAATATCTATAGATCTAAACTGAAAAAAAAAATTATCAATAAACTATAACTCATCTCGCATCATCTCCGCATTTTATTATCTAATGGTCTCGAGTTGGAGAGAAAAAAAGAAACAACGAAGCTTGATTGTTGAGGCCAGCCTAGATGGGACAAAATGATTTGTGCGTGGCCTATTTCGGCTGAGCCTCTCCTAACCTATCCAATCCAATGGCCAATAATCCAATTATTTGTTCAATTTCATCATCACATTATCTATGCACTGTATAGATACCGGTAGCGAGACATTGATACCAAAATCTCATATTCGAGTCCAAAATAGATACAAGAAGAGTTTGTCTCTCAAAACCCAATCTGACTAGAAACGAAATTAGTTAGACCCATCATAGTTATCCTTACCGCTCAGCTCAACAATAGGGTGTGAAATGTTGATTTTCCAATACAATAAGAAATTGGTAATGACTTCACTGTAATCAAGCGCTTTACAGTAACAAAAAATCTGGTGAACAAATTTTCCCTGACCAGATTAAAAGAATATACATATATATTAATGACGTGAAAATGTCACAAACATCCTGAAAACCTTTGTACATTACAGCAAAAAAGGGGGTATTTGATTGGACCTTGAAACATATATAACCTACACTGAGCTGAGGCTACCCTGTTATTTAATTCCATGACTAACTGGCAAAGATGATAGGGCTTCATGGTTTGGGGGGGTGTGGAAGAAAAGAAAAAGAAGATATACACAACAAGATATACAAGATATATTGTTCCTGAGACAAGACTCTTATGAATCCTCACCTCCGCATTTTCAATTTGGGTGCTAAGTCGCTTCATCTATGGCAGGGTGATTGGTTTATGATGCTTAAAGGAACAGTTATCGGCTCTTCTTTGCATTTTTCAAGTTGCGTAGGGTCATTACAAGCTTCTGTCTTTCCCCTTCGACTTCTGCAAATTTGAGACTTATTTCTGAGTATCTCTCTTGCATTTCCTTCAGTTCATCTTCCATTGCTTTGTTCCTTTCCTTTAGACATTCCATTTCGGTCAACAATTCATCAGGTTCACTTTGAAATGTGGCATTGGCAGTGGCTTTAAGTTCTTCCTCTGACAAATTTGTGTCACTGCTAATGAGAAAAAAAGAAAGGTCATCATTTAATTGGCTCTCTTCCCCCCCCCCCATGTCCAGAGAAAGCCATAATAAGGAGTAAAACAAATGATTCAGATTCCAGAAATAGAAAGAAAATATTTTATTTTTATACCTTTTGGAAGGTGAAATTAGAGTTTCGTTTTGGTTGGGTGTGCCTAGGCTAGAGCTCCATTGCTCAGCTACATTACTTTTCCTTGATCCTCCACATGTACAACCATCATCATACATGGCCTCTCCTTCCTTGGTTGCCTGCAGTACCATCTAGATAGGATATAGTTTATCAAATAAACAGATAGAATAAATTATCTAGAGTGGGTATTGATTGATAGAATAAATTATCCAGAGTGGGCATTGATAGAAAGCAACTTTGCTACATCACTGACTAGACTTTATGCATTCAAATCAAACAATCAAGTCTAACAGCCTATCCCCTTGTTGGGTCGTGGCTAGGTGCATCCAACCCTCCCTAAACCATGCAGTAGTTCTTAAGATTTTAAGACAAATGAGTTGATAGTTTCCTCCCTCCCTCCCAAGCCCCCAAGGAAAAGGTACCATTGCTTGGCCTCCTTACTAATGGCAATATCCAAAACTGGATTTGTGTCTATGCCATCCTTGGAAAAAGACCACTAATATGGAAGGTTGCTCATAATCCAATGACATAAATGTTATAGCGAAGAAAGTGAAGCTCGATATTAGCTGGCACCAGCTAAAGAACAATTAGTAGAGAAAGAAGTGCTGTGTGTGCAATGTGTATGATTTCCTAACCTTATGGCACCCGCATTGGGAGAAGCTTTGTCGATTCTGACCGAGTTCTTCAACTCTGCCTTCTAATTCTTCAATCTTGGTTTGAAGTTCCTTTTCCTTCTCCAAAAATGAATTTGTCGACACTTCTAGAGCAGACTCCTTTTGCTTTATCCGTCCCTGCAAGCCATTGGATGATTTTCAGAAATGTGAACAATTAAGCACCAGATATTCAACCACAATATCAAAAAGCAACTCAAGTATTCATTTTCCAATCCAGTCTCTTAAGGAAGGGTGGGGGGGGGGGGGGGGAGGAACTCCTTGGATGCTGAAAGCTAGGGGCTGTGAGAGCCAGGAAGTCTACAATATGAATTATTTGAATAGTCTTATCGTGCATCACAGTGCTAAAGCGGGGATCAAAAAGGAAATAGTTGTAATCAAAGCACCTCAAACAAAGCAACAAAAAAAGGACCACTTTCAGGTTTTTTTTCCCCCCACTCTGTGACACCATTAGACTACCACACCGGAACTAGAATCAATGCATTGTACATTCTATGCTGGAAAAGTAAACAAATAAATAACATGAATATAAAAGCTACCTCTAGTAGTTTTATTTTCTCCCTCAGATTTGCAACTTCCTTGGTCTCACGAGGAGTCAGTGCAGGTTTTGTGTTTCTTGAATTCATTTTTATTCCTTCTGAAACTGTAGATCGTCCATTGTGATCTTTGAGCTTCTTCTCAAAATTGTGGATTGCCTCCTCTTTCTTCTTTAGTTCACACTTTAGCTGAAAAGCCTGCTTTCTCAGTTTCTCTTTCTCCAATTCATGCTCATATAAGGAACTTTCCAAGTTGTCATACTGAGCTTTTAGGTTTTCCAGCTCTGACTGCAAACTAGCAATTAATGACTCTCTCTCATTTTTAAGGGAATTTGTGCTATTTAACTCCAATCTTTTTTCTGCCTCCTTCCTCATTGAAGCAATCACTCTTTCAAGTTCAACCTTTTCCAGATGCCCTCTTTGTATCATCATCTCCTTTTCCTCAATTAATGTCCTCATTTGATCCATCTCCGCCCTCAAGTTCTGATGATGTTCAGCCTGTTCAGAAAGATGATTTATATCTGCTCTAAGCTTTGCGATCTCAGCCTTGAGCATCAAGATCTCTTTGGAGTAATTCTCATGAATTTCTTCCTTTTGCTTTATATGATGTTCAATCAGCTTCGATCTATCCTCAATCTCCAAAACCATCTGTTCTATTCTACTGTTGCTTGAAACTAACTGACCAGAGAGCTCCTGCAGTTTTGCCTCATAATCATCTCTAGCTGACTGGAGCTCTTCATGAGCTTTCCGAAGCATTTCTTCGAGGCCACTTTTCTGCAATTGCAATTCACCTGCTTCTGTCATGGCCTTCATTGCCAGCTTTTCATTTGCATCAAACGTAGATGCCATTTCTGTGGAAAGCCTTTTGAATTCTTCCTGAAGCTTTTCAGCTGTACAAGCATTTTTCCATCTCGTCTTTCTTAAGGTTTCTTCTGCTCTGATGGCTCTCTGCTCTTGCTCAACTTTGGCTTGCGTCAGAGCTTCCAAATCAGCTTCAAACCCTAGTGCCTGCTTCTCCAATTCCTCTTCCAAGCTCTTCACATGGTTTTCAAGTTCATTTATGGTCACCAAAGAATCTGAATATTCTTTCGACTGCTTCTCAAGTTCCTTTTCCAAGCTCTCAATCTGAGTTTCAAGTTCACCAATTGTAGCATAACTAGCTGAGCATTCATACTGCATCTTTAACTGTTCCTGCAGCTCACTTTGCTCAAGTTTATATGACATGTCACGATGTTCCTGTTTCAGTATTTCATAGTCAAGTGCAAGTTGCTCCATATGCATCTCTAGCTCATCTTTGTCTCTCTTATAGATCTCCAATTCACTTTGGAGGTCCATGATCTTTTGCTCAAACATGTATAATTGTTTGGCATCACTGTGCTCTCTGACAATCTCCTCAAGCGCCTTTTGCTCCTCATCATTGTCCTCCTCATCATCATCCATTTTGTGCTTTGAGATGCTCTCCTGTGGCAGCACTGTATTTTCACAAACCACTCCCTTGCTAGAAAGATTAGACATTTCTCTATTCTTCTGCTCCAGCAATTCATCTAGATCTCGCACAGCAAGAATCAGCTCATTGTTTGATTCTTGAGTCTTCTGCAGTTGTAACCGCAAATTGGCATTGAGGTCCTTTTCATAAATCAGCTCTTGTCTAATTTCTTCAAGCAGCGCTTGTGGATCCCCACTCTCATATTGCAACCTGTTTCTAACTTTAGCCTCTTCTGTGCGTCTGCGGAAAACCTTGAGCTTTTCACATTCTTCCTTAAGAGAATCTCTTTCCTCTTTCAGGCTACTGACTTCTTTTGCCAAATCCTGCCCTCTTTTGCTTTCCTTCACAATCTGCTTTCTTAGAGTTTGCAACTCTAGGTCTGAAATTTCCGCTTGCCTGGACAAAACAGCAAGCTTAGTTTTGAGTTTTTCAATCACAACTTCTAAATCTTGTGGACTGTCTCTCAAGCTGTTTGCAGTAACAGCATGACCAGAACTTAGTGACCAATGCCACGGTGATCTCTGATTCTCCTGATATATTGTTGTTGGGCCATTAGCTAGCGTCTTTTGCGGCAATGGACCATTGCTAAAAGATGATAAGAAGCTTGTAGGCTCCTGATTAACACAACCATTCTGAATTTCTCTAGGGGTATCTAGCCCAGAGCTGCTCTCAGAACTTGATAGTGCAAGATCAGAACCACTAGATGCTCGGTCATGTACATTCAATTCTACATTAAGGGATGTAGCCTTATTAAGATGCCCATCCTGCGCAACAATAGAGGAACTTAACTTTGTTAACATCAATCTTCTTTCTCACAGAAGATTTAAAATAAAATAGCATAAACATTTGTAGAAATATCTTGCATTTTTAATATGTAGATTTTGTCAAGAAGCATATTGCAAATATTTGTGATTTTATGACACACCACACAAGAAAAAAAGAAGAGAAGTATGAAGATAAAGATATCCATGCCACTTGCTTGGCATATCTAGAATCACAACAGAGAGGAATGCATAAATTTCATATTTTTTATAAAATACTTTCCAGTTAAAGATATTACCTAATGAGCGCTCCCTATATACTAGAATATGCAGTGCACAATGCCAAATACAAAATGCAGTTTGATGCGATTAGCCTGTACCTCAGTAGAGTTACTCTGGAAGCTTCCATCGGAATCACCATTGCTTAATTGGCTCTTCAAGCTCCTGTCCTGGGGTTTTATTTTCTCACCTTCAATCGGTTCAGTCTCTCTGCAAAACTCCAACATGATGATAAATCAATCACAACTGACAAGCCATAAATGAAAAACTGACAATGCCCGTGATTGAAAGTCTTACCTTCGATCAACGTTTTCTTGTATCCTCTGAATTGAAACCTAATTCAAGAGCAAGACCAATAGTATGTATGAGCTTATCTGGCACACTCCCAAGGAAGACGAACATGAGACATATAGGCCACTCTCTATTAGTCGTGATATTTTTGGAATATGCTACTTATTAGGGCCATTCGACTCTGATTTTGCTTCAACTATGTGGTGGCTCACAATTCATTACATAAAAAATTTTGCAAATCAAAATTAGGCCAGCCGAAGCAAAATCAAAACCAGTATTTCCCAACATTTTTGCTTTGAATTTCGGTAGAAATTTACAAAATGAGGGAATGAGAGAGAGAGAGAGAGATACTGACATACAAAATGGCGTCACAATTGGAGTTCTTAAGAGGAAGCGCAGCAGAGGAAATCCTAGTAGCCTCAGCATAATCAGCTAAATCAATGGAAACCTCACCAAGCTGACCCGTTTTAGACAAACCCTGCGTATCAAATCCACATGATTCAAAACTAATAAACACAAATCCAATGAAAAAATTCAACCAAAATAGTAAAAAAAAAAAAAAACACATACATTGGAAACAAGGAAGAGATAGATTTTCTCACGGATCTTCCCCGACTTGGGATCCCGATTGAACTTCACTGTTTCATAAACTGGACTTTCCCAACTATACATTCCATCTTTAATCACCGCTTTATCCAATCTCGTTGTGACTTTTCCAATATCCGCTGGAATTATCGATATAATTAATCCATCTCCTCCTAATTTTGGAACCTAACCACCACATTATATTACAATTAGCTTGATTAAGTTCTAAGAGAGAGAGAGAGAGAGAGAGAGAGAACCTGAGAGGCGCGAAATTGCAATTTGAAGGCAGCTTTGATTTTGTGCCTCTCGCTTCTCCATCTCGCAGACGTGAACATCTTTCAGGAGGAGAACCCGAGGTTCGCCGGAGCTATGACCGCAAATCCGTAAACATCATTGAACTCCGGCCAGTATCGCCGGAAACTTAACTAACTAAATATCACAAACTTCATCATTTTCATCAAACACATCTCATTCACAGAATTCGCAGAAATGTGAATGTCAGATACAGACAGAATCTCTGTGCGTGTGTGTGTGTGTGTGCGCGCGCCCGAGAGAGAGAGAGAGAGAGGGAGTTGAATTTGGAAATCAATGTGTATACTGCAAAATGCGAAATTCGAGAGAGAGAGAGAGAGAGAGAGAGGGTGGGCTTCTTCTTCGTCGTCGTCTCTTTGTAGGGTGGGAGTAACAGTCGTCGAATGAGATGACTATTTTTCTAATATTATTTTCTTCTTTTCAAAAACAATAAATTATTTTAAGAGAGAGAAGCCAGAAAAAGAGGTTTCCAAAATATTTTTAGAGAGAGAAAGTGCGTTGGCAATGGCAGGGCAGGGCAGGGCAGGGCAGTGCAGGCGCAGGGTAATAAACTAATGGCGTATTAGGTGGGCAGTAGAAAGAAATTAAATTAGGGCAGCGTTTGGTAATCCTTTAGAATGGGGTACCCTTTTAACCCTTTTCATATTTCACATACAAAATTCAATTCCGCTATATTATATTATGAAAGATAAAAATATTTCTAAATAAGAAGCAAAAGGACAAATATTTGAAAGCATTACCATTTTTAAAATAAAATGATATATTTAGTTAATATATTTTATTGTAGAGAGTGAAAAACTATATCTGTATTTGTAAGTAAAAATGATTTATGGAAAGATAAAATTGGATTTAAGTTGTTTGGAGAGAGAAATTTAATTCTTTTATAACAACAAATTTAATTTTAATTTTAAATTTTAAAATCGATCATTTGAGAGACCAATAGGAGAGATGAGAGAGAAAAATAAATAAAGAATATAAAATTAAATTTTGAAATAAAAATAATGAAAATAAAACTAAAAATTAAAAATGAAAAGAAATAAAGAAAAATAAACTATCTATACAAATTTATAATAATAATAATAATAATAATAATAATAATAAGTACATTAGTTCAACTAATTCAGATTCTCTTATATCACACATTCCTATCTAAAATTATTTTTTTAATTAAATTGCTTACGCTCATATTTGTAATTCGTTTACAAAGAGAAAATCAATTTGCTTAATTTTAGAATTTTACAATGATAAAATAAACTATATATTTTTAAAGAAATAAAATATAATATTAATATATTTAGAGAAAAAATATAAATTAAATTAATATTTTTATAAAAAAATTGATATATTTAATTTTAAAGAGAGTATATGAAATATATTATTTTTAGAAAAAAATTGAATTAATATATTTATATTTAAAAGGAAAAAATATTACCCCAATATCCTTTTCCCACCTAATTATTTCTCTCACTGTCCCCGCCAAATCAAAAAAGTTGTTTATCTCTCTGTATCAGCAGAACACGTGACCTGGCAGCGTCTAATGACATTTCTACCCTATTGTCAATTCTTCATTTATTGGGCCACAATCATGTTCCCTTTTTCTACGTTTGACTTTTGGGTACCTAAATCATTCATTAGAAAAATAATTCAAATCCCAAAGATATAAATAATTTCAATTGGGCAATGGGCCACTTGTTTTGGACTTCCACATTTTTATCTAATAATTCATACAATTTTGAGTGGACAGCTGACCCAAAAAAAAAAAATTAGAGCTTTTTTTTTTCTATTTTATTTTGAGATCTCAAACTTGAATCTTTGTCGTATAGAGAAATTTTTGAAAACTTTAAGGCAATGGCTTACTTTTATATTATTAATAAAATTCTTAATGTTTTGTAACAATTATATGATATAAAAGAGAAATTTACAAACTACAATTGAAAATTTTTAAAAAATTATATATGAAAAATTTTGAAAAAAAATATATAATGAATTTTAAAGGTAACAACTCATTTTATTTTCTCAATATGGTCAAGTGATTTGGTTCATGCTCAGAAATCGAAATTAAATTTGGTATCAAAGATTTTGAAATTAGATTTCAAAAATTAATATTTTCACTTGTATTTTAGAAATCTCATTCCTATTCTATCAATTCGAATAAATCATATAAATTTTAATTCAATTATTAATTTTGATTTACTTTAATCAAGCGTCTCTTAGTTTTTATATTACATTCTAAGAGTATTTTCGAATTTAGTCGATCCCGAGTTTCTCTATATTCAAACTTGAATTCGAATTTTTTAACTCAAATTCGATGATTAGTAATAATTAGGACTCAAATTTAATTCAATTGTATAATGAAACCATTCGAACTCAAGTCAAAAACTTAATTTTTATATAATATCTTAATATTTTTTATTTTATTTTATTATTTATTATAATTATATGTGTATATATATAATATATATTAATATATTTTATCGAGTTACTCAACATCGATTCTAAAATTTATTATTCAAATTTGATTCGATTGTATAATGAACTCGACTCGAATTCGATCAAAATCAAATCGAGTCAAGTTATTGACTGAACGACTCACAAACGGCTCGAATCTGATTCGAATTGCATAACGACCTTAACGTGCTCTTTGACGGGGCAAAGTTTGGAAAAGTTAGTTAAGATAAAAATGTGAAGTACACAAATTTTGCAGGATTTTCCTTCATAAAGTTGTACTCAGATTGCTTCTTTGTTTAGGAAAGGACAAATCGGGATTTAAGTGTCGACCCTATGTTTTTGGGTACATGATTGATTGGACATGAGTCATTCAGAGTGCAAGGCTAGATGCTGGGGCCATTATGTGGGCACCTTACCAATTCACATCATGTGATGCCCTATTAATATGAGGGATTTTTGTCTCTTATATTTCTAAGTCTATCCTTCTTTTTCCAAGAACTCATGATTATCACATATGACCCCAAAATTTTATAAATCTCTTCATGAGATCCATAAAGTTGAAGAAATCACAATTTCAACCCAAGATAGATTTGGTAATGTGACATTTGTTGAAAATGTTGCAGTGGTAATATCGATAAAAAAAGTTCATATTATTGAATTTTTTATAAAAATACATCAAAATGTATCCGTACTATCAAAAATATCTTCATTTTAGAAAATAATAACTTTTAAGTTTAACAAAAATAAATTAAAATAGATGAAGGTTGACAATTTTCTTTTTATTTTTTTCTTAGTATAATGTATTCTCCATATAATAGTTATACTTAAAAATTTAAATTAATAACTATGAATTCAATTCAACTATAAAAATAAATTTTAGATTGTGCAATATAAAGATAATATCCAAATATTTAAAAAATAAATTCAAAGAAATGACAACCTTTATAACGAATGTTTTACCACTTTTAACATATAAAATGGGTAAGATTGAAATATTTGATTGCATCTTCTTATATTTAAAAAAAAAAAAATTCATTTCACTCATAAATTCAGAATCTCTAAATTTTTAGCAACACATGTTGGAATAATATTTTAAAGTGAAAGATTATTATTATTATTATTTAGAATATACTCCACATAAAAAAAAACCATGAAATTTGTAGAATTTGAGTCGGTGCAATTTTATCCATTTAAATATTATATTTCGTGGGTATTTTTTAGGGCCAATAACTACAATTTGTTTTTCTTTTTTTTTTAAGGATTTTGATGAGACTGTAAGGGCAAAAGAGTCATTTTGGTGATAGTATGTGCGCGTGTCGTACCGACGGGGCGAGAGATGGAACGAGGGGAGCGAGGTCGATGCAACGGTCGGCTCTCACCTTACGCATCCAATATTCTTCCACCTCATTTATTTTTATTTTTCAGATAATGACTTTTTAACCCATCTTATTACTTTCCAAATTATTTAATTTGTGGGCATCAATTTTGTGTTTTTTTTTTGGTGAAACAATTGCTCCACGAACAAAAGAATCATCATAGTCGAAAGGCCACACTGGCTCTCACCTTTGCCCTTTTGGATACAAAGGATTACCGATTTGAGCATAACTATGAATATTTTTTTTAAGATTTTAAATATTTATTTTGAATTATAATTATTATTTTTAAAATAAAATTTTTATAAAAAATACAAAGAAATCAAAATATTTCCTTCGAAATTTAGCGGTCAGAATATATTTTCCACACAATAATTTCTTCTAATTTCTTCTAACCTTAAATGGAGTGAATTTTTCTTTTTTTTTTCCCTTGTAGTTTATATATTACAAAAAAGAATTAAAGATTTACCTAAAATATTATGAAAACGTGAATTCACCTTCAATGGTAGTGTTAGATAATAATTACCAAGATTAACACATTTTTGATAAAAGAAATAACAAGAATCTAACGTGGGATCTTATATGAATACATGGAACATACCAAAAGATTTATGGTAAATATTTTTGGTTATATGCACAAGCTTGCTCTTAAAATACATTTGCTATATCTTGACAAGAAACAAGTTATAAACAAGGTAAACATAATCTACTTATGCCGTGAAGAAAAGAAAAGGGTATCAAAAAGTACGAAAACTGGAATAAAAAACAAATGAAACGTTGGATAAGTATATTATGGGATTATGCAAAACATGATTAACATAATTGCATTAATTAATGGAATGGAATCTTCTCATTTTATGAATTTCTGTCACTTTTTTTAGGACACACACAAAAAATTGGAATATAAATTCCACAGCTATAATACTATGTGAGGTCATTTGGGTGGCAAAATTGAAGATAATAAATATTTTCGTGGGTCACATAACCTACCCCACACCCACACTTGGTGGTATTCGTTTTTCTTCTTGTTATTCATTTTCATTGCTGCGTTCATAGAATTTATTCTGCACATAGGTTTTGACTTTTATTAAGCCAAGAGCTAATGGGGGGTTTTGATTAGGTCAAAACATTTAAATGATGATGCAGTAATTAACAACACCAATAACCCTATTTGCATCAAATTTTTTTAAGTTGAGTGATCAGATACTCTATCTTCTTAACCGGATGTCTTGAGTTCAAGTTTTGAAAATAGAGAAAATGATTTGAAAGAGATAACACAGTATTCAGATCGGATTAGTCGAATTTTATTCGGATATCGGTTTGTGAAAAAAAAATAAAAATAAAAACCTAGTTGCATTAGGAGGTTAATGCATCGGTGTGGGGTGTGGGATATTTGGAGGGAGAAATATTAACTAGATCATTCTTTTATCTAAAAGAAGGAAAAAAAAAAAAAAAAGGCCTCTCTATAGCTCATCTCAGTTTTAAAATCTTTACACAAAACTTCTGGTAAGCGTAAACTTGATATATGCAAATATATATCTCACAATTTTTATATTTTGACAATATTATAAAAGTAAGGAATTCGCTTTAAAAAAAATAATTATAATTCAAATAAAACATTTTATACGAATATGGTATCTTATAAACACGGTGAGAGAAGAAGCAATACTAATTTTTATCCATTTCTCTTGTAAAAACTAAAAAGAGGTATCGTATGTTGTTGCACTGTACGATAATGGGCATGGAAAAGACACCTGTCGTTTGGTGTTGTTTTCGTTTGTTTGATAGCAAAGATACCAATTTGGAGGTGCAACTGACGTTAGAAAAAGCAAATCCGTAGCTACGAAGATTGATCAACTCCAAAGTTGGGTTAAGCTGCTGAAGGCAATTAATCCTTTTTGGTAGAACACTAATTCAATCATCGCCCACCGACAAGGCTTCCACCAACATAACTTATAATTTTTTTTTTTTCCTTCTTAGATTCTTTTTACTCTTTCCTCTTTATTAAATCCCCTTTTCCTGTTCTTTTACGCCATTTAGTTAGCTTGGATTCCTTGTACATTAGATAAGCATGTATTGACTACTAGGATCCTAGGTTTTAAGTTCAAGAACCCCAAATATGAATACGTGACCCACACACAGATTTGTAATAATTTATTATAAAAAACTTTGTTGTAAATACTGGGTTTTGTAAATAAATGTTAATTTTCTTTTTTTTTTTTAATAGACTAATTAAATTATGAGATTAATAATATTTTTGCATTATGATTTTGTAATCTTAATTAAAATTAAGTTTAACTTTTCCCAAATGGAGCATTATTTGTTGAAAGTATCACTTCATGATGGTTCAGTTTTCTTGTTTTACGCTAATGTGGAGGGTAAGTTAGATTCTATTATAAAAACAATGCAAGGAATTGGGTTGGCTTGTAAGAGAGGTGAAGTTAGTGAATTTTAGCCAGAAAAATGTTAAAAAGGAAAAGGTGGCATGTGGACATTAAAGGCAGAGTTGGAAACTTATAGAAAGAGAAGGTAAAGCGCAACACCAAGAGGAAGGGTTTGCTTCAGCTCCATCTTTACTTGGCTTTAAAGCTGCGGTCATGTGATGGGCGTGAGGTAAGACCCCCCAAAAAAACCCCACTTCATCAATACTCCCATGTCAGATAAAGTGTGTGGGCTCTCTCACCTTACACCATTTACACTCTTATTTATGTGCCACAGACTAATAACAAAATATAGATTAATATAAGTGAATATATATATCTCATCAATATCTCGTGTCAATATAAATAATTGATTTTTCTAAAAAATTTACTTTTATATCAAATCATTAGTGATCCATTACACATTGATCCCACCATTGAGTACAAACTTATAACATATTTTAAACCATAATTTCTTACATACATTTTTGTCAAAACTTGGTATTGCGGCACTGTAATACTAAACCATGATTGATCCACAGTTGGTCCCATTAGAAACCTAATTTTGGTACTAGGGAGTTTCTTGCATTTTTGCCCCATACATGCGTGTTTTTTGAGGTTGAGAATTTGGAGAATGGTGTACGTGTATATATATATATATATGCGTGGTTCTCTTGTAATAAATCCATGAAGGCACTGACATATAAGAGTCATAAAACAAAGTTCTTTGGAAATATATATGTTTTTTTACAGGATCATGAGTTGTTACTTTTCTCGAACATCAACTGCCAACCCAACTGCCCTAGTGATAATAGGTGTACCCCACATTTCAAGTACCAAACTGGGGGACCTTACACTGCTGCACAAAAATATGGGGCAGGCGCATGTGGCTTTTGGACCCTCACTGCCAAATGCTTTGTTTGTGATCTCAACACAAGTTCATGCGATGCATGTTTTAGCTCCCACATTGTTGCCAGTTTGAAGGGCCATTTTGAATTCCTGCATTTGAATTGTCAGCTTTCAGTGGTGAAATTATGTGGGGTGCTTGCTAGCTAGCTTGATAGGAACCATTTCATTCTCTTCTTCCATCCCAAAATGTTGCTTTATATATATATATATAATAATTATTATTTTTTTTACTTAGAACAAAATTGTGTTATTGTAATTTTCTTTTATTTTTTATTTGATTATCAATATTTAGAAATCGAACTAATTCAGTTAAAATAGTTATCGAGCCAAATTAAGGGCTTACTTTATCGATACCTGTTTTTTTATTTTCAAAACTCAAACTCTAGATTTTGGTTAGGAAAGTTTAGTATTCCGTTTCTAGATTTACAAATCATTGATTTATTGTTATTTTCTTTAGAAAATAAATGTGGTTCTTAAATTCGCACAACTCCGAGTGTATCTTTTGGATGTGCAAAATTAGTAGGTTTAACCCAAATGCTAGTAAAAGAATTTTGGTGTTATAGACACCAATTATTTTGTATCATTCATGTTAGAAAAATGATTAATACTATATGATCAAGTGAATAAAAAAATAAATTAGATTAAATCTTAAATAATAATCCGTATTATTATGTTTTGTCATTTTTAATCAAATTATTAATATATTTAATCAATCCTAATAAATATTTAGTTAAAAAAAATATTAAAATAACTATATAAATTTGGCAATCGGTGCAGGACTGGAATTTGACAGGGGGACTAAAATTACTCGAATTTATGATTTGGGGGTCAAGTTCTCTGACTTGGTACGGCAAAGCATCAAAAATTTATTTATTTTTAATTATAATGAGATGCAATCAAACAAAATTGAATTGAAAAACAGATGATAAAAATGAAAAAATTTTATCACTTGACCTGTCCGGACAATGTATCAAAAACTCTAACGGCACAAATTGTTGATATAGGTATTAGGTTTATAACCTAATCTACAATAGTAGATCTAAAATGTAAATACATGTTTTCTGAAAAAGAAAGAAAAATGAACTACCATCTTCCAACAAAATGAAATGAGTTGAATTGGAGGATATTTGCACAAGCTACGAACCGAGTTAGAGATAATTGGCATATTATAATTGTGATGGAAGACTATATGATATGGAATGAGACATTAATTGGCCCTAAATCTTCCTTGGGTACCTACTCTTCAAGGATACTTGGAGGGTGAATGGTAATTAAGTTTAAGTTTTAATAATTGACACATTACCAAAAAGGGTGATGATCAATGAACTTTTAAGACTCATAATGGTATGGCTAGACCCATTTCGATCTTCATGATTTAGGTTCGATTATGAAAAAGTAATTATACCAATGCTTAATTTCTACAATAGACGAACACTCAGAGTCTTTGAATAATATTTTAGGTTCAAATATTGTGCATAGAGAAAAAATATATAAGAAGAATTTTATCCCTTAAGAGTCTAATCCGATTCAAACCGTATATAGTCAAATCTAACATAGTTATCAGATAATATAATTTATATGAAAAAAAGTAACTATAGGAAGCAAATTAGGCCTACCTCAAAATCTTCAAGAAGCCAAAAGTGGTAGGGTACTTTATTTGTGCCGTGTGATATTGATGTTGAGACATGTTGGCTTGGTTATGTCCCCCTTCAACCTTTTTCATCTTACTTGTGGGATTGAAGTTTCCTTAGTCCCACTTGTTCATCATTATATTTCTCCTTCAAATGTTGTCATTGGTTGTTATGCCTTTAATTCATATGGTAAACCATCTCATGCCCACCGAATTTTGTAACGTTTATCCTATTTTTTAGGTCTTATTATTGAGCTATCATATCAAAAATCAACCTAGAAAAGTAAGTGCCACTGTAACTTTGTCTTTTTTTTTTTTAATAACTAATCGGTATTCGAAATTATATTCTTATTAGTCCACTCCGAACGTTATTAGAACTATAACTTTGTCAATTTTGAAGCAAATCAAATTCATGGCAGGTGAATTTGAACAGGATTCTTCCCTCCCTCTGGCCGGAGATGATATCACACTTATTATTTGATCATGAATTGATGTACGCAAGAATTATGTGTCAATGAAATTCCAAGTATTTGTAGTCTTTGAAAGTAATAAATATTTTGCAATGCCAAAAAATTGGGCCCGCAGGTTTTTTTTTTTTTTTTTTTTTTTAATTTTTTTAGGGGTTAAAACTCATCCTCGGACTCCACTATATTAGCTTAGTAGTAAGAAAATTATTTTTTTTTAGTTGCGAGTTAAATTTTTAGAAATCGGCTAATATGATTGTTTGCCTGCTTGTTTGTTATAAGTGATTATGAATTGAATTAAATTGATTTTTGAAGACTAAATTTGACATGATACATATTTTATTCATGAATTCTAAGCATTAGTCATTTAAGGATAAAATTTTCAACAACTTTTAGATATGATAGTTCATGGCAGTGAATTATAATTCAATTGGTACCATTCCATTTCTCACTTTTAAAATTTCAAAATATATCATAAAAATTATAAAAATATTGTTAATTTTTTTTTTAAATTATATTTGCTTCATAAAAATTATAACTCCAGCTTCTTTCATCCTCTACCCTATGTCTTATATTCTGAGCCTTATTATAAATTTTTAGGGTGAAGAGACAAATTTAATCTAATCTCATTCATCGATATAAGATATGTGCATACCAATGTTTGGTTGGCTTAGTGGGAAGGGCGCTGAGACCCCTTAATTATACACGACTTCAACTCGGCATGGAAACGGAAAAAACCACATTAGGAGATCCTCTCGAAAGAGGACCCGACAATGGATCGGTCCAAATTAGTTAGGGCGAAACTCAGATACTGGGCGGTTACTCTAACTAAGGTACCTAAAAAAAAGGAGATAAGATATGTTCATCTCTTTTCTCTCTCTTTTTTTTGGATTATTGAACTAGTATTGTTATAATTATAAGTTGTAAATTATAGAAAAATTCAAGAAAAGAAGCGAATGAACATGTGTAAGAATGTTGTAACATGTCTCTACCATGGTACGGTGACAAAGATACGTATGATTTGTCATCACCTTACCATCTTCGGTCGTTTCACTTAAAATCTTCTTTGTACTTACCAAATCTGTGATTTTGAATTACTTATGTTATTTACATTAATTTACAGTAGGGGAAAAAAAAGGCAGGGGGATGGGGGGTTATATTATGAGCTCGACAATAGAAGGTGGCCATGTGATGGTAGTCGACCCCATTTTATCGCACGCTAGCAACTATACTGTCCCAACCCTTTTTAAAACCCCCTCTCTCCCCCACTCTTACGACTTTGTTTCCCCCCAGTTTGCTTCTCTCTCTCTCTCTCTCTACACTTTTTTAAGCATAGTTTCCTTTCCCTCATGATTTGGTTTGCTCCCCTTGGTGCATCCCTCAATGCAGCTTATAAAGGGAAAAAGGAGTACACAGGGGGAATAGATGCAAAGATAAGTTTTGCGAGTGTCAAAGGGAGAGGTCACGTTCAAAAAGTCCAAGGACCTCACGCTCACGGGATGGAAATCTCTCTCTTTCTCTCCTTCTGTCTAATCACATGCAAAACAAAGATAGTTTGGGATTAAAAAGCAAAAGGACCATGAATCTAAATCACATGAGAAAATCTGTCTTTAGCAACTTTAATAATCTGTTAGGTTAGTGTGGTTTCTGACTAGCGAGGAAAGACAGAAATATGTGCGCCTCACATTCAGACTTGATTGGAATTTAGGATAATGGTTATGCAGGCCCTTTCTATTATAACATAAACCACCGAACCAAAACTCATGTTACTTGTAATATTAGCACTAAATGATGTTGATGTTAGTTTAAATCATATGATTTTCGATCAACCAAGGGATCATATGACTTTCCTGCGGAAAAATTATCAACTGGGGCACTCACAGCAAAAGCAGCACACACCCAGAAAATCTATGTCAATAATTTTGGGTTTATGACACTTCATGTGACCCTGCCAAATGGGCCATTATTGGGCTCTCATCCTTTGATGAAGGATTGGGCCTAGATTTTGTCACTTGAAGACCTCACACATAGCCCAAACAAGGCCCAAATAGAAACAATCCCCCAATGTATGTAAGGCCCATATATAATGGAGGCCTGTAAAAACCCTACTCACATGTAGTTCGACTTCTGCTGAATTCTACTAACTCGGCCCAAATGAAGTCAGACCTCAAAGCCATTCAAAGCCCAAAGAGTCGTCTCAGTTTGCCGCAAAATAAAGTAAATCAAGCTTGTGCTGGCTTAATTGATTGGTCCAAAACATAATTTAGATTTGTTTAGACATCATTAAATAGATTAAATACCCTTTCATGGATTAAAGATAACAAGATATCTCAAGGGTCACCAATCAAGATTTGGTCTAGTGGGAATGACATTAGATTTCTTAATCAAGATTCAAGTTTGAATCTTGAAAATAAAAAGAACTATATTAGGAGAGCTCATACTATAAAGGGTCCGACAGTAGCTCAAGTCAAATATATCAGAATATAGTTTCAGATACCGGTTGGTCAAGTATAAAAAAAAAATGTCAAGGGCCTATATTTTATTATTAATTTACTTAAACTAAAATAATTAATTCAGTAATCCAGTGATCAGGCATGCACATACAAATAAACTTTTAGTTTATAGTTCAGCCAACTATCTAAATACTGACGTTTGGAATATAACAAGCCAATCATCGAAAAAATTGACCATAATTGATTATGCTTAAAGCGTAGACCAAATCTCAACGAACCCCTTTATAAAAATGTCCCTAAGTAATCAAATTAAAAAAAAGGAGGTAACACTAAGGACAGTTGATCTAATAAGATAAGTTGTTTTAACCAAATTTCAATTTCAAAAGTTATGAATGAAAAAAACTATACTTGAAAAGTCGCCTTTCAAATAGTCCACAAATACTCAAAACAGATAAATTGAAATATAATTTTGAATACTGATGGAAACTAAAAAAAAAAAAAAAGGAGAGGAGGAGGTGAGAACAAATATGAACAGAACCTGGTTTTCGATCCTTGTCCCGAATATGGCAACCTTAAAATAATAAATAAGCAAACTATTGCACCGATGACATGCATTGGGAACTCTTGCAATCAACTCTCAATAAGAAATTAATTTTAACACCAAAAAGTATTAGTTTGTCATTAGGGATAACGTAGACGTATAGCCCAATTAATTACATGGTCGGAGATGCCATAAGTGTCATGACATCGGCATCTGGCACTTGGGCTTACAAAATGATCTAGTTTTGCCAAATGCAATTGTAGAGCAAATCATGCTCAGTCCGCACAATCTATCACAGAGAGAGAGTGTGTGTGTGTGTGTGTGTTTTGCAATCTTACAAATGCATGGGTGTGGTTTGAGAGCCAATAAATTATGTGCGTATGGTAGATGAACATTTGTGCATCTTGACGCGCATTGCGCAAAGAATTTTTATAGTTCACATGGGAAAAGATCCTATAGTATAGTCTGGGCAGAAAAATTTACGCATTCATGCTGGTGAACACGAACCTTCTATAGTTATTTAGAGCAGCTAATATTAGTCAGAGTCCATTCCTAATGCAATTTGTCTTCTAGTAATCCAATGACATTAAAAGGCCGTTTTACCATTGGATGCAGTCATAGACCTCTCAAAATCACATATAATGGCCGGCGCCCGCAGGCTGGCCGGCTACCTCAAATTCTCTCTCTCTCTCTCTCTCTCTCTCTCTCTCATGAACAACTCTAGACTCCCAACGATTATTAGAATTAACAAATTTCCACCAACTTAGCAGTACACGGAACAACAAAAGCAAAACATATAACAGAAAAAGGAGAAGAAAAAGAAGGGAAAAAAAAATGAGACAAGCAGGGACATATTCAGGAATACTAACAGGAGGAATATCAAGGAGGACAGGACCACACTCGTTGCCGCTAGCCAGGATCAAGAAGATCATGAAGAGGTCTGGAGATGACGTGAAGATGATATCAGGCGAGGCGCCAATTGTGTTTTCCAAGGCATGTGAGCTCTTCATCGAAGAGTTGACTCAAAGATCTTGGATGATCACCATGCAAGGCAAGAGAAGAACTCTTCATAAGGAAGATGTTGCTTCTGCTATTGTTGCCACCGATATCTTTGACTTCTTGGTTAACTTGGTTCTTGAGTCTCAACAACAACAACAAGTTGACGGTGCTTCAGCAAGGGTAATTCAAAACGGAGAGAGAGACATTGGTCAGAATTAATATATATATATATATATTCTATCCCCCCCTCTCTCTATCTATTTGTCCTTACTTCGATTTTTTACATTTTTATTATGCCTTTTTCTTGAGGGGTACTTGTAAAGTGTACTCTCAAAGACAAGTTCAAGTGAATCAACAAGCATGTTAGGGCATGGAATTCCATGTCGCAGGTGCTTGTCATGCACCTTCATGATGAATAATGGAATACATTTGCATTTTTTAATTTTTAATTTTTTCAATTGGTTTTAGTATGGATTTATTTATAATTGAAACTATTAATAAAGTGTCTTTATACACACAGGCCCCTTATTTTGTTGAGTTCCCCCCCCCCCCTCCATTTACTTAAATTAATGGAAACACAATGAAATATTAATCCACAATTGAGTAATTTAAAAATCATTGCTTGTGCATTGAACTTGAATTTCGCAAGCAACTGATGTTCTTGGAATTGTTCTTCTTTTAAAAGAACATTTTTCATAATTTAAGACCGCACATTTTTTATTTTATCATTTTTTCACACATCCCATTATATTTTGACATTTTAAAATAATAAAATGAATTGTCCAATTTCATAAGATGGTCTGAGATCATAAAACTTATTTCTTAATTTTTTGTATCAAGAGCTTATTCCAAACAACACGTTATATTTTTTTCTCTTTCAATCGTTGAAGTACCAAATCTGATAATCTAACATTTTCATTTTTTTTTTTGGGTCTCATCAATCGGTATCCGAGTTTTGTCCGATTAATCTGGTCCAAGTATTATAGGACCCATTGAGGGGTTGACTCTTCTAAATCATTTTTCTCCATTCCTAGGACTCGAATTTTTTTTTTCATTCCCAAAACTCAAACTCGAAACCTATGATTAAGAGAGTAGAGTGTCAAACCACTCAACCCAAAAGAATTTGATATCTAACATTTCATTATGATCCAAAAACTGCAACTATATATTTCTTGGCATGATAATAATTTTAATTTAGAGAATTTAAGCGTAAAAGATATGAAAACTTTAATAATCTATTGATTCAACTAAATTATTATAACAGAATAGATATTTAATCAAATAATCATACGCATTATTATAATTATAAAAATAAAAAAAATAAATATTTAATCAAATCATTCAAAAATTTAATATTCCTTAATACAACTTATACGAGTTACAGTATAATAATACATAAACGTTGTTTTTGTACACAAAATGCATTTTAAAATCTTTTCAGCAATCCTTTTTTTTTCCCCTCTTCATTCTTGTGGAAAGTCAAGTTAGGTTTATTTTGGTTATAGTGGATTTCAAATCCTTGAAATAGAATGAGTAGGGCATGTAAATTAATAGCAACTGTGGTTGTGCTTTGTCTAGAAAGGCCATTGATGGAGATTCCAAGCCAAAAGGACTAAACTATGCAACAAAATAATGTCTATCAGGGACTGCTCAAGCGTTAGAATTTCCTCACTTTCATCATTCGTTCCCTAATTTGATTCTGTTTTGTTGCATCACTTGTGTCAAAAAAAAAATTATGTAATAAAATAATATTAGAAAAGAGGAAGGTTTGACGGTCAAACACACATCATCATCTCATATATTATTAGACTTTGATGATTCAACATAAAACCACTCAAATGTTGTATAGTTTAATTGAAAAGAAATAATTTTTATTTTGATGGGGGTATAAAACGAAAATAATATGGATTAGGGTTTAAGGTAAGTGTATAATCAATTTATTAGTCATTCAAGATTGTTCCATAATGAGGAATTTTTAAGTTTAGAGTTTATAGTGAAATCATATTCGATTTTATTTTTTCTTTTCTATATTTTATTTTTGTATATAAAGAGTTTTGAACTCGAGACATTTACAAGAGGGAGGGAGGACGGTGACAGTTAAATTATAAATCATTGACTTTTTTCTTTTCTATATTGGTCTCAAATGATCGATCTTAAAATTTAGAATTAATACTCAGTTTGTTATTATTGTATTATTTTATACAGCGAAAATTGCCCACGATGTGCACTTTTTAATTGGTGAATAATTAAACAAAGATCCAACACTTATATTTGTTGATTCTACTTAAAACTAGAGTTTTATCATTTCGTAGATAGTTGAAGCTAATCTTAGATATTCAAAACAAAAATAGATATATACAAGGAAAAAAAAAAAAAAAAAACCTTCTTGCTTCAGCATTCTCTCATTTATTTATATATAGCGAGTTATATTTATAGAATACTAATACCGCTTATATTAAATCTCTTATTGAGTTACTATTTACTTTCTAAAATAAAACTCCATTGCGCAAATCAAAAGAGAACATCTGAAAAAAAAAAAAAAAAAAAGACTTTCACTATTAGACAAAGATAAGAAACAAATAGGCATTGAGATTTGCCACCTTTTAGTTTAATTTAAATTAACTTAATTTCACAAAAAAAATTAAAATTTTTAATCAAAATCTCGAATTTAAATATTAGAAATGAAAAAACAAGTGCTAATAGAGTCTGTCCTCTAAATAAAGCTTCATAATGTTTTAACTGGATTAGTTTAATAATTCAGATACCGAAGTAAAATAATTACAATAATAATAATAAATAACTTAATCCCAGATCTGTCAATTGTGCAAAAATATGGGGAGGAAAGAGTGAGAGAGAGAGAGAGAGAGAGAGAGCTTCTTTTTTTTTTTTTTTTTTTCCAACAAAATATCACATAATTAAAAGTGTTCACTTTCCACCAAACTGAGCATGACGAGGAATTGTACCAGCATTTTTTGGCAGCCCCTAAACCAGAAGACAATCAGATATTACCATAATTGATCGTCCCCTTCGTCAATAATGGGACTTCTTGTTCTTATATGCATCACCCATCAACTTCACTTAATTTTCCATTAATTACTAATGGAATATACCATATATTAAACTGGTAAAATAGAATTCACAAATAGTCCCAATTACAAATTGTCAAAACAATAAATAAGAAAATTACTCCCACCCACTATAATTTAAATTTTTATAATCCAATCGTATACATTAATTAATCAAGGATTAGTTTAGATTTCTTTTTTTATAGCTAAAGCCTATAAATAATTATTATCTATTAGAATCTCTTAAAATTTAATAGTATTATATTATTTAATTAAGTTTCGGATTCAAAATTAAAAAATAAAAAAGACTGTATTAAAAAAATTATTTCTTAAAATGAGTTTGACAAGTATTTGAACTAAATTATTTAAAGTATATACTTTTTATTACAGTCCCACCAAATGGTATACTCCGAAGATTTTCAAAATGACTACAGATAACATATTTTTCTAGCTCATATGATTGCACTAATCATGACCCACTACCTTAAATTATTTATCATACATTATTGATGTCCGCCCACATAATATTTATTTTTCAGTTTTTATCGATCAGTATCTGATTTTTGTCTGATTAATCTGATTTGACTATTATAAGACCATTAAGAGATTGACTTTTCTAAATCATTTTCTCTAGGACGAGTAGAGACCACAGACTTGTTTTCCAACCCAGAGCTTGTTGGTGGCCTTGCTGATGATCTCTTCTTCTCCGATTCTGGCGAGCCAATCAATCTTTCCCTGGCGGCATTAGTGGCGGCAATGGAGGCCTGCCTCTCCAATCTCCTCTTTATGACATAATCTTCAGGAATGAACACATCCATTGCCTGGAAAAAACTTATAATGTGCCACCAGTTGATACAACCTAAGATTGTGCTAATTTAAGAGGTTTGTTTCAACAAGATTGGTTTAGTACACGCAAGAGTTTGAACTAAAGTGTAGCTGAAGAATATGTTCAACTAGAAGGGGGGAGGTTTGATTGTAGGGCAAGCAAGAAATTGTACAAGATTTTGGAGAAGTGAAAAGTGTATGTTATATAATGTGAGGAGGGGAGTGATTAGGAATACCATGGGCTTTAGACCCATGTTTCATTTTCAAACAAGCAAATACTTTGATGAGAAATATATAAAAATAGAAAAAAAAAATTAAATTTACTATGGCATAAAACGAGGTGCTTTTGGGAAAAGTGTTTTCGACTCTTTTGGTATGTGCTTGTGCTTGTACCATCCGGAGGGCTATAAGGCTTTGATTTCACACAGGTTTTGGGCTGAAAAATGGAAAAACCATCGACTCATAAACATATAATTTTTTTTTTTCCTTCTTTGGTCTGTCCAGTGTTTGGTTTCAGACCTTCATGTTGGGCAGAAATATAGAATAATCGCTCTTCTCCTTTTTTTGGGAGAGGAATTTCCAACGGCTAGAATTTGATTCTCATCACTATTCAACGACGATGCCTAAAATAATATATATTTATATAATATATACTTGTTATAAATTTTAGAGAATTTGAACGAATGCCTATAAAATATTTATTGCCACACATATTTAATATATGAATTAACATGTGAAAGATAAATACTCTAAAAAAATATAAGTAATATCATTTGACATCATTATTACTATTATCAATATCTTTTTATATATGTTAAGTTATGTTAACATATCATATATATTTAAAAAAATATTTGATTAGCTTGATTTTATATTTTTATTTTTATGTATATATCTCATTTGTATAAATATTTTATCTATTCATCTATTCAATGTATCCAAAGCATACAAAAACAATAGAATTTTCTCTAAAATTATTCTCTTTGCATTGCATTTCGTTCTTTGATTCCAGAATCTTACAAATACACTTTCATTTTTCTTTTTATGTCTCCCCAATTTTTGGGTTTGAGACACTATGTCGACTTGGCATAAAGAGAAAGTACAGATGTTAGTCTGATGTGAGTTGTGAACTGTGACTAATGACTTCTTTCTACTGCATCTGAAGAATCCCCAGAGAATATTGTGGTCTGCTGCTAAAAGCTTTGTGTCCAAGAATCCATTGGCTAGATTTGGTGGATTTCTAAACAACACAATGGGAGATCAGTTTGTTTCGCAAATCCACACAAGAGGCAATTCATGAGGAGATGGTTTTCTTTCTTTGGTTTGTGATGCTTAACCTGCCTAATCCAAATAACAATTAATTGGATATTACATTACTCTATTTGAAACAAAAACCCAAATTCTTTAGGTTTTTTTTTCTAAACCAACCGATATTCAGAATTATATTCCAACTAATCCAAGTCGAATTATAGTCGAATCCTTTATAGTGGGAAGCTCTTTCAATATATTTTTTTTCATTTCTAAAATTCGAAGTCAAATTCTGATTAAAGAATTTAGCGTCCGTTCTATTAAACCAACTGTTTGTTCGTCTTAATTCTTTAGTTATTAATGTGGTGATCTAATACCATAATATTAAAACTGATTGGATATCTCTTTACTCCATTTGAAATAAAATTGTTAAGTATTAGTTGTCGATGTGGTGGTCCGACAGAGTTGCGATACAGTTATAAGGCCCCAAAAACGCTAGCACAAGAAATCACAGAGAGAGAATATAAAGGGCAACATTAACAAAATTAGACAATGTAACAATTGTTTGAGTGTAATACACATTGATGATTTCCAATTTTCCATGTAATAGTATATCACAATAGCAAATGCCAACAGCGGTAATGGCATCACAACACAAAATTCTTGGTGGTGGCTGTTCAGAATTTTCTTTGAAAAGTTTCAAAGGTTGGAATCAGTCTACGTAGGACACATTGTCGTGTACTTAAGATAACCATTTATGTCAGTTAAACCTTAATTATCCATTTCAACAAGAAAATTGAGTAAGAAGAAGTACAAATTAGTCATATGTTTCTTCCACCGAAACACTATTTTTTTATTTTTTATTTTTTATTTTTTTGGATCGATCAATATCTAAAACCATATTTTGACTAATTCGATTCAAGTTGCTATCAGATCTTCTTTAGGGAAGAGTTCTCTTAACGTAGTCCTTTTCATTCCTAAGATTTGAACACGAATCTAGTTAATGGATCTAGTGTCATTCCCACTAGACGAACTGTCCATTGATAAAACACTGAACACTCCGGGGTAAGATTAAATTATCATCACAAACTTAAAAAAAAAAAAAAAAAAAAAAAAAAAAAAAAAGATCATATTAAAGAAATTAAAAAAATCCCATTCTGAAAAATAAAATAAAATATGTAGCCCCTCATTGTTGATTGGCTGCCCAAAATAATTTATCTGGAGACCATTAAGGTTCGTTTGTAGTGCAAGCCCTTTTAGCACTTTTCTGAAGGTGAAACGCATCGTTCTAAAAAACACTTAAAACGGTGCACTCAATCACGCCCCAAGCAAACGCAACGTAAGTATAATAAATACCATGAAGCCTAATGGACCGAGAATGATGCGAAATTGCAAAATTTATTTTTAATTATTTTATTATATTATTTTATTTAGGAGCAATTCTTTTATCTTTGAAAGTTTTTCTCGGTGTATTCCAAAAGTTTGATAAATAGACTCCCAATTGTTTATATTTTTTTCATAAATTTGATAACTTATATTCTGTTCTACTCACATTTTTATTTGGTATCGTTAATTATAAATTATTTTAATAAAAAATTAAAAAATTTATGTAAAAATTACTTACGAGCCATAAATACTCTCAAGATGCATCCAAATAAAATACCGTCCTCAAAGAAAGCTTGAATTTGGAAGAATTATTTAGTAAAATGGACTAATACGATCATCACAAACTAAATGGGTCACTATACTAAAAATTATCATCCAAATAAAATGGTCATTCCCTGAGTGTGGGGTAAGGTTAAATTATCATCACAAACTAAAAATTCAAATTGTAGAAATTAAAAAAAATATTATCCTAAAAATAAAATAAAATAAAATATATAGCTTATCATTCTTAATTAGTTGCATCAACATCCTGTTCATGTAATAGTCGATCAATAAATTTTTTTAATTAAAATCTTATCTTAAAAATAGAAAAAAAATAAGTATTAAAAGAGTTAATTTTTAAATAGGTTTTATAATACTTAAATTGAATTAATCAAATAATCTGAATATAGTTATTTAAGTAAAAAAAATTAACATTTATTTTGGTGAGAGAGCTACGAGGCCCATTAAGGTTCGTTTGTCATATTCCTCCGAGCCCCTTTAGCATTTTCTGAAAGTGAAACGCATCGTTTTAAAAACACTTAAAACGGTGCACTGAAGCACGTCCCAACCGAATGCAAGTAAAATAGATACCATGAAGTCTACTGGACGGAGAATGATGTGAAATTGCCAGATTTATTTTTAATTATTTAATTATTTAATTTTATTTAGAAGAAATTCTTTTACCATTCATAGTCCGTTTGGATGGAGGATTGGAGGATTTTGATGGAAAATGAAGGATTTTTAAAGAATCCACTCATATTTGATAAAATAATTAATTAGAGGGAAGGGAAAGAGAGTTTTTATGAAACCTTCAAACCTAAATTTTTAATTTCATCAAATCATTGGGTTTTGAAGGGAAAGAATTCTCTTTTAAAATTATAAAAATTAAATTTATTTTTATATCTTTTATTTTAAAATTCTAATAAAAAGCAGAAAGAATAAAACAGTAAATTTATATATTTTTTGATTATATTACATTTCTTTCCCTCGTCTAACTAAACATGATTTTTTATTTTATTTTTCTTTCCCTCCCTTTTCTATGGCATATTTTGTTATCAAACGTAATATTTAATTTTACTTCCATTTCTCTCTTTTTCCCATCATTTTCATTTCTTTCCTTTATCTTCTTTTTTCATGAGATTGCTAAACATACCGTGAAAGTTTTTCTCGGTGGTTCCAAAAGTTTGATAAATCGACTCCAAACTGTTTATAATTTTTTTTAATAAATTTAACAGACTTTTATTCTATGCTATTCACATTTTTATTTTGTATTATTAACTAAAAATTATTTTAATAAAAAATTAAAAAAATTTATGTAAAAACCAATTATGAACTATAAATAATGTTAAGATTCATCCAAATTTAATCATAAGAATAAACGATAAATATGTATTAATTTTTACATATTAAGATAATGTTTGATTTAATTATTCAAATAGATAAATGGTTTTTTATGTTATTTATGCACATTAAAGTCCTTTTGGTCAATGGAAATGATTTATGTATGTGATTGTCTAAATTGTGTTGGCATTCCATGCCTTCGCACAAATGGTCACCGAAAAGCTTCAAAATTCCTTCTTTTTTTTTTTTTAACTTGGCCATCAGTATCCAGGTATCTGACTAATCTAGTTTGAATAGTTATAGAACCCAATTTAAAGACCGACTCATCCAGCACTTATTTTTCCATTCGTGATGGTGTTGAGAAGGCAAAAAAAAAAAAAAAATTCCAAGGGGTCTACCAAAATTATCTATAGTTTTTAGGAGTTTAACTCGTTATATCATTACTATGTTAATAAAATACTATTTTTTTCAACTACACCTCGCTAAAATCTATTCAAAATGATTGTTTCTAGTTGCTCCATATGCAATTCCTCAATAGTCCTTTGATAAAAGTTTCAAATAGTGGGTTAATAAAACACTTTTAACTCATGGTTTCTAAGAAAAAAAGATGGTGCTATGTTGGCGCGAGGTACTCCAAAATCAGCAATAGTTTTAGGAAGATCCCAAAAGTTAGATTTTTTTTTTTGTTTTTAACACTACAATTAGGATTTTTGGTCAATGGAAATGATTTATGTTTGTGATTGGTTTGATGGTATATATAATAAGTACAAATCATGGTTACATTAATAGTTATAAAATAAAAAGTTCATGATCAAATGATAAAATTTTCATCAGTGATGCTTTATCTTGTACTATAATATAAAAATTGGTGCTCTATAATCATATATAATTCATATGCACTTAATCTTAAATATGTATAGATGAATTTGCAAATTCAGAACTATATATTTTGATATATTACTAATGAAATTTTTATAAGTTAAAAGCTTTACGTATTGAAAATATAGTATTGATTAATTGAGACATGCATATATAATAGAAAATATACGATAACTCTGTCATATATCACCATCTAGAATCTATCAAAATTTATTAGTCATTCAAGATTGTTCCATAACGAGGGATTTGTAGGTTTAGAGTTTAGAGTAAAATCATATTCAACTTTTTTTTTCCCTCTTCTATATTGATATCAAATAGTCGATTTTAAAATTTGAGATTAATACTTAGTTTGTTGTTATTGTATTATTTTATCAAACGAAAATTGCCCACAATGTGCACTTTTTAATCTGTGAATAATTAAACAAAGACCTAACACTTATATTTGGTGATTCTACTTAAAACTAATGTTTTTAATATTGAGCACTTTGTTGAAGCTAACTTTAGATATTCAAAACAAAAATAGATATATACAAGGAAATTAAAAAAAAAAAAAAAAACCTTCTTGCTTCAACATTCTCTCATTTATTTACTTGTAAATATAAAAAATACTATTATATGAATTTTTTCTATTATAAAACATATAACGAGTTATGTTTATAGAATACAAATACCGATTATATTAAATGTCTTATTGAGTTACTAATTCCTTCTAAAATAAAACCATTGCGCAAATCAAAAGTAAACATCCGAAAACAATGACTTTCACCATCAGACAGACAAGAAACAAATAGGCATGGAGATATGCCACCTTTCAGTTTAATTTAAATAAATTTAATCCCACTAATGCCTCGTGGATCTAATAGTAGAACATTTTTTTAATCAAAATCTAGATTTTGAATTTTGAAAATAAAAAAGTAGGTGTTAAGAGAGTCCGTTCCTAAATTAGGATTCACAATACTCAAATCAGATTAGTCTTGTAACTTGGACAACGTTAGTCAAGTAAAAAAAAAAAAAAAAGAAAAAAAAAACTAACTTAATCCCATATCTGTCAGTTGTGCAAAAATATGGAGAGAGAGCTTTTTTTTTTTTGGACAAAAGTATCACATAATTAAATATAGACTTGATTTCCAAGTGTTACCAGCATTTTTTGGCTGCCCCTAAAGAAGAAGACAATCAGATATTACCACAACTGATCGTCCCCTTTGTCAATAATGGGACTTCTTGTTTTCATATGAACCCATCAACTTCACTTAATTTTCCATTAGTCATTAATGGAATATACCATATGTTAAACTGGTAAAATAGAATTTACAAATACTCCCAACTAGAAAATGCCAAAACAATACCCACTATAATTAAAATTTTTATTATCACTTCGTGTACAGTAATAAATCAAGGATTAGTTTAGATTTCCTTTTTTTATAGCTAAAGCCTTTAAATAATTATTATCCATTAGAATGTCTCAAAGTTGAGCTTTTTATTACAGTCCCACCGAATGGTATACTCTGAAGATTCTCAAAATGACTACGGAGACACATTTTTCTAGCTCATATGATTGTACTAAACAAGACCCACTACCTTAAATTGTACATCGTAGATGTGCCCGCCCACATAATATTTATTTCTATGCAGAGAAGCAGCTAAAAACTATATTTTCTCTAGGACGAGTAGAGACCACAGACTCGTTTTCCAACCCAAAGCTTGTCGGTGGCCTTGCTGATGATCTCTTCTTCTCCGATTCTGGCGAGCCAATCCATGTTTTCACAGCTGCATTAGTGGCGGCAATGGAGGCCTGTCTCTCCATTCTCCTCTTTATGACATAATCTTCAGGAATGAACACATCCATTGCCTGGAAAAACTTATAATGTGCCACAAGCTGATACAACCTAAGATTGTGCTAATTTAAGAGGTTTGTTTCAACAAGACTGGTTTAGTACACGCAAGAGTTTGAACTGAAGTGTAGCTGAAGAAGATGTTTAACTAGAAGGGGGGGGGGAGGTTTGATTGTAGGGCAAGCAAGAAAATTGTACAAGATTTTGGAGAAGTGAAAAGTGTATGTTATATAATGTGAGGAGAGGAGTGATTAGGAATACCATGGGCTTTGGACCCATGATTCATTTTCAAACAAGCAAACACTTTTATGAGAAATATATATAAAAATAGAAAAAAAATTAAATTTACCATGGCATAAAACGAGGTGCTTTTGGGAAAAGTGTTTTTGACTCTTTTGGTATGTGCATGTGCTTGTACCATCTGGAGGGCTATATGGCTTTGATTTCACACTGGTGTTGGGCTGACAAATGAAAAACCATCAACTCATAAACATATATAATTTCATTTTTTCTCCTTCTTTGGTCCGTCCAGTATTTGGTTTCAGACCTTCATGTTGGGCTGAAATATAGAATAATCGTTATTCTATATTTCCTCAATTAATGTATATACTTATATAATATATAATTGTTATAAATGTTAAAGAATTTGGATGGATATCCTAAACATTTAATATCATATATATTTAATATGTGTATTAACATATAAAAGATAAATATTCTCAAAAAATAAACATAATAACGTCACTATTACTATTACTAGTATCTTTTTATATATGCCAACTTAAACGTTTTAATATGTTGGTATATCATATATCTGAGATAATATTCAATTAATTTGACTATCGATTTTTCCTTTTATATGTATATATCTCAATTTATATAAAAATTTCCTTATATTGGAAACATATAAAAATAATAATAAAAAAAAGATGTTTCTCTCTAAAATTATTCTCTCAACATTGTATTCCATTGTTTGAGTATATCACGATTCTAGAATCTTACAAATATACCTTCATTTCTCTTTTTCTGTCTCTCCAATTTTTGGGTTTGAGAGGCTGTGCCGAACAATTTTTGTGTCTTTTGGCATAAAGAGAAAGTACAGATGTTAGTCTGATGTGAATTGTGAAATGTGACTAATGACTTCTTTCCACTGCATCCAAAGAATCCACGGCTTTATTCCTGGAGAAAATTGTGGTCTGTTAAAGCATTGTGTCCAAGAATCCATCGGCTAGATTTGGCGGATTTCTAAACAACACAATGGGAGATCAGTTTGTTTCGCAAATCTACACGTAAAGCAATTCATGAGGAGATGGTTTTCTTTCTTTGGTTTGTGATACTTAACCTGCCTAATCCAAATAACAATTGATTGGATATTACGTCACTCTATTTAAAACAAAAATCCTAATTCTTTAATTTTTTTTCTAAACTAATCCACATTTAGAATTATATTCTAACTAATAAAACTCAAATTATAATTAGACTCTTAATAGAGGAAAACTCTCTCAATGTAATTCTTTTCATTTTTAATATTCAAAGTCGAATCCTGGTTAAGCAATTTAATGTTTGTCCCATTAAACCAAATGTTCGGTGGTCCTAAGGTTGTTATACAAATTGAATCGAATTAGAGCCACTCACGAACCGTTCAATCAACGACTCAACTCAACTTAATTTTAATCAAATTCGAGTCGAATTCATTATACAATCGAGCTAAGTTCGAGTAATAGAATTTTAGAGTCAAAAACTCGTCGTGATATCATATATTAATATATATTATATATGATTACAATATAAAAAATTAAATAAAATAAAATATATTATATATTATATAATAATCGAATTTTTTAATTGAGTTTGAGTTCTATCATTTACTACTCGTCGAATTTGAGTTTAAGTTCAAATTGAGTTAAAAAAATCGAGTTTGAGTTCGAAAATAGAAATATTCGGGATTGACTCAACTCAAATACATCCTAATTAATCCTAATTCTTTTAGTTACTAATGTGGTGATCTAATACCATAATATTAAAATTGATTGTCTATCACTTTACTCCATTTGAAATAAAATTGTTAACCTTTAGTTGTTGATGTGATGGTCCGACAGAGTTGTGATGCCGACAAACTATAAGACCCCAAAATCGCTAACGCAAGAAATCACAAAGACAGGGAAAGAATTTAAAGGGCAACATAAACAAAATTAGACAATGTAACAATTGTTTGAGTGTAATACACATTGATGATTTCCAATTTGCCATGTAATAGTATCTTACAAAAGCAATTGCAAACAGCGGCAATCACCGGTGGATGCTGGACTCAAAGGGTAACGAGGGCAAATGTGAGGACAGCCAGAGCAATGGAGACGAGGGCAAATGTCAGGACAACCAGAGCAATGAAGGCAAATGTCAAGACAATGGGGGGCAATATAGATAGGGGTACCGGTAGATCTATATACAAAATAATGGATTATTTTAATCTCGGGGGATGATAGTCCACACTCCCAATCGCGAGGCTCCGCCACTGGCAGCAATGGCATCATAGCACAAAGCTCTTGACGGTGGCTGTTGAGAATTTTCTTTGATAAGTTTCTAAGTTTGGAATCAGTCTACATAGGACACATGATCATGTACTTAAGCTAACCATTTATTTCTATTAAACCTCAATTATCGATTTCAACAAGAAAATTGAGAGAGAAGAAATACAAATTGGTCATGTTTCTTCCACAGAAAACGCTGGACACTCTGGTCATTCCCCAAGTGTGGGGTAAGGTTAAATTATCATCACAAACTAAAAATACAAATTAAAGGAGTAAAAAATCTTATTCTAAAAATAAAATAAAATAGGTAGCCTTTTATTGTTTATTGGCTGCACCAACGTCTTGTGGGTGTAGTGGTCACAGTCAGACAGTAGACTGTCACGAGCTGTGAGGGAACAGTCGACTGGGATGGTTCAACTATAGGTGAAGGAAGATGTCACGACTTTGTTTAGGAATGACAAACGGGAGGCGGTGGAGCCGCCGGTGGAACCGAAGGGTCTGTAATGTGTTGTAAATTTGTTTATGAATGTCGAAGGGAAAGCGTTTGGAACCGTAGGTGGAATGGATGTGCAATGCAACTGAAGGAAGAAAGAGAATGAAATAGAGAAAAGAAGAAAGAGAAGTAGAGAGAGAGAGAGAGAGAAGATCGTAGACTAAGAAAAGACTTATTCATTCAATTCTATGTCTGCTGTTAAACAGATTATAAGTATTTATACATTCCAAGATTAGTTCCTAACTACCCTAACAATTATAACTATTATAGTTAGAATTTAGTTCACAACTAACTTTTGGAACTCATTGCTCACTAGCCATTACATTTCATGGCTCTTGATTGTTACAATTTCCTCCCCCATTAAGGACATATTTGTCCTCAAGGACGGAAAGTTGGAAATTGAGCTCCTTCAATTTCTATCTGATTTTTATATCCTTCTTCTATTTCTTCATCAATCATCTCACTTCCTTCCTTTGTCTCAGCAGCCAATATGACGTTTAAATATTTGAATTTGCACTAGTGTCCTTGACTGAATTTTTTGCCACACTTGAAGCAAAGGTTGTTGTCTCTTCGGCATTGTACTTCTTGAGGTGTTATTTTTTGCCAATGATTTCCAAAGAAACTACCTCTTTATGTGTTCTTATTTTCTCCAATTGTGTAAAGAGTAGTAGAGTCAAGACCTCCTGAATTTTTGCCTCCCGCATTTTCTTCTCCAATATTCCACTGCTTAAGTGTTCCAGCTCTTCCTTTCTTAGCTAATTCTAAGGATTGCTCCTGCAATGCTGTTATTTCAAATGCTTGAAGGAGATTGGTGGGTTTCAGCATTCTAACTATAGGTTTGATTTCTTCTTTCAATCCACCTATGAAGCTCAAAATGAAATACGACTCAGTCAATCATGAATTTTTATGAAGTATAATTGCCCAAAGTTCTTTAAACCTCTCTTGGTACTCTGTTTAAATTCTTCAACCTCATCATGCATTCCTTTAGGCTCAAACCTTTGGCATAACATGTTTGAGAACTCTTCCCATTCCAATACCTTTCTTGTTTGCTTTAGCCCTTGATACCAAATTTCCACATTCCCTTCCAAAATACATTTCTATAGTATCTACCCATTGGTGTTGGGGTATTTGGTATACACTGAAAATTTTCTTACATTTTCTTATCCACGTGTGTGGATTTTCTCCTATAAAGAGAGGTAATTCAACTCTAGATGGGTTTGACATCATGTTTCGTGGTTAATCTCTTCTGTAGGAGAAGACTTCCCCATCTGCACACATTCTATCCTCACCGGGTGTGGGAAGAATCGGAGAGTTCAGACTTCCATCTGCATAATTTTCTTCATTTTTTTTCTTAAGGTGATTTCTTCGGTAAAGCACCAAATCGTGCTTCAAGATTCACAAGAAAAGCATCCAGCTTTTGATCCATTTTCTGGTTGATCTTCTAGGTGTGTTCTTCAAGCTTTCTATCCACATAAAGTTTCAGTTCTTCCACTTTAGCTTCTTGCTTCTTGAATTGATCTTCTTGAGTTCTTTGTCTAGTTCCTTCTACCATGTGAGTTTCTGGTCTAAGAATCTGAAACTCTGATACCAATTTATCATGAGCTATGAGGGAATGGTCGACTGGGAGCTTGGGCGGTTCAACCGTAGGTGAAGGAAGATGTCACGACTTTGTTTAGGAATGTCAAAGAGAAGGCGGTGGCACCGCCGGTGGAATCGAAGGATGTGTAATGTGTTTTGACTTTCTTTATGAATGTCAAAGGGAAAGCGGCAGAACCGCTTGTGGAATCGTAGGTGGAACAGATGTGTAATGAAACCAAAGGAAAAAGGAGAGTAAAACAGAGAAAACAAGAAAGAGAAGTAGAGAGAGAGAGTTATAGAGAGAGAGAGAGAAGATAGTAGATTGTGAAAAGACTTATTCATTCAATTCCATATCTGCTACTAAACAGCTTATGGGTATTTATACATTCCAAAATTAGTTTCTAACTATCCCAACAATTACAACTATTATAGTTAGGATTTAGTTCACAACTAACTTTTAGAACTAATTGTTCATTAGTCGTTATATTTCATAACTCTTGACTGTTACATAGCCTCTCTTAATAAAAATAGATACTATAAGAATTAATCTTTAAATTAATTTTATGATATTCAAATTAGATTAATCAAATAATTCAAATATTGTTTTGTCTACAAAAAAGAAAAATTGTTAATCGGCTGCCCAAAACATTTATTTGGAGAGAGAGCTAGGCCCATTAGGGTTCGTATGTCACATTCCGGCGAGCCCTTTTGGCATTTTCTGAAAGTGAAACGCATCGTTTTAAAAGCACTTAAAACGGTGCCCCAGCCAAACGCAACGTAAGCAAATAAATACCATGGTCTAATGGACCGAGAATGACGCGAAATTGCGAAATTTATTTTTAATTATTTTATCATTTTATTTTATTTAGGAGCAATTCTTTTATCTTTGAAAGTTTTCCTCGGTACATTCCAAAAGTTTGATAAATAGACTAACTGTTTATATATATATATATATATTTCATAAATTTGACAATTTATATTCCGTTCTATTCATATTTTTATTTCATAACTTTAACTATAAAATATTTTAATAAAAATTAAAAAATTTATGTACAAACTACTTAAGAGCTATAAATACTCTCAAGATGCATCCAAATAAAATAACTTCCTTAAAGAAAGCTTGAATTTGGAAGAATTATTTAGTAAAATGGACGTATACGATTTCTTCCCTGTTTTGTTCGATAAAAATAACATATTTTATAATCCGATTCATATTTTATAATTTGATTCATCTTTCGGGCATAATTTCTCAATTTTTTTTTTATATATAAGGGAGATTAGAACTTGATATTTTTATCGGAAGGAAAAATGATGTATATTACTGATTGCATAATTTCTCAGTTTAAAATGACACCAATTACCGAGCAACATCCAAGGAGGATAGGACGTACGTCTTGCAAAGAAGACCTAGTCAAAATATATCCTTATCCCACCTCTTCCCCATCCAAATTTGAGGGTAACTCTATAATTGGCACCCTAACTCATCTACAACATTTCCTCCACACACCCTGGAACTCACCTTCACCGGCAATCAGATCCCCACAAATATTAGTTGGCCTCTCATTAACCAGCCCCTTAAACAATCAAAACAGAGGAAGTTGAATATTAACCAGGGCAACATTTTGAGAGTTTCTTAAAGATTTAGAACTCTCAACCCCATATCCTGTTTACCCCCTTGAACAACAGCATCAGCTCCTTGCATTTGGAGAGGGAAAAGTGAGGGGAAAAAAACAGACAAAAATATGACATTTACTGGGACATTGGATAAATGTAAGGCTTGTGATAAGACTGTTTATTTCATTGAACTGATATCTGCTGATGGAGCTACTTATCATAAGACTTGCTTCAAATGTAGCCATTGCAATGGCCTTCTTGTGGTATGTTTTCTTCCTCCTTTTTTAAAAAAAAAATATAAATATATATTTTTTGCATAAACCTTAACACAGAGAGAAAAATCAAGGAAATCTATTAGCTAATGGATTACTTAATAAAAAAATGTCATGTAGTTTCTTATTTTACTTGTGAAATGGTATAGATGAGCAATTACTCATCAATGGACGGAGTCCTATACTGCAAGCCCCATTTCGAACAACTCTTCAAGGAAACTGGCAGTTTCACCACCAAGAAGTTCCAAACTCGTGAGTTTCTTCTTATATCCATTTTCAAGTTCACTTGTTCTTCTCTCTCTCTCTCTCTCTCTCTCTCTATATATATATATATGGCAGTCATGGATTGGTTGTTTGTCTATGGACTTTTCAGCTGCAAGACAGGGTGGGCTGGTACGTATTCTCTCCCATCTTTTTTTCCATTTTCTTTTTTGCTTTCATCTTAACTTCTCTGAATTATTCATGAAGAAGGTTTTTTTTTTTTTTTTTTTTTTTTTTTTGGTGCTATGCTAACTACAGAATAGGGCTCCAAGCAAGGTCTCGGCCCTGTTCTCTGGGACCCAAGACAAATGCGCAACCTGCAAGAAAACAGCTTACCCACTTGAGAAGGTTTCAAACATTTATCTCTCTCGCTCTGTGTCTCTCGAGGAACTTCCACCCGTGTTGTTTAGAAAAATTGAGATTAATTGGAGTTTCTTATAAAAACATATATAAATTTTGACATACAGGTGACAGTGGAGGGAGAAATATACCACAAATTGTGCTTCAGGTGTGCACATGGAGGGTGTAAGCTAACCCCATCAACATATGCTGCTCTTGATGGAATCCCCTACTGCAAACCCCACTTTGCACAGCTCTTCATGCAAAAGGGTAGCTATCAGCACCTCACCAACATTGCTACCATGAAGAAAAATGCAGTATCCATCCCTGAAGCTGAACCCAAAGAAGCTGTAGCAAATGGCAATGAAGATCATATCCAAGACCAATCATAGATTAATGTCTGCTAGTCTTTTTTCTTCCTTGGTTATATGTATCATAGTCCTTCTGATTTTTTCAGGAGAATTGCATCTGGGCTAGCCCTGTTTCATTTCATGGTTCGAGGGACTACTTTGTCTTTAATCATTTTTTTTCAAGGGACTAACATTCAGTCAAAGCCGCCGACCCCCACATAAGGCCACTGCACTTAGAAGCATACTGGGCTACCTATCAGCCTGAATAGCTTGGTCTGCCCTTTTTCCTGATTGTTTTGTGCTTATGAATTACTTATTCCATAAGAAATTGAAAAAAAAAAATGTTTTGTATTTATGTGTAAGCTACAGCATGACCCCTGCTTGCTTACTTGTCCTTAAATAAAGAAAAAAAAAAAAGAACTTAACTATAATATTTCAATTGATTGGCTTAATAGAAAAAATCAATTTTGAGAAATTATGTTTGTATTGAAAGGCTAAATAAAACTCCCTTCTTACGATATGGAGAAAAGTTTAATAGAAAAAAATATAATAACATAAATTGATATCCGAATATCATAAATTTTTATTAATCCAAAGTTCTAGACAATACTTAATGCGGATCTCTAACCAAAGTTTTGGAGCAAATATGACTCACTAAAAATGATCATCGAGTCGAATCGGCAATGAACACGTATACTCGGACTTAGAATCAGACCTACATCGATAATTTGATGTCCGAATCAAAATTGAATTGTATATAAAACAATTTATATCTTGACAGATTTTCAGACATTATCAAACTTTATTTTGTTTAAAAAAAAAAAAAAAGAAATGCCCTGAACCGCCCTAAAAAGTTTGTAACGTGAATCATAATCTAAACCGTTTGTACAATTTCGATTGAAGCTCAAGATTTGCGAGCCGATTTTGATTTGGGACCGGTTTGGAAGCATAAATGCATTACTTGTTTTCCAAGACGAAATTTAGACCTTGATTTTGGACACATTGTGTCATGAGGCTGATTTCACATTCAGAAGCATGTGCATTTCCCATTTACCTGTCTATTACTCATATTGATGGGAAAAGAAGGAACAAGACATCATGTATACGTGGTTCTTGTTAATAGGTGAAAAAACGATAATAGTGGTGATCACACTAGAAGACTAATAATTGCTAATTCATGATGGAATGATACTTGTGTTGTGATCATGAGAGAAGAAGGAAATCATTCCATAGTAAATTCCTTATCCATAACAAATGTTGAGAACTGAAGTTTTGCGCTATTCTTTTGTTTATTGACGGTTGGTGGGCAAACACCATAATTCCAAAGATTGGACTCAAGTTCACCCATCATCAATATACCAACGTTAATTGGTTTAGTGGAAAGAATACTATCACTCCACACAAAGAACCAGGATTTGAGTCTTGGGAGAGCTCCCTCCCTATAGCCAACCCGATAGTAGCTCTGTTGAAATTAGTTGGGGCGAAGGTCCGAATCCTCGGCGATAGATCAAATCCAGGGCGCCAAAAAAAAAAAAAAAAATCAATCATTATAAAAGATGAAAGCAAAGTTGTCCTTTGCATAATGTTCAACCTTGACCTCAAGTGTTATGAATTGTTCTCATATGTTTGTGTCATGGTGCCTATCCAAATGTTACAAGTGGAGTCCTTAAGCTGTTACAATATTTGTTATTGCAGGCTAAACTAAGTGTTGGAGATGTTGTAAAATGCACCATCAAGAAGATTACTTATTTTGGCATTTTTGTTGAAGTAAGTCCATTCTGCACCTTTCTATTTCTTCTGGTCATGAGATGGGTTATACAGCACAAATTTCCCCGCCTTCTCTTTTTTAATGAGCTGTGAACACCAAAAGGTTGTAGAGTGACTAATAAATTGGGCAACATGGAGTTGCTAATGCAAACAAACACATGACCAGCACATGCTGTGCAATTTAGTGGACTTCTCTTTTGGTGTTCCTCTTCATAATTCTGAAGCTCCTTGCAACATGAAGCCCAGTTCATGTGTTTGTTACTCTAGTTTCTTTCTCATTCTTTATGAATCAAATTGTTTCAATTCAGATTGATGGAGTGCCTGCACTGATTCACCAGACAGAAGTATTGTGGGATGCCACCCTGGATCCTATATCATGTTTTAAAATTGGTCAGGTATGCTGGATTACTTTGATATGGGTCCTAGAACAGGATCTACTTAATAGATACCCTGCAGGAAATACCTCTCTTCCCTTGCTAGAGTTTTTCCCTCTATTAGACCTTATTTTTTATGATTGGAAACTTGTTCTATAACAAATCTCTCACCAAACTTCTTTAGGAGAAATTAGACTTGTCTCTTTATTAATCATATCTTGTTTAAATAAAGAAAATTATGGTTTACAAAAAATAGAAATCTTACTAAAAAAATCCCAAAAATCACAGAGAATGCCCAAAACTAAAGTAACTATTAATTTTAAAAAGATTGCAATAACTAAAATAAGATAACTACTATTTTTCCAAAATATTTTCTTTTTACTAATTTCTAGATATTCTTCTAAAATATCTTTTTCCAATAATATGCACTTTCAAAAATAATTCATTCTAAATGCATACATTACTTCCAAACTGATCCATAAGACATCTGCAGTTATATTCATCCTACACTTGTCTGCAATGGGATTGCAATTGCTACGGATCTTCTTGACATGAAAAATCTAATGGATAATGCTTTTCTTATGTGTCAATTGTAGGAAACTTTCTAGTCAATGACATTTAATGATTTAATGATGTGGAGCAAATAGCCTGCATGTATTTTTGAATCTACCCTCGTTCTAAATTATGTCTTAACTTATAAGAAAACCTTGTGCTCACAGGTTGTTGATGCAAAAGTTCACCGATTGGATTTTGCACTTGAGCGCATATTTTTGTCATTGAAGTAGATTACTGTAATTTTATTCTATTTTCTGATGTCAAATTCTGGATTAAATTTTTGCTTTAAGTGCTTAATATTTGCTTGTCGTTTCTTATGGCAGCCAGATCCATTAATTGAGACCTTGGAGTCTGTAGTAGGCGATAACAACTCCTTAGTTGGAAGATTAGAAGCTGCACAAGCAGACACTGAGGTTCTTCTTTTCACCCTCTCAAAAGCAGCACACTTGTCTTCTATATACATTGTGTTCATTGTGTCAGTCCAGCTTGAGCGGGATGAATTTACCTCATCTCAATGACATTGTTATGTTGAAAAATGTATGGAAGATGATTAAAAAATTACAACACTTGAAAAGTTCATTTACTTAGTAAGATCAAAGTGAACTTTTAAGTAATCAAATACCATTGTGCAGGGGTTGCCATTTTTTCCTAGATTTTTATCATGAAGGAAGGTCTAAATTTGGTGAACTCTGTGTCCTATTAAATTATATGCTTCCTTCTGGCAAAAAAGTGGATGGTGTTGCTGATAAATTTGTTGCTATTCCTTGACAAGCATTATCATACTATTATGCAGTTACATAAATTGTCAGTGTTTTGTGTTGGACTTATTCCTGTTGCAAAATGACATTGAATTCTACCAGATTGATGTCAAGCCCAGTGTTCAATGTAATGCCCATGTTATTAATCACTTCTTTCTACGACATATTTTTGACTTGTCCTTTTATTTTCCATGAGTAACATATGCAATTTATGTGGATAGAATTTTTTGCCTCTAAATAGTCTATTGCAAGAATTTCTTCAGAGTTTCACTTATTGCATATTTGTACTTCCTGATCATGGTCGTGGAATTTAAAATTTATGACCTTCATGGTCAATATGTAATGGAACTGCTCATAACATTTGCAAAAAATAAGAATAAAATATTGAGACAAGAACAAAGTAGCTGTAATGGCTCATGAAAGGAATGTGGCTACAATTACCTCACCGCTGTAGTGACAAGGATAGACTGATATACCTGCCCAAGAATTATTGGCACAGGCAATTTATACAGCCTGGTTGTGACATTAGTGGGTCAACATAATTAAGGTTCTCTATTTCCCTAACCCCTTGTGGAATTTCATTAAAGAAAGTTGCAGTATTATGGTTTTGTTGGAGAAATGGATTATATAACATGACAATTGTTAGTCTTAGAAAATAAGTGGAATCTTATTGTAGGTTTGTGCTAATAAAGTTGATGAGCTTAGAATGGAATTCTTTCTTGCAAATGAATATCTGGCTCTATATATGTTTTCACTTCTCTTCCATAGTATCTGTCTTTCATACTTGGCTAATGCTCAGTATCTGGACATTGATTTGGACAGTGGACTGATGTGGAATCACTCGTTAAAGAACTTGAACAGATTGAAGGTGTCCAGTCTGTATCAAAAGGGAGATTCTTTTTGAGTCCTGGTTTAGCTCCAACATTTCAGGTATAGTAATTGTAATTTGTAGATTTAATTGTATGAAACATTGAAGGCAACTTAACAACTGGAAGATCTATCTGTTTGGTCATCTTGGCTTAGCATTTGTCAATGGTGTAGCATTTGTATTTTGATGTTTAGGGGGGCAACTTAAGTTTCTTATATACCAGAGTTCTTTCCTTGGTGTTGTGTGCATGAAAGGTACCTCCTATGTTTTAAGTAAACTGAAGAAGTATTGATTGTTTTACTTGTGTCTAATATTTAGCAAGTTGTTAGAGATGTATGAGTGTTGGTTTTCCTTTCGATATCTAGACTAGGTAGTTACTATGAAAGGGATATTGTGGGATTCACACGACCACAGATGAAGTCAAGTTGCTTCATCTATTTTCTTCTTGATAGGGTACTTATCTATTTTCTTATGACTGAAAATAAAGTGAAGAAGCACACTGTGCCGTGGACCCTTTTTCCCCCTGGAAATTGACAATATGAGTGGGCTTTACTTGGGGAACCCAAACAGATAATCGGCTTGATCATGTACAATAGCCCTTAGCATGCATACTCAATGAACAGATCCCCCGCCCCCCCCCCCATAATTTAAAGAATCTATGTTTGTTAATTGTAATACTGTTGTTGGAAGTTCTTGTCATATTCACCAGGCTGATAAAACTCGGAACTACCTGTTTACTTGTAGAACCACATTAAACCTTTGGTCAGCTTTCCTTTCTAAATGATTCCTTCTTCAAGCATCAACCTGCCAATACACCTCTTAGAATGCTCTGATCATACTGGTATTCACTTGTAAGTCTACACTTTGTTTTTGCTCATGTATCTTGCATGGGTACCCCATTGGAGAGTATCTGGTTTGTCTGTTATGCCGTTTGTTCTTGTTCTTGTGTATTTTAATTATGTTTCAGGAACATATATTGCTATATCTGTTCTGATTATTCTGACTAGGATGAGGATGTTTGTGCAGTGTAGCTTTTGAGCATCTTCTTACGAATTTTGTCATTTTTTTCAGGTGTACATGGCATCCATGTTTGAGAATCAATATAAACTACTTGCTCGATGCGGGAATAAAGTGCAAGAGGTAAATATATTTTTTCTGAGCAAATTCCTTATTCTATTTAAATGTTTTTAGTTATTCAACAAGATGAGGTTATTAGTTTATATTATTATTTTCATCTGAACAACCAGTCTCATACATCTGAAGCAAAAAGAAAATCCTGCTAGCTCTAGTTATCCTACAAATGTAGGATTAGGAAAACTCTTTACTGTTCATCAGTTATATAACTGCACTGCTATATTAGTGTTTGCTTCCAAAAGGTTGTCACCTGTTGCATGGCATATCTTGGATCTAAAGGGGGATGTAGAATGTGCACTATTCACATTTATATGAATGAAATATGCATTGGGTGAGTCTCCAAATTAAGGAACTCAGCAGTTACAGACCATCTGAAAATTATTTGTTCCCAATGATGATATGGGTTGTTCTCTATCCTAGAACCAACTTGAAGAGCCCTGATGCAGGCCTTTTTTTAATTCTTAATTGTTTGACAGCATCCTAAGGCCACCAGATAATGATGGGTGTGTTTCCATTGAATAAGCTCGGCCTTGTAGGCTTTATCCCTAGCCCAAGCCTTACGTTTACAGGGCTGGGCTGTCCACTCCAATAGCATCCCATGTGGCTCTGATTTTCTCATGGTTGATATTGCTTTCTTAAATCCAACACCTTCGCAGGTTATAGTTTAGGCTTATAGTTTAGGCATCTCTGGATAAAGAAGAGATGAAATCAGCAATTTTAGCATGCACCAATCGAGTGGAGTAGTTCCTTTTGTTCATCGTTCTCCTGTAAATCCTGTTTGGTGGTGCCCCTGCCTATGCTGTTAGGGCAGGTTTGATCCTGTTAACCAAGTCAAGGGAAGAAGACCCTCAGCTTTTTTCACATAATCCTATGCAGCAGAGTTTTGGCAACTTGATATGAGGGGAATCAATGTTGATTCTGATTGTAGGACAGGTGAAGTTGATCCTGAGAAAATCATACACGGACCTCTGGTGGGTTTTTTCTTTTTTCCCTATTTTTTTCTAAGTCAGAAAGTTTCTTCTTTACTTCTGCAGAAGATAAGTCATTGTAAATTTCTAAAATATGTATCATTTATCCGTATCCTGCTGTCAAACCACACCTTATTATCTGTTCAATTATAGGGCTTTGAAGCTCAAACAAATGTCAAACATCAAATACCCATATTAATCAAGGAACAAGGGTTTTCAAAATCAAGTAAAATTATAATATATGTTTAAATCTTGTAAATCTCTCTCTCTCTCTCTCTCTCTCGCTTGTATGTATGGGGGATGGAAATTGTTGCGTGACAACTAGTTGCAAGTAGGCAATGAAATGAGTGTAATGATAAAGATGATGCAATGCAATAAAAACTTAAGCCCCACCATGTTTATGCTAAAGATGAAGGTTGTGCGGCATTCATTCGACCACTGATAGCTAGACTGCTTCACGTATGATCCAGTTCACTGTGACCGCCTCACGTTTTAGGTTGGTCATTGACTTAATTCTATCAATCTCAACATACATTTTTTGGGACAAAACAACATTGTATAGCACGTTTGATTTAAATTCTTCTCAACATAAAGAGCTAGAATTAATTAGGATTAGGTTAAAGATTGGTCGAGGTCAGGAGTTTAAAACCCTTCTGGCTTGAAGCGGTTCAGGGTCGGTTCCATCATGACCCTATAAGATTTGGTTGCACAGATCTAATCTCTTTCTTCGGCTTCAGGTGGACTAACAGCCCACACTGGTCAAAGTAGGTTTGAAGGAAATGGAAAAAGCCCACCCTCTGTCTTAGCGGTGTCGTGTTCTGTTTGTTCCTTAGTCGTTTTAAACCTGACCCATGTGGTTGTTTTACTCTGTGGACAAAAATACCCTTCATTTCCGAACGTTATCCAACACTTTTCTCTGACTTAAATGTCCATCTGTCCGCTAAGGCTCGGTTTCCAAGTTTCTAATTTCTTGCGGTTCAAGACCTCCCACTGCCACCTCTCAACCCCTCAGGGGACATCCTCTCTCTCTCTCTCTCTCTCTCTCTCTCATTTTCTTGATTTAGGCTTCAGTAGAAAAAAAGAAAAAATGAGTTCAGGATCAGGAACAAGCACATTTGTAATCAGATGGATCAATTTTCTAACCATGGTATGATATTGTTGTTTACATTGTCTGAAATTGCCTTATTTTTCTTCTTACGCCTTGCACTTTATTTTCATGTTTGGCTTTCTTATGGGTTTCTCTCGTGACTTTGGAGATGCCTAATTTTTGTGGGGTTTTGTCTCATTACTTTGATTTTGACATTTTAGCCTTTCTGGTGTTCCGGATTTTTGTGCTTTTTGCTGGGTTTTCTTGAATATTGTTATGGGTTTTACGGTTAAGCATGTCACCACCAAATTTAAGCCTCTTGATCTTTTAGAATTTTTTCTGGGTTTTGAACTCAGATCCCTTAAAAGGTTTATGAACATAGTGCAGGTGTTTTAACATTCAGTGCTCAACCTATGTCTTCATGATACAGATTTTGGCTATAGCTGTAGTGGGTTTTGGGATATGGATGAGCACTCACCATGATGGATGTCGAAGGTCTCTTACTCTTCCAGTACTGGGACTCGGTGGCTTCATATTTCTACTGTGGGCTTCTTCTTTTCACTCTTCCCTACGATTAAATTCAAATTCATTCCTTCTCTTACCTGGATTGTTTCTAATAATTTGCAATTATGTGGTTTCTTGTGTCCTAGATCGATAATTGGGTTCTTGGGGGCATTGAAGAATAACTCCATCTTGCTTTCGATGGCAAGTTTATGTTCTGTTTAGCAAACTTTTTTATGATTACCATCTCTAGAGATCTCCTAATGCACTTCGTTGGATTTTGATTGCAGTATCTAATCATGTTGTGCTTAATCTTGGTGGCAATTTTGGTGTTCACTGTATTGGCGTAAGTGTTTATAGGTCGATGGTCAAAGTTGGCTATTCACTTCAAATATATGATTATTAAAATCTTTGTGATCAACTTTTTGTCTTAAGTGTTGCTCCTTTCTATTCACATGTTTCATGAAGAATTCTTATGGTTTTGATTGCTTTAATTTTTAGCTATTTTTCTAAGCATGCATATTTTGACTTGAACATTATCTATACTCATATATGCTCTAATCCATGCTTATTGGTGAAAGGGAATGGATGCCATTGAGCCCTGATAATTAGGAACAGATTTGAGTCTACATTGAAGTTTATTTGTCTATCTAGGTTGCAAGAGCACTTGCAAGATATTACAAATTACAAGATGAAAGAACCAAATCTTTGGCCATGCTCCTTGCGGTCTCTCAATTGCTCTACTTCTCTGTTGCTCAAAATGAAAAACTAATGAAGAGTTATAGAATTAGCGTATGTCATAGAATCTAGCAAATGGTTGACTTGGATGCTCACATGGTTATCATAAACATTTGCGGTATCCTTTTCTTAAATGTAGTTAGCTCTAGTTATTGCTACTTGTCTTGGCATTTTCCTCATTCTCTTGGTTTTATTTATTCAATGTAAGCCACTCACCCTAGCTAAGCCCTCGGTGTCAATGCTAAAGGTTTTTAGTTGTATATGTGCCCATAATACCCACCGACTGAAGACTTCTACTCATTGTGCTTTTGTTTCTCATGCAGGTTCATTGTTACAAATAATGGATCTGGCCACAGTGTAGCTGGTTTGAGGTAGGAGGAGTTTTGAGTTTCAGCATAATTTTAGTCATTTTCCTTGATATTAAATGGATAAACTTTGCATCTGGCCACAATGTAGCCGGTTTGACGTGGGAAGAGTTTTGAGTTTCAGCATAATTTTAGTCATTTCCTTGATATTAAATGGATAAACTTTGCCCCTTTAGCATATCTTGCTTCAAAACTCATTTCTTGAATGCCTAAATTCGGGACGAAGCCTATTTATGTGTAGATGAAGTTGAGCTTCAGCGTGTAAAAGAGCCCAATCTTATCCAGAAAACTAGGGGATTTTAATAGATTTTCTTTAATGCCTTTATAACAAGCCAATGAGCTGATTTGGTAACAATGTAGTTTTCTAATATTTTCAGTTTCAAGATTGTAAATGCTGCCTAGAGATATGGAAAACAGAAAAAGGCACAGCTATCTCTCTCATGTTCCTGTTTAATATTTCTCCTTTATGGAAAGTATACGCTTAGAAAGGGTCAAACTCTTTACTTGTAAACAGTTACAAGGAGTACCAACTTCAAGACTACAGCTCCTGGTTCCTAAAACAGGTACGCAGTACTATTCTCAATGAGTAAAACTCGAGAAAGAAACAATATTACTTGGCTTTGACCTTCTAATGTGCTTAATTATCGTCTTTTCCCCCAGTTGAACAATACCGAGAACTGGAAGCGCTTGAAGAGTTGTCTCGTGAAAGCTGATGACTGTAACAATTTGCCCAAAAAATATAAGGTGATGATAATTTTTGCCTATACCAATATGATCTTTAATTGTTTCTTGTTCAATTATTTTTTTGTGTTTACTCTGCATTTTCCAGACTCTTAAACAATATAAATCTGCGAAACTCACACCAATTGAAGCTGGGTGCTGCCGACCACCATCTGAGTAGGTGCCTTTTCCTACTTTATCCCCCACAAGCCAAAGAGGATGAGTCTTTTGTTTGAAAAGAAAATCTTTGATTTTTCCCGGTTCCTTTTTCTTGAGGGCACTCTTTCAATGGCCAAAACACTAATAATTTTCCATGTGATCTATGTCTAACTTCAGATGTATAATTCCACTAGAAAATGATTCAATATGTTGATAAGGTCATAATTCTGTCTCCATCTGTGATTATTAAATGTCATTTTTAACAGCTGTAATTCAACTCATCTTTCAGGTGTGGATATCCCACTGTCAATGCTTCATATTATGACTTGAGCTTCCATCCAGTTAGTTCCAACAGTGACTGCAAGCTTTACAAGAATTCCCACGGCATCAAATGCTACAATTGTGCTTCTTGCAAGTAAACACTGCTCTCAGTGCCATTTGTGAGTAGTTTCAAAACCTCTTTTGATGTTTGACCTTATTGCTGTTTGATTTTGCTTCTGTTTCATGTTCAGGGCCGGAGTTGCACAATACATGAAAACAGAATGGAGAGTGGTCGCTATCTTTAATGTGGTTCTCTTTGTTGTTTTGGTAAGTAAATTCTCCCTGAAGTATCATCTCATCTGGTTTTTTTTTTTTTTTGGGTTAAATTAAAGCAAGATTATGGCGTACTTAAAAAAATAATAATGAGAATAATGAGAATAATATTTGCTGGCCATGCTTTGAAATTGCAATGCCTCAAGGAGGCATTTGTATTTCTACCTTGTCCCCCTGAACTCAGCATGTTGTTTGAAATTCAGTCAATGATCTACTTTGTGGGATGCTGTGCACGGCGGAATGCAGCAAGGAACAGCTCTAAGTTTTGATAAGGATCCACACATCTTTTGTTGAAAGCTCTCGTGGAATGTAGACAAATTGGTGTGCCTTTCAAATCTGTAAGTGGATTGTGAATAATTTGCTGTATATTCTGAAGAGAGAATTTTGAGTCCCACAATTTCTTGCCTAGATAACAAGTTTATCTGGAAAGTTTTTTAATCTGAGGCAGGTTTGTTTCTTGTGTGTGCACGCTTTGGGGGGGTGGGGGTTTGGGGAAAGAGAACATGTAAGAACTTTTTCCATCAATGCCAAGGAAAGGATTATGTTATTCAATTTGATGGCCGATAGATCTTGAAATGCTAAATGAAATCAATTTGATCTAAGTGCATTTCTTTCCATTAAAGGGCGTACCCAGTGTCGAAACTCCCACATTGTGGGCTCTGGAGAAGGGAATATCTAGGCAACCTTCCCCTTGCTTTTTTTGCAAGGAGGCTGATTCGAACCCCGGACCTCCAGGACACAATGGAGAGACTCCATGCATTTCTTTCCATTGCATATGAAAAATACTGTATTTTCTATGCATTCCTTTTCACATTAGACCAAAATAACACTCTTCCTTATTTCTCAGAAGGTTGATGACATATTTAGATCTGCATCAAAAGTCAATAGCATTCATCTCATTAAAGGAAAGATAAGAAAGGACCATGTTCAGGCAACAAAGGCCAGTATTACTAGACCTCTAGCACCTTCCTTAGTAGTCAATCTTCCACTCTTACTTGTCATGTCTGTTTTGAATGATCCTGGATGGAAACTTCTTCGCTTGTAATAGGCACTTACGGCTGCTTACGAGACTTTATATGCTGGTTCAGTCAAAGGTCAACTTGTCCTCTTTAAAATCCTGTAGGAACTATTGAATAATTGAGTCCAATTTTCTTCTTTGTGGGTGTCCATGTTTTCCATGTTGGTTCCAGCTTTCTCACTGTGGATGAACTGAAAGAGAACAACAGCTAAGAATAAGAAAAACAGTTACTCTTTTGGTTTTATTTCTTTGCTTAAATTTTAAGACCCTCCAAGAGGGTGAGACTTGGCGCAATTGTGGAGTTGTTCCTTTGGTGATCTCGAGGTTTCAGGTTCGAGGCGTGGAAATAGCCTCTTTGCAAAATGCAAGGGCAAGGGCGCCTACATATACGTCCATCCTCTCCCTACCCCCACACTAAGCCGGAAAACACTTTGTGCACCGAGTGAGCCCCTTTTTTTTTAAGACCCTCCAAATTACTTTTTTAGAAGGATATATTCAGAATTCATGCTGAACTGGAGAGCTATGGAAGAGGTAGAAGTGCTTCAGTCACATCTTTGGGTCCATAAAAATTTGCTTTGATACATTCTCGTTTGCCTGTTGTATATTTTTTGTAAATTTGTAAGGTGTTTTTCATGGTTGATGGATTTGTATTTTCTGCTAATTTCTAGTACCTAGAAGAAACCCCGTGTTACATTAGAAATGCTTCTGGAAACAGGGCAGTAGAAAGATCGATATTTCTGATAAATTCAAAGTCAAACCCACAGATATATTGTTTGGAAAAGATGTGTATCACATGTCCTCATCCACAAGGTGATTCATAGTGGTGGATTACTTGGTTTTTATTACTGGATCTACAGTTTCTAATGATTCAATAGAAATAGATGTTGACTTGGTTATCGTTCTTTGACAAGCATGTAACACGGCAGTGGAACTTCCTTGAAAACAGATTTAGAGAACTTCCCTTACAATACTGAAGTTGAAGTCACGGTATTCACTTGCAGAAATAGCGAACAGTTTAGAGCTTTTTTCTTCATAAAATATGACTAGACTTTTCTACATGGAGTCCATCCTGTCATTTCCATTTCATCAAAGAGATCAGAGGGACTGCCTTCAAGCACCAAAGCCAGCACTACAGGAACTCTGGCACCTTCTTCAGCAGTCAGTCTTCCCATGTTACATTGCATGTCTGTTTTTACCATTCCTGGATGAACACAATTATTAGCACATAAACTAGGAAATTTCTGAGCTATGATTATCATATAGGCATTTATGCTAGCTTTCAATACTTTGTAGGCAGATACAGTTAAAGGCCATCCGTTTTCCTGCGGCTTGCTCTCCTTAAAATCCTGTAGGAAGCATTGCATTATCTTGTCCAGGTTTCCTTCTGTGAGGCTATTAATATTTTCCATCTCGGCTTTGACTTGAAACAATAAGTGAAAAGCCTAGGTGGTTGCATTCCATTGCTTGAAATGAAAATTACCTTTAGCTGTCCATGGTAAGAGGAAACATTAACAATATCCGAGCTGTGGTTGCATTCCATTGCTTGAAATGAAAATTACCTTTAGCTGTCCATGGTAAGAGGAAACATTAACAATATCCGAGCTGAGCTGGAGAGCTGCAGGAGGGACGGAAGTGCTTCAGTTACTTCTTTGGTTCCATAGTAATTTGTTGTAATGCACTTCTCTTCAGTCTCATAAGTTTCCTTCTGAATCTCTTTCAACAGTTGGGCATTTTTATCATTTACCTGCATAAAATAGATGTGCTTTATTATTCTTCTACGGTGTTGGATTGATTCTTGCAAATGTTCACGCCATAGATTGTGTTCAATTCTTCAAAGGATCCACTTAGCTTGTCCAAATCTCCTTAGTAGTGATAGCACTGTATAGCAGTGGCCTTTGTTTTCTTTGGAGCATTGGAGCATTTGGATATATGGTTCAACCATAGATTTGATCTTGTCATAATGGGAGTATGTTTACCAATAATTTTGTGAACTTCTTTTTGCACACTGGCTTCATCCCTTCAGTGCTCTATTGCTGCTACATGTGTATGTGTATGTGTATGTTTATATATTTGTGTAAAGAGAATAATTTCAAAACTTACAAGCTTGCCTCCGAGTTGGTATGCTGTATAAGCTTCCTGATCTATGTGAACACCATATCCCACATTATTCACCTGTGTGAAGCCAAATTGAGATAGTTAGCTTCCTGAAAGATGATTGAACCTCCCAAGTTTTGAAGACATTCGATTTAGTAGACTTAGTTTCTTACATCAGTATCTTATTGCAGCAGTATCTTATCTACACTAGAAATAGGACTTAAGGTCATTGATATCTGATTCATTGAAACTATATACAATGAAATGGATGAGCTATAGATCTCCTACATGATATACTGCAAATAAAATCATTGTGATGCCCGCCTTACCAAGATATCAAGTTTCTTATAGTGGGTTTGAGCAAAATTTGCTAATGAAGCAATGGATGCAGGATCTGTCGCATCCAGTTGATGAAAAACAACATTGGGGAGGCCAGTTGCACAGACTATGCACAGCTTTAGTACCCTTAATCTCATCTCTAGCCGTTAATATGACTGTAATTCCATTTTCTGGTAGTTGCCCACAATTTTTAATCCAATTCCCTTGTTGGCCCCACACCAGCCATGGAAAAAATTTCACTTCTGGCATCTTTATGCACTTTTTATGTATTTGCATAGAACATGAAATAAGAAGTCTGAATTTTTATACATGTTTGCTGTTGCATCTTCCATGTCGGATGAGAGATTATATGTACCAAGACTCGGAAGATTAATTCCAGATATGAGGTATTGCCTGCTTTGCTTTCTGCTTGGGAATGCACATTACACCAAATCGGGCAACATCTTTTTCAGCACACCAAAGAGGATATTATATTTTATTTGTGATGCTTAATATTTTGGCTTTTTATTTGATTTATGCAATCTATTCCAATTTTTTGGTGGTTTTACTAATCGTTAGTCTTGTGGGGTTGCTAATGCAAGTACTAAAAATACATATTGGGGACCTCTCTGTCTTTTGCACCATTAGTTTTTCCTCTTTTGAGAAATTAAATTTTTGTGCTTCTTTTTGCTGGGATGGATTAATTTCTTTTTATCAGGAGAGTTGATTGCTTACTCTATACTTTTATTTTCTTAATCTGTCCCTTGTACGCAAAAAAAAAAAAAAAAGACACAGAAGAGAGAGAGAGAGAGAGAGAGAGAGAGAATGTTGAAACTAACATTAAAAAATGGTCAATTTTATTGTTACAATAATTTTCTTTAAAAAATTAACCATGTTCATTTTAAGGGTTGATAACATTAATCAAATTGTAATGTTTATAAAAATTAAATAAATTAATAAAGTGTATAAACAATAGTGAAATTTTGTATGTTCCTAGGGAAAACTGTCACCTAGTTATCATCATTTCATTGAAGTGACCTTCAACTGGATTGCATGTTGTACAATTTGTACAACAGAAAATTATGACAAATATGTGCCTTACAATATATAAAACCAAGAAAAAAATTTTGTACCATAAACTGAAATCAGAAAATATCTTTGAAATGTTCAGTTTGCAAGACACACAATGACTAATTTGCACTTTAATGATTAATTTTAATCAGAAGCATTGCTGTGGTACAAAAGTTTATTATCACTGGTGAAGTGTCCTGCCAGAGGTTGGGGGTGGGGTGCCATTTCCAACTTAAAATGATGAGAAGAACACCCAAAAGAACCATACATTAAGATATGCAGAAGAAAATAGAGCTTTTCTCTTGTTAGAAAGTTGAAACTTGCATCCTGTTATAGAACAGGCCGCTATTCCCACCATTACACATCAAAGCCAACTTCACCACCGGCTCTGCACCCTCTTCATCTGGATATATCCCACTGAAAAGGGTCATATCAGTTTTTGTAAAACCAGGATTTACTGCAGTTGTATTTATTCTAGGAAATCTTACGGCCAAAATTCTTGTACAGGCATTGAGGGCCGCTTTTGAGAGTATATAAGGAGAAGTATCAACAGACCGGCCATTGGACTCCAACGAATCCTCTCCTTAACATCATTCAAGAAACACTTTTATCACTTCACCAACTCTCTCTTCAGTATATGCTCATTGACCCCACTTCGTTTCTTCCTAGCCCATTCGTTTTTCACATTCTAAATCTCAACTCACAATAAGGAAAATAGAAAATTAGTACCAAGTTTGATATGGACGAGTAGTTCTTCATTTTCTAAGATAATGGATTTTACCTTAAGCCTCCCCTAGTCAGATGAAACTTTAACTGTTGTCGGTGAACAAAAATGACAAAGATGAACAAAAATTAGAAAATTTTGCCAACATCAAGCCTTAGCTTGATCATTCAAAGTCACAAGCGGACAGCTTAGTAGTCACAACATTCTTTCAACTTGAAGATTTCAAGTTTAGATTCAAATTTATGTGTAACAAAAAAAAGACCGATGATAAAGGGGGCTCATTAGAGAGAGAGAGAGAGAGAGAGAGAATGGCTCTTATGAATTTTTATAGCCTCTCTTTGAGTGGTTGGACAATCTACCTCCGAGATCTAGAATTCGAATTTTGAAAATGGAGAAAAAAATATTTGAGAGAGCTAATTCTTAATAAACTTTATAATGTTCGGACTGAATTAATAGACGAAATTCAAATACTGATAAGTAAAAACAAAATAATAATAATAATAATAATGTAAATTGTAAAATATCTACCCTAAAAAGAAAACGCAAAGCGAGGGGCGATGTCGCCGTTTTGGTGGATAGACCCGATTTGACCCAGATCGATGGATTCAAGATTTGGGCCACGCCCAATCTAATATTGATTAAGCCTCAGCCTGCCATTGTTGTCGTTGTTGGTTGTTGTTTGTTGTGTTCTTTCATTCTTTTTTTTTTTTTTTTTTTTAAATTATTGGTATCCATAGTCATATTCTGAATAATCCAATTTAAACATTTATGGAGATCCTATGGGACAGCTCCCCCAATATTATTTCTAGGTTTCAAATTCGAGACTTAATTAAAGAAATTAATACCTCATCTTACTAAACTAACTTTCTATTTATTCACCCTGCTATTGTATTGTATTTTTGATCTGCACCAGCTTACAGGACCTTGCCTGCATAGTATTTGCATGAGGATATGGCTTTGGTTTTTACTATTTCAGGAAAATAACAACAGCTGCAATTAAACCCAAAAGAAAAGGTCATTACCAGTAAAAAATGACAATTCACCATTAAAATTGCTAATTTGGTTTTCAATTAAAAAGAAAAAAAGGCTACAGTTGAAGCTTGTCATGTTTAAATTCATTTGTGTATAGAAAAATGAAAATAAAAAATAAAAACAAATTCAAAATACATGTATTTTCTCCAAGAAAACATCAAAAACCAATCACATATTTTCCATCAAAGAAGAGTCCTCAAGGCATGTCATGGGGCATGACAGCAAAATTTACCCGTGGGCGCGGCACTAAGATACGGAGAAATGTATCATTATAACTTAAAAAATTAAAAAAATTTTAAGATAACACCACATAAATTTTTTTTTTTTACTTTTAACACCCGTATATCGTGTTTTAAAAACGCGATATGCACTGTTTACGTGAACAGTACGTGTCACTTGTTCAAATCACGACATTAGAAAGAGATGAATAGTGTCATGTCGCGTTTTTAAAACGCGACATGACAATGTTTACGTGTATTGTTCACGTGAACGCTCAACGCGATATGACAATATTTACGTGTATTGTTCACGTGAACGTTCATGTCGTGTTTTGAATACACGACATGCACTCTTCACGTGAACAGTGTATTGTCGTGTTTTCAAAACACGACATACGGGTGCTAATTTTATTTTTTACAATGTTGTTTTAAAATTTTTTTTAATTTTTAATGTTATAATGGTACATTTCTCTTAGGATTTGATTTAATTAGTTTTACTATATTTAAATAATTTTAATTAGTTTTATTATATTGAAATTTTGAATTAAAGCTTATCGCATTTGTTATTGTCATGTAACTGAGTAAGAGGTATTCTCCTCTGTTGTGTGTGTGTGTTTCTTCTTCCGTTCTCTCAAATTCTGAAATCATTCACTTCAGCAAAGCACATGCCATTATATTGGCTAATATCTGTCTCGGTAAAACCCAGATTCACGGTATTCATGTGCATGTTGGGGAACTTGTTAGCCAAAACTCTTTTGCAGTCATTGAGAGATGAGTTTGGTTTCTGCAGAAGTGGAATAAGTGCTTCAGTAACTTGCCTGGCTCCATAATAATTTGTTTTAAGACATAGTTCTTCTGCTTCGACGGTCTGCCTTGCGCTTGTTTGATTGAAGTTAGCTTGATCACCTACAACCTGTGCTTATCGTTGCTGTGCAAATTATCTAGTAGAACATCAGCACTATGTTGAGAAGCAGAAAGGGTTTTCAATTTTTTTCTTTTTCCTCCAAATCATCTAAAATGGTAGAAAATTGGTGCGAGTGAAACGAAAAGACTTACTTGATGATCTCGCTTGGCAATGGCGTCTGTATCCACAATGACTCGACCCCTGCATTATTCGAATGGCCATGTACACCATGTTATCATGTTCCCCTAATTAGATGCATTACCTATTTAAAATCTATATGTGTGATCTACAAACAACATAATTACCAATATGCCAAGCTAGTCAAATTGGGTTTTAATGTAATCAGGGAAGGCAGCAAGACTTGATGAGTCTATTAAATCAAGTGGACAGAAAATGGCATCGGAAATACCAGAAGCCTGTATTTGAACATCTTCAAAAGCTTAAATAAGCCTTTTGGCATTTCTAGCAGTTAAAATGACCACACTTCAAGCTACTTGTTTGGACGCCTCCTTTTCAATAGCTTTACTTGCTCAGCTACAATCCTGCTGACAAGAACAGGTCAAACAACTAGTACTTTGTTAGTTTTTATAGTTGGATTCAACTTCAACACCATCAATTCAGAGAGAGAGATGAGTGCCTTTCGGTCTCACTCTTGGCAAGAGATTCTACCGTTTTCCATATGTTAGGACCACTACCATGGAAGTATGAAGGGGGAAATCTGTATCAAACCAGGGTGTGGTTTTCAACCAGGTTCGCATCAGCACTTGCACCATGGGAGTAAACCATAGAACCAACAAGCGAAATCTACGCTATAAACTCATCATTGATCATGCATAATGGTAAAGCAATAATAACCATAATACCTATTTCATTAAAGTGCATTACATAATTTACATTTGTACACCGGATGTCATAATTTACACATAAAAGTGCATTACATAATTAACATTTGGACACCGGATGTCATAATTTACATTCCTTTTGTAAATAGACGGACACACCCAAGGCCTAACCTAAGAAAAAAAGAAAAAAAGAAAAAAAAAAAAGGCTATCAGTGGGGCCATCGTATACAGAATCCAATGGTTGCCTTTACGGTTAGAGTGCAAATACATACCGGAGAGATATGGTTACATTATTGACATCTAAGATGAGCCCTTGCATTCTTCATTGCTTTCTTCATTGATTCTTGTTCCATCTCCCTCTGCTGTTGGAATTTCATAGCCTTGTCTACCTCTTGAGTCGCAGCCTGTAATCTACACTCAGACTCCAATATCTCTTCAGAATTCTTAACCAAGCGTTCCTCCAGATTTTTAGCCTTATCCTCATATTGGGTCCGCTGAGTCTCAATTTGTAAGAGCTTTTTTTTGAGTCTGTTCTCTTCTTCACAAAGAGATTGAACGTGCTCTCTAGATGTCCGTAATTCATTTGTAATCTCAGCATGAAGATGAGATAATTTATCCCTACAAACTTTCTCATGCTCAAGTCGTTCACTTGCATCCTCCCTGCAGATTGATGCATCTATTTCTGCAAGTGACTTTGCAGAACATATAAACTCTCTAATATGCTCCGCAAAGGGTCCATAATTGACCCCTAAAGAGTTCAGAGCAGAAAAGGCTATATTTGCCTCTCGTTCCATGGTTGCATGTTCAAGGGGGTCCATGAACTCTAATCGACAGAGAAGCTTCCTTTGCACCTGCAAAGCTGCCTGAGAAAATGCCATATGGATAGAGTCTTCGAGGTTATCTTCTTGTGCATCATCAGGAGATCCAGCACAAGGTGGCTGAAGATTTGATAGTTGGGTGTTGAATTCCTCCAAGCCATCAACTAGAGGCATATGGGAATGAAACGAGGGTAAAGACAGCCGTGAGAATGTTAGAAACCAAGAACCAAGAAGATGAGAAAGAAAAGGAGGCTAGGATAATTACGGCAGAAGAAAGTTTTTGTAGCAGGTACTGTTAGACATCGTGAAGGGGAGAAGACAAGTTGACCCCACAAGCCCTTGACATGAAGACCAATGGTTACAGCGTCTGCAGTGCATAAAAAAGAGAAAGCTAAATTATTCTCGCACATTTAAATAATTTTTCAGAGGAAGAAAAGCCAGCCTCTAACTAAAATCACAATATTTAAAACCCAACACAATAATGCATATGGACCTCCAACTGATGCAGTGCCAGCAAATGAAACATCCATCGAAAGATCTTCATTTTCCTGAGTTTCCTCAGGAGCTGTTACAAAGAAATTGGGAGAATTGACCTTTAAAATATCCCTTGACATCTCTTGTGCAGCCAACCTGTGTTCTTCAGCCTGATCAGGAACACAACTTTCATTACGTACATTAGTGCTGGGAATGACACTAAAATCTATTACAGGGGCATAATCTGATTGCCTTTTTCTCTTCCTCACCACTACATTGCACTCTGGAGTGCCAGACATGTTGACATCTGAGCACTGCAGATGAACATTCATCTCTCGGGACTCGATGTCCATGCTGTTCATGTGATCAGGATCTAGAACTCCTTCCATGTCCAAGTGAGTGTTTTCATTGTTAACGTCTACATCATTGTTCAGTACAGAAGCTGGGGAAACAGGGTCGCGTCTCTTATCTACAGGGCCATTAAAAGTAGTTTCTGTCTGAGTATCTACCCATTGGAAGAAATTACAAGCGCCCTGGCCCTGACATTGAACCAATTAAAATTCCTTCAATCAAAAACAAGTATTCAAAATCTTGCTTGGAAGTAGGGAGACTAAGACAAACATTAGATAATTGACATGATATAGCTTAGAACAACGTCATCCACCTTGAATGAATAAACGGCAATAATATGTCATCCAAACTTAACACTGAAGCCAAAATGGAAAGAAAGCAGTTTGACAGCACACCATCACTAGGAGGCATTGATATTCTTTTAATAGGACGAAGATCATTTTGTTGAACAAAATAACACCAAGGTGGCGCAAACAAACAAAGCTAAAGCAAAAGGGAATTTACAAAATCAGCCACCTCTTTTGCAGAAGTGAAACTTGGAAGAAGACCAAAAGTAAGAATTTTCAGCAAAATACCAGCAAACCTACAAAACAAGCTAAAGTTCACCAATCTTACACTCCCTCCACACAAACCAACAAAAAAAATGGCTACAGAAATCATCAAATAGAGCCTTTTCCAAACTGTACAAAACCTCAAGCCAGTCCATGCCCAAAGCTTGCTCTTCACTTAATTGGTCATCACTCAAGTCACCGGGCCTTCAAATCTAAATACCCCATCAATTCAAGTTGGTATGCAACATGTCTAAGGTTTTATTTCTACATAATCATCCAGGAATCACCAAATCTACCCCCCCCCCCCCAAAAAAATGAGGATAACAAGGTATTTCAACCTTTCTTATTCAAAAAGTCATCATCAAAGAAAAAAATAACTAACTCTTCAAGTCCAGCAAGTTCTCTACCAGTACTTCATGCAATCCAAAAGTGTAATCATACTATAAATTGGAAGACCTCCAATACATCACTTACTTTAAACAACTACAAGATAAAATTGACTACACCTACCCCACCTCTCATAGCTTTCTTCTATCGATTTTTCTTTTTCCTAGTCCTGATGTAGCTGCTTATTAGAAAATATAAAACACAAAACATGTAAAAAAGGAAATAGCTGCAAAATCAAGAACTAGAAGAAGAAAAAATAGAACAACCCCGAGGCTAGTTTCTACTTCTATCTCGTCTAAACTCACGTACCAATAGAACCACGAACCCAAAACTACAAACATAAGACACAGACAACAACCTCACTTACACATAAATGGATAACATAGAGCAAAGACTTTGAATCAATTACCTTTCTAATTGGGCAAGCAAAGTACATCCTACCAGCATCTGGGCCTTCTTTCATGGTCAAAATCCGAGAAACCCCAGCACCGCACGCGCAATTAGGGTACGATGAGGGAGGAATTGACATCATAACACCAAAATTAAATTCATCACACCACTTAAAGAAATTACATTCCTGAAAAAAATTGATAAAAAGCCCACAAATCAAAACCAAGCAACAATTACAATATGGGGCAAAAAATAAAAAATAAAAAACCAAAAAACAAAATTGAATTTCTGGCATAAACTGATACCTTGTTACAAGTATAGAAATTTCTTGAAGGGTTTTTTTTAGTCTGCGAGGTTTTAGGCGAACAACCTTCGAGACAGCGTGGGCATTCAATTGTAGGCCATTTTGAATCCGGGTTTGTTCTTTCTCGTTTGATGATCTTGTTGCTTCTGTCGGGACAGTCTTTGATCCAGTGGCCCGTTTTCTTACAGTGAAAACACTCCCCTTTCGGATCTATTTCTACAGTTGATTTTCGATTTTGGGGTGAGCTTTCATTGCTTGCAAACGGATTGAATTTAGGGTTCGGGGTTGATGGGTTTGACGTTAAAGTTGAACCCACAATCACTCCTTCACTCATCATTTTTTGTTCACAAAAAAGATCTTTGTTTTTGTGTTTGGATTGATCGAGAGGACGAGTTATATCCCAAACCTCGGAGAAAATCGGCGGAATCCGAGGAATGGATTTGGATTAGATGAGTGAGAAAGAGAGAGAGAGAGACGATAATGGTTTCTGGCAGCGAGTGAGAGAACCGAGAAGCATTACAATCCTTTTTATGGTGTGCGCGACGCGTAAGGTTCTGTTCACTGTGAATTTTGTACGGCACCGATAGATCAATAGACTTTTTTATTTTCTTTTTATCTGCCCAACTGTTATTTTATCTTTTTGGAAATATCACTTTTTTGGAATTTCAGAATAAAATTAAAATTATTGGTTATAAAACTTTAAATGTGGCTTTTGTATTAAAAAGGATTACAGTTTGCAACAAATTCGAAAAATATACACAGTATGATATAAGTCTCAAAATCTTAATGCAAATACAAATAGTTACAACGATTTTATATTTAATAATTTTTTAATAAAATAAATTCAAAAATTTAAACTAATGGGCTCAAAAAATCAACAATGCAACCCTAAGATGATTATAATGAATTTGTCTTTTCATATAACTCAAATATTTTATCGTGACTAAAAATTTTATAATAATATTAAAATTTATTATGCTATTTAGTTAATAAAAGGATTATAAATGAGATCTATATAATGAGAATAACTCCCCACATAGGTCTAATAAATAAATCAAATTTAATACTAAAACTTAAATTTACTCTTTTAAAATAAATTTAATGGGATATTAATCAATAAATTATATTTAATTGTATCTTTTTTTAAATTATTAATTTGACAACTCTCAAACATGATAGTCTAGATTTTGTTTGTGTCGTTATACGGATATTTGAGTAATAAAAAGTTTTTATTCAATTTTTATTTTTATTTTAGATTTGATATACGAATTTACATATATTTTTGCAACCTCCATGTAAATAAAAAAAATAAATAAATTTGATTCGTGAGGTAGATGATATTTTATCCAATTAATACATTTAAGTTAAGGATTTTAAAATTTTGATGCTCTTTAGAACTTTAAACTCATTTGCACTGTATACGTGGTAATTTAATGTGGTCGAATAGTCCATAGATCGAGAGTAAGCTTGATTCCATAGGTAGACAGGGATCAGTATAAAACCTTTTTTCTATTAATATTTAATTATAATCAGGGGTTCGAATCGTCATCAGAACGTAAAAATTAAAATTGGGAGACCTCCCTTCATAAAAGATCCAAAATAGATCGATCCGAATTAGTCAGGACGAAATCTCAGATATCGGATGATGGTCAAATTAGAGATAAAAAAAAAATCTTTTTTCTTTTTAATTTTGAGACGAAAGTGTTTCAGAATATATCCTGCTAGGACCTAAGTAAGTCCATGCAAGGCTCCCATTTAGTTCCCACCCTTAATTGGAAAAACAAAGATAGCAATACATTATTGTGTTATCGTTATATATATATATATATATATATATATCATTTTCCAAATGTATGGAGCAATAGTATATGTGCTTTAATTTCCTTTTCCTAGAACCCATACACCTGCCTCAAAAGTCAAGGTCCCAGAACAGAATAATTGTACTTCTATGTCGACATGTCACGTGACGATCAGTGATTGTATCCTAACTTAACCCCTAAGCAGCTAACATTTTTTCATAAAAAATTAAATTTAAATTATATTAAATATTTTATTTAATTTTAACTTTGTTAAATGACCCATAATCAATATTTTTTTAATTAAATCAATCATATTTAAAATTATTTTTTTACTTAATTTTTTCCCCCATCGCCCATAATCATGGCTTTTCCTTTTTCCTACTTTTTTACTTTCCGTTTGATGATGCATCATAGTAGTTTCCATGGATTCGGTGCTTTAGCTTTAAAATCTTTTTAGATTCGAATTCAACTTTATTATAAAAAGAAAAAAGGGGTATCAATCTCATGTACCAACATTTACTATTCATTACTCTCTCCCATGTCTTGTCAAGGTTTTCCTTGCTACATGTCTCTTGAAATTTTTTTAATTTTGATTGAAAAAATAGTATTTAATTTTTAGGATAAAATTAGAAAAAATATATTTTTTTAATCCAAAATGCGAGGTTTTAATAGAATTGGTTTGCCTTAATGGACTTGAGGAGAGTGGAGATTTTTTTTTTTTTTTTTAACTTGAAAGGTAGAAGAAAAATGAGAGGGGGGAGAGACAGAGAAAAGAGGAGCGAGGAGACGGACAAACCGGTAGAGGAGGAGGGACCGGAGAAGAGAGCAAGGATTCAATCAAGGGTATTAAAGTCTTTTTATAAAATTTTTGAATTTTATATATAAAAATTAGTTTGAAATATAAAATTCAAATCTATTCAGCAGTTAAAATAACTCTCAATGGACGTTCTATTAAATTAATCAAAATTAATATTAAAACTTAAATTCACTCTTTTAAAATAAATTAAAAAAGATATTAATCATTAAATTACATTTAATTATATCTTTTTATTAATTATTTATTTGACAACTCTTGAAACTGGTAGTATAGATTTGGCTTGCGCTCTTGTAAGCATTCTTGGACTTCTTGTTCAAGTATTTTTTTCAAAATCTAATGTTTAAATTTTTATATACGCATATATTCATAATTTTTATCTAACAAAAAAAATGACTTGTGGGGTAGATGAATCATGATCGAGTTAATACATCTAATTTATGGATTTTGAAATTTTTGCGTTCTTTAGAACTTTAAACTCATTTATATTGTATATATTGTAATTTAATGTAAATTCCCGATTAGGTCAAATGGTTTATAGATTGAGGGCAAGCTCGATTTCTTAGGTCGACTGGGATGAGATTAGTATGAAACCTCTTTTCTTTTTTATTTTGAGATGAAAGTGTTTCAAAATATATCTTGCTAGGCTCCCATTTGGTTCCCACCCTAAATTGGGAAAGCTATGATAGCAATGTATTATTGTGTTATTATAATAGTAATATATGTATACATATATATATATATATATATATATATATTTTTTTTTTTAAATGCATGGAGCAATATTTTTTTTATATTATACGAAATTTGGAAGAGTATTATGAGCACTGTCACTTTAAATATGCAATACTGTTTGTTTATTTATTGCTTTAATTTTTTTTTTCTTTTTTCTGTAACCCATATATATACAGCCCCAAAAGTCAAGGTCCCAGAGCAGAATAATTGTACTTCTTTCTCGACATCGTGTGACAATCAGTGATGGTACCCTAAACAGCTAACTTTTTTTCATGAAAAATTAAATTAAAATTATATTAAAGATTTTATTTAATTTTAACACCGTTAAATGATCCATAATCAATATTTTTTTTTATTTAAAATTATATTTTAATTAATTTAATTTAAATTATTATTTTTTTAATATCTTAAACTTAATCCACCGTTTAGTATTTAGAATTTTATTTTGATTAATCTAAATTGAACTACTATCAGATCCCAATCAAGAAAAAACTCTTTTAACATAATTTTTTTTATTTTTAAAAAATCTTAAAATTGAATACTTAGTTAAAGGATTTTCATTATATGAATCAAACTTGATTTATTTAAATTATTATCAAATCTTTTAAAAAAGAAAAATCACCGCAACCATCCTAATATAAATTTATTTTGTTCTTTGATTAAAAAACCTAATTTCTTTCCCGTTGATGGCCCATAATCAAGGCTTTACTTTTTCCTACTTGTTTACTTTCCGTTTCATGATGCATTCCACCGATTTTGTGCTTTAGCTTTAGATTCTGCTTTTAACATTCAATGCTCTCTTTTTCTCTTTTGTCAACTTCCCTTTGAACTTAGTGAATTATGACATTATTTTCCTCCCTTCCAGCGCACTAAGGAAAAAAGGAATCTACTTTTACTATTCATTACTTTCTCTCTTTGTATATCTTGTCAACGTTTTTCTAGCAACATGTCCCTTTGAAATTTTCTTAAATTTTGAATGAAAAAAATAATATTTAATTTTTACGATAAAATTAAAAAATATGTATATTTTTTTAAAAAAATGTGAGGTCTTAATAGAATAGATTTGCTTTAATGGACTTTGAAGAGAGCTGAGGATTTTTTTAAAAAAAATAACTTGAAAGGTGGAAGAAAGACGAGAGAGGAGAGAGAAAAGATGAGTGAGGAGGCGGACAAACCAGTAGAGGAGGGACCGCAGAAGAGGGCGGGGATCCAACCAAGGGCATTAAAGTCTTTTTATAAAACTTTTGAATTTTTATATAAAAAATTAGTTTGAAATATAAAATTTTACAAATTGATACCAAAATATTCATTAAAAATAAATAAAATTATAATTATAGTAATAAATTTTTAATTAAAAATCTCACAGCAATTTTTCCAAATGGGTCTAAAACTTTCTTTTACAAAAAAAAAAAAAGGAAAAAGAAAAAGAAAAAGGCAAATCAACCAAACCAAATATGGGCAATCATCCTAAATATGAGAAAATTAAAGTTCAAACTTTTATCAAATAACTTTTACCAAACTTAATTTTCATTAAAAAAAAAAAATAGCTTCTTTTGAAATACAATAATTTCAGGTAAGAATAATGAAACTCATGCTATGGAAACATGAAAAAGAAATGACATGTAGGGAGCATAAACTAAAATTTCTCAACACTCCTTCGAAACATTTTTTATTTTTAAATTAATTAATATTTATATTTTTTATATTTTTATATTTAATACATTATTTATTTATTTATTCATAATTTTTATTTTTAAAATTATTTGATTTATGATTCATAATTACATAATTGATCATTTTAAAATTTTATTATAAAATATGATTATTCTATTATTTTTATAAAATAATTAATATTTATATAAAAATTTTATATTTTTAATATTTATACATTTGTTGTTTTCTATATTTTTATAAATTATTGTTTTTGTATTATTTTATATTTATTTTCTTACAAATTATGATTTTAAAAATGTAAATAATATTGTAAAAAATTATACTTACATTGTATATCTCTTGCTGGGGTGTCTCCCCAATCGGGTTTGCCCACGCTTGTGAGTAAACCTTGCGCGGTGTCAGTCACACATGCAGCTGTTGTCGAACAAATTCAAAATTGAGGTGAGGTGAAAAAGAAGGCAATAAATAAATAAGGACAAAAATTATCGTGCGGTGTGTGCACGCCTAAAATGTGTACATTAAAAGTAAAAATAGGACGTTTTATGGCAGAGTTTGGAGTCGTAATGAGTGTCCCAGTAGCTTCACGATGTATGAGGAAACGCCAAAAATCTGCAAAGGCTTTACGTTTTAATGGTAAGCAAGTGAATAGCAAATCACGAGAGGTGCTTACACAGTGAGAGAGCGAGAGAGAGAGAGAGAGAGAGAAGCAAAGATATATGATATTTCAGGTCATGTCCATGAATTTGAAGTTTATTTACATTTTCCTGCTTGCATGTATCCTCAACATCACCGATGATGTGACATAACTTAACACCTATTTCGAGAGGTTAACATTTAAAAACTCACATAACGACTATTTCGAAAGGTTAACATTTAAAAGCTCACGTACGAAACCCACAAACTCTGAAGGGATCAGTTTCAATCGATAGAACAATTATCGACTGAAGTGTTATAAAACGACTATTATCTATAACTACTAAATTGATCTATCGAAGGATTTTAATTATCCCGTCTCCCGAATAATATGGTCTTAATCACCTCACCTATTAAACCAGATTTGTCAATTAGGATTTATCTCCCATAGCGGATATTTAACCCTTGGTGTACCAAACTAGCAAACTCTGAAAGCTTCGCATTGGCTAAACGACCGATCAAAAGATAACGGCCTCATCGATGCTAAGGAAGGGTCAAAACACTTCAATGACTCTGTTCCCTACTTAAGATCAATATCTCTAGAATCTTACGGATAAGAAAAAGATCTCTCCGAACAATAAAAATTCATATATGATAAAAATCATGAACGTTTTGGAATATTTAATTTTTGATATTTTCGGATCATCTCTATAAGAAAAGTAGGATTGTAATGCCCAAAAAACACACGACTCTATTAGGTATAAGACATCTTCAAGCCTTCTAAATCAGGTACGCTCTCTTGGTCTTATACACTGGGTATACTGATCACAGGAAATTTCTCCCTCTCAAAAGCTTTCAATTTATTTCATTACATTCGAAAACCATTCTTTCTGATTTGAGTGTCGGAACCTCTCCTGTCGGAGCACCCACTGGTGGTTTTTGCAGATCTTGCATTCAATCGGCAGTAACCGCTCGAGTCATCAAGGAGCTGGTATCTGTGGGTTATAACTCACCTCCAAAAGATTGGCGTAGTCCGTAGAAACAGAGTAAACCAACCACCTTTGTAAGACCAACAAATCTATTGTGCAACCATGCCTCCAAAGAGAAAAATCATGACAATTTTGAAAGCTGCCCCACTATAGACGGGCACACTGTGACACCCTCCGAAACCGCCCTTACTGTGGCATCCGATCACTCTATTCATGATCGCATGGTTTCTTCTTGACCATCTCACCCGTAGCAGCTGTTACAACCTGTGATTCAAAAACAGTCGATTATGACCCCTGTGCCAGAATGAGTTAGTCATCCCCAGATATAGAGGTTGGAATCAAAAATCCAAAACATGAACAAATAACTGGAGGGTCTCAGCCGAGCCCTTAGGTTTGAGGGTCAGTCATTCACCGAGAGATCCAAGTACCTTCGATGACGAGTGTCACTCCCGCACCACGGATAATCCGAAACTTCCTGTCGTGACCCAGATGACCTGAGAAAACAGGTCGAATAACTTATGGCGGATGAACTCAAAAAAGTAGGAGCAAGAAAAATGAGGATCTTTTTTACTCCTTGGGGGCGACACCTTTTGATACGAAGGTTTCCGTGGAACCCATGTCGCGGGGCTTACTCTCATCTCTTATGGGGAGGTACGACGGAAAAACTGACCCTCGCGATCACGTGGTACACTTTGTGACAGTAATGGTCTCAAAAGACATGCCGGATGCCGCGATGTGTAAACATTTTCTTATTACTCTCAAAAGGAATGCGTTGACGTAGTTTAACTCACTCTCACCCTTTAACATCCATACTTTCTCTCAAGTTCGTCAAATGTTCGAGACCCATTTCATGATCAGCTGGGGAGCCAAGAGAAAGTTCACATTACTCTTATCGGTATGCCAGAGAGATGACGAACCCCTAAGGGATTTTCTGGAGAAATTTAAGACCGAAATAATAAAAATCCCGACTCTGGATCATCAATCGCACTGGTTACACTACTAACTGGGCTACGGCCTTCAGACATGAAAACATTGATCACAAAAAATCTTCCTGCCATCATCTCGGAATTTTACGTTCAAGCCGAGAAATATATCGCTGCTGAAGACGTCAAGACATTTGATCACAAAAGGGACCGATTCGTTCGAAAGGAACGCAACCGGTCACCTAGGAGGTCCCCATCAAAGAAGAATCAAGCAGGTCTCCCCCCTTCGCAGAGATATAATAACTACACCCATCTGAATGAGACCACTAGCCGGGTCTTATCCCTGCTTAGAGATAAGCCGTACGTCCGGTGGCTTCCACAATCGACCGAAAATGACCATAACAAGGACAGAACCAAGTATTGTCATTTCCACCGTAATTTATGGTCATACAATCGATGATTGCAAAAAATTAAAAGACAAACTAGAGTTCTTGGTGCTCCATGGGAAGTTGCAAGAGTTTATCGGCAGGGAGGAAAGAAACGCTCCCATCATTCATCTATACGAATCGCCACGACGCGACGGGTCGGGAGACCAACAAGCTATTCGGCCACCAGTCAACAGAAGGGACATAGTAATACTCCAGGTCCAAAGTGAGCATATCCTTCAGAAACTTTCTTCTTCCTCTGATGTTCTGGATTCTCAGCACAATCCGCTGAGAAATGGGGTAGAGTGCCTAGTCACATCGATCTTCTATTTCTCGAAGCCGCCTCCTTCTGGTCCACAAGAAGTTCTAGCAACGGATACCAATAAGCAGTTCGAGGGCAAGAGGCCCATCATTAGTTTCACGGACGAAGATCTAGTTGGGGTGGATTCAAGTTGTCACGACCCCTCGTAGTAAATGCCAAAATTGGGTAGCACGAGGTCAGAAGGATCTTTATTGATCGGGGAGCAGGGTGTAATCTTCTATACTGTGATATTTTCAGATAAATAAGGTTTACTTCTACCCATCTTCAATCCCATGCGGGTCCAGTCAAAAGGCTCTCAGGCGAATAGATATACTCCGAAGGTATTATTTTGCTCCCGGTCATCTTTGGCTCACCTCCCAATCATGTGACAGCCCCTGTTATATTCAATGTAGTGGATCTCCCCTTGCTATACAACGCCATTCTAGGTAGGTCGCGTTTGAACGCCCTGGAAGATCTGTCCAGCACTAAACACATGAAGATCAAGTTTAGAATTCCACTGAGAATCGGAACATTATCATACGATCTAGAGCCTTTAACTTCTGCCCCTAAGTGATCACGGGGGTATGCTTCTATCGGTCATTTCTCTTAAATACGAGAGTATTTTTCAATTAGCGAGACATCATTCTAACAGACTTCTTACTCGCATAATCCTTATCGAACGTCGGGCTTAAATCGTCGTAATCCTATCGATCGAACGTGTCATCAAAAAGGGATGGAACTCTCTGAACGGGTGGACACAGTTCTCCTATCTAAAGTTTCCTATTGATCAAACGTGTCATCAAAAAGGGATGAAACTCCCCGAACGGATGGACACAGCCCTCAAGTCTAAAGTTTTCTATCGATTGAACGTGCTATCAAAAAGGGATGGAACTCCCAAAACGGGTGGACATGACTCTCATATCTAAAGTTTCCTATCGATCAAACGTGTCATAAAAAATGGATAGAATTTTTCAAACGGGTAGACACGGCCCTCCTATCTAAAGTTTCATATCGATCGAACATATTATCAAAAAGGGATGAAACTCTCTGAACGGGTATATACAGCTCTCTTATCTAAAGTTTCATATCGATCGAACGTGTCATCAAAAAGAAATGGAACTCCATGAACGGGTGGACACAGCTCTCCAATCTAAAGTTTTCTATCGATTGAATGTGTCATCAAAAAGTGGATGGAACTCCCCAAACAGGTGGACACGGTTCTCCTATTTAAAGTTTCATATCGAACGGACGTGTCGTCAAAATGGGTTGCAACTGCCCGAATGAGCTAGTGTCTCTCCACTCCTACCGTACGTCGGGTCTAAGTCGCTCTGATTCTATCGGACGAACATAATAAGAATTACAACCGTAGATAACAAGACAATTTCTATCGAAGATAAAGTCAATGATTTCTCATTAAAAAAAGTAAAAGGTACCGGGATACAAAGTTTCAAATAGAGGCTACATAGGATCGGAAGGAAGTAATGAGACTTCGGAGAAGCAGACCCCCTTGCAATTGGAATTGTGGTAGGGGCTCCAGGAATGACAGTCGAACCCCGAAGTGTTGCGGCCTCTTTAATCGAGGGTAGAGTATCGCCTAAACTCATTCGATGAATTATCTCTTCAGCACACTTTAATCTCTTGGTCAATTTGCGTTGGGAATCTTTAAAGGCAATGACGTCCCTTATAAGAGATTTTTCGAGGTCAGCTATTTTATGTTCCGCCGCCCGAAGAGACTCTTCACAAAGCTGAGCCAATCTCTTAACTAATTGCAGACGCGTCTCGCGTATCTTGGCCTCTGATTCTAGCCTCTCGCACTGCCTTTAGTGCTAAGTCAACTCTAGTCGGAGGTTTCTTAGCTCCTCTTCCTTCTTATTAAGTAACGCACCGAACGTGCTCTCAGCCTCTGCATCATTCTCCCTCTGGTTAAGAATTTCCTTCTGCACTTGGACTTGACTGCTTAACTAAGTAACGCGCCCCTCCAAGTGATCTATCACCTACCTCTTCTGCTATTCTTGAAATTATGCGAGAGCCATTATCTGAAAAAAAAAGTTGGATCAGAAAAAAGCAAGAATGAAAAGAAATCAAATGGGTATGAAGGAAACGATACCATCAAACCAAGGGATTTAAGAGCCCCGCCGACTTGCTCTTGCGATCTTATGCGGGTCGAGCTCATACCGATGAAAGTCCAATCGGTCGGCGATGTGGTTCGTCTCAGTTAGATCTATATAGCTATACTGCATGTCTCTAGCACAAACGGCAATAGTCACTCGCTCTTTCGAGCCTTTTCTTCCGTTAAAGGACCGAACGGGTATGATAGGCAGTAAAACAGTCCTATCAGGAACCTTGCGCTTTCCTTTGTGTGAAGGCCAAATCGAAACAGTAGAATGAGGCCCTGTCATCCCCTCCACCGTGACCCTGGAAACATCCGATCTTGCCTTGGCACTAGACGAAGAAGCACCTTCCAATCCTACTGGTTTGCCTGCACCAGTGCTCCTATTGCCCGTCAATCTACTTCCATCCAAGACGATAGTCTCCATCGATATAACCGTCATTGGATCCGAACACTCAAGCAAAGCAACCAGCGCACGTCCTGATGGAGACAAAGGCGGTGAGGTCTTTCTCCTCTTAGACAGGGGAGGTAAAGACTTCATGAGGGCCTTAAACGCCCCGATAAAAGAACCAAGGCGGGCTTTAGATGCCTCGAGGGACTCCTAAGGAGATCTCTTTGTGCCCGATCGAAACTGTCTATCAGTGGTAATCTTTTCTAGCATAGTGTCATCAAGAGAAACCAGAGAGTCAGCCACCTCAATCTTCTATCTTTCCAATAAGAGGGCCCAGTCGATCATCCTCTTCTCCCCGATCAGCAGGCTGACTAAAGACCACATCTGATCGTCCAGCGGAGAATCAATCAATATATTTTGACCGGTGGACTTACAATAACTACCAATTGACCGAGCGAAATGGCCATGCCTAGATAAAGTCAAAGGCTTCAGCCTTAGGGACGACTTCTCATTGGTGTCGGGAAGCATAGGAATACAATTCTTGTCAATGAATTCCACGAAAAAGAATTTGTGCATCCAATTCTTGTCGATAGGCTCTTTGTAGCAAAATTTTCAGTTGGACTCGGGTTGAGTCTGCAGTTTGTATCATCCTCTGGTTGAACCGCTATTCCCACATCTTATCAGGATAAAAATAAATGACAAGATGTCAAAATCAAAACGAATACGACAAAACCCTAATAGAGAGGCTACGACAATTATCAAATGCTAGGCGCATGTGATCAGGAGAGTTGAAAATATGTTCCAATGGCGTAATACCTCCGCAAAGGGACCCGTGTATGAAACCTTCAATTCGTATTTGACCGATCGTTGGTACATCGGCACGCATCCCTCCGGAGCTATGTTAGCCCTATCAAAGTCCGTAGTAGACACTAAAGTGTAATCATCGCCCATCAACATATCGGTTTGAACTTCTTGAAACTCCTTCATTGACATGGTACTCCTAATATCACCAATGCCCGAGTAAGCCCGAGTAGCGGAAGTCTGCGCCATTGTTGTTGAAAATGACTTCTCTAATAACCCTCGAGGAAGAAAAGAAAATGAAAGTTCCTAGCATATTCAGGCAACTGACCTTGTAAGAAGTGCTTAAAGACGATTCGCATACCCCGACGACAACACGTGGTATCAATGGATACTCATAATACCTTTGTTGCGAAACGACACCATGAATAGGGGATAAATGATTGGACATAACCCAACACCTGTTTCAAAGGGTCAATACTTAAAAGACCCACACACGAAACCCACAACTCTGAAGGAATCACTCCAACTGATGGAACAACTATCGACCGATGGGCAAGTACAACCCAATATTATAGAACGACTACCTTCTATGGCTACTCAATTGATGTATCGAAGGGTTTTAGTCGTCCTATCTCCCGAACGATAGGATTTTAGTCGCCCCGCCTATTAAATGAGATTTGTCAATTGAGATTTATCTCCTCGAGCGGATATTTAGCCCCTGGTCTACTGAACAAGTAAACCCCAAAGGCTCCGCATTGGCTAAACGACCGACCAAAAGTTAACGGCCTCATCAATTCTGAGGAAGGGTCAAAACACCAAACAACTCGGGTTCCTTTCTTAAGATCAATATCTCCATAATCTTATAGATAAGGAAAAGATCTCCCTGAGTAACGGAACTTTTCATATGATAAAAATCAAGAAGATTTCAGAATATTTAACTCCCGAGATTTTCGAATCATCTCCATAAGAAAAATAAGGTTGTAACACCCCAAAAATACATGACTCTATCAAGTATAAGACACCTTCAAGTTTTTTAAGTCAGGTACGCTCTCTTGACTTTGCACATCGGGCACACCGATCACAGGAAATCTCTCACTCTCAAAAGTTTTCAGTCTATTTCATTACATTCGAAAATCACTTTGTCTAACTTGAACATCAGAATCTCCTCCTCCGGAGTATCCTCTAACGGTTTTTACAGGTTTTGTATTCTATCAGTGATAACCATTTGAATCATCAAGGAGTTGTTACCTGTAGAGTCATAATTTAGCTCCAACAATCAGCAATCGAGCAAGCTACCGGAAATCATGTGAGAAATCTATAGGAGTAAGTCTAAACGATGGGGGTTGCCTACTATCAAGAAAGACCCTACTAGAGCCAAATTAAAATTCGAGAGGCAAGTTCAAGAAATAATCGCATTCTGATTGGCGATGAGCCTGGGACTTTTGTGAGTTAAACATAAGTTATAATTAATCTTTACTTGATTTTGAAAATCCTTGTTCCTTAATATGGGTATCTGATTTTTGACATCTGTTCAGCATGCGGTGCTTCGATCAAAGTTGGGTCCAGATGTGAAGTTAACCCCCCCCCCCCTCCCCCCACAAACAAAAAAAAGGGAAGTTCGAGCTACGACAATACAAAATGGCCACGTGTACATACAAGTTGGATGGACCGTATCTCTTTCTATCTGACAATATAAATATATTTTTTCAAAATATGATTCTCACTTTTTTGGGTATTTTCTGATACAGGAATATCCTGCTTTATATGGTGATCTTCAAACTCGTTTTCTTTTTCCTTTTTTTTTTTTTTTTTTTTTTTGTATATACCGAGGTTAGGTTAACGAGGAATCAAACCTATTTGCATGCACTCGAATCATATTTGTCTTGCCAACGGACGAGCGAGTCGGAATGCTTTAATGCCCAGTGTCCCTCTTTCAAGACTATCAGTACCGACTTCCTTCTTGGACTTTATTTCAAGAACGTTTCTACACACGGTAGGGATGAATTTGCCAAGAAATTCAATGTTTACGAGGTATTTTTGCCATATCATTTTAAGACTAGTTTCAGCTTATTTTTTTTTTCCGAATGATGAATTCGAAATCATATTTTAATTAATTTGATTCAATCATCTATGGGTCTTATCAGGGAACGACTCTCTCAATATAATTTTTTTCATTCTTAAATTTTAAACTAAAAATTTAATTAAAAGAGGTAACACCTCATTCTATTAGGTCGATCATCTCCTACTTTCACATCGAATGTTTTATTTTTGGCAAAGCAAGAGTAGATGTCCTCCCTTGCAACAGAAGAAAATATTATTTTTTATTAATATAGACTGTTCACGTAAAATTTGATATATTTAAATTTTGATTTGTTTAGTTTATATAATATTACTCTGGTATTAGGTATCTTCGAACCGGGAACCGGGCCATGCAAGGTAAGTCATGCTCTTTTTCACCCCCTTTGCGTGGCAGGATCCAATTAATAAAAATTGGTTTCTTCAAGCTGAAATAGATGGTGAAATGTATCCAACTGAATTTTGGCCAAACAGAGTGTTTAACACACCGGCAGAATTGAAATTATGCTGAATGGGGAGGACGGATTTTCAATCCCAACAGTGAACAGGGTCCTTCAATGAGCACCGGCCATTTTGAAGACAGGGGCATTGGGAAAGAAGCATATTTCAAGGTCATTACAATAGTTAATGAAAATAAAGAAAGTGTTGCCGTTGATAACGTTGAAGGGGACATTTTTGGTGAAGGGTATTTCGTAAAAGATCGAGTAAACCAAAAACATAGTTCTGGACATCGGTTTGCATATGGCGGGCCGGGTAAAAAGCATTGACAACCCTTTTTTTGGATTTTTATAGTTTGATTAATCTGAATATCGTGATACTTATTAAATAATTGATTCTTTCAAATTTCATTTCTTTATTTTTATAATTCAAACTCAAAACTTATAATTAAGATGAATGTAACGCTCTACCGTTATACTTATAAGAATTTGGTAAAGCATGGACCACTTTGTTAGCAAAGGATGTATAATCTTCAATTAAGAAATGACACTCTCTCTTCTCCTTTCTTAAATTTTAATATTTATGAAAAAAATTATTATTTTTGATAGATTATTTCTATTTTAATTTTTTTGAATACTATGATAAATAAAATTATGACATATTTCAATCATTACAAGACCATATTTATTAAAACAATAGATGTTTAAAAATAATTATTACTAGTACTAAATATTTAGTTTTAGCATTTCAACTAATTTACATGTGATATTTTTAAACTAAAGTAATTTTTTTTTATTAAAGAAATATCTGTAAGTAAAAGTTAATTTGTCTAAAAGAAAAGGAATTTAAATTATTATTATATTAATAATAATTTGAGCCGTTAATCAATGAATAGTTAGTTTAGTGAAATGTGATATTAAATCTCTTAATTAAATTTTGAGTTCAAAGTTGAGAATGGAAAAGACATGCCAAGCCATTCTCTAGATAGAGTTTTCATAGACGTTCGAATCAGATTAGTTAAAATATGATTAATTTCGGTAATTAAAACTCACGTCTAAACTCTATTGAATTAACTCGGCTTCTCCAAATGTTGTTTGAATTGTAATTTTAATATTAAATCTTTGGTAGATTAATAATCCACGGATGTTATTAACAAATTGAATATAAATTGGTAAGTAGACATAATAAATAATTTTAGATTTTTATTGAAAACTGTAATTTAAATTTATTACATTTTGGTAGTTGGCAAAATTGTCGTCCATGGTTGCCTTCAGGATCAGAGCACAAATACATATATCGGAGAGAGATGATTACGACATTGATATTTTAGTTAGACCAAATACATACGGTGATTACGTTAGACAAGCCCTTGCATTTTTCATCGCTTTCTTCATCGCATCTTGTCCCATCTCCCTCTGCTGTTGGAATTTCATAGCCTTGTCAACCTCTTGAGTCGCAGCCTGTAATCTACACTCAGACTCCAACATCTGTTCAGAAATCTTAACCAAGCGATCCTCAAGATTTTTAGCCTTGTCCTCGTGCTGAGTCCGCTGAGTCTCAATTTGTAAGAGCTTATTTCTGAGTCTGTTCTCTTCTTCACAAAGAGATTGAACCTGCTCTCTAGATGTCCCTAATTCATTTGTAATCTCAGCATGAAGATGAGATAAGTTATCCCTACAAACTTTTTCATGCTCAAGTCGTTCACTCGCGTCCTCCCTGCAGATGGATGCATCTATTTCTGCAAGCGATTTTGCAGAACATATAAACTCTCTAATATGCTCCGCAAAGGGTCCATAATTGACCTTTAAAGAGTTCAAAGCAGAAAAGGCTATATTTGCCTCTCGTTCCATCGTTGCATGTTCAAGCGGGTCCATGAACTCTAATCGACAGAGAAGCTTGCTTTGTACCTGCAAAGCTGCCTGAGAAAATGCCTTATGGATAGAGTCTTCGAGGTTATCTTCTTGTGCATCATCAGGAGATCCAGGACAAGATGGCTGAAAATTTGATGCTTGGTTGTTGCATTCCTTCAAGTCATTAACTAGAGGCATATTGGAAGGAAGCGAGGGTAAAGTGCCTATAACAGACAGTCGTAAGAATTTTAGAAACCAAGAACCAAGAGGATGAGAAAGAAAAGAAGTAGAGTCTATAATACTTACGGCAGAAGAAAGTTTTTATTGAAGGCATTCTTTCTCGTTCGATGATCTCCTTCTTCTTATCGGGACAGTCTTTGATCCAATGACCCATTTTCTTACAGTGAAAACACTCCCCTTTTAGAGCCATTTCCACCGTTAACTTCCGATTTTGGGGTGAGCTTTCCTGGATTGCAAATGGGATTGAAGTTGATTCCACATTCATTACTTCACTCGTCCTCTTGTTGTTTTTATCAGGACAGTCTTTAATCCAATGGCCCATTTTCTTACAGTGAAAACACTCCCCTTTTGGAACTATTTCTACCGATGATTTCCAATTTTGGGGTGAGTTCTCTGGGATAAATTTAGAGTTTGGTGTTGATGGGTTTGATGTTGAAGATGATCCCAAATTCCCAAATTCACTCATGATTTTTTGTTCAACGTTGTGTTTGTATTTGAATTCACAGAAAGGACGGGTTCTATTGCCGCCCTCGGAGAAAGAGGAATGGATTTGGATTAGAGATGTGTGTGTGAGAGAGAGAGAGTCTGTAATGGTTTCTGACTGCGAGAGGGAGAACTGAGAAGCATTACAATCCTTTTGATTGTGTGCGCGACGCGTAAGATTCCGTTCAGTGGGAATGTGTACGGCACCGATAGATCAATTGACATTTTTATTTCCTTTATATTCCTTTTTCCTTCTGCCCTTTTAATATGCTCAACTGTTATTTTCATCTTTTTGGAAATATCAATTTTTTGGAATTTCCGAATAAAATTAAAATTATTGGTGATAAAAATTTTAAATGTAAAGGATTACAGTTTACAACAAATTCGAAAAATAGATATAATATAAGTCTCAAAATCTAAATGCAAATACAAACAATTTCAGTGATTGTATATTTAATGATTTTTTTAATAAAATAATTTCAGAAATCATAAACCGACGGGGCTTAAAAAATCACAATGCAATAGTAAGATGATTATAATAAATTTGTCTCTTCATATGACTCAAACATTTTATAGTGATTTAAAAAATTTTATAATATATAATATTAAAATTTATTATGCTATTTGGTTTTTTTAATAAAAGGATTATAAATCAGATCTATTCAATGAAAATAATTCTCAATGGACGTCTATTAAATTAAATCGAAATTAATAATAAAACTTAAATTTACTCTTTTAAAATAAATTTAAAGGGATATTAATCATTAAATTATATTTAATTGTATTTTTTTATTAATTATTTATTTGACAACTCTCAAACATAGTAGTATAGATTTGGTTTGTGTTTTTTAAAGACACCTGAATAGTAAAAAATTGTTAAACAAATGTTTTCTCGAAATCTAATTTTTAAATTTGTATGAGCGTATATATTTTCGTGATTTTTATAATCCTTATATAAAAAAATTAAATTTGATTTGTGGGCCAGATGAATTCTGATCCCATTAATACGTTTAAGTTATGGATTTTGAAATTTTCATTTAAGACTTTAAGCTCATTTGTATTGTATATGTTGTAATTTAATGCAAATTCTTGCAATTTATAGATTTGGGGTAAGCTCAACTCCTTAGATAGACTGAGATTAGTATAAAACCTTTTTTCCTTTTAATTTTGGGATGAAAGTGTTTCAAAATATATCCTGCTAAGACCTAATTAACACCCTCAATTGGAAAAACTATGATAGCAATACATTATTGTGTTATTATAATAGTTCTTTTTTTTTTTTTTTTTCCAAATGTATGGAGCAACACTATTTGTTTATTGCTTTAATTTTCTTTCTTCTAGAACCCACATGCATACCGCCCCAAAAGTCAAGGTCCCAGAGCGGAATAATTGACCTTCTTTCTCGACATGTCACGTGACAATCAGTGATGGTATCTTAACTCCTCAGCGGCTAACTTTTTTCATAAAAAATTAAATTAAAATTATGTTAAAACTTTTATATTAAAGATTTTATTTAATTTTAACTTTGTTAAATGACCCATAATCAATACTTTTTTATTGATAAATAAATATCTAAAATTATATTTTAATTAATTTAATTTGAATCGTTATCAAACCATTTTTAAAAAAATTTCTTATAATATAACTTAATTTTTTGTTCTTTAATTAAAGAACCAATTTCTTTTGTGTTAAGTCAATTTCGTTGATCGCCCATAATCAAGGCTTATCCTTTTTCTTACTTGTTTACTTTCCGTTTTATGAAGTGTTTTTAAAATTATATCAATTGATTCGATCACGAATCATTCTATAGTACGATTTAAATTTTATTATTAAATCGAATGAAATTAAATTTAATCAAAACTATTTAAAACTAATCAAAATCGATAAAAATAATGAATCGTTCAAACTGATGTAAAGAAAGAAATTATAATATACAAATTATATAATATATAAATTTATTTTTTTATGTTTTTAAATCGGTTCAAAGAAAAAATTATACAAATATACAAATTATAATATATAAATCATTACTGATGGAACAAATTTATTTTTTTATAAAAATATATAGATTTTATTTTATTTTAAAATATATAATATATAAATTATATATATGATATTATAATAATATCATCTAATTTATAAAATAATTTAACCGATTTGATCAATAAATCAATAAATAGATAAATTGATCGAATTATTTATTGATTCAATTTTAAAAATATTAATTTCGTGACGCATAATAAAGTTTCCACCAATTTTGTGCTTTAGCTTTGGAATCTGCTTTTAATATTTATTGCTTTCTCTCTTTGTCAACTTACTTTAACTTTAAAATTGAATAAATTATAATTCAATTGATGTTATTTTTTTACTTTTAGAGTGGGGAAAAAAATATACTTTTACTATTCATTACTCTCTTTCTCTTTGTATGTCTTGTCAAGGTTTTCCTTATTACATGTCTCCTTAAAATTTTCTTAAATTTTGAATGAAAAATAATATTTAATTTTTAGGATAAAATTAAAATATATATATTTTTATTCAAAATGTGAGGTTTTAAGAGAATAGATTTGCCTTAATGGACTTTGAAGTGAGTGGAGGGAGTTTTTTTTTTTTTTTTTTTTTTACTTGAAAGGTAACTTTCTTAACATATTTCTTTTTAATTTTTGATTAAAAAAACCTAGTTTCTTTCCTGTTAGCCAACTCCATTGATGGCCCATAATCAACGGTTTTCCTTTTTCCAACTTGTTTACTTTCCGTTTTATGATGCATCATAAAGTTTCCATCGATTCCGTGGGTTAGAATCCACTTTTAATATTCCTTGCTCTCTCTCTTGGTATGTCTTGTCAATTTACTTTAATTTTAAAATTCAATAAATTATTATTCAATTAACATTATTATTATTATTATTATTATTATTATTATTATTATTATTTAAATTAGAGTTCGAATCCATCCGATACAAAAAAAAAAATGAAAAAAAATCTACTTTTGCTATTCATTATTCTCTTTCTCTTGGTACGTCTTGTCAATGTTTTCCTTGCCACATATCTCCTTGAAATTTTCTTAAATTTTAATGGAAAAATAATATTTATTTTTAGGATAAAATTAAATATATATATATATATATATATATATATATATTTGTTCAAAACGTGAGGTTTTAGGAGAATAGATTTGCCTTAATGGACTTTGAAAAGAGTGGAGGCCTTCTCTCTCTCTCTCTCTCTCTCTCTCTCGGTTGGAAGGGGGAAGAAAAATGTGAGGGGAGAGAGAGAAGAGCAGCAAGCAGACGGAAAAACCAAAAGAGGAGGGAGAAGAGAACGGGTTCTATCAAGGGCATTAAAGTCTTTTTATAAAAATTATGAATTTTCTATATAAAAGAATTAGTTTGAAATATAAAATTTTACAATAAAATAAATATAAATATATATATAATTTTTAATAAAAAATCTTACATCAAATTTTTCCAAATGGGTCTAAAACTTTCTTTTACAAAAAAGGAAAATAAAATGGCAAATCTACCAAACGAAAATCCTAAATATGAGAAAATTAAAGTTCAGACTTACATATTAGTATCAAACTTAATTTTCATAAAAAACTGTAGCTTCTTTTGAACTGCAATAATGGGCGCATGCTTGTTTTTCTCTTTTCTCTGTCTTAACCGGCCAGTGCTGATTATTTGATTAATTTAATTTAAATATTATGTGATTTAATTTAAAAATTAATTTTTTTATATTTATAAATTTAAATTTAAGATTTTAATTAAAAAATTTAATAGTCTTGTACTAAACCCACCGTGTCCACGCTTGTGAGTAAACTTTGCGCAGTGTCACACATGCAGCTATTGTCGAACAAATTCAAAATTGAGGTGAGGGGAAAAAGATGACAATAAATAAATAAGGACAAAAATTTATTAAATTGTGGGGTTTGTGCATGCCTAAAATGTGCAAAGCAAAAGTAAAAATAGGACCTTTTATGGCGGAGTTTGGAGTCATAATGAGTGTCCCGGTGGGTTCACGATGCATGAGGAAACGCCAAATATCTGCAAAGGCTTTACGTTTTAATGGTAATCAAGTGATTAGCAAATCAAGAGAGGTACTTAAAGAGAGATAGAGAGAGAGAGAGAGCACCTAAGACATTTGTTGTGCCCTTCTCGGATTTATTGTTCATTGGCTTACGACGGCGAATCAGTAATGCAATTTTTTTTTTTTAATAATTTTTTTCAATCATAGAATCTTCAACCTATAATGTAACGAAAGGAAGACATCCTCTTCTCAGTGATTCACCCAGTTATTTGTGAAATTTCCTTTTATTTCTGAGTTTGCAATACTAAATTGTTTATATGATATTTCAGGTCATGTCCATGGATTTGAAGTTTGTTTACATTTTCCTGCTCGCATGTACCCTCAACATCACCAATAATGGAGCAAGCTGCAGGAAATCGTGTGAAAAACCTATGGGAGTGAGTCTAAAGGATGGGGGTTGCCCTATTATCAAGGAAGACCCGACTAGAGTCAAACTAAAATTGGAGAGGCCAAGTTTAAGAAATAATCGCATTCTGATGGGTGATGAGCCTGGGACTTTTGTGAGTTAAACATAAATTATAATTACTTGATTTTGAAAACCCCTGTTCCTTAATTAATATGGGTATTTGATTTTTGAAATTTGTTCAGCATGCGGTGCTCCGAACAAAGTTGGGTCCAGACATGAAGTTTTATGGCATTGGAGGTTCTATGAGCCTGCATAGGCTCAATTTGACGCCCTTCCAACGAAGTTCGAGCTACATGAAAATACAAAATGGCCATGAGTACATACAAGTTGGATGGACGGTATCTTTCTATTTGATAATACAAATATATATTTTAAAAAAATAAAATTGATTCCCACTTTTTTATTTTTTTTTGGGTACTTTCTGATATAGGTATATCCTGCTTTATACGGTGATCTTCAAACTTGTTTTTTTGTATATACCAAGGTTAGGTTGGTTTTGTTAACTTAATTTGAGGAATCATATTTATTTGGATGCACTCGAATCATATTTGTCTTGACGAGCGAGTCGGAATGCTTTAACGCCGAGTGTCCCTCTTTCAAGTCTATCAGGACCCACTTCCTTCCTGGACTTATTTTCAGAAACGTTTCTACACACGGTAGGGGTGAATTTGCCCAGAAATTCAATGTTTACAAGGTATTTTTGCCATATCATTTTAATATTAGTTCTGCATTGATTTTTTTTTTTTTGATTTCTATGACTAGAATTCGAAATTATATTTTGATTAATTCGATCCGAGCATCTGCGATGGTCTATCAGGAGACGATATCTCAGTATAGTTTTTTCTATTCTTAAATTTTAAACCCGAGATTTGGTTAAACTAGTTAACATTCGATTGTGTGTTAGTTTTATATCGAATGTTTTATATTTCACAAAACAAGATAGATGTCCTCCCTTGCAACAGAGGAAAATATTATTTTTTATTGATATAAACTTTTCATGCAAAATTCGATATATTTAAATTTCGATTTATTTAGTTTATATAATATTACTCTCGTATGTTTTTAAGGGGACAGTTTAATGATCATAATCTCCTCTTCCAACTCGATAATTTCATATTTAAATTTCAATGTAACGAGAAAAAAATAATACTTTGGTATTAGATATCTTGGGTTTTTAATGGAAATAATGTATTTTTTAATCAAAATTATTTAAATAATGTCATTTTTTTCTTTTTTTAAGTAGTGATTTCATGGTTTTTAACATCTATTGTTCATAATGTATTTTAAAAAATAGATTTTGATGTCACGGTTTTTGATCGAGACACCTATTCTCCCCTCTCCATGAGAAACTGATGTCTGGTATAAGACTTCCGTAAATGGAGAAGTCGCTTTTTAGAAGACCATGATATCAGTTTTTTTTTTTTTTAAATATATTATAAACAGTAAATATTATAGTTTAGATCCGTGATATCATTATTTTTTAAAAAATGACGTTATTTAAATAATTTTGATTAAAATATATATTATTTTGATAGAAAAACCCAGATATCTTTGATTTTTTAAATTAAAAAAAAAAAAAAAAAAAAAAAAAAAAAAAAAAAAAAAAAAAAAAAAAAAAAAAAAAAAAAAAAAAAAATTTTTTTCTCTCTTTTTTTTTTTTTTTTTTAAAAAATTATTTTTTTTTTTTAAAAAAAAAAAAAAATTTTTTTTTTTTTTTTTTAAAAAAATTTTTTTTTTTTTTTATAAAATTTTTTTTTTTTTTTAAAAAAAAAAAAAAAAAAAAAACAAAAANNNAAAAAAAAAAGAAAGACAAAAAAGAAAAAAAAAAAAAAAGGTTGGTCCAAACAGAAATAGGACATTGCCAAAACTTTAGAATAGAAAAATTATGAACAGTTATGAAAAATATAGTTATTTTTCGTATATTTTTCAATTTTAATATTTCCAAATACCATGAAAAATAAAACTATGATATATTTAAATCATCATTAGACCATATTTATTAAAATAGTAGATGTTTATAAATAATAATTACTAGTACTAAATTTTAAGTTTTAACAGTTAGAATTAGATACTATTTGAAAATTTCAACTATATTTTTGAATTAAGATAAAAAAATTTTATTAAATAAATATTTATAAGAGGAGTTAATTTTTTTAAAAGAAAAGGAATTTAAATTAGTACTATATTAATAATTTATGCAATTAAAAGTCACATTTAAACTTAATTGAATTAACTCTACTTTCCCAAATGTGGTTGGAATTGTAATTTTTAATATTAAGTCATTGGTAGATTTATAATTTATGGATGTTATTAACAAATTGAATATAAATTGATAAATAGATATAATAAATAATTTGGATTTTTATTAAAATATGTAATTTAAATTTATTATATTTTGGTAGTTGGTAAAATTGTCGCCTACGCCCATTTCATGGGACGGGCTCAAAAGACTTAGGAAGGAGGTCTAAAGTTATTAAGGACCCGTAATTGGATCGGGTTGATTTGAATTTGACCCATTTTAAAATGTTGAATTTGATTTTAGATTCGCGTCGCCCATTTTAATTTTTCATAAAATTTTTATCATTAATTTTCATAATAGTGCGTGTTTTTAAATTTGACATAATGGTATTTTATATTTTATTTTAAATAGTTTATATATTTTTATTTCATATTTATTATATTATAAAATGTGTTAAATATATGAAAAATAAAATTATTTAATCTAAAAATAATAAAAAATTATGTTTCAAATCGAGTGAGACTCGTAATCGACTAAAGGCCCTTCTAATTTTTTGGGCCAATCTCGAGTTTCGAGTTTTTGAGAAACCGGGCTCGAACTCGGACTATCAAAATTTAATCAGGTCGAGTCCAAATCTTGTAAAGTCCTAAACAAAAAACTCGATTCTCGGGAGTTGTTATTATTATTATTATTATTATTATTATTATTAATTTTGAATTTTTATTCAAAATTCTCTCTTCCTCCCTTAAACCTCAACCCATAAACCCGAGCTTGCATTGCATCCTCAATCTGCAAGACCCTACTATTTCTTCAAAACCGAGTACACATTTGTTGTTCATCTTCGAGAACGTTCTCGAACATTCCATCAGCTCATCTCCTCTCTCACCTTCACGCGCTCCATGGGCGGCGGCCCTCGTACTTTCCCCGGCGGACTCAACAAGTGGCAATGGAAGCGCTTCCACGAGAAGAAAGCGAAGGAGAAGCAAAAGAAGCTTCTTGATCAAGAGAAACAACTTTACCAAGCCCGAATCCGTTCCCAGATTCGCGCCAAACTAGCCGGGAAACCCGAACTGCAATCCGAATCCACCAGCTTCACACCTATGAGCCCTAAAGACCAAATCAAAGCCCTAGCCGACCAGTTTATGAAACCGGGCGCTGAAGATCTTTGGAACGAAGACGATGGTCCGATTGAACCGATCCATCCGTCACGGAGAGTTCAACAATCGGTTGATCCTCCGATTGATTTGAGGAAAATGTTTTTGGATCGCAGAAATTTGGCGGGTGATCGTGAAAATATGAATTCGAGGATGGATTTTTCGAGCTGTTCTAGACCTAGGAATTACTCTAGGTTTAGGGTTTGGAGAAATGAGAGTGCTGTTTCAAAATTGGAATTGGTCATGGATGGGAGAAATTTGGCGGGTAGTTATGGAATTGTGAATTTGATGACAAATTTTTGGGGTTCTTTGAGGCCTAGGTATTATTCTAGGTTTAGGTTTAGGATAAATGAGGATTCTGATTCGGATTCTGCCAGCGATAAGATTTATTCGAGGCCTTTTGTTGGGAATGCGAGGTGGCCAAGGATAAATTTGAGCCAAATGAATTTGGAGTCGTCTGAAGATGATTCAGATGATAAAGGAAGAAGAAATGTAAATGTGAAGAAGAAGAGGATAATGCCGAAGTTTGATGAAGAAGAACCAGAAGAGAATTTGTCACAGCAAGTTGAGTGGATTAGACGTGAAGTTAATCAGAGGAAGTTATTGGCAGATGCTGTTGAAACAACTGAAGAGGAGGTTTCAATTCTTAGCAATAAAAGGTGTTTAAATTTAGTCTAAAGTTGTTTTATGTAATTTCAATATGGAATATATATGTATGTTGACTTTATGGAAAATATTTGCATTAAGGGTGACACCAAATCATATGTTTTAGTGTATACTTCAGGTTTTGGGAATTGGGGTTGGATTATACATGTTGAATTTAATAAGTGTGTGTTGCATTTTCTGCAGATTAGATGAATGTAATATTTCACCCTCAACAATTAAGGCACTTTCCGAAGCACGGTATGTGCAGATGACTCGGGTACAGGAGGCTACTCTTTCTGTTTACCTGGAGGGTATGTCAGTTATGGCATTAGAATCTGCTGACTTTAAGACCTTGATCACAGTATTCACATTTGTTCATTCATGTTTCACTAAACTTCTTGTCAGTTGTCACCTTAGCAATAAACTTTCTAATTGGATTAATATCAGTGGATAATTTTTTAGTTGCTCAACGGACCTTTTTAATCATATAAAATCTTTTATAGACTTTGGATTAGTGTAAAAACATTTTTTTTAAAAAAAAAAAAAAATAGTGTATTCATATCTTCAATTATAAGTTTCTAGATGGAACTACTAAATGTCTGTCTTACATAGAAAATTTTAAATATTACTTTATTCCAAATCACACGAGTAGTTTTTAGTTATTACCAAGGGACGACCTGTATATATATATATTAAATAGAATTCCAGAAGCATCATGAATCATGGCTGATGGATGAGAGGGCATGTGTCTATCTTGCTAAGAGTAACTTGACCATGTATTGCTTAACCAAAGAGGAAAAGAAAAAACTTGACCGTGTATCAGGTTACTATCGCAGGCATGCATTGGGCTACTGAAGTAAACCAAGTTTGTTATTTAATCCTTGAAATTGTGCATTTACTAATGTTAACATATTGCCTTTTTTGTATCCCTATTTGTTAGCTGGTAGATACTCCTCTAAGATGTACCGTGTTTTTGTTTGATATTTAATGTTATGGGCATGCTCTCTATTGGCAATTGTCATTTTTGCACTTTCATTCAGTAGGATATTTATTTAACACTTGTTACTGCACTGGAAAGCATTCATTGACTGCGGAAGAGATTTAACGTGACTATTCATACAATTAATCATTTTATATATATTGCAGAGAATATTTCACTTTTTAATCAAAGAAAATTATTTAAGCTTTTGCTCTAATTTTGAGCAGGCAAGGATGCTTCAGTCAAAGCCAAAACTGGGACAGGAAAAAGTGTGCTGCTTCTCTGGTAAACTAAGATTATTTGTCTTTACCGATTTGGAGTTTTTGATACTCTACTTTCAATGCCACTATTGAAAACAAACAGCTTCCTGCAATTGAAACAGCTCTTAGAGCTTCAGTTAGCTGAACCAGTCAATGGGTGCTGCCAATAGATGTCCTTAGTCTCTGCCCCAGCAGAGAACTTGCTAGTCAAATTGCTGCAGAAGAAGCAAGTGTCATGCTCAGATACCATGACGGCATGGGTGTCCAAACACTTGTTGGGGGCACATGATTTAAGGTTGATCAGAAATGCTTAGAATCCGATCCATGCCAGGTTTCTCACTACTGTTCTGTTCTGTTATACAGCAAGCCAAGGGCTCTCTAATGCTGGATCTTCATATAATCTTATTTCTTGAGTAGTGACTAAGTTTGGTTTGGGATCTTTACCATTTTTTGTGAAAAAAATTACTTGTCATTATGGGGAAAAGAGCATTGGTTAATGTGCTAGCTTCATAATTATATGGAAAACATAATGTAAGAAAATCTTATGTTCTTTTAGTTTCCATATGTTTCACAGAAAATATCTCCTGGTTTATCATGAGAGGAAATCTTTTCCTTCTTGCTTATTCATCGGGTGACATCAAGCTCTGGACAATTGAGTTGTGGGGTGGGAGTGGGTTGAGGGTTTGTACAATGAGGAGGAGAGTTGTTGGACTGCTCTCACCAGCCTTTTTTCTGGTTTGGAGAGAATGTGGTCGAAGAATCTTTGAGGGGTTAGAAAAAAACCTTCATGAGTTTTATTTATTTATTTATTTATTTATGTTATTTTTCTAAATCTATTGTATTCTTCGCAGACTCCATCGATTTTGTGAACTGCTTTTCCCCGCTTTTTTTTTTCCACTAAAAGTTTTCTTCTCCATCAAAATAATAACTTGGAAAATGTTTTCATTTTCTTAAATTTAGTTGCAAATATTTTTGTTAATCAAGCATTTCCTGTCGACAAGAAAGCTAAAACAAATTTTACAAAAGCGTCCTCTACAAAATAAATCACAATTTCCTTGTCTTCCCACATAGATTAAATTGACCTTTATTTGAGAGACTGAAATTATGGAAATATAATAGTATCTGATATTTAACCTAAATAATCAAATGTGATTTTCAAATAAACATGCTTCCCAAAGGATGGTTTTTTCAGTAAGTGTCTTCTCCTTGGAATGGTGCTTTTTCATGTAACAAATTTTCTATAATATATATATATATATATATATATATATATATATATATATATTATATTTGTATATTGCATGTCATATATATAACAAATCTTATTTTCATCATCTTATTTCCTTTCCAATACCCCCCACTTTTACTTCAACCAAGTTCGATTGGAAGGCAGAGCTTCTTGTGAAAGTAAAGTCTTTTACTTGGCCCATATTACTAACACCATCAATGCAAATGATTTAGCAAAAACGGACCATTTAAAGCTATGTCACTGTATGTTTGTATTACGTGCTACAAAGGTTTTGATACTAGATATCACCTCTTTTTTTTTTCTTTTTTTGCATTGTTCGGTAGCTTGAAGGATGTAGAATCGCCTCTTGGATATCCTTGCATTTAGTGGGTTTCTCCTAAAATCTTCTCTGATTTGCTTTTGACAAAATTAGGAGGCTTTGGAGGGAGGAATATTTTTCTTTGCTTTGCAAATGCATGGTGGCTATTCAATCGTTTAAGAGTGAGTGATGTGCTAGGATTTGAAGAAATCAAACTACTAGCCTCTTGCTCCTTTGGGACAAGATTATTTTTTATACTTCTCATTGGCCTCATGCTTTTCAGAGAAAAAGCTGTCCATTAAGTTTATTTTTTATCTTTGTCTCTTTCGTCTCTTAGGATTTCTAATCCCTTGAGTCTTATGAATATTCACTTATCTATCTAATACAATTCTTTTTCCTATCATAGAAGAACCTAATAAAAAGACCCTCTGGTGATCTCTTTTCCTTTGGAAAATACTTGTGGCTCTTCTAACATGGAAAGACTTATTAATTCATTCTCTACTTCTTACCCTTGAGCAATTCCATATCCAAAGGAATGCAATCAAGTGCGCTATAGGCTCCTCAATTATTTCCTATTGTAATCTATGGAGTATGTAGGTTTTAAAATAAATTCTCGGATTTTGCTATTTGCTAATCCAGAAACCATTAGGAAGTGTCTAAATTCTTGTGTAAGAAAATATTTGATTATGTTTCTCTCCTTGTTCTTGTACTTCAATCTTGTCTAAGTTCAAGATTACATCTGATTTGTAGTTGTTTCCCAATTAGGTCAATAAGGCAAGAAAATTCAAAAATGTATCAAATATCAAATATCCTTTTGAATCTTTTGCAAAGGATGTTTACATTGCATGAACCGTGAAGGAAGAGTTGTATAGTCAGTGATTATTAGCTGTGTCATTTGACAATGATATGAAATGAATGTATCAAAATTCTAGTCAAGGGGGTGGCAATTTGGAATTATTTGCAATTAATTGTTTTTTACGGCATTTAAGCATACGATCCATTAACCATAGATCTAACAAATGAAATCCTCATTGAGGACATATTTGCTAACTACACAAAACCTTGACGGATCTTCCTTTAACAAGATATTCTAATTCATTACCTTAAAAAGCAGCTAAATCAATCAATTTTGAACCCTTCCATTGGACATCATTCCAAAATAAGAAATTAAGGTGTATATGGCAGCTAATTATAAGCTTCAATGTCAATGATTCATAGCAGTTTTCTTTTGAAACCTTTTTGTAAACTGTATTTTCTATCCTTTTCTTTTTTCATTAGAAATGATGTCTTACCATGCTTTGTGCTTCTGCCTAACTCAGTACATTCAGACAAGTTTATGGAGTGTCTTGATGTCAAATAATAGCCAATGGTTGATTCTGGTCATTTTTGGCATGTAATTCAAAATCAGCTATATCAAGGGCAATTTGGTAATATAACTCTAGTTCTTGTACAGGAAAAACAGCATGTGCTGACTAATCATTTTTTTTATTTTTTTATTATTTTTTTACTTTTTATCTCCAAGTCAAAACAGCTGTTCTTAAATCACATTAATTATTTTTCCCTGCCGTTACATATGGATATTAGTCCTCGTTATTTTCTATGGTAGGTGAATCCTTGCTATATACAAGTAAATCTCTCCTCATTTTCTACCATTCTCTCCGGATACCAGGGTGAAGAAAGAGCAATTGGATTAAAACAGCACAGAAGGTAAGGATGCTTGTACCCTTAGATATACTTGTCTCACTTTAGTGATATACTGTTTCTAATTTGTTGGCTTCATTTCTTATGTTATATAGCATGTTCTTCTCGGTGCTTGTAACATTTTCTTTTCTACCCTTTTAAAGTTTGGCTTTCAAGAATATTTTGATTACTTTACTTTTTATTTGATTACCACGTAACTGTGCTGATTTCTGAAAGTGAAAACTATGCAATCAAATAATTTAGATGTGCAAATATTTGTGTTGACAGAAAAAAGTATTTTCAAATACAATTTGGCCTAAAAAACCCTAATTTTTTGAACTATATAGAAGGGGATAGGTCTTTGTTAGTAGATAGATAAACAAATGAAGCCTTTTTATTTTCCTAATCTTGCATTTATTTTCCTCTCGTTGTTGTAGTTATGTCAAGTATACTGTTGGGTGCATTCCAGAATGTTCACTTGTTAGCACATGATAGTTTCAACAAATTTGCTATATTTTTTAGCGTATAATTGCCCATTTGTTTCATTACTTGGGCCAGACTCCTTGTTTTGATGTCACCAATGTTTCTCATGTTTGTACAAGTTTTTATTGAAAAACAATGGTAGGCAACAGATGCAAAGTTTTAAGACTGATTCAACCTCATTGAGTGTACACTTCATCTTAAAGATTGTGATTAATGAAACAGCTTACTTTTGTTTTATTATATTTTTTGAGAGAAAAAGAAAGTTATATTAGATATGTGATAAAATGTAATAAGGCTCCAAAGGATAAGAAATCCTTAGGAGAGAGAACAAGAACAATACAATACATTAACGAGAAACTGCTCTCCAATTCCTCCTCAACTTTCTAAGCTATAATCTTTAGATATCCCTGAGCCATGAGCCCCTAGAGAAGTATAAAAATCAATCTTATACCATAGAACAGAAGAATCAATAGACTGATTTCCAAAATTATTCTAGCATTCCACTCCCTCCAGAATACACCAATGAGTAGCAAGAAACGCACGTCTCCAAGGCAACCGAGCATCCTTCTCCAACCCAAAAGTTGTCATGACCACCAAATCAGGGAAACTTTGAGGACATGTGTAATCATTGTTGCACACAACAAATATGTGGTTTCACGTGCAATACAATGTAGAAATAAGTGATCCTACTCTTAGAATTGTTGTAGCACATGAAACATCCATCCTTGGAGATACCTTTATAGAGCCTCCTCAATGCTAGATGTTATGATTTGGATTCAGAATGCTTAATAGCAAGTGCAAAAAAGTGTGTACAGATATCGAAGACATTGTGGCAACTTGTATTCATGTGAACAATAGATGTTGAATGAGATATATTGTCTTATTCATGTGTTTATTTAGGTTTCAAAAATATTTGAATTAATTTTCTTCCATAAAGAAACTTGTCTTTAGTCATTCTTCATGGTGATGCCTTCTGTTGCTTAGGTGATTGGAACATCTTTTGGTTTACATGCAGGGGCGGAGCCTTCCCATTGCAATTCAAAACATTCCATTTTCAGGAAATTTAAATTTTTACAATCTATTTTAACTTCTTAGTGTGTTCAAATTTATTTAAAACTTTAATTATTTAGTGAAGGCTTCCTCTGCATCATCATTTATAAACTTATATTTGTTTCTGTCTCAATTGGTTTTTTGTGCCGCCTTAGAAATTGTTCTTTTCCTTTCCTTTTCTCATTTGAACATAATAATCGGCTTTCTTTGTTGAGTTTGGCCACTGTACAAATGGTAGCCACTTATATTCTTTGGGTAGAGAATCACAGAGCTGGTGGCAAATTGTTAAGTGGAGCACTAATTTTCCATTAATGTGGACGAGAAGAGGTTCTTACCACAATTTAGACCTGAAGCTATGAAGTGCATGAGTGAATTGCTTTTATGATTCCAATTTCCATGTAACTATCATAACCTGTTTCAGTTGAACAGATTAATAAACTTTTTTAGGAAATCTGGAGATTGTTGGATTGCACACAAGCATATTATGACTCTTATCATAAATTGTTCTTCACTTCTTTGCTTTTTAGGGAGAATAATTTGAGATAATCGTCCACTTCTGGGACTCAATTGGAATTGTTCCTAATAAGAAGAATAAATGTATTTTCTCAGCCTCTGAGACACACCGCAAATATATTTGCTCAAAGATTTATTTATTTGTCATCAGGGGATTGCACTGAAATAAATTTTTGGGACAACAAAACAACAATTTGTCGAAAATAACAGAAGAAGCTGTCACATATAGTTGACATTCTGATTGTACTGAACCTTACTCTAAACTATAACTTTAGGCCACAAATTCGACTTGAGAAAATACATCCTTTCCTCCTATGTAGCACAAACACAATGACTTGACATCGGACATCTGGGAGATGATGAAATTGCAAAGTAATAAAAATGTTAGATTATTATAATTACAAAGTATTGATAGTTATAGTGTTCAAATACTATGGCTGTGGACATGGTCATGTGATAGTGTTGGTGCAACATATTTCCTCATAGATCTTTCAGCTCCTTAAACAATGCTGCAGGGAAGGGGTGGATCCTTGAAAAGCCAAATGGAAATCTTTACCCCTTGAGAGTAGCTCTTTTTGCTTAGGAGGCCACTTGCAGACATGGTCCATAGCTAATTATGTTGATTTAGAGGTATGTTTGTGCAAGAGGGATCTCGAACTGGTTAAGCATTTGCTAGTTCGCCATCAATCTGGTCTTTTGATTTGGGTGATGATGTACTTCATCCTTCACATGAATAGGTGGGATGAGATTTTTAGCATGGAGAATTATGGCCTTGGAGCAGCAGGACTACACCATGGTCTATAGGATGCTCCTTCCTAACCACTTTTTGTTAGTTTGGAAGAAATGAAACTTGAGGATTTTTTAAGGGGTTGAAAGAATCTCTAGTTCGGATGTTTCTCAAAGTCTTTCTAATCATTTGAGGAAATAGTTGATTTTGTAGATCTTTTGGCAGTGTAGCTTTTCTGTATGTACCTAGTGCCTGTGGTTTATATAAATTTAACACTTCTTCTTCCCGCATCCATGCATTTATTTGACCTAATTGACACTCTTGGAAGTTGTTTAGATAAGTCCTATTGTTGCATTTTAGTTTCAAGAAGAAAAATCATTCTAGTGGAGGGCTAGTATAATGGAGATGTTCTCTGTTGATTTGGTTGTAAATCACATCTGCTAGATGGATAGATAGATCCCCCCCCCCCAAACACTTAAGCTCTTTTAAAGAAAATTAAAAATTGAGGAGAGAGAAGGAAATTTGCATGGTAGTTGTAGAGTAATCTAACCATACCCATTAAACTAAAGTTATAGGTGTAGAAGAAAAAAATAATGATATATAAAGAAGGTTCCGAAAAAATTGGAAATATGTAAGACCAAAAAAGAAAAGTATGTAATATTTCACTTGAATGTTGGAAAGACTTCGATTATAAATGCTATTTTGTTTTACTAATCTGCATTTTAAGATAATTAAAACTGAAATCTTTTGTATGAGTGAAGTAAAGGTGCTATTGTACATGAATGATGGTGAAAACCTACATTGACATAATAATTGTAGTATAATCCAATCATGGCGACGGAATTAAGCTTATAATAAAACTTGTGTAATCTAACTAAAGGAGACCCCCCCCCCAAAAAAAAAGTATTAAACTTAGCTTTGCTTTTTTATCTTTCCTTTTTCTCTCACCTTTAATCAATCATCTCCTGTAGAAAAAATATATTCCTATGGCATCTACCAAGTCAAAACTTCCTGCATCTGTTGCAAAATTCAATTTGTGTTATCAGAACTTTCTCACTAGCTACATCCTTGCAAAGGAAAAGTTAGTTCTTAGCTCATTCTTTTGCTCTCAGTTCCTCATAATATAATACCTACTAATAATGTTTTATGTATATATGCATGGTGCATTGACTTTAAGCACCAAGTGACCTTTTTATATTTTCATTTTTCTGGTGAATATCAGTATCTAGTAGAATGGATGTCTTGCAAAAGTCATTTGAAATTGGGTTTGTTTTTGGGTACTTAAAATGACTATATGAAGAAGTTGCTCAATACCTCTTTTATTTTCTTTTACAAGTTATTGCATGAAATGGCAATAAATAGTGGTGGCCTTTTCTGAATCTTCATGAGTTTTTAGTTGAAGTGGTAACTTCGTGTAAGCATAATTAGGAAATCGGCGTTGCCACTTAATTATTTTGAATACTAGAGATAGTGATCCATGCTTACTAAGGTGGCAACGAATTGGATCAGCATTCCCATAGCACTCTCTTCCATCAATTTGCTTTCAGCATTGCCTTGCACCGACTATTTGCTTTCATAACAGTTGTCATTGGGTTTTATTTTATTTTATTTTTCCTCCCCTGATAGCTAAAGAAATTGTATTAGATGGAAAAAAGAATGTACAAAAACTCCAATGATTAGAAATCCTCAGAGGGAAAAAAAAAAGAATAAGATTAAAAGTGGGTGAAGCCCTCCAATCCCTTCTCAACTCTTCTAAATTAGAGTCTTTATAAATCCGTGAAACATGGGCCCACAAATAAGTATAAAATACTATACTATCCCAAAGAAGAGGAGGGTTAATGAGCTGATTCTTGATAATTTTAGCATTTTGCTCTCTCCAAATGCACTGAGGAATTGCCACAAAAGGCATGCAAGCATCTATTGTCGCACTCAAACCTCTTAAATTGGTAATAAACAAATCAAGAAGGCTCCCAAGACAAAAACAATCAATGTCACCCACAACAAAGAGGTAGTTTCACATCCATGTAGCAATTGAACACGTGATCTCTGTTCTCAGAATTGTTGTAACACATGATATACACATCTGAAGAGATAACTTTAAAAGGCCTCCTCTTTTATAGCATATCATTGGTATTGATCTTGTTAAGCACCATGCACCAAGTAAAACCTTTAAACTTAGTAAGAACCTTTGTCTTCCAAATAAAATGAAAAGGAACAGGAGGTTGCTTGAGATGACTAATAAGATAATAAAAATAAAATTTGCCCAAAAAACACCCGATTCCAAATCTTTGTGTCCGAAAACATGGAGGAAAAAGGCATTTACTTGTAAGAGAGAAACGAGGGAATAAAACTATATAATTTCTCTACCGTTAAAATTTCTTAAAAAATGAAAATTCCAAGAAATCGAATGACACTCCGAAAAAGTATACGATGCGGCCAATGGAGCCTAGACAACCTATAGAGACAAAGAAAAGCAATAGAAAAGGGAGAGTCCCAATCCATTGGTCTTCCCAAAAATGGATAAAAGAATGACTTCCTAGCAGCTGTCATTGGTTTCATTGACTAAAAATTTTCAAGGATGCCAAAAGTAGAAACTTCTTTTGAAAGATACAAAGAAAGGTGTAAATGTTTTCTTTGGCACATAAAGCTATCATTAGTCTTTCTTGTACCAAATTTTTGGGTCTTGTCCATGTTAACTCCAGCAAATGTGTGTAAAGAAGTTCAGGTTGGTTAATTTTTGGGTCTTGTCCATGTTAATTCCAGGAAATGTGTGTGTAAAGAAGTTCAAGTTGGTTAAGTAGGATGTGGTCTAGTTGCCAATCCATGGGAGGTTTGGGGAACAGATCTCCCCCTGACGATAACAAAGCTTTGTTATGTGGCAGTGGCAATCATGATGGAGCCAAATAAGATGTGCTTGAAATATGAAATCAACCTCGATGAGTTGATGACTGCAGAAGCTGATAGAATGTTTGAGGTGACTGTTTAAAAAGAGATTAGGAGGTTGTAAAATGTGTTCTTTAAACCGGTGGGGTTAAAGGTGGGATATGGACCAAGGGTTTCTTTGTGGCATGAAAAAATGGTGTGACCCCTAGCCCCTCAAAATTACTTTCCCATATCTATTCGAGGTTTGATTGTAGATGGAGCGATACTTTTGTGGGGAAAGACCTCATTGGAATGTAAATTTTGTTAAACCAGAAAATGATTGGGAATTAGAGAGCTGCCTTTACTTTTTCAAAGTTTTGAAGATTGGTCATTTTGTATGAGCCCTCTTGTGGAACTTTTGATGCTAGTAGCTCTACTAGGAACTCAATGCTGCAGGGAAGGGCTCATTCCTTGAAAAGCCACATAGAAATCTTCAACCTTTGAGATAGCTCTTTTTCTTGGTGGCATGTGGTGACAACCTTCTGGGTGGGGGGGTTGTTTTATTTAGAGTTTGTTTTGTGCAAGAGGGATCTCAAACTGGTTAAACATATGCTTATTCACCACCAATGGATCCCTTTTATCTAGGAGATGGTGTATTGAATAGGTGGCATGAGATTTTGCACATGGAGAATTAGGGCCTTGGATCGGCTGGACTACATTGTGGTTTATAGGATGCTACTTCATGAAACTAGAGGGTTTTTTTGAAAGATTCTTGACCTTGTTTCAGGATTCTCTTCTAAAAAATCTTTACTCAATGTTCCTTAAAGTTTTTCTAATCATTTGAGGTAGAGTTGATTTTGTGGATCTTTTGGCATTGTCGCTTTTCTGTATGCACCTTGTGACTTTTGGCTTTTAGAATAATACTTTTTGTTCCTCGATGAAAAAAGAAAAAAGAAGCATATTTATAGCAGTTAATACATATAAAGTAAGTATAGCAGGTAGTGGGAATCAAGATATTTATTGAACTAATTGACAACCTTGGAAGTTATTTAGGTTAGTTCTATCATGCCATTTAAGTTTCAGGAAGAAAATGTCATTCTAGTGGAGGACTAGCAGAGTAGAGATGCTTTATGCTGATTAGATAGTTTTTTCCCCCCTATAGTTAGAGCTCTTTTAAAAATAGAAGGAAATTTTCATGGTAGTTGTAGAATAATCTAACCATACCCCTCAAACTAAAGTTATAGGTATCTAAAAAAGGCTTCTAGAAAATTGGAAACATGTGAATCGTCTCCAAAATTTCATTTGAAGTTTAGAAAGGATTCGATTGTAAAGTGTTATTTTTGTTTACTAATTTTCATAATATAATAATTAAAATGGGAATCTTTTATATGAGTGGAGTAAAGGTATTTTAATACAAGAATAATGGTGATAATCTAAATTTGCATAGTAGTAGTAGAATAATCCAACCGTGGCCACGAAACTAAAGTTACAGGCATACTAGGATAATTATGAAATCTAATGAAAAATGTTTCCAGAAAAAACTTAGGAGAAAAAAGGGAGGTTTTTAGAAATTGAAACAGATAAGTGCTCTAAAGAAGAAAACAATATAGTATTTTGATTGAAGTTTCTTAGGTTGTCAAGTGTTATTTTGACTAAGTAGTTTATGTAACTGGATAATTACAACTAAAAGTTTCCTTATGGGTGGAATAATGACACTTCTACAGTTTTACATAATAATAATGAGGATAATCTAAATTTCTTCAGATTGTCGAGATACTGAATTATGAGTTGATACCATAAAATATTGCAAAAGTTCTGCAAAATAGAGATTAAGGAACAAAGGAAGATTTCATATATGATTTCGGTTTATGTTGTGCCAGGTAGGTCAACCTTTTAATAAATATATTTTTAATCAGGCGCCAGGCTTAGTAATGGCACTTTTATGGCCAGGGAATGTAAAAAAGAAAAGAAAAAAAAAATAAAATTAATTTTATAATTTTTTTTGGAACAGATAGTTATAATTTTAATTTCATAAGAAACATGTATATTGGAGTGATGAATTTTGAAATGAGGGAAGGTAAGGCAAAAGAATATTTAATTTTCATAGAAGTGCATGCATGGTTGACATGCCTCCTATATGGTTAGATTGGATATTGATGAGCTTTTAAGTAATGCTCAAGATGAATTCCCTCTGTGCATGCTTTTTGTGGCTGTTGTAGATTTTAAGCAAGCATGAGCGGTACATGAGAAACTAGAAAATTAGAGAAGTTACTTGGAAACATGAGCTTTTAGAATTAGTGGAACTAAAACAGAATATATGGAATGATGTAGAGTATAAAAAAATTTTAAAATGAGGGGGCAATGGCATTTTATGGCCGGGATGTACTTGATATGGGTACTGTTGATTCCTATTAACTTTTATTTAAACAAAATACAGTTGAGAAGTATGTGACTTGAAAGAATATGCGAAGTGGATGAAGAGAAGAAATCTCTCTCAAATGTTGTATAACCGCCATTCTTACCAAATTAAACACGAAACTGTAGAGGAAATATAGTGAGTAATGTTGTGCATTTACAAAACTAAATGCACAAAAATAGAGGATTAGAGGTGTGTGCACCAAAAAAAGGCGTCTGGCGGCAACACAGAAGTTGATGATTCATGTAACCAACCATAATTGGGGACAAAAGGCTTAGTTGAGGGAAGGTGATTTAATGATGTTACTCATGGACTTAAATTGCAGTTGCGAATATCACATTGCCGTTGTCAACCCTAGAAGTGTTGCAGCAGTGTTGCTGCCTTGTCAAGGCTGTAACTGCCTGCCACGGTGCATTGTGGGCCAGAATGGGTGTATTGACCATGTCATGGCCGCTACGGGGTTTTATGGCACTACAACCCTTGTAACGGGTCATATTTGTCATGTGTATACAGCATGTGTATTTCAACTATGAAATCTTATGCATGTAAGATATTAATTATGAATAGGTCTACTATGGAGAATCCATACTTCATACCTTACGTACAGCCTGGATTCAGTATTTCAGCTTTACAAAGCATACTTCATTAATTGTCATTCCAAATATTCCATTTATTTGATATTAAGTCACATTATGTTAAAAACATAAACCTCAACATGGAAGTTGGTAATGTTACTTCAGTTGGTAACTTCTGAAAACATTGTAGTGCAAGATTGGAAGTTGTGTTGTATATAATTGGATGAGTCCACCTTGACTGGATAGTGTGAAAGTCTTTGAATGAATTCTATTTTCTTCCATGCATATTAATTTGGGGTTGCGTTGCTATCTTGAATCACAATGCAAAAGCTACATGAGGTTTTAAGGAATTCAACCTAGTTGAACCATTTCCTTGCATGTGGGGCTTTTTTGAAACTCAAGATGATGAATCTGTCAACTGTACATTAGGATTCTAGAAGTATGATTACAAAGAACATTGCCTTTGTCCATGGTCTTCATGCTAAGGCTATTTTTGAGTGTCAGTAAATTTATTCATATCTTTGGGTGGTGGGCATTTCTTTAGAGAATTATTACCCATGTATACCTAAATTATAATAGGTAACTAAGGCGGTTTGAACTGGTTGTTGCCTACTTAATTTGATCACTGGTAAATATTAGATCCTCAAAAGCTGTACACTTGGAGTACCCTTGTTTTTTTTTTTTTTTTGAAATTTTCTCCTCAAACATTGTTTTCTTTTCTGCAGTTTGATTGGTACTTGAACTTTGTGGGGTGATGGATTCTAAATTATTAACCACAAGAAATTGGTCCTATATGGTGAAGGATATTTTGGTAAAAGCATTTTTGTATCTCGATATCGTAGATCTAGTTGTTGGAGCTTCCCGAGTCTGCAGGTCATGGAATTTGGCTGCTCAGGATCCGTACTTATGGAGGACTGTGGACTTAAGTCTGCTGAACCCTGCACGTCTTGCAAATCTGCGGATGTGGGTTGATATGCCTTTCCCGGAAATGTGTGTACGAATAATGAAAGGTGCCCTATGTCTCAGCTGCAACGGAGTGACTTGCTTAATTTTTAAGTATGGCATGTGCTTATCAGATCATCACTTTATCTATGCAGCTGAGAGGTTCATCTTACATATCCTTAGTCGTTTCTATGATGCTTAACTTGAATTTTTAGTGGTTTTTTTTTCAGTGATTAACTTTTATTTGTTATAGGTCTCCTAATCTCAAAAGACTTGTTCTACCATATTGGAATCAACTGACAGAGTCTGGGTTCAGTCATGCAGTTCAGAAGTGGGAAAGACTTGAGTCAATGACTATCGAGTTTGTATGTAATCCTCCATCTGCATTTGAGGCACTTGGTGCACATTGCAAGAACTTATCTTCTATCAAAATTTTGTACCCCTTTGACTGGGGGTATGCTTCTGCGATGTGTGCCTTTCTTCCAAAGCTGAAGGTCGTGAGCCTTCAATCCTCAATGGTTACCAAGGACGCTCTTGTTCTTATCCTTGACCAGTTGGAGCACTTGGAGGTGCTTAACCTATCGCATTGCCTCTTTGTGGGAGATCGTGTCGATAATGATGGTGGATCTGTCTACAATAGACTTGATGCCCAACTTAATGCGAATCATGATGCTTCAGTACTTGAGAAAGCATCACGACTCAGAGTGTTTCTCACTTGTCAGGAGAAAGGATGTCCTGCATGTCCTGATACTAGTACTGGACTTGGATTCTCGAAATGGTTTTCCCGTGCAGAGGACATTTGGCGCATTGACCAGATAAGTTCTCTTGCCCATTGAATTGGAGTCCACCTGTGTCAGAGTTTGCCGTTGGAAATTCTCTTCCTAAGGAGATTCTCTGAGTTTCAGTTTTTAGACTTGGCTAAGAATAAAAGGTTTCACATTGGAGTGTGAACTGTAACATCAAATCTATCGATGCACAGGATAGGGTTTTACATATGGCAGCCTGGAGGATTCCATTTAAGACCAGATTTCTGTAATGCATTTCTTCTGTCAGAAACCCCATTTAAGTGTCTTTCAGCTTTTTTCTTAAATTGATAGAACAAATATTGATTACTGTTATTAACTTGTTCTGGCTGAAATTGTTGACGTGAACATCATGGATTGCGCTTAGCTTCAGTTTAGTTTAAGCATGAAGTTTGCTTTTCTATCTACTGCATTCTGGTTGCCTATTGTGGATGGTTTTGGAAACCTAGAAATTTGTTGGATGATCAATCCATTAATCAACTTCTTGAGCTTGGAATGATCTTTAACTTGTTAAAAAAAAAAAAAAAATCCCTTCTTAATGTGCCGTTCCCTTCAATCCCTTGCATCAATAACGTTGAAAATAAGAGAAGAAGACTCCTGACTTTTTGCATTTTTGGTGTTGGGGATTTCTAAAGAAATGGTACCAAGCCTCGTCTTAAATGTGAATAAAATGATGCTTCCAAGAATGACAATCGGCTAGACTGGACTCTCGACTCCCATATCAACCTTAGAATCTGTCCCAAACAACCTAATAGTTATAACATTTTCTTAAATTTGATAATTCTGAATTCAAATTTTGATGTAATAAAAAAATTCAATTTTAAAATCTTACATCACATATTATAAATATTAAATACACAAACACACATATAATGCACATTTTGACTTCCTCAAGATGAAGGCAGAAACAGGTTTCTTTGGATAATTACAGGGGCCCCCTTCTGTGTAATTATAAAAGAAAACAGAAAATTGAACCAAAATAAAAAATAAAAACAATAATAAAACAAAAAGAGGTTTTGTGCTTCATTCAACTATTCATTCCTTGTGTATACTATTCACAAAAAGATCTGAAGTTGAATAATGATTTCTGATTTTCATAATCTCTTATGTTATTTGATAGGGTTTTTTAGATTTCTTTTTTGTTATTAGAATTTAAATATAAAAGTATCGAATTGAGAGAAGAGATTATGATTATTAAATTTTCTTTCGATAAGGTTTTTTCTAGATTGTAGATTGTCAATCAAATTTACTTGCCACACGACCTTAATGTTATATTACCCGATTAAGTCCAGTGATTAGACGTATGAACTACCCAGAAAATGTGATTTGATGCGAAGACTAAAACAGTCTGCCACCACATTACGTAGGAAATCCTATCCTAAGGAAAAAAAAATGGTAAAAAAAATAAAAGAAATTTTTTTCCATGAAATATCTGGTCCCCGAGCATGACATGGGGCAAGTCCAAGCATGCAATTTTCAATTCCTCGTCACTTTTTCTCGACTGTGCAGTTTGATTTGACTCTAATAACATGTGTATTATTCTTTTCTCTCTTAGAAAACTAGGGTTCTGATGTGATCTCTTTCGGGGATTGTCATCAAATTCAACGGTATTAAGTCTCAAATAATGATGAGAAATTATTTTTTTAATAACTAATCAATTTTAATTAATCAAAATTCAATATAATTGAATTCAATTTAATAGAAACTTTCCTAACATAATGTTAAAATTTAGTTAAATAATATAACACCCTTATTTATTAGACTGCTCGTTTATTAAAAATGACAAAATTATGATAAAATTGTAAAATGCATCGGATAAAATTTTTGTAGAAAAGGTAAAATTTTATTGTTAAAATGAAATTTTTGATCGAAAAATGATTTATTATTAAATTAAGGTCAAAATAGTAAAATAGTAAATTTCTTTTATAATGACCCTTTGAATTCGAATTATAAGATATTCGATTGAATGAAATACAGAGATGGGTGGGGAGGCCACTTGTCATGTGCCTTCACGCGACACGTGTCGGTGAATTTGTCCCTTAAGTCTAAACCAATAATTATGTCACACAAAATAATTGAAATCCCCTGACGGGCAATGCGTTACCAAGTCAAACGCAAACCACCCATTGCCTTGCCTGCCATTTCTTTTCACTCTCACAAGGACCATATTACCCTTCTTTCCACTTTCCTTATGCATGCAAACAAGCGAAGACCACCTCCAAAGCATGGGGACGTAATAGGTAATCCAGATTGAATTTAACAGGGAAGGGCATATATGTCATTTTGAAACAATTAATTGCGAGTTTTGGCTCTATCTTTGCCACAGGTTGCCAGATACCATATTAGGGGGACTTCACACCTGCCCACAATACTGATCACCTTCTGCTCTTTCTCTTATCATGGCACTTCAACATCTGAAGCCACCATTGCTGCTCTTCTTCATCTTGTTCATCCTTGCTCTCACCCGGTGCTCGAATTGCCGTATCACCTATGAAGCTGCAAGTGAAGAAAGAGAACAGAGCAGCAAATCTGAATTCATGTCCAAGTTTTCGAGGCATTTCCAACCAAAACCCTACAAGGAGTCGAGAAGAGATGACCCGGTATATGAAGTTTCTCACAGAAGTGTTCCGCAAGGACCAAATCCTCTACACAATTGATCAGCTCATCTATTCTGAGTCATACAGAATTTTGCAGAACATATACTGTAGTATTTTATGTTTTTGAACTTCAATTATTCACTTCACAATCAGAAGATGCAGAACACTTATAGTTTGCGTAGGGACTGAATTATGGACTTGTACTTGATTGAATGATGAAGACTATGTACCATGCAAATACAATTGTAGGAATACAAGAATTTCAGCTATGTCAAATTGCAGTGCAGTGTTCTTGCTTTATGAAATTGTCACAATGAAAATTTCTTTATCCAAAATGTAAAATTCATGAGAGACGAAGGAGAGTGGGAGAAAATCATAGGTGAGAACAAAAAGAAAGGGGATGAGTTCCTATCCGCATACTAGGAAGCTGAGGCACAATGAACAGAAACAGCCAATAGGATTACGTCTGGCCACCGACCAAAAGTATTTTCTGCCACAAGAAAATTTCCTTTTCTCACTAAGGTCAATTCTCAAATAAATTATATGTGGGGACCTCACTACAGGTCCATGAATATATCTGCGTATTTGCACATAAGTTCTTCAACTATAATCCCTGGTTTCATGTTTTGGAAGCCCTCGTAGTAATGCCTAGAGAGAATGATCGTACCAGTCATCCCTACCACCCTTTTGCTTAATGGAAAAGGGGGAAAAATATGGGTTCTACATATTTTATCACAAGCAAATGCAGTGAAGTTGGCAACTATAAGCTCCTGCAGACTATACTAGGAAACATTGGTGCGTGCAAAGTTCTATTTTTATATAATTTCTTTTCTACTCTTTTAAAGAATACCTTGCAAGGGATTCTATGACATCTCACTAGATTAATACAATTCAGGTGACTATTTAAGCTTGATTATATCAAGAGCTACACTTTCTCTGAAATATAGTACAAGATTAAGGTCAGTGACACCAAGAAGTTTTTCTGCATAACAGGAGTTGCATAGTGAAGTCAGGCACATAAGTTAGTTCACATACCAGTAGACTAAATCCTATCCAGCCCCTAAAATAAGACTTTTTGAACGTCACTCGCTCCTTTTGCCACTGTGATCTTGCAAAATTGGTCAGAGTCTATCATCAAAATCTTGTTTATCATATGATTATTTCTAAGGTCGGAAGAATCGATATTGCAGCCAGCCATACTTTTAAGTGGGAGCCAAAGAATCAGCAAAAAGCAAAAGGTCCATTCCAAACCCAGGCATATAGCATATTAATGGGAATTGGGTACATCACAAAGATGGACAACTATTTTAGAGGAAGTTAAAGACAAACTACAAATGAATACGGAAATTATTTTGCTCATCAAGGACATCAAATTCTTACCTGCGTGGGAAGATGTTCAAACAAGTGAAAGCTATTGATGAAATCAATAAGGGCAATCGTCAGCCATCCAAAAAGAATGCATACTGTTCCAAATAAAACATGTGATGGGGCAGGGTTCCGTTGTTATGTTATGCATTGATTACTATTCACCACAAAATTAAATAAGGATCTAAAAGTGATTTTTCTACTTTCTACTACGTAAGAAACAAGTAACTTTTACATGTCATAGTAATGCATTGAAAAAATAATTCTAAGCACACAAATGTGGGGCTAAAAATTATTGAAGTGCTGGCACAGAGTTAAAGAGCCTTACCTGAATAAACAGATTCAAATACAATCCAAAGCTATTAAGGAAAAATGCTTCTTTTTCAATCCACAGCGGGCATTGGCTTTAGTATCAGATCTCTGAAATTAGAGATGCGTGCATCAGCATATATAGGCAGGAGAACAAACAAAGAAAAAACTGTGGAACCTTGCTACATAATCTCTGTGCCCACTGGATCCACAGAAAAATGGATAGGAAGTACTTTTTGGGTAGTGTGCTCAAAGTTTGACCTCCACATCTACATTGCATGGTTAATGGTTCAGATTCTTGCAGCTTCATATTTTCCTCAAAACAGTTAAAAAGGCAACAGGTGGATGAAACCATTAGTTCAGTGGTACTTTAAGTGGTCTTAAGTCTTAACTTAAGGTTTCCGATCTCTGGGATGAGCTTGGGATTGGATCGATAGAGTGTAACAGCAGCAAATGAACTGCAGTTGATTCCCTTGCATATGATATTTTTACTCCTAGATTTATAACATCTTTAGCCAAGCTAAATGCAAGCAGAACCACCGACTCTGTAGGGAAAGAGGGGACAAGCCATCATGGATAAGAAATATAACAGGTTGACCATACATTTTTGTATTCTGAACTGTCCACAAAGATCTCAAAGGCCTCAACTGCAAAAATGTCGCAGTAATCAAGGCCAACGATAGAGAGAATCATGTCATCAAGTGTTCTAAAATCCAGAGAAGGCTTACATGATTGAAATCATATCACAACACAATGAGTGTACTCTTCATTGGTTTGATTAAATTTCCGACCTGAGAAGGAAATCCCAATAGTTGCACAGTTTTCAGTTGCTTTGCACGCATCCTTCAACAATTCTATTGCCTTCAAGTTTAATCAGTAGCATATTTAGAAAAATCATTAGAACTACAACTGAAACCGCAAGTGAATATCAATGTTGACTTCTTTTTTTATTCTATAGACCTTGAGGGGATTGTACCATTTAGGATGGAAATTCCAAAACCAACTTCTCAGAAATCAATGCAACATCTGAAGGTTCACCAAGTGCACTCTCAGCAAATGAAATAAGTAGTATGAACTCCACCCCCATAATTGAATTCCTGTATAAAAATACATACGCATTAAGCTGAAATTCCTTAGGACCCATCAACCACACCGATTTTCTTCCCCAATAAGTACCCGCGGTCTTAGACCGTGACACTAATTTTTTATTTATTTATTTATTTATTTTAATAACAGTTTATGAACGGTGAATGTACTATTTTTAAAAACAAAAAATAACCCTATTTAATTAATTTTGAATAAAAAAATTTATTTTAGTAAACAACCCTTATGGTTTCTCTTAGGGTAAAATTTGATTCGTAATTTTCATTTTACGTTTACTTTCAAAGTATTTTTAATTGATTATTTTTTTTATTAAAAACAATTATTCTTAAAAAATTATTTTCAATTAAAAGAATTTAATCGTTATAATAATTCAATTTGAAGATCATTTATATTTTTAAAATTACCAAAATGCATGATACACCACAAAATGATGTCACAAGATTAATCAAATAAACAAGTGATCCCACCATCAGGAATGCTACATGCTGTATGCTATAAGCACATTATTCATTTAATTAGCAAAAAACAACATTGAAACATATAAGGCATTTTAGCAGCATAATTTTATCTCATGCATTGAATAAATAATGAGTACCGAGCACGAGTTAGAAAGTATCCACTCTCCACCAACTCAAAAAGTACACCGAAAATCAACTCTGGGGTATTCATCATCCTTGGATTGCAAAAAATGTCATCTGTACACAAGTTTCTGGCGACTTGGAATGCTGCCCCATATAAGATGCTCATGGTAGATATACTTCTACCTCATAACTCCCTCTTCCTCTCATTTTTTTCCCAGCTCATTACGGATATTCACTTCTTTGAAGGATTGAGATCCAGCTGGAAAAGCTCGGGAAGGTGAGCATTGGTGAGCTTGGTCCTCTTACTAATTTCATGCTTCTTCTTCTTTGCCTTTGGCTTGGATGGGACGCCATGGACCTGTGCTGCAGCCCTTCGCTTAGCAGTGTTGGTTGCAGGCTTCATCCCATTCTTCTGGAGATCCTTCTCAATGTCAATCATGTCTCTGGGCAATTCAATTTCTCGGAAGAGCTGCTTAAGCTCATCATCGACTTTGATTTTCACCTTGGGATCATTTGGATAGGCAATGTCCTCCTGTGAGTCGAAGTTCGATAGCAGCCAAACCTCACCGGCAGCTTTAAGGGCCTGCAACAAGACGAGAGGCACACTATTATCAAATCCATAACCAATCTTCACTTACTCGACACTAGAGTATATTATATACTTTGCAGAGAGAAAAATACCATCATATTCTACCAAAATAATGCTGCTACATATATAACTCTGGGTTCAGGACAACAAGAATGGAGACCCAGGGAGCAGGAAAATGAAAATAATGCATTGGTGGATTTCACAAGTCATAAAACATCCTCAGAATGTAAGAAGAGAAAAACGTTCACTAGCTGAACCATTTTGAAATAGGACAGAAAATCAGGAACATGGAGCAGGTACATTCATGAATCATGCAAAACTTCAGCTGTTATTTAATCACTTGTTAAAAGCATTAACTGCTGCATAGCTACATGCATCGCTCTAACTGTCACTACAAAATCTCAATATTTTATTTAAAAAAAAAAAAAGCTCAAATGGGGCCTAGGTCTTACCGAGATAAGTTCTTCCTAAAACATTATTACTATAGCAATTTGTTCATGAACAATGGTTCTCCAGCCACTAAGCTCAAGCAGAGAAGGTCATTAATGAGAATTTTTCAATTTTGGAGGAAAGGGCCAATAGGAGAAAACAATGGAATTACTGACATCCTACAATATTTCGACTCTGCAAAACATAATAATATTGTAATTATTACATGGACATAACAAAATTCAAACAATCAGGGGCAAGTAGAAAAGAATTACCTGCAAGTCCTCCATCACTGTTGGGTATGCATCCTTGAGATCAATGACAGCAATGCCTTCAACATATCTCCGTATCAAGGTAAGTAGCTCAGTCTTGTTCTTCAGTTTATGTTTAGACTGAAACAGAGAAGAAGAGAAGGACATAATCACCATACTAGAGAGAACACAAGAAAGTAAGCAATCAAACTATCGCTTGTCTGAGCACCTCTTAATGAATAGCAGTGATGGATCGAATTGCCCCAAGTATTTAACCAGGAACTGAGAGTTTTACCTTGTAAGAGAAGCACCTCCCATCATAAGTGACTTTAGGGTTGTTTCTCAAACTGTCGAAGACAGCTTTGTTTGCATTCACATCAACATAGCATGCATCATTTATTTGCTCTGGTGTTAATTCTTGCCTGGTCTGCACATAGGAACAGCCTATAGGATGCATTGTCCTCTCCATATGCTACTAAGGAATTTGAGAAATAACAGCAGAGAAGTATGCACCTCAAATAGGAGATCTATCACACGCTTGATTTGCGCACCCACAGGAGATTTCCTTATGCTGTTAATATGTTGAAGCCTCTCTGTATCATTTGAGAACTTAACAGCAGGGGCAGGGGCTTTAGCATTAGCCAAAGATGCCCCACTAGGAGGTTTGACATTCTGAGATGTTGAGACCCTAGAGGTTCCTGCCTTGGCTGCGATACTGGTAAGTGTTGATTGACACTTCTCTTGCTGCTTCTTGAATTTATTTAAACTTTCTTGTAAAGCCATCTGAGTATGAATACATTTATTCAGGATCCCACAAATGCAAATATCATTCAATTTCAGCAAATTTGAAAATTTTTCAAGTTTACTTCCACATGAATTCTCCTGGTTACAACTAAACTATGAAAATATCTCACAAACATCCCAAAGAAAAACAGGTGAATCCAAAACTTGAATTTGTTATTTATTAGGACCACTGAACTCATAGTGTTTGCATACAATATTCCATATTTTTCTTTTTACGGAGTTTCAATTGAATTCCACGATTTTAAACATGGACCATCCCTTCTCTTTTTCATCAAAGCATCTTATAGACATCCCATCCACATCCACTTTTCTCTCAGCATCATCATCCTCTCTCTCTATTTTCTTCAAACACACCCCAGGGCAAATAAATAAATGCATAGCACAATCTAATAAATACAAAAAAATGGGAAATAATTCAACTTGTCTTCTAAACCAAAAGAAATAAAACTAATAAATTAAGATAATGAATATTATCTAGGGTTTCGTTTCTTGTCGTGGTGGGAACCCTAACTCAAAAATCGAATCAAGTGATCAACAAGTCGGAATTTCGAAACCAATCGGGTTTTTGAATTTCGTTTAAATTTTTTATGTCGGGAAAAAATCAATATACTTCTGATATTGAATCGGGCTCAACCAGGATAGAAATAAAACATAGAAATAAAGCATTAGGTCGAACTAGAAATAAGGTAATAGCAATGAATAGTCATCGACTTCTGATCAAGGATAGAAGAATGGGTTTATGGGACGTACAATGCATTGCAGATGTATGATCATTACGCTTCAATCGGGTTATTCAATTCCATTTCTTCAAAAGAAAAGAAATTAAATCAAAATCCTTATAGCATGCCTATACATTTATACGATGTCTAGGGTTATTAGTCTTGAGATCTGATCTCCCAAACCTCTGCTCCATGAACGAATGGCAGATGATGGATCAGCGGGGGAGAGAAGGGGAGAGAGAGAGAGAGAGAGAGAGAGAGAGATTCACCTGATAAGAGACTTGCAAATTAGGCCACCCTTCGTGAAAGTATAAATCCGTAAGTTCGAAATGTGAGAGAGAGAGGAAAAGAATAAATAGGGGAAACTGCAATGTCCGCTGAATTTTAAATCGTGATAAAATTAGCCCTTTCATCAACGTTTTTATTAAATTACATCGTTAAAAAGTGAAAATAATAATAAAATAAGATCAAAATAATTTTTTTAAAAAAAGAAAAAAAGTGATGAGAGAGAGAGAGGGAGAGAACGCATTGATCATTTTCTTTATTTTTTTAAAAGAACAAGAAAAAAAATCCAAATTTTCAACCTCCAATATTGATTTTGATACTCGCAACATAATTTTTCACCTAATTTGACAATCTTGATTTATGAAATGATAAAAAAAAAAGCATTTGTGTGTAAATATTTAAATATAAAAAATATAACAATTTTTTACATAAATATTAATTATTTTATAAAAATAAAAAAATAATCTTATTTTATAATAAAAATATAAAATTTTAAAATGATTAAATATATAATTATTAATCAAAAAATAAATAATATAAAAATAAAATTATAATTAAATTAATAATTCATTGTGTATAAAAAATATATAAATATAAAAAATATAAGAATTTTTTTATAAATATTAATTAATTAATTTAAGATGATAAAATGTTTCAAAAAAACCGGTGTTAAAAAGTTTTTGCCTATCATACCTGACAATTAGGCATATAATGATGAGAGAGAGAGAGAGCGCATTGACCATTTTTTTTTTTTTATAAGGACAAGGAAAAAAAATCCAAATTCTCAACCTCCAATATTGATTTTGATTCTCGCAGCATGATTTTCCACGTAATTTGACAATCTAAATTGCACAAAAATAAAAATAGATACAAAATAAAAAGAGTAAATACTTAAATATAAAAGTATAAAATTTTTTATATAAATATCAATTATTTTATAAAAATAATAAAATAATCATATTTTATAATAAAAATCAAAAAATCTAAAATAGTTAAATATATAATTATAATTATGAGATAAATAATATAGAAATAAAATTATAATTAAATAAATAATTCATTAAATATGAAAAATACGTAAATATAAAAAATATAATTTTTTTTATAAATATTAATTAATTAATTTAATATAATAAAATATTTAAAAAATGTTTTCAAAATATTAGTGTTAAAAAGTTTTGATGTATCATTGCTGACAATTAGCCAATGAACTCACAGAGGCATGTCCGCAAAGCTCATGCATCCCATACCATAGCTATCTTCACTAGGCTCCGAGGGTACAATATGTTTCACAAATTTTTTCACGTGGAGATAAAAGCAATAATTAAGAAATCTTTTTGGCTGTTTATTTTTTTTCAAACAATTAAAAAAAGTGTTTGATATTGAACTTAACGCTGGATGATGATTTAAAAATTATTAGAAATTATCAATTATTTAAAGTAATTTTTATATTTCAAAAATTACTTTTGATTATTTTTTTACTATTTTACCCTATATTAAAAGTAACGATGCTCAATTTCTCAAATTCTTCATGTTTCTCATCTTTTGGAATCTTTGTAATGATAATAAAATAATAATAATCTTTATTTATTCAAATTTGAATAATAATAATAATAATTTATTTAATCATTTATGGGATAAAATTTATTCAAATTATTGTTATGGTATTTATTTTGAGTAATCCATTTTTTTTTGGCAGTTAAAATTGTTTTTTCTAAAGTAATTGATTTTTTAGGATTTGTATTATTTTTTATAATATATATTTAAATTAATTATTTGCAATTATATTCATGAATAATATATAGCAATAATATGAAAATAAACATCTTAAAAATAAACACATTTAAATAATATAAAATTGTTATTTTTTATCATTTTATACCTTAAACAATAACTATTTGTGAGACAACCAAATATATTAACAACAATTATAAACCATTCACCATCAACTATCAGTTATTAGTCATTGATCATTAATTGTCAACCATCAGACATCAATTATAAACTGAAACTTATCAACTCTGGCATAGATATATAGAGGTTTTGTAAATCTTCAAAAATCATAATAGTAAATTTGTTAAAATTTAGTCTGCTCAATCTATATTCTCCCGTATTTTGCATACATACTTCAATATGAGCATTTCAAAAATTAGATTTTTGGTTATCCCATTCTTGGCCATATGGACAAGAAATCCAATGCTTTCTTATATCTCCTCAATGTTTAATTGTACCGAAACTTTAAAAAATGCTTTGGTTTAATTTCAACTCCAATTTTTTTTTCTTTTTTTCTGATTTGCCCCTCATAAATTAATAGTTTGTTTTGAAGTTTTGAAGGGAAAAGAAAAGATTAGAGAAAAGAAAATGAGAAAATATTATAATTTTCTCACATCTTATTTGAGAGTTTTATAAAAGAAAAGAAAATAAATATGATTCATTGGAAATATAAATTTTTGTTTTCAGCTTTTAAAATGTTTTTTTGAATATAAAAATGTTTTAACTCTAACATTTTCTTTTCTTTCCACTTTTGGGGGAGAGAAAATTTTAAATTGAAATCCCTTTATATCTTTCATTTTCTCTCGTATTAAAACTCTAAAGGAAAGAAAATCATAATTTTCTCTCATAATATTTTCTTTTCTTTTCAAATCTTTCCATCCAAACAACCTATAAAAGAAAGAGAAGAGAAAAAGACCCTCATTTTTTATTTACGTAATTATAAATTATTTTATTTTAATTTAAATATATTATTTAAACTCAAAATTAAAAAAAAAAAAGTTCTTGTAAAATACATCATTTTTGTTTTAGATTAAAGTTCATATGAAAAATATTTTTAAAATTATAATCAATCTTAAATTATCTTAATTAGGAAAATAGATGTTTTAAATTGGCATAATCCATTTGATTAATACCTTTATACCATTACATGAATTCTGTGTACCTAAGCGCGTCCCAATATGTCGTGCCGAGCAAGCCTAATGCGAAAATAAACGTTTAAAATAACGGAGTCAAACAGCTACCGAATAACGCCGTCTCTGCCCTCTCGTTTTCCTTCCGGCAAGGATCACGGAATTGAAGGACGGAGCTATCATCGCTGGGACCTTGGGACCTCGCCCTACTCTACTCTCTCTCTCTCTTCAACTTTCTCCATTTCCCGCTTTCCAAACCCCTTCTCTTTTCAAACTTTTGTTTCGAAACCCTAATTTCAAAGATCGGTCCAATCTTTCCTGTTCTCTGTGTTTCTTTAAGCGGTTACATCTTCTGATTGGATCATCGACGTCCAGGAATCTCTTCGTAGACCCTAATATAGTCGGTCTCAGGTTTGATTTGTCGTTTCTCGAAACTTAATTCTTGCATTTGGATTCTCGATTGTTGTTTAGTGAATTTTGGGGTTTCAATCCGCTTTTTTCCATGTTTCATGTTCTATTTTGTTGATTTCGTTGGCTTTATCTGTGCTATCTATGAAAGCGTGCAATCATATTAAAATCTGATTGGGAGGAGGATTCGTGGCTGAAATTGTAAACGGAGATTTAAATGGTGTGAAATCGGTCTCATACTCGTCATTTTCTGATAGTAGTTGCGATACCCCTTCTCCTTGTCAATTGTTTTTACTAGATTTAACTCAAGAATCTTGTACTAAAAAACCCACTGCCAGATTCCTATCTGGGTTATATTTATTTTCTGGGATTAGGATTTTGTGTTCTTGATATTGTATGTGATGTATTTACAGGAGGAGATCTGGTCCAACCAAACGAGCTAAGGGAGGCTGGACAAAGGAAGAAGTGAGTTTTGGAGCTCATACTTAATTAAAATTTTGTGCATATTGCTCGGAATCTACTAGATGAACTTGCATATAATTGTTTGAACCTTGGAAGTTAGATAATACTAAATTCTATTTTGTTTGTTATTGTTAATTAGGCATGTTGGAGGATGCATCTTACCTATTTGATTAAATGACCCTGGGAATCTTGTTCTTGAGTTTTGATTACTCTGGCTGATTTTTGTCACACTTTCAGTTTCTACAAATGAGTGAATATGAAATCAGCTGATGTCGTTCCAGTATAATTTACATTATTCTTTCTTCTCTAGAAATATAAAAGTGAAGAACTATGTAAAAGTTCACTACCTCACTTTGGTTTATAGTGAGAAGAATGAATATTTCTTTTAAAGGTTTGAAGTGGATTTTTGTTTTCTGATATATTTTCTTTTGTGGTTATTTCTTAATTATGAGCAGGATGATCTTTGATTGAAGTGGTCAGAAAGGTCAGGGGCAGAAATTGGAAGAGAATAGGTACACGGCACCATCCGTTCCGTTGCATTCTCTAACTATGTCTAGAATTGATCATTATAGGGAACTTTCTATTTTCCAGGATGTCAATGTTTAACTTGTCGAATGTTGTAGGAACTTCACTTCTCCAGCTCATAAGAGGTTTAGAAGGGGTTTTGTCTCATGATGTCTTCTATGACGGCATCCCAGACGGTGTGCATTCTATATGCTTAAGGATTAACTAAATTAACTAGATAGTGTACTTAATTTTACTGCAGTACTGGAGTTGCTAATGTTTTAGCTTTCAGTTATCTCTTTTCTGAGAATTTTCTCCTGCTGTAGTAGTTGAGGTGTAGTTCACAGTATTTGAAAGTACACAGAGACTGACTATGAATATTTGTTTTGCTGATGTAATTCTATTTGTATTTTATAATGCTTTGTATCTTTCTTGACGGACAGATGTGCAGTGCTTGCATAGATGGCTGAAGGTTTTAAATCCTGAACTGGTCAATGGACCCTGGACAAATGAGGTGAAAAGCAATCTTTTTCATGTTCAGTTGGCTAGCCAAGTTTGTTCCCAAACATCTCAATATAAAAAGTTCAGATTGTTTGGAGCTAAATCTGTAAACTTCCAATTAGGAAACTTCCTTTCATTTCCTAAATGAGTCTATGCTTTTTACAGAGCAATGGTGATCCATTGATTGAATCAAAACCCACTTCCAAGATGGTGGTATGTCGAAGTCCCAAGCCTGTAAATCCTGAAGTGTCCCTGACGGACACCAAAAGCAAAGAAGGTAGGGGCTTTTTGTAATCCTTTGTGGGATATTTTTCAGCAATTGCCTCCTTAATCACCAATATATCATTTTAAAGTTCTAATTCTCTTGTACCATGCATAGCTAAAGGTTTAGTAGTTTATAGATGAAGATAACCTCCCAGCTGGATTTCAGAATATAAGATCAGGAAAAATGCAATAAAAAAAGGGGATCCAGTATTGAATCTCCTCTTACGGTTTTTAGCCAGACACCCTCTTCCCACAGACGCACACCACATCCATGTGAAGGCACAAATTCATGCACATTTATGGTTGCAACTTGCTTGCATGCACATGCTGATATTCACGCATAAACTATATGTACTGTTATATATATGTGTGGTAATGGATGTGGGATGTACCGGCACTACTTGCTGACCAGTTTTTCCACATCCTACAAGTTATCCTCCTACATATGGAAAGCAATTGCATGAATTAATTTCTATTATGGTATCCTACTGATCCTGTTGCTGGATATATATTTCGCTTGAAAGGGTATGTTTTCCGCTCTCTAAGCACCCGGAGAGATTAGTGGACACACCATTAAACCAAAGGAAAGAAACATTGATAATGTGGAGTTGAGAAATGATGAAAACTCTGTAAGTTCACTCCGTTCAATTCCAATGATGAGCGTTTTGTTGGGTGTCATTTCTTCAATTTATTTATTTACTCTACTCTTGATACATGATTTCTTTGAAGTGCCTTACTCTCCCATTTTTTGGTTAATTTGTAATCTTTTTCTTTTCCTTTTTTTTTTTGGAAGAATCTTGACATAACAGTTGAAGGTCATGGGTTCGAGGTGTGAAAACAGTCTCTTTGCAAAAATGTAAGGGGACTGCGTACATATACGCTTACTCTCAAAGCCGACCCCAATTGTTGGGATAAAGAGCCTTGGGACAAAGGCTTTAATTGATTGATTGACTCTACTCTTGATACACTCAGAATTCATTCATTGATATTTTTCTTTTGGTTCTGCTCCATTAAGATCAGAAAAAAGGTTGCTTATGGTGCTTTAGAAGTTGTGTGTGTGTGTGTGTGTGTGTGTGTGTGAGAGAGAGAGAGAGAGAGAGAGAGAGAGAGAGAGAGAGAGAGAGGGATTGAGGGAGAAATTATAACGTAGGGCATTGATCCGATCATTACCTAATTAAGGTATTTTGTTTGAACATCAAAATAAATTACAAAATAAATTAAATTAGTTTAAAACTTAAATCTATCATGGTGTGGTACAGAGGATCTGCGTTCACATGCTGCTTCCAGCGGTAGGGTTCAACCCTTTAATATCCAGAACTCTACAAATAAAAAATATTTATTTACTGTTTTCAGTTGTGAAGAAGCCAAAAAATCATTTGGGGGTGGAGGGTGGGGGGAGCTTAAACCTAAGCATGCAGGAATCTTTCTTTTGGTGAGCAGACGAGAATGATATGAAATGCACTGGCCTTAGTAGGCATAAGGCGGGGTGGCTTTTCAATTAGGATACCTAAATCTTAGCCACACTTTTAGGTAGGAACAGCTGCTGATTTTTCATTAAGTGATGGATGCATTTCTTCTCTCCAATCTTGATTCAAAATATTCTTTTGGAAACAAGGATCAATTTGCTGAGCAATTCTACCCGTCATTTCTGACTTTTAAGTCAAATGTGCTCTGTTTGGGCTGAGATTGAAGAAAGCTATAATGTCCTGTGTTGATGAGAGTGAAGATGACCAGGCTGAAAAATGTTCATGATGAATAAGGAATATATAATTTAGTATAAGAAACTATTCTTTTTGAAAGCCTCAACAAAGAACTTTATAGGTGAGTTCATGAAATCATAGGTTTCCATGTGTGCGGATATGAAATATAATCCCCCTATTGTGCGCCATTCAAGTGGCATTAACAACTTACCCACTAAGTAACACCTACAACATGCTTTCCTTCAGTGAAAGCACTATGGTTGGGAGGATTTTATGTATGATAATAGCCAACTGATTTGGTCCGGAACCTAATGCTGTATTGAGGATCCCTGTTTCTGGACAACACTTAAGAAGGGGATATTTTAATTGTTTTTTACAATTGTCACTCACTGGAATCCAAAAGAGGGAATGCAGGAATCAAATTAAAGTGATGCATTTTAAGTTTTCTGATAACCTCATCAGAATTTGATTGCTTCACTACTAATTTATCTGTAGGAAGATGTAGTACTCACTGCATCAAACAAGCTTCTTCAGATGTGGACCTTTTTTCATCTTGTAACTTGACTGCCCTACCATGAATCACTTGAAAAATGCATCAGATTAAATTCAACATGTCATTATCAAAAGCTTGAGTCGAGTCCCTGAGCTGCATTAGATGACAACCCACAACCTACATAAGTCAGCTGTGTCTGGTGGACAATGTGGTGGCCAAGGCAAGGTGCACTGGTTATTTGCTGGGACTTGGACAGAGGACTGTCTACACGGATGGCTACACTGAAATTGACTGTAGGTATCTTTTATGCAGCTGTTAGGACTCACAATATCCATCTGCTTCACCTTAAGCAGCAGCGTTGTTTGCACTATCTAGTCAAATCATTTATTTTTTTTGGGGTACACTTGAAGCGAGATCGCTAACTTCTAAATGAAGCTAAGCCTCCAATGTTACACAATAAGGCTGGATATACCTCCTGACGGGGAGACATCAACTCATGGAAACCATGAGAAATTGAGTGACCTAATCTACTTAATGAATGTGCACAAGCATTTCCCGCTCTTGGAACTAACTGAATGGAATGAACCCTTGTGAGACGAATTAGCTGTTTACATTCTCAAATGATGTAAAAAGCTGGATGATGATAATTAATTTCCCCCGTAAGAGCCAACACTAGATCCGCGGAATCCAGCTCAAGCATCACGGGGAGAGATTAAAAGGACAAAATTTTTTATATTGAAGAGCTGGTTTAACTTTTTCTCCCTTACTCTGTTTTTGTTGGTCACCATCCTCAGCAGGACAGAAATCAAAACGCAGTGCAACCAGGAGGCGGCTCTTCGGAGGTGTGAAACTGAGATCAATTTAATGAAAAGAAGTGATATTTTTTGATTCATGTTGTTTATTAGAAGTATAAACTGGTGAAACGTGACAAGGAAATCTTTTCTTAATACCCTTTGGAGCTTATCTCTCAGGTAATGAATATGATTCTAGCATTACCCTGCCAGAGGCGGAGGGCTCAAGTAAAAGAGGACGCACAAATGTCACCACTCAAACCAGGTCTGTCCTTGTGCTCATTGCTGAAACTGGCCAAGGAAATTGTGCCGAAAAATGTGAATGAATTATTCTCTGAAAATAACAAAGCCTTTGACGTCAGTGGCCTTGCAACAGCACAAAGCAAAGGCTCCGAGAATAAACTTGACCAGATGGTTGGTGCTGATCGAAATGGCTCTGCACCACCAGGGGCCAATGGCTTAAAAGAGGGTTGAAGAGGAAATTCTCTGAAAGTTATGCTTCTTCGACTACTGTTGCTGATACTCAAAGAAAAGGCTGTAGCAGGATCTGCTGAAAATAACGGAGGATCTAAGAGAAAAGGAGCCAAGAAGGTTGATGCTTAAAAGAAGCTTGATGCAGCTCCTGCAGCTGGCATATTGCCGGAGGAATCCCCAGAGAAGGGGACCTCAAAAGGCTTGAAGAAAAGAGGGCGGAAGAGGAAATTCCCAGAAGTAAAGGCTTCTACAAATACTGTCTTTTTATTTGGAAATTTAAAAATAAAATCAAAAATTTTTTACACGGGGACTAGAATAAGCCAATTTATTGTTGTCTTTTGAGGAGACAAGGGAGACGGAGATAGAGAAGAGACAGCGAAAAAAAATTGTTATAACTTTTTTTTTTTTTTAATTTTTCTCCTTTTTTTTATTAAAATTTATATCCCACCCGTTTTATCCTATCTTGTTTCAACTATTTTATTGTCCTGTGTTCTAAATTAAATATTACTTTCAAAATAAATCACAAATCTAAGTAAACCCTTGAGTTTACACCTAACAAAAATGCAGAATGGCCAGATTCAACTCAGTTTGAATCCTGCACTCATGTAACTTTGCCTTCTTTCTTTTTGGGTAGAGTCCATTTAGATTGGATTTATAGTGAAATCAAGATTGGGAAAAAAAAAATAATAATCACTCCATTGTTAAATTTATTTGCGTACCTTTATTTACTTATTTGTTTTGTACTTGTTGCTTGTCCTTGATCAATGGGCCAAGCAGATTTTGCGCTTTGGCTATTGCTTTCTGGCTCTCATCTTCTGTGATATTCAACACAATTATCTTTATTGGAATGCTTTGTGTGATCTAAGTTATCATCCCCGAGTGATGCAGGGTAGATCCAAAGGAGCAAAAAATTAATAAAGGAAACATGATTCTGCCAATTTGCAAGTATGAAACTCTTATTTTCCACCAATTATTCCAAGGAAATTATTGCCAAAGACTTTTTTTTTTTGGGTTTGTTTTTGGGGGGGGGGGGAGGAATTACTGAACAATCCGAAATGATCAACAAAGTAAAATTTAGGGACCAACTAAAAGATAAAAGGCTATGGCACTTAAAAACCAAAGCCCCCAAGGAACAGGCCATGACAATGAATGTGCGGGTGTAAACACCATCAAGCAGTGTAGCTAGACTCTTTCCATCCACCAAAGTCTTCCTCCGGACGATCCCTGTCTGCCACCTAAAAATCAAAGCTACATTCATTAGTTCTATCACTCTCTGTAAATGCAAATAAAAGTGATTGCAAAATTACCTCATGATTAAAAGAGAGGCCAACTCTGATCTCCCCACAGTATTCTTCATCCTTGACCACATTGTATGATGTCGGCGGGAGGCTACCTTCCTCAAAAACTGGATCTAGCGGAATTCTGCATTGCCAGATTATTAACTCAACAAATTTAATCATTTTCCTTATTATTTTTACCCACATCATGTGATTGATTCAGAATGATTGAAGTATCCCAGGTTTGCGAACGGTTGGCATCGTACTAAGTTGTGCATGGGTCGTACTAAGTTGTGCATGGGTCGGGCTAACTTGGGCAGAGCCATGGCCCGAGTCATGCTTAGAGATCTACTAGCTAGCCACCCTGTGTCACCCTTTTGCCAAGCAAATAATAATACTACCAATAAGTGAATTCTTTCGCAAGACAAGAAAAGGTCTCGGCATAGATATATTCACTATCCACCGATGAAGTCTTTTAAAATACAGATTTTTGCCTTTTTCCATGGGTTCATGTTTGGGTTCATAAAATTTTTAAATATGGGGTCAGCTCAAAAGGATTTACTACAATTTGCATACATACATATATATAAATATTACAATTCTTATGTATATTGATATTTATGAGAATAACTATTTCTCATGGGAGCATGATCAGTGCCATTTTAAATTGTTGCAGATTGGTGCTGCGTTTATATTAAACCCCCCCAAAAAAAGTAGGTATGAAAGGAGATTGATGGGACTCACGTGGCTTCTCCAACGAAATCATCGTCGCCGATGCAATCACGGTCCATGATTCTGAAGACCAATTCTGAAACACCTTCACTAATTGTGAACACAAACGTCTCATTCCATTCTGGACTTGACCCGGCACCTACTTCATTCATTCCCATAAATCCCACAAGTATGTGATGAGCCCTCTGATTTCCTAGACTAGATACAAATTTTTCTTTTTAAGATCAATCAAAAGTTATACCTGATGCGACACTGCTCTTCTCTTCTTGTGTTCGGCATCTGATGATCACATATGGATCTATGTTATCTGCATCATTCCCAAAAAAAAAAAAAACACCATCATTCTCAATTTTCAAAATAAGATTTAAGATCCCAAAATCTAAAATTCGGTTGACCCAGATGAGATTTTTTTCCTTTTTTGGATGGGATTCTTCGTGGATTGGGTGACTTACCGAGAAAATCCGAGTTGTCGAGACCCTTGGCACTGACGAGAAGGACTTCTAGAGTTCCTTGTACCATTTTCCTCCCCCTTCTCAGATTCTGGGATTTGTCCCCCTTTTTTCTTCTTTTCAGGATCTTTTCTGACACAATCTGAGGATGGTCTAACCGCGCGAAAATGAAGGGGAGGGGAGGACCGGAGGAGACTGATTTTATATTGCGGTGGTGTGAGTGTGACCCGTCGGGTTCGACCCAGGTAGTGGCTGAGTCCGAAGCCGGAGCTACGCGGTTTTAGTCGGGTGTGAAGTGGAATATTTGGGTTTTTTTGAACATTAAAAAAAAAATTGTGTTGAACGGTGCATGATCATGATCAGGCCCATCAAAATAAGGCACAGTCCTACGATCTCTAGGGGTGTTTCCCGTGAATTATCGGTTATCGTTTATTATGAATATAAATTAATAAAATATTTAAAAATCATCAAAAGATAATTTACCTGACAAAAAATTTTATGAATATTAATATTTATGATTATTAATTTTGTTCAAGTTTTAATTATTATGATAATTTTTGCTATTGGATTCATCATTTTCTTTTTCCTTTTTCATTTTAAAAAATTTAGGAAGAATTTTTTTTCTTAATTTTTATTCAAAATATCGTACCGAAATTCCCTTGCATGTTAAGTAAAAATTATAAAATTTCTATATTTCATTCAAGATATATCATAATTTCTTTCTTATTTATTTGTTATAACAAATTAAGTCAGTAAATGTATTAAGATAGTATTAAAATCTTGAAAATAAATCCTATTAATACTAGTATTAGGGGTTTGTACTTATAGGTAAAGGGAGATCTAGACTTAATCACAATATATATATATATATTATTTATTTATCTTTTTATTGGTTTTTTGGTTTGGTAACTTATTTATTTGCCCATATTCACCTATGTTCCTTTTTTTTTAAATTAAATAGTATCTAAAATTATATTCTGACTTAATTCGAGCTGAGTCACGATTGGATCCCTTTTTAAAAGAACATTTCTAACTTAATTTTCTCTACTCCAAATCTCAGAGCCAAGTTTTTGATTCCAATTAAGCCAAACCCTAAGTCGGTGATATTTTTATATTTGTTGAAGCCGGTATGAAATTCTCTTTAATTGGGTTATAATGAAAGGATATCCCTTAAAAACAGAAAACCCAGAAACTCTTAATGGGCTATAACTATGTTTTCTCATCGTATGATGGCTAAAGCCCACGGCAGAATTTTGAATGGCTTCGGACTCTGCCTCTCCTCCTTTCTCTAAAAGCCTGGTTCCCTCATGCCTCTCAGACATTCTCTCTCCTCCCCTCTCTCTCTCTTCCTTTCTTTTCTTTTTTTCTTTTTTTAATGATCACTGGTATCCGAAAATCATGCTTTTTATTGATATTATCCGAGTTACTTTTTATTGATCTTATCCGAGCTACAGGACCCAAAACCCAAATTAGGAAAAACCTCTCTCATCGTAGTTTTCTCCACACTTTTGACTTTTCAGTTTGTTAATTAATTTGACCATCGTAAACTAATACTAAATAGAAACTTTTAAGTAAATTACAAGTTGCACGTAATACTTTCTTTGTGTGGATTTTGCTTTAATGAATGTGAAGCAAACAAAAGCGAAGAACACGGGGAATTCCATGGGGAGAGATTGGCAAAGGGAAGATGATAAAGCTATGTTCCCTTTGGCATGTCTTTAAAGCTTAATCAGGGTATTATATTTATATTTATATTATATTATTGCACATGCGCCCATGTTGCCCTCTAATCAAAATCATCTTTATTTCTTTTTCAGAACCCCAATCATCCAAATGATCAGAATTGTTATTGCAATGTATAAACCCTAAACACGATTAACCAGGCCCACTACACAGGATCACATGTTTTGTGGATCCATTCCTTTGAATTTGAAAGATCTATTCTCATGTATAATAACATTTATAAGATTTTCATAACACACAACTGTAGATCATTCTGATTACAAATTTTATTTCTCTCAATTTATTAATACATCAAACATTCAAAACCTTTTATTCCAGAGTAGAAGCCTTACATTTCACAAAACTACATAGCGATCGGTATCTATTCCGCATAGTTACTTCCATACATCTCCAGAGGGAAATTAGAAGATCCCCTTGGGCAAAACACAACCCTATAATCGGTGGATCCACCGGAGCAAGTAAATGTGCTCGTAGGATCATCTTGAGGGTAACTATATGCATCCTTGCACCTATCCTTGAAAAATTTTGAGTAATTAGTGGGCCCGCATTTCCCATTAGTACAACAATATTCATCGGTCTTGAAAACTGTGCACGGGTTATTGCACCCGCCGGAGGTCCGCAATGGGCCGGGGCACTGCCCGTTGATATCCGCCGTGCACCTAATAGCCCGGCATTTCTCACCCGCGGGCTTAGTCGGGCTGAACTCCATTGGGATATTGAACCCGTCAACCAAGGATATGTCAAAGAAGTCCAAGTTACCAAATTGGTTGAGGGCATATTCAGCTAGGGTGTTTGGCGGCACACCCCAAGCATTGCATTGCAGCACTCCTCCACAGTCGCCAGTCTCGCATTTTCCATGCCCACTAGCATCGAAATTGCACTTGGTTCGACCCCAAATGCGGGCCATTTTGGTACCCGGGCTAACATTTAGAGTCCAACTCTGACCCGAGTTCAAGCGGCGGCCACCACCGGGTGAGGCCGCGGCCCATACAGTGTAGGGACATTGGTTGAGGATTTGAAAGGAGGTAGCATAAGTGGTGGTGATTGTGGTGCAAAATAGGCTTAACAATAGGAGACACGGTGTAGGGCTAAATTTGGTCATATTGGTGAGGAAAGTTGGGAGCGTCCCTTGTTATGTGATTTTGGTTCAATTAGGCAAAAGAGTCTTTATATAGAAGCCGTGGGGTTTGTTTTTCCAAGGCATTGCAGGACTTTTGTCAATAAAGCAATGGCGGCTACGTGTGCAAGTGAATTACTAACATTAATGGAGATAAAGTTAAAAAGAATATCATTGTCTTGTCACATCTACTTTGGCAGGATCTGATAAATTCGTGAACGTGGCGTGACAAGGCAATTGGGAGAAGACTTATCCTGTTGGGATACTTGAACTTGATTTCACTAGACTAGGTTGCCGAGAAGGGCCATGGTACGATTTGGTCCACAATAGTGACACGCACTCTCTTAAAAGACGTGACGATGATGCTGAAATTTCAAAGGTTCAAGATACACGGAACTTGAAAACAATTTTTTGAATAAAATTTCTAATTTCTAATCCACATTTTGTAAATATTTTAAATTCTAATAATAATAATAATAATAAAAACAGTAGTAGTAATAGTAATAATTTCCGTTATGGTTTTAATTTTAATAGGCAAAAAATATCCATTAATTGAATTATAAATACAAAAATACAAAAATCCATCAGGCTCTACCCTCAATTATCTAAATCAAGGGGTAGGTTCCGTTAAATTCATAATAATTATAATAGTTCATTTGTAAAAATAATAAGTAATGTCACTGCTGTTTTGTTAGTTTAGCAACAAAAATATTAAATTTTTTTAATCAATTTCTTGAATTTAAGTTTGAATGGAAATAATAGTTAATTTAAACTATATTAATCAAAATTAATAAATTAATTACGTAACATTGATGAATAAAAAAAATGAAGAAGTATCAAAAGTTGCTATCCTAGCTCCTGAAGTGCGAAAGGGCACACATAATGAGCCCGAGCCCATAGTTTTTAGACCCATTACTGCAGCTGTAGAGCTTCATCTGCAAATAGACCATGGGCTACACTAAACCCATTGGGGGCCTAAATAGCAGTGAGCGCTTGGGCCCAGCTTGTTTGGGCTGTGCATAGTCAAACCATACGATATTGGGCAGCCTTTAGACTAATTTTAGCGGAAGAAAATTAATAAACTTGACCGAGGGTTAGTTTATTAGAATAAAATGTTAAAATTTTTAATCAAATTTTAATTTTAAAATTTAAAAATAAAAAAATTATACCGTGACAACTGCCCCCTAAAAAAAATTCTCGTACCACCTAAGCCTTAATGTCCCCTTGGGGACATTTGACAACTTAAATCTTAATTTCAATAATTGGAGTCGGTCATTTAAGAGATAAATATGGAGAAATTAAAAAGGTGGAGTTAAAAAAAAAAGAAAAGAAAAAAGAAAATCAAGGAACTTGATTTCAAGGGCTCATATTTTAACCAAATTTCAAATCCATGCTCCGTAAATTTTGGTGTTCTCACTCTAGTGACAGTCTGTAACAATTCACTTAGAGAGTGATAAAAGGACAGAGAAAAAGAGAAGTTAGAGAGAGAGAAAGATGGAAAGAGAGAGAATGGAGAGATAGAGAGAGAAAGACTGGAGAAAGAATACAAAGAGGGAGAGAAATTTCAATACAATTACATACAATTCAATACTCAATACATGTTTTAATATTACTATTTATAATATTTTTACTAACTATCTAACCATATTTATTAACTACTAACTAATGTATTAACCACTAACTAATATTTGTAACTATGATTAACTAATAATTATAGTTGTTACAATCCCTTGAGAACATCTTTGTCCTCAAGGATAGAAAATCAAGAATTGAGATTTGAATTCATGAATTTTGAATCAAAGTTTGCATTTGTGTTGAAAGATAAGGTGATGAAAACGAACAATAAATATGACTTGAGTTGCATGTGAGTAGTGAGAGAAAAATAGAGAAAAGAGAGTTTGAGAGAAACAACTCTTTAGCTTCTTTTTAGTGAAGGATTTTTCCCAACGAATAATGAAAGTTCAATTTTTGGAGGGTTTGGCAAAAATCCAATATCAACAATTTCTTTTTTGGACAATTGAAATGTTACTTCTAGTGAAAAATTTTTCTCAATGAATACCAAAATTTTAACTTTTGAAATGTTTGACAAGAAATCACCATTAATAGGTTCTTTCTTCAATGTCTTCTTCTTCCATGGGTTTTGATATTGTTTCATTTACCATTTGATTTGTTTCATTGATTTCCAATTTCTTTTTATTTTGTTGCTCATTTTCACCAAAATTTTGATATTTTCATCGATACCAAACTTTTTCAATAAAATGTTCAATTTGTCGTTAATGTTTGCCGTGAGAGCATCTATCCTTTTGTCGTGTTCTTTCCATTTTTTCTTCCATTCTTACTTATAAAACTCTTCTTCTTTTTTATATTTTTCAAACTAATCATTTTCCTCCATTGATTATGCCAAATGATAGAGAAAAAGAGGAGTTAGAGAGAGAGATAGAGAGAGAATTGAGAGATAGAGAGAGAAAGACTAGAGAGAGAATACATAGGGAGAGAAAAATTCTAATACAGTTCCATACGATTCAATACTTAATATATGTCTTGATATTCCTATTTATATTATTTTTACTTACTATTTAATCATATCTTTTAACTACTAATTAATATATTAATCATTAACTAATATTTTTAACTATGATTAATTAATAATTATTAGCTACTCAAATCCTGCGCTGTTTATGTTTGAGACTGATTCCAACACGTGGCAAGTTGTAACTCAAGCCATGCTTTGAGAGTGACATGGGTTTGAACCGGAGACTTGTCACAATCCGGCCTGCTATCTAGATAAAGATTGAGCTGTAACAATTAGATGCAAAAATGAAAAGCAAAACTGAGCATGGAAGTTGCAAGGGAAGTGAACTAAATGACATGGTAGTTGGTGATTGGTGTTCATAGGAAATGATAGAAAATGGGAGTATTGGAGTAGAAAGAGAGAAAGAGTGGGGGCTAAGGAAGAAAGAAGTAGAGAGAGAAGGAGGGGTTAGAGAGATAGAGGAGAGAAAAATAGAGGGAGGGGGAGATAGAAAGTCACAAATTCATCTGAAATCCTTGCTTTTCTTCATACATTGTTCCCTTTGTTTATACAATCTTTCCATTCATCTTCTAATCATCTCAACGTTGCAACTAAAACAACAATCAACTAACATTGGTAACAATGGTTACAACTGTCTTAACAGACCCATGGCTAATGTTTAGACATTGTTGTTCTATTTGTTACAGATATCAAGAATAAGAGAGGAGTTTCATATAATTAGACCCAATGCCACTTTCTGAACCCACTTTCCGATTTATAATAATTTTACTTTAGAAAAATTAAGATTAATTTAATTAAAATTAAATATTTTTATATAAAAATAATTAATAAAAAATCATACAATAATTCTATAAGAAAATTTAACTTTTATTTATAAATCATATATATATTTTTAATAAAATTTTCACATTCGTTGAAAATTATTATGTGTAAGATATAACAAAACAGAGATCAAACAAAGCAAGTTATTATGTATATAGTAGAAAAACACCTATATCTGTATTTTATACAACCATAAAAAATCTCAAAGTTCCCTCAAATATAAGAAATTGATATTTTTTTTGTAAAGAAATTTTGCAATGCGCTATAAATTGGTTAAATAACCGAATAGTCATAAATCATACATTGAAAAAGCAATCGTGTGTTTCAACAACAGTTTGCAAAATTTTAATGTTGGACTAGAGTTGTGCATTATTCAAGAGCTAAGATATACGCATACAACGTAGAACATGTTTTTGGTTCGGCCGCTCACATTCCCCCCCCCCTCTCTCTCTCGTATCATAGCAATTCAGCCATTTATTTTCCAAAACTCGCATGCAGGAAACTTTTATTTAAATGCCAAAATAGATAAGTTTAGTGTAGATTTGGGTCTGTTTAATTAATTTTTTTTCCTAAAATTTATTTGTTGTGGTAGGACACTCACGAAAATTTTGCAAAAACACTTGTTTAAAACATTTGTCTTACTATTACAATTTCGTTTCTTTTCTTTTCTGAAATCAAAGTTTAAAAGTAAGAATAAAGATCAAAGAGGACTAGTCTTCTATGAACAGTTGAGGTAAGAAAATAAACGAAAGCAACAACCATGAACAGTTGAAGTAAACGCTAGTGTGAAGAAATTTCCGTGAGTCATAAGGGTCGGCTGCCACAAATCTCTTATCCTCTTTTATCAATCATTCAAATTTCAAATGCTATTTTCTTAGAACTTTTTTTTTTTTTGGAAGAAATTATTGAATACTTACAATACTTTACAAATTAAGCACATAGCATAAAACATGCTAAACAAATTTTGTGTGAATTCAAAATTTTACTATCCAATTGCTAAAATTTAGATTTAAATTTTGAGCTTTCCTTAAAGATATGTACATTACTCAACCAAGTTAATTTTTGAAGGTTGCTAAAGAGTACTCCACATTCCACTCATGGTTGAACTCATCCACAGACTGCCTTTTCCACATGAAAACAACCCTAGTCTGATTTTCTCGCAGAAGTTAAGTCTTTTGAAGAAAAATCATGCATTCGCTTGGTGTCTCCAACTCAGCTTTCGTGTCTTTACGAAATTCAATTACTTTAAAGGGGTCTATGCGGTTGTCTGATGTTGATCCATAGCGGGCCAGCTTTTGTTTGATATTTAGGTTGGAGAGCTATCGTGTCTGCGGCCTTTGGATGCGGTGAGTCATCTTCTAAAGTCACTTGTCATAATGAAGCAAGGCTAAATTACCCTCACATGATAGAATAAACCCTATACATGACTTAATCAAGTTCTAATTTTAGGTGGCCATAGTTTTGTCGCCAAAGCTATAGAACTGTTTTTTTTTCTCTTTGTCTTTAGTACATAATGATATTCAAATTCGAGAGCTCAAAATTAAAAATGAATAAAATGTCATTTGAGTTAAAACTCATTGTCAAAGCTATAGAACTTTTGATATAGGTTTCTCGTCACTATAATAATTTTAATAATTTAAATTTCGTTACCTTCTAAAGATCATAATAAACTACTTCCAACAAAACTTTATTACAAAAATAAATCTATACCTTTTTCACTAAGTTAATATATATATATATATATATATATAATTATTCCCCCACCTAAGATAACGACAATTCCTCGCATGGATTTTTTTTTTTTTTGGAGTCAGATTATGTGTATTTATTAATTATTTTATAATTTCATTAATTGGCCACACAAAATAATAATTAAGTTTTTTGAAGGAAAATGAAGATACGTTGGTCTTGGCCGCGAAGACTCGCTATAGGCGATGGAACATATTGGGACATTTTGTGTGGATATGCTCATGCAGAATTATATTATTATTGTATACTTTAAATGCTAAGTGGGAGCAACAAACTATGATGTCTACATGCAGGAAAAGTCTAGGTGTAGAGTGTAACCTAGTTTGGAGAAAAAGCAAGCATATCCCATTGGTGTCTCCAAAGATATTAAAGAAATTAATTTCAGACTTTTGTTGATATTAATGATTTTTCCCACGTTGGAGCGAGATTTTTAAAAGAGTTTCGGAGTTTTCTATTTTAATACTATTTTTTATATAACTTCCATCTATTTTAAAAATTTAATTAATAAAAAAATGTTTTATTATTAGTTCTTTATTCCTAACAAATGAAATTTAATTTTTTTTTATTACAATAAGATACAATCAAACGAGAAAAAAAAAAAATGGGGCCCCCCCCTTGTCCCCGGGGCGCCTTTCCTTTTTCCTTGAATTTAGGGCCCCCCCCTCCCGGCCGCCCCCCCTTTGGTTTTTAGGGGGGGGGGCCCCCTACCCTCTTTTCTTTGAATGGTTTGGATCTTCTTAAGTCATTATCATCATTAAATGGCCGAATTTCTCTCACGCTGTGGAGTAAACGCTTGGTTACCATTTTGTTGCCAAAGCTGTAGACTTTTTGGCATAGGCTGCTTAAAGCTATAATTTTTATAATTTTCTTTTTCTAACTGCCTTCTAAGTTTGAGTTCAAACAACAATAGCACAAATTAAGTATTAATTTTAAATTTTAGAATCAATCGTTTAAAGTCAATATACAAAATCTAAACTTGAGATTATAATAAATCAAAATTTACTCTGTTTTTTTTTTTTTTTTTTTTTTTACTCAACTAAAACAAATACAAAGATCACATTTTCTTTTTTGTTATTGCTCCATCCAACACTAGGGCAAGTCCTCACTAGTTTTCATGTAACAATTACGTGTATTTATATTAATTTTTTTAACGTATTTATCATTCAAAAAATAGCAATTGAGTTCTGTCATGGGTTTGAGAGAGTAGGGACACCCTGACGTGGCTAACTCTTAGGCCGCAAAGACTCGATAGACCATGGAGTATATTGGAGCCATTAGGGTTGTTGCTACATATGAATTCTGCAGATGACCAGATTTATGGGTTTGATTTCCGGTCAAGTTTAAACAACTTTTCCATGCAAACATTGAAAAAAAGGCCGAAATTCCCTTTAACAATGGCATGTGAAAAGTAATGTCTGGTACAGGAAATAAATGTTCCTTTCATTTTCCCCTCCTCTTTCTCTTCTCTTATCTTCTCTGTTTATCCACTTGACCACTACTCTATCTTTCCTTTCCCTTAGCTGTCGGGAACCTCTTATTTTTCCTCTTAATTGATTTGTTATTTTTTCTTGTTCTCTCTCTCTCTCTCTCTCTCCGCTGTTGACAACGTAGAACTTTCTCTATTAATCAATTCTATTTATCACAATAACTTTTTCTCTCTCTTCATCATGTGACAATGTTTACTTTTTTCTCTCTTTCGCTTAGTACTTTCATTTAGGTATTAGCATTTATTGGATGTGGATTTGGTTCCGGAGATGAGATTTTGCTGAGTCAAACGCGATGATTGACCATCTAACAATCTCGATTGTTAAGATTTGTAAAATTTTGTTAGAGGGTATTTCGATTGGAAAAACTCAGACACTTAAGTCAGAGAGTAATTTTCAAAAAGATAAATAGACTAAAAAAGAGTTATGGTAATGCCTTTGTGTGTAATGTGTAAGTCTAGAAAATGTACCTGATTTGTTGGCTTAATTATGTATTTATAGTTTCTGTATATGAGTTTTGTATGCATTTGGGACGTTAAACCTTAGTTTCCTTATAGAGGTCTATTGAGATTTTTGGGTGCTTAACAAAATGTCGAGGGATTTGACATCTTATCAATTTGGAAAAGTTCAGTTAGCTAGGACCGATGATAATTCCAAAATTTCTTTCCTTATTACCGGATGCTATTTCGTGTTATTATTACTCTAAGTTGATCGAATATTGAATATCGAGAAAATTTGAAAATTTGAAAGCCAATCGAGAAGGGTCTAATCGGTATGTGCCGAGAGAACGAGGCGTGTTCTATACAAATGACGCACTTTAACTTGTTTTAGCACATTTTGTTCGTTGGGTCTTGGTTTATGTCTTGTACTAGTGGGCTTTTGGACCGGTAGCTTTTGTCTCTCTCCATGAGAAAACAGAATGAACAGAGAAAAAAGATTAATCGCGAGAGAGAGAGAAAATTAGAGATTGCCAACGTTTAATAGAGAGAAGTGAGAGAGAAAACAAGGAAAAGAGAGAAAGACAAAGAGTGTCCATGACAAAGAAAGAGAGAGAGAGAGAGAGAGAGGAAGAAAGAGAGAAAAGAATTTTTTGGCAAAGAAAAGAGAAAAAGGTATTTTCATGAATAAAAAAATGAGAACAACAAAAAATCTTTCTTCAACATAAAAAAAATCAATTCTAAATTCGAATGAAAACCAAAAGAGAAAGGGGAAAATTTTTCATCCCTAGCTAGAATTAATTTTTATTTGGCATCTAAAGGGTATTCTGCCTAAAATAATATCCACACATTTATGAGTTTATCTCTCTTGCTATTATTTGATAATTTTTTGTTTTGTCAAATCTTGAGATATGGTATTGAAAGAATTAGTTTAAAAGCAGTGTATTACCTGAATTTATGAATATATTTTGAAAATTTCCTGATTCTTGGATCCACCATATATTGTATAAATCATTGAGGATTTTTTGTCTCAAAAATGCCATCGCGCATCATATGTTCTAAAGTATTTCAACAACTTGAAGCTAGTCGATTCTTTCCCATTTAATCATTCTTAAAGGATTATTTATCCAATAAACATATGATGCGATTCATTAGTACTTAATTAGTGAGTTGTAGAGAATTTTCTTTTTTAATTTTAAAATTACAAAATATTTTATTTACAACTAAAAATACTATTAGACCAACTCGATAATTTTTACGGTAACCGGTTTTAAGCATCAAAAAATATATATAGTTAATTTGTACTTTTTTTTTTTTTTAAAAGAAAAAAGATTTAAACCATGATCAAGAGATTTATTTAAATTATCATCTTGATAAGTCAAAAACTCTGTGTAATAAACATGTTACTTTCGAGTTTTGTCTCTTTCTTGTTGCCAAGAAAGGAAAAGACTTCTCTAGTCCTGATATAACAACTTGCCTTCTTTCTACACCATCCATCAATATATAAAAAAAAAAAAAAAAAAAAAAAAATTGAGAGAATACGATCATAAATTAATACTACATATTATGATCATATATTTATTCTATGCATCAATGTCTACAACACAACAATAACGTGCACAATAATGCATTTGAGCACATATTTATTTTTCTAGGTGCTGCGCTTAGTACACTTACTTTTGCATTACGTTCCTTATTCTCACTACTATTACAATAACCATATGGCAAAGTCCATTCAAGGGCAGAACACAACCCTGTAATTGGTACCCCCAGGGCACGTAAATGTACTAGTTTGATCATCCTTAGGGTAGCTATATGCATCGGGACATCTCTCTTTGAAAAACTATGAGTAATTAGTGGGCCCACAACTGCCTGAAGTGCAGCAATACTCAGGAGTTTTAAAAACGGTACATGGGTTATTGCATCCGCCTGGAGCTCGCAGCACATTCGGGCACTGCCCGTTAATGTCCACGGTGCATCTTGGCCCGCGAGTACACCCGTTTGAGGTTGGGACAAATTCCATAGGCACATTGAAACCATCCACTAGGGACATATCAAAGAAGTCCAAGTTGTTGAATTGGTTCAATGCATATTCAGCTAAGGTGTTTGGTGGCTGGCCATAGCCCGTGCATTGCATGACCCCACCACAGTCACCGGTTTGGCACCTGCCTCGGCCTGACCCGTTAAAGTTGCAGCTTGTGCGAGCTCATATACGGGCTCCGACTGTGCCGGGAGCGGCTGTAACAGTCCATTCTTGGCCACTGTTTAGTTGTCTGCCTCCACCAGCGGGCACGCTTGCAGCCCATACGGTATAATGACAATTGTTTCGAATGAGGAAATTTGCTGCATTGGTGGTGGTGATGGTGAAGAAGAGAACAATGAGAAGGAACGAGGAAGTGAGGAGGGTCTTCGAAAAACTCATTTTGGGATAGGGAAAAGGAGAGATGGTTTTTGTTGGGTGTTTGTATTGGCTTGGCTTTTTAGGGGCAATGTAAGTGGGCTTTTATAGGAGTTTTGAGTGTGGAAAAAGAGGAGGTGCATGATTATGGGATTAATAATCAACGTAGAATTATTTAAAAAAAAAATATTGATCCTAATCTCTTGACTGAATCCACTCAAATTTTGGGCTGTGGAAAAGTAAAACATGGGCCCGGACAGAATATCAGCTTCCAAGACCACCAAAGCCAAACCCATACATCATTGAGAGAGAGAGAGAGAGAGAGAGAGAGAGAGAATGCCTCCAATGTTTATGGTAAATTGTGGGGGTCATCGCCAAATATATTCTAATTTATTTGGTATAGAGTAATAATTTTACGGCCTATTAACCCACTTGAGCGTGTGCAAAGTAAATTCATTGTATATAAATTTTTAATTTATACACACACACACACACACACACACACACATATATATATAAAATAAGTTGTTTGCATCTATCCTCGACTTTTTTGTCCTTTTTTTTTTAATTATAACATAAATTGAATTTTAGATTATTTGTTCTTTTTTTTTATTATAATAGGAATTGAATTTCAGATTATGTGAATGGGAGAGAAAAACTGTTTTCACTAGGCTGTCACTTACAAACTTTTTTATTTCTCTTTGAATGCCTATCAATCATGCTGAAACTCAAATTTTCATCGTTAAAAGTATTAGTGACAAAAATTTAGCGACAGAAAATTCCGTCACTGAAAGTCACATCGCTAATTTAGTAACAAAAATTTTCTGTCGCTAATAAAATCCGTCGCTAATTTAATTTTTAATTTTTTTTAATTATTTCTAATTATCGACGGATTAACGATGGATTCTTAGTCATGGAAATATTTCCGTTGCTAATCTGTCACGTGAGTAAGAGCAAACCCAAGAGCACTAGCCCGGACAACCGACCCTGCTGCCCGACTCGACCCGCCTATCATCGCACGCACCTGTCCCAGCCCCGACCCGCCCGTCTGTCTTTAATTTGTTGTAAAAATATTCACACCCAGATTTTTTAACCACCATGCCACCATCACATTTGTGTTATTAGTTTATTTTTTTTTTTATTTCTATACTTTTTTTCTAACTCTCAATATTAAAAATACAATACCCAAATTTAAAAAAATATAAAATTTTATTTAATAAAAACCTTAAATTATATTTAAAAAATATAACATTATATTTAATAAAAAACAAAATTATATTTAATAAAAATACAAAATTATATTTAATAAAACAAAAAATTATATTTAATAAAAACAAAAAAATATATTTAATGAAAAAACAAAATAATATTTAATAAAAACAAAAAATTATATTTAATAAAAACAAAAAATTATATTTAATAAAAGAAAAAAATTATATTTAAAAAAAAAACAAAAAATTATATTTAAGAAAAGGATAAAATTATATTTAATAAAAACAAAAAATTATATTTAATAAAAAGATAAAATTATATTTAATAAAAACATAAAATTATATTTAATAAAAATAAAAAATTATATTTAACCAAAACAAAAAAATATTTTTCAAGTTTTAGCGACAAATTAGAGGCGAAAAAATTAGCGACGAATTTTTTCGTCACTAAATCTATAGTTAATCTATTCAAAAAGGTTTTAGCAATGGTTTAGCGACCGTCGCTAATTTTAGCGAGTGATTTAGCGTCAGAACAATTAGTGATGGATTTTTCCGTTGCTAAATCCGTTGCTGAATTTTCTGTCACTAATCCGTCACTAATAGCGATAGATTTTTTTCTGTCGGTAATTGTCGTCGTTAAAGGGCTGTTCACTACAAGAAAAACGGGTATCAGTGACGGAAAAATCCGTCGCTGATACTCAAATTTTCGTCATTAAAAGTATTAGGACGAAAATTTAGCAACGGAAGTTACCTCGTTAATTTAGCGATGGAATTCCGTCGCTAAAAAAATCCGTCACTAATCAGTGACGGAAATGGTAACTTATTTTTTTATTTTTTTAATTATTCTTAATTACTGAAAGATTAGTGACGGATTATTAGCGACGGAAATATTTCCGTCACTAAGAAACCCAAGCGCATGAGTTGGACGACTGCCCGGCTGTCCGACCCGACCCGCTACCCTCACAGCACCTGTCCCAGTCACGGCCCGCCCGCCTGCCTGCTGCCCGTTTTTAATTTGTTGTAAAAATGCACATATCCAAGTTCGAACCTGGGTGTCCGACCTGACCCGCTACCCTCACAACACCTGTCCCAGCCATGGCCCGCCGCCCGCTCCCTGTCCACTTTTAATTTGTTGTAAAAATACACATATCCAGCTTCGAATCTGGATGTGTGAGAGATTGAGAGTTTCATCACATTTGTGTTATTAGTTTATTTTTTTCTATTTCTATACTTTTTTTCTAACTCTCAATATTAAAAATACAATAACCTAATTTAAAAAAATATAAATTTTTATTTAATAAAAACATTAAATTATATTTAAAAAATATAAAATTATATTAAATAAAAGCAAATGGGAGACGGTTCCACCCAGCACATGCGCAGTGGAACCACCCAGATTTTTTAATTTTGTTTTTTTTGTTTATTTTGTTTTGTTTAGCCTTTTTATTTTTTATTTTTTTAATGGTAGTGGAAACACAAAATAATAAAAAAAAAACAAAACAATAACAAAAACAAAAGAATTAAAAACAAAAGAGAAAAACCAAAAAAAAAAAAAATAGCAAAGGAGGGCGGTTCCACCGCTCCTTTGCACTTTAGTGACGGATCAATTAGCGATAGATTTTTCCGTCGCTGTTAAATTTTTTGTCACTAATCTGTCACTAATAGCGATGGATTTTTTTCGGTCGGTAATTTTCATCGTTGAAAGACTATTTTTTTGTAGTGGTTTTCTTGTAGTGTCAGTGGAAAAAGTGCATCATTAGAGGTCCAAAAGAAAATACCAGAAAGAGTTTATACTTCAAGAGTGGTTGTAATAAATTTGTCAAACGTTACTTTTTTCTTATTTTTTAATATATGTACAAGTTATTCACGTAAGAAAGCTCACATAAGAAATTCTATTAAACTGCACCCTGGTTTTTTGTATCATAACAATTCAACCATTTATTTTTCAAAATTCACATTGAAACATTTAAATGTCAAAATAGATTAATTTAGTTAGATTTGGATCAGTTTAATTAATTTTTTTTCCTAAAATTTATGTTATTGTGTTAGGTTGCTCATGAAAATTTAATAAAAACTCTTGTTTCTAACATTTGTCTTAATAATTATTACAATTTCGTTTCTTTTCTTTTTTAAATCAAAGTTTAAAAGTAAGAATAAAGATCAAAGAGGACTTGTCTTCTAGATGAAGAGCTGAGGTAAGAAAAATAAATGAAAGCAACAACCATGAAGAAATGTCTATGTGGCTATCAAGAGAAAAACTTGAGGTGGGAGAATAATTCCAAGATACCCAAGAAAATTCTCGGGCGTGGAAAGACATCCAAGGCGTCAACTAGGTTACACAAAAATGAAAACGAAAAATGGAAACGAAATGATAAGGAAAAATGCAATTTGTAAGAATATAGAAAACGGAAAAGCGGGTAAAAGCGTTTATATAAAAAATATAATGATTTTTATATAAATATTAATTATTTTATGAAAATAATAAAATAGTTATATTTTTTTAATGAAAATCTAAAATGATTAAATATGTAATTATTAATTATAAAATAAATAATATAAAAATAAAAATTATAAATAAATAAATAAATAATTTCTTAAATATGAAAAAATATAAATAAAAAAAATATAAAGATTTTTGTGTAAACAAGAAATGTTAGTGCTAAGAAGTTTTCGTGCATCATAAGGGTCAACCCCTAGCTTGTTTTTGTCAGCACAAATCTCTTGTCCTCTTATATCAATCATTCAAATTTCAAATACTATTTTTTTAGAAACTATATATATATTTTTGGAAATTATTGAATACTTACAATACTTTACAAATTAAGTATATAACATAAAACATACTAAACAAATTTTGTGTGAATTTAAAATTTTACTATCAGATTGCTAAAATTTAAATTTTGAACCTTACTTAAAAGATATGTACATTACTCAACCAACTAAAGCTAATTTGAAGGTTGCTAAGGAGTACTTCAAATTCCACTCTTGGTTGGACATTCACACTCAGCCTTTTCCACATTAAAACAACCCTACTCTCATTTTCTCGCAGACGTCAAGTCTTTTGGAGAAAAATCATGCGTTCACTTGGTGTCTCAAAGATCTTTAAATAATAATAATAATAATAATTTCAGGAAAGTGTTTAATTTGAAGTATGTGAGAAAAAGAGTGAAATAGTAGAGATAATATATAACACCAACACCTAATTAGTTCAGAAATTGGACACCGCTACTCCTTAGATAAACTTTCAGGTTCGAGTCAATAGACGTCACGAGAGTTTTACCTTTTAAGAACCTAATAATTTAGTTAAATCTTATATGATTATTAGATGTCGGTAATTTATTAAAAAAAAATATAAGATATGTTAAAAAATTATCTAATTTTTTCTCTCTCTATCCTTCATTTTCTCTCAAAGAAAAAAAGAAAAAATTAATTCATTTTTACTTCACAAACGGAGATAATTTTTATTCTATATACCATTTCAAAAGTTAGCTTTAGTTGGTACATGCCATTCTCCAACTTAGCTTTCGGGACGTTACGAAATTAAATTACATTAAAGGGGTTATGCCATTGTCTGATTTTGACCTATATAGTGGGCCAGCTTTTGTTTGGTCTTTAAGTTGGAGGGCTATCCGTGTCTGTGGCCTTCGAATGGTGCTGAGTCATCTTCTTAAGTCACTTGTCATAATGAATCAAGGCTAAATGACTCTCACATGATTAGAATCAACTCTTTACGTGACTTAATCAAGTTCTAATTGTGACGGCCATAGTTTTGCCGCCAAAGCTATATAATTTTTGACACAGGCTTCTCATAACTATAATTCCAATAATTCAATTTTCATTACCTTCTAATGATCATAATAAACTAATTCCAACAAAAGTTTATTACGAAAATAAGTTCATAATAAATATATGTATGTATGTATGTATGTATGCATGTATGTATGTATATTTGTTATTCCCCAACCTGACATTAGGACGAGTCCTCGCATGGCCTTTTTGTGAGTCAGGTTATGTGTATTTATTAACTATTTGATATTTTCATTAATTGCCCACACAAAATATTAATTAAGTTTTTGGAAGAAAGTAAAGATACGTAGGTCATGGCCGCGAAGACTCGGTATAGGGGACGGAGCATATTGGGACATTTTGTGCGGATATGCTCATGCAGAATTATATTATGATGAAAAGTCTGCATGGGAGGACCAACTTTCGGCCTAGTGGTTATGGCCCCATCTGGGTCGTAGAGCTTGGGCAGAAGTTCGAATTATTGTACCAACACACGCACTCACAACCAAAAAAAAGAAGCCTGCATGCAGGGTAATCAAGAGAAAAATCTTGGGAGTGAGAGAACAATTCCAAGGCACATGAGAAAATTGTCGAGGTGGAGATATATTCTAGGCGCGTGCCTCAAGCTTGTTTTGTGGACACAAATCTCCAATCTCCTTGTCGATGCTTATTTTCTTTTGTGATTCATTTCATCTGTTATATTTTCCTAGGCACCGCAAGTGATTTGGGTTGAACCATTAACTCGAATCGAATTGAATCGAAATTTTCAGTTTGATTCGATTTTTTTCTTTAAAATAAATTTCGGTTCAAGCCGAACCAAACCAAAATTATTTTGATTCAATTTCGGTTTAGTTTTTAAAAAGAAATTTCGGTTTAAACCGAACCAAACCAAAATTATTTCGGTTCGATTTCGGTTTAATTTTTTAAAATCGGTTCGGTTCGGTTCGAACCGAATTGGTATTATTTTAAAAAAATTTTATATTAAAAGATCTAATTTAATTAATTTTTTTCCTTATATTTTTATAATATTCAAATGATGAATTAAGTTATATTATTTTAAAAAAAATATTATTCATAAGAATATTTTTCTCCATAATTATTCTTGATATGGTTTAAATAAAAAAATATATTATTTTAAAATTTAAACCAATTTAAAACTATTTTTAGAGTTAAAACCCCTAAATAATTCTAAAAATATTATATTTGAAGAAAAGAAAAACAAACTCATATATTTTTTACACATTAATTGTAAATGACATCTTTTTATACCTAAAAAAATAGTGGCAAATGAAAAAAAAAATTCGGTTTAAACCGAACCAAACCAAACTAAATCAAATCGAATTTTTTCGGTTCGATTTGGTTTAAATCGAATTAAATTCGGTTCAATTTTCGATTTAAATTTTTTTAAAATTTTGATTTTCGATTCGATTCGGTTTGATCATTAAACCGAACCAAATCAAACCGTTCACACTCCTACTTGCATCCAAGCAAGCCCACTTACTAAATAAATTTTGTGTAGATTTCAAGCTTTTCTACTACAACTACCAAAAATTAAAATTTGAAATCGTCTTAAAGAGAGATACATCAACCAAGTAAAATTATATTTGAACATTGTTAATGAATAACTCTGAAAATTGAAGAAGGAGATTGTGACTACTAAACTGTCTTATTCTTCGAATAACATAAAGCAAATAAACCCTTTGCTTTAGATCCCAAAATTTTAGGTCTTTTATTATTCTAATTATAATTTAAACAATTACAATTTTTTTTTTTTAAGTCATAACAATTTAAGCCCCTAATTAATTTTATTGTTAGCTAATCAATTGCCCATTTTCCACAACTCTTTTTTTAAAAAAAAAAAAATTATTAAAAGATAAAAAATCTAAATTTTAAAATAAGTTTTAGTCCGGAAAACTATTGAGCCAATCCAGGATCCAACGGAGGGAAACTAGCCTTTGCATTACAAGATAACAAAGCCCACCCCAAAAAAAAAAAAAAAATACAAACAAACAAACGCTAGGAATAGAGCATGACCTAGTTTGGAGAAAAATTTCGGACCTTTCATGATATTAATGTTTTTTCACATGTTGGAGTGGGATTTTTAAAAGAGTTCCGAAATTTTCTATTTTAATACTTTTTTTATATATAACTTCCATCTATTTTAAAAATTTAAATTAATAAAAATTGTCTTATTATTTGTTTTTTAATCTTAACGAACGAAATTTACTTGCTTTCTTATTAAAGTAAAGGGTCTACTCTATTGTCTAATTTTGATAGTACGGCAAGTTATTTTTTTAATAAATTATTAATATTTGATAATTATATTATATTTAATTAAATCAATTTAAATTGAATTAATTTTTAAATAATAAATTTATTTTAATATTTATTCATTTATATATATATATAATATTTAAATTTGAGATTTTGATTATGGCCGCATAGAGTTTTCTTTGATACTTAAGATGATGGGCCTTCTGTACTTCCTCTTAAGTCCTAGTCATAATCAAGCAACGGTAAAGTAAGGGCTTGGTTACCATATACTTTCTATAATTTCTATAGCCAATTTTCTTTTTCGGGTTACCTTTGACATCATAATAAATCAAAATCCGCAAAATAGTTTTTAAACAAATTTACTCATATTTTGTTTACTCAACCAATACAAATACAGAGATTTCCTTATCCTTTTTGTTCTTCCTCCATCCAACATTAGGACAGCCCTCACATAGTTTTCATGTATCAATTATGTGTATTTTTATTAATTTTTTAACATATTTATGAATTGTACATTAATTCAAAAAACTAATAATTGAGTTCTATTGGAGTAGGGACACCCTGACAGAGCTACGAAGACTCCATAGATCATGGAATATACTGGAGCATGGAATATATGGAGGTATCAGGTTGTGTTCGAAGTGATAGTTTAATGATTATATTTTTATTTTTTAATTTTATATTTAAGAGTTTGAATCTTATTATAATTGAAAAAAAAAAAAAGACATTAGGGTTGTTGCTAATTATGAAATCTGCATAAGACTAGACTTATGGCTTCGATTTCTGGTCAATTTTAAAACATCTTTTTCCATGCAAACAATGAAAAAAAGGCGAAATTCCCTTTAACAACGGCATATCAAAAGTAATGTCCGTTAGAGATGAAAATAAATGTTACTTTCATTTTACCCCTTCTTTCTCTTCTCTTCTCTCTTTATCCACTTGACAACTATATCTTTTCGCGTCAAGAGCCTCTTATTTTTCCCTTATTTTTCCCTCTCTTAATTGATTTTTTTTTTTCTTGCTCTCTCTCTTTGCTATCAACAACATATAACTTTCTCTCTTAAATATCGATTTTCTGTATCACGGTAACTTTCTCTCTTTTTTCATCATGTGTCAATTTTTACTCTCTCTCTCTCTTCTGTCAATAGCCTTTGCCTTTCTCCATGAGAAAAGAGAATAAATAGAGAGAAAAAAAATAATCGAGAGAGAAATGTAGAGATTGCCGATGCTTCATAGAGAGAAGTGAGAGAGAAAACAAGGAAAAGAGAGACAGCGTGTCAATGACAAAGAAAGAGAGAAGAGAGAGAGAGAAAGAGAGGAGAATTTTTTACAAAGAAAAGAGAAAAAGATATTCTCACTCTTAACCATGTGCTTGGGTTCGAGTCATCATAGGAACGTAAAAAATACCATTGGGAGACTTCTCCCAGTGGGCCTGACAATAGATCAATCCGGATTAGTCAAAATGAGTCTCTAGATACCGGATAGTAATATATAAAAAAAAAGAGAAAATATATTTTCATGAAAAAAAACCGAGAACAATAAAAAAATCTTTCTTTAACATAAAAAATTAATTCTAAATTGGAATGAAAATTGAAAGAACATTAACAACAAGAAAGGGGAAAATTTTTCATCCCTAGATAGAATTAATTTTTATTTGGCATCTAAAGGGTATTCTGCCTAAAAACAAATGTCCACATATTTATGAGTTTATCTCTTTTGCTATTATTTGATAATTTTTTGTTTTGTTAAATCATGAGATATGGTATTGAAAAAATTAGTTTAAAAGCAGCGTGTTACGTGAACTTATGTATACTAGTTTTTTTGCCGTGCTAATGTACGGGATGCCCATAAAATATAAATTATATTTTTTTATCATATAAATATTTATTAAATTTATAATTAACTCAATATTTAAACTAAATCATTATTTAAATCAACAAAAAATATGATATATATTAATGACAAAAAAATGAGTTTAACAACTGAAATTCTAAAAAACTCTAACGAATGAAATAAAAAATAGATAATAAGTAGACGAATGAAATAAAAAATAGATAATAAGTAGAGTAAAATGGTAATAGAAATAAAGGAACAACTATTGTGAAAAAAAATGAAAAAACATGTGTTAACAAAATGAAAGACCAAAGAGGAAAAGAAGGGTAAAAAAATAAAAGGAGCAAAAACCTAAATAGAAAAAACTGTGATTTAAAAATAAAGGGATGACCATATATGTGGTGAAAAATAAAAAAGAAAAACCTATATTAAAAAATGTTGAAAAACTAAAGTTTTTTAAAAAAACTGGATAAAGAAAAGGATTTGAATGGACAAGTAGAGAAAAAAAAGAGGAAAAATCTTTATTTAAAAAAAGGAATAACTTAATGAAAAGCATTTAGGTAAAAAAAAAAAAAAGAGTAAAGATCTGAATGAAAAAAATTATAATTTAAAAATAAAGGGATGCTCATTTGTGAGGCTAAAAAAATAAAAAAAGAAAAACTTATATCTAAAAAATATGAAGGATTTAAGAGGAAAAAAAAGTCAGGTTGAAAAAAAAAAGAGAACAAGGATCAAAATGAAGAAAATAAAAAGCTATGATCTATATATATGGTAAAAAACAAAAGGAAAAAAACCTATATTCAAATGAATGAAGGATCTAAGGAAAAAAAAGGGGCAAAAAAGGTGAAAAGCTGAAAAAAATTAAATAAATAAAGTGTGGTATTAAAAAGACAAAAAACCTAAATGAAAAAAAAAGTTTGGCGGGTCCAAAATATACGAGGTTATTGTTGATAAGCAGTAGAGGACCGTAGTGAAAAAAAAAAAGAAAAAAAAGCTGGATGGAAAAAAAGGATCCAAGTAAAAGAAAAAAAAATGGACGAGTCCAAAAAAAAATAGGGTTACTGTTCATGAATAGCGTAAAAAAGAGAGGAAAAATCTTTGTTTAAAAAAAGAAAAAAATTAAGAAAAAAATTTAGGTAAAAAAATAAAAAGAGCAAGGATCTGAATGGAAAAAATTACGATTTAAAAATAAAGAAATATTCATTCTCGAGACTAAAAAAATAAGAGAAAAACTTATATCTAAAAAGATGAAGGATATAAGAGGAAAAAAATTAAAAGTCAGATTGAACAAAAAGAGAGCAAGGATCAAAATGAAGAAAATAAAAAGTTATGATTTAAAGATAATGAGATAACAATCTATGTGGTAAAAAAACAAAAGGAAATAAACTTATGTTCAAGATGACGAAAGACCCAAGAAAACAAAAGGAAAAAAAAGGTGGAAAACTGAAAAAAAAAATGTGGTCTTAAAAAAACAAAAGACTTAAATGAAAAAAAAAGTTTGGCGGTCAAAAAAATATGAGATTACTATTCATGAACAGTAGAAGACCGTAGTGAAAAAAGAGAAGAAAAAAAAACCGGATGAAAATAAAGGATGCAAGTGAAAGAAAAAAAATCGGGTGGGTGCAAAAAAATATGGATTCACTGTTTATAAACAGTGTCCATAAACAGTGAACTCTTTTAGAGTGTATAATATTTTGAGAAATGTCCTCATTCTCGAATCCATCACATATTGTAAAGAATATCATCTTGAGTAAGTCAAAACTCTTAGAGTAATAAACATACTGCTTTCGAGTTGTGTATTTCTCTGGTTTTGATATATCCAACTTGCTTTCTTTCTACACCATCCATCAATATATAGGAAAAAATAAAAAAGAAATAAAAAATCGAGAGAATACGATCAGATATTAATACTATATATTATGATCAAATATTAATACCATGCATCAACGTCTACAAAACAACAATAATGTGCACATTAATGCATTTGTGTACATGTTTATTTTTCTAGGTGCAGCGCAGCTTAGTGCACTTCTTTTTGCATTACCTTTCTTTTCTTATTCTCACTACTTCAAGGACAGAACACAACCCCGTAATTGGTACCCTCCGGGCATGTAAATGTGCTAGTTTGATCATCCTTAGTGTAACTAATGCATCATCACATCTCTCTTTGAAAAATTGTGAGTAAGAAGTGGGCCCACAACTGTCTGAATTGTAGCAAGACTCATTAGTTTTAAATACGGCAAATGGGTTATTGCACCCGCCCGGAGCTTGCAGCTCATCCGGGCAGTGCCCGTTAATGTCTGCGGTGAATCTTGGCCGTGAGTACACTCGTTTGAGGTGGGGACAAATTCCATAGGCGCATTGAAGCCATCCACTAGTGACATATCAAAGAAGTCCAAGTTGCTGAATTGGTTGTTCAGCTAAGGTGTTTGGTGGTTGGCTATAGCGCGTGCATTGCAGGATCCCACACAGTCACCAGTTTGGCACCCGCCTCGGCCTGACCCGTCAAAGTTGCAGCCTGTACGAGCCCATATACGGGCTTCGGGAGCGGCTGTAACGATTCATTCTTCACCACTGTTTAGTTGTCTGCCTCCACCAGCCGGCACGCTTGCAGCCTAGACGGTATAAGGGCACTTGTTTCGAATGAGGAAATCAGCTGCGTTGGTGGTGGTGAAGAAGAGAACAATGAGAAGGAACAAGGGAAGAGGTTCTTGGAAAAATTCATTTTTGGCTAGGGAAAAGGAGAGATCTTTTTTTTTTTGGGTTTGTGTGTGGGCTATTTATGGGCAATGTGTGTGGGCTTTTACAGAAGTTTTGAGTGTGGAAAAAGAGGAGGCGCATGGTTATGGGATTAATTCTGAAAGCATATAAACATAAATTCTGCAAGCTTATAAATAATATTAAATTGTTTCACTAGAAAAAACATATTTTATATTTAAATCTATTATTATAAACGTCATTTTGTTTTAATAACAATAGAAATCTACCGATATTTATTGATCCAATGATTAAGTACTAATATCTCTCATATAATAAATATTGGGCGAGTTTTGTTTCTTAAGAATTGAATCTTGCTCAAACTTAATTTAATCGAATTTAACATAATTATTAAATACCAATAATTTATTCCAAAAAATAACCACAAAAATCTCAACTACCGCTGGTAATAAATTTACAGCTACATACAATCTAGGCAACTAGATAAAGAAAACCATTAACCCACATGAGCGTGTGCAAAGTGGGTTTTTGACAACATTGAAGATATCAAGAATTGAAGATACCAGAATTCTTTGAGGAATCAATTGTGTTGCACTATCGTGAGCTTTTTCATTTCTCTTTGAAATGCTCATCAACTATGCTCAAGATTTTGCATGTATGGACGCCCCTGCGTTAAGAGAAAATGTTTGTACTGGGCTCTTATTCTCCAATCAGCCTATATATATCAGATCAAATGTTTTGTTAAAAATTTTAACAGATCATTTTAAATGTTATTTACTTTAAAATTTCTAATCTACAAACAACTTTAAATATATATTTTTTTAAAAACAAGTCCAACTAAATTACTTCTCTCTCTCTCCCCCCCGCCCAACCCTCTTGTATAAGAATAGAAACCCTTGATGAGCCCACGACAAGAACGAAGTGGGGTATATTGGAGGGAAAACCATAGTTTCCTTTTCCTGACACCCCCCAAGAAAATTTCTTGATAATAATATTTTCTTATTTTTAAATGTTTTTCATTTCTAAAACATTTAAATACACTAAATTAATTAATATTTATATAAAATTCTTATATTTTCTATATTTATATTTTTTTTTTCATATCTAATGAATGAATTATATATTTATTTTTTTTATATTTATATAACTTGTCTTATGATTAATAATTATATATTTAATCATTTTATATTTTTATTACAAAATATGAATATTCTATTATTTTCATAAAATAATTAATATTTATATAAAAATCTATATATTTTTTATATTTATACATTTATCCATATTTCCGTTTCTTACAAAGTATCATTTTCTCGTATTATTTTGTCTCCATTTCCTTTTTCATGTTTCCATTTTTGTGTAACCAAGGTGTAAGTGTACATGTTAATTTTTGTTGCATATGCCCCCTGCATTTCATAAGCACTTATGATGTTTAGTCTGATTGTTTAATACACACACACACACACACACTAGATACTCACATAAGAAAGCTCACCTAAGAAATTCTATAATTTGTTTAATTTTAATTTTAATTTTAATTTTAATTTTAATAATATATAATTTAAATTTACCAAATAAAATAAATAATAGGATTGCTCACAATCTAGCATACAAGAGCTTTTCTAATTGTCTTAATTATGACAATAATAATATAACCCAGTTAAAATTTAAACTTTTAAAAGTAATAAAATAAAGGAATTTTCAAATCACATCACATCAGTTCTACAAAATCTACTCAAACATATATTAAACTGACTTTTAAATTTCAATTAGAATGATATAGATTAAATCAATTAAAAATAAAATAATATAAATTTTATGTTAAAATTTATTTTAATATATTTTAAATTTATTTTTGATTCAATTTAAAATTAATTAATTATAAAATATTTAGTTTTTACTAATATAGACTACCATAATCCATTTGATTAATACCACTTACCTGGCTCTCTCGAAGAATTGTGTACCTAAGCGCGTCCCAATCCGTCGGGCTGACTGCTGAGCAAGCATAATGTTAAAATAAACGTTTAAAATAACGGAGTCAAACAGCTGTGACGTAACGCCGTCTCTTCTCTCTCGTTGTCCTTCCAGCAAAAGCTTTTAATTTTAGCTCTCTCCCTCCTCTTTTTATAACGTCCCTCTAAACGAACCCGCATATTCTACTGCCCTCCCTCCCTCTCTCTCTCTCTCTCTCTCTCTCTCTCTCTGTTTTTTCAACTTTCTCCATTTCCCGCTTTCAAAAACCTAACATTCGCTCTTCAAACTTTGTTTGTCGAAACCCTAATTTCAAAGATCGGCCCAATCTTTACCCTTCTCTGTGTTTCTTGAAGCGGTTACATCTTCTGATTGGATCATCGACGTCCAAGAATCTCTTAGTAAACCCTAATATAGTCGATCTCAAGTTTGATTTGTCGTTTCTTGAAACTTAATTCTTGCATTATTGTCTTGGATTCTCTGTTTGTTTAATCGATTGCTTTTTAGGAAATTTTGGGGTTTAGATCCTCTTTTTTTCCATTTTTCTTGTTCTGTTTTGTTGATTTCGTTGGTTTTGTCTGTGCTAACTATGAAGGTTTGTAATCATGTTTGAATCTGATTGGGAGGAGAATTCATGGCTGAAATTGTAAAAAGAGATCTAAATGGCGTGAAATCGGTCTCATACTCGACATTTTTTTATAGTAGTTGTGTTATCCCTTCTCCTTCTCAAAGGTTTGCACATCTCATGCAATTTGTCAATTGTGTCTACTAGATTTAACTCATGAATCTTGTACTAAAAAACCCACCGCCGGATTCCTATCTGGGTTAAATTTATTTTCTGGGATTAGGGTTTTGTGTTCTTGATATTGTATGTGATGTATTTACAGGAGGAGAACTGGTCCAACCAAACGAGCTAAGGGAGGCTGGACAAAGGAAGAAGTGACTTTTGGAGCTCAAACTTTTTAAAATTTTGTGCATATTGCTCGGAAACTATTAGATGAACTTGCATATAATTGCTTGAACCTTGGAATTTAGATAATACTAAGTTCTATTTTATTTGTTATTGTTAATTGGGCATGTTGAAGGATGCATCTTACCTATTTAATTAAATGACCCTGCGAATCTTCTTTTTAAGTTTTGATTACTCTCGCTGATTTTTGTCTCACTTTCACTTTCTACAAAGGTTGAATTGATCATTTGTGACCTTGGTGCAAATGAATTCGAGACATGAAAATAGGCTTCCTCTGGGTCAGGTGGGAAGCATTTTGTGCACGAGATGAACTTCTTTTTTTTCAATTTCTACAGAGGAACAAATATGAAATCAGTTGATGTAGTTCCCGGTATAATTTACATTATTCTTTTCTCTGGAAATTTAAAAGTGAAAAACTATCTAAAAGTTCACTTCATTTTGGTTTATTGTAACACCGAAAATTCGGTGTTAAAAATGTATCGTGAAAGATTTTGATAATTATAAAAGGAAATTATTATTTTTTTTTATTTTTGATTTTCGATTTTGAAGTTTTAATTTTAAATTGTTGGTATAATTGAAATGTCGTGTTACAAATTCGTAGTACATTTTATTTTTTGGTAAATTTGGAACTTTCAATGTGATGAGTATAAAAATATATATATATTTGTATTTATAATTAATTTAAAAAAAAAGTGAAGGAAGGAGAGAAGGAAGGGAGACGCAGCGTTTCAACTCGAAACGCCATGTTCCCCCCTTTCCCAAATCGATTAGGGCTTTCAGCCCTAATCAGTCTCTCTTTCACTCTCTGCTCTCTCCCTCTCGCGATCTCTCTTCGTCTCCCTCTCTTCCGTCGCTCTCTCTGTCGCTTACGGTGGCTTCTCGACCACCGCACGCGGCCATCACTGCAAGTTACAGTCTCTCTCTATCTCACGATCTCTTTGTCTATCTCTCGAACAATCTCTGTCTCTCGCTTTCTCTCCCGCGACTCTCTCTTTCACTCTCAGCCTCTTCGCCTCCCTCTCCATTATTGTCCGACTACCGCATGGTCTCTCTTTCTCTCTCTTTTGCTCTCTGCTTTTTCTCTCTCCCGCGCGAGCGAACAAAGCTTCTTTTCTTCTTTCCCGCGCGCGATAGTAGCGCTGTCTCTTTTCCTTGCTCGCATACTCGCGCGCTTTGCTCTCCCTCTGCCGAGAGCTCTTCTGCAATCCTTGCAGAAGCCCCAAGTTGGCAGTAGCAAGAGGCATTCGAAACCCTAGGCCGTACCTGCACTCTCTACACTGCGCAGGTAAGGGCTGATTCTGAATATAATCTAGGGTTTCGATTTTTCTTGGTAATTAGGACTAATTGTTAAACTTTGCTTTGATTTTGAAGCATTACAGGTCTCGAGATGACTTGAATGGTGCGCGGAAGTTAGGGTTACGAGCTGCGAAGAACCCTAGGTAAGGGATTTTTAATCCCTTCGATATTTAAACTATTTTGTTGAATTTAAGTTGAGAATACGTGTAGATATATTCTGAAAATATATTAAATTCGAAGGAAATGTATTTCTTCTTGAAATTTTATAAGAAATTATTTAGGTTAAATCTAGAATTTGATATAAATTAGATTGCGTAGCATGATAGAATGTCTTAAATAGTAGTAGAGCTTTGTTTGATTAATTTGTATAGCTTTCCTTGGGGTTTGAATTGAAATTGGCATGAATTAAATTAAAGGTCATGTAAATTCGGGAGAAATTTGATAAAATTGAGGAATATTGGAAATTAAAATCATTGATAGGGGAAATAATCATAGATTGATGAAACGAGAGTTGAGAAATGTGATTGTGTAAATTAAGGCTAATTTAAATAGGGAAAAAAATTTGAAGGCCCTTTAATGAAGGTTTAATTGATGATTAATTGTGTTGATTGGTTTAGATTGACATTTGGAGACTCGAAAAGAGTCATTTTGGATTAATTATAGAAATAAGGAGTGGGTATCCTCCCTAGAGATGAGTGAGATTTACGATATCGTGTTATTAATATCAAACCATGTTTTACCGTTTTCAGAAACGACATGATTTATCCGTGTAAAAAATGATATTGCTAAAGGTTTTGATGAATGTTTTGTGATAAGTGGAGTGTCTGAAAATGAGTTGATAATATGCATCCATGTGAATTGTTAAAAATGATATCGTGCCATGTTTCGAAATTCTGAAACATGATTTCTGTTATGTCTATGCATCTTAGCACGTTTGATTGATATTGATTTGGTACTTGGACTGAGAGTCTATGGGAATTGACGGATATGATATAGTCCCTAGGGGACAACCGTAGCTACAAAGGGCGTTTGTTGAGGCACTCATTATGTCCAGATACGCTTCTGCAGGAGGTATCCCGAAACGTCATATTTTATAGATCACGAACTAGCCATATTGAACCGAAAGGGGAGGGTCGTCAAAGTAGGCGGTTTAGCACTGGGGGAAGCCCGTGGTCCAGATTACGGACTAACTCAGTTGAACCGAAAGGGGAGGGCCGTCAGAATAGATGGTCTAGCACTGGGGGAGGCCCGTGGCCAACGTCGGGGTAAAGAACTAAATTTGAACTTCACATGCATTTGAAAAACCCTCGATGTACCTGTCATTGGTCATGGTTGACCCTTGTTGGGAACGATTTTCTAGCCAGCTCTATTGATTTCTAAAAGAGATCTGGATGCATATGAATGGTTTGATATGTATGCTTGAAATGTAACACGTTGTTTGAAAAATTTAATGTAAATTTGAGAAATATATTTATTATACTAATTTTGACACTCTATGATCACCACACGTATTAATTACATGATATCAACCCCCACTCACTGAGTATTTTCCAATATTCACTCATCTTTTTAACATTTTTTAGAGAAAGTTTAGGCCTGCGACAGAGATTGGAGCTTGGAAAGGTTTACCAGCTAACTTGTGTAGATATATATATATATAGTGATGTATAGATATTTTGGTTTGAACTGAAATCCATAGAAAGGAAGACTTGTATAATTCTTTTGGTACGGATTTAATCGATACTTGTTTCCTGTATAGGAACAAGTATTGATGGAATCCGTACATGGTTTTTGTTGAAGTTATTTGAAACTTGTTTATTTTATTTAATTCTCATTTTTGGTAAAAACTCATTGTTTGAGTGGGATATTTGGTTTGTAATATTGAGATTTGTTATTTTTTTTCGATTTTTACGAAATTCTGTATATTTCATATCGTTTGGATCTTACTAACGTTAGCTTGATTGTTTCAGGTAAGTGTTAGTAAAATCCTACGACTATATTTTGGGACTTCTTGTTTGTTAAGTATTTTATTCATATTGTGAATTTTGAAATGGTTAGGATAGCCATATTGCATGCTTGCATGTACAGGTTTTCTCTCCCCGATTGTGTGTTGATGTGTGCTTGTGTATATACAGGTTCACTCTCCTCGATTGTGTGCTGATGTGTGATCGTGTGTACAAGGATTGATCAAATGGGTTCTTGCATGGGTATTGTTATGTGATTTTTCTTGTTTTTGATGATTTGTGTACCGGAAGCATTGTTATGCTGATTTGTAACTTTGCGGAGTCCCGATATATAGGGAGGTTCTGTCCGTATACCCAGACTAGGCGACGACTGTTGTGTGGTCGATCCGAGGATCGGGGCGTGACATTTATAATGAGAAAAATGAATTTTCTTTTAAAGGTTTGACATGGATCTTTGTTTTCTGATGTTTTTTATTTTTGTGGTTATTTCTTAATTATGAGGAAGATGATCTTTTGACTGAAGTGGTCAGAAGTTCATGGACAGAAATTGGAAGCGAATAGGTACGCAACACCATCCATTCCATTGCATTATCTAACTATGTCTAGAATCGATCATTATAGAGAACTTCCTTTCATTTCCTATATGAATCTATGTTTTTTGCAGAGCAATGGTGATCCATTAATTGAATCAAAACCCACTTCGAAGATGGAGGTTTCTCTAAGTCCCAAGCCTGTAAATCCTAAAGTGTCCCTGCGGACACCCAAAGCAAATAAGGTGGGGGCTCTTGTCATCCTTTGTGGGATATTTTTTCAGTAATTGCCTCCTTAATCACCTATATATCATTTTGAAGTTCTTATTCTGTTGTGCCATGCATAGCTAAAGGCTCAGAAGTTTATAGATGAAGATTACCTCCCGGTTGGATTTCAGAATAAAAGATCAGGAAAAATGCGAAAAAGGGTCCGGTGTTGAATCTCCTCTTACAGTTTTTATCCAGACACCCCCTCCCCACAAACGCGCACCACATGCCTGTGAAGGCGTATATTCATGCACATATGTGGTTGCAACTTGCTTGCTTACACTCGCAGATATTCATGCATGAACTATATGTAGTGTTATATATGTACGTAGTAATGGATGTGGGATATACTTTCTTTCTTTGGTTGGCACTGCTTGCTGACCTGTTTTGCCACATCCTACAAGTTATCCTCCCACACATGGAAAATAATTGCATAAATTAATTTCTATTACAGCATCACCTAATAGCCCGGCATTTCCCACCCGCGGACTTAGTCGGGCTGAACTCCATTAGGATATTGAACCCCATCAACCAAGGATGTGTCAAAGAAGCCCAAGTTACCAAATTGGTTGAGGGCATATTCAGCTAGGGTGTTTGGTGGCACACCCCAAGCATTGCATTGCAGCTCCTCCGCAATCACGTCCCACATCTCCCCCCCCCCCCCCCCTTTTCCCCCGGGGGGGGGCCCCAGGCGGCCCCTTTGGGCCCCGCCCCCGGGCCAAAATTAGGCCCAACTCTGACCCGAGTTCAAGTGATGCCATCACCGGGTGAGGCCGTGGCCCATACGGTGTAGGGACATTGGTTGAGGATTTCAGAGTAGCATTAACAATAGGAGACACCGTATAAGGCTAAATTTGGTCATATTGGCGAGGTCAGTTAGTAGTGTCCCTTTGTATGTGTGATTTTGGTTCGGTTAGACAAAAGGGTCTTTATCTAGAAGTTGTGGGGCTGTTTTTTCTAAGTCATTATAAGAGAAAAACCATAGGATGACTTTGTCAATAAAGCAATGGCAGTTACGTGTGCAAGTGAATTACTAACATTAATGAAGATAAAATTAAAAAGGATCATCATTGTCACCTCTAGTTTGGCAGGATTTGATAAAGTATGGTACATATCCTAAACAAATTCGTGAACGTGGCAAGACAAAAGCAATTGGGAGAAGACTTATCCTGTTGGGATACCTGATTTCACTAGACTAGGTTGCTGAGGAGGGCCATGGTCTGAATTAGTCCACAATTGTGACCTGCACTCTCTCAAAAGATGTGATGATGATGATGCTGAAATTTCAAATGTTCAGGATACACGGAACTTGAAAACAATTTTTTGAACAAGCTCTCTATTTTCTAATTCACTTTTTGTAAAAATTTTTAATTCAAAATATATAATAATAATAATAATAATAATAATAATAATTTTTGTTATAGTTCCAATTTTAATAGGCCAAAATATGTATAAGCTGAACTATATATAGAAAAAACAAAAACTCAATAGGGTCACCCTCAATTACCTAATTCAAGGGTCGGTTCAATTAAATCCTGAGTAATCATAATAGTTCATTTGTATGAAAAACAAGTATCAAAAGTTGCTGTCCCTCGTATAGAGCTTCTCTACTCTCATCTTCTCTTCTACAATTTGATTCCTTTTGATTATATTTTTTTATACAAAAAAAAAGATCAAAAGTTGCTCTCCTTTTGTTTTTGTTAACACACTAAGTTGCTCTCCATGTTATTAAAATATAGATACTGATAGAGTTTTATCTTTTAAGAATCTAACTTGTTTTAAATTGAATTTAATTTCGCTTAACGTGACTGTCGGATAAATTGGATTTAATTTCGCTTAACGTGACTATCGGATATAAATAGTTTATAGACAAATAAATAAATAAATAAACGCACACACAATGAGCCTGAGCCGACAGGTTTTAGCCCCTGCCCACACTACTCCCATGGGGGCCCAAATAGGGGTGAGCGCTTGGGCCCGGCTTTTTTGGGCTGAGCATAGTCTGAAAATACGATATTGGGCAGTCTTTGGACTAATTTTGGCTAAAGAAAAATCAAGAAAATTGACTTCGAGGGCTCGGATTTTAACCAAATTTCAAATCCATGCTCCGTAAATTCGGATGGTCTCACTCTAGTGACGGTCTTGTTAGATACTCAAATCTTGGTGCATCTGCGCCGCATGGGTCTTAGACTTGATGCCAACACCTAGCCATTTGTCACTCAAGCCGCCATGCCTTAAAGAGGGAGGCAGATTATGAGAGGAGCCTTTGATATAATTAGACCCAAGGCCATTTTTTAATTTGTAATAATTTTACTTCAGAAAAATTGAGATTAATTTAATTAAAATTAAATATTTTAATATAAAAATAATTAATAAAATAATCATTCAATATTTTTATAAGAAAATTTAATTTTTATTTATAAATCGTAAATATTAGAAAAAGCTATCCTGTATTTCAACAACAGTTTGCAAAATTTTAATCTTGGACTAGAGTTGTGCATTAGTCAAGAGCTAAGATGTACACATCCAACGTTGAACTTTTTTTTGTTCAGCCGCTCACGTTCATCTCTCTCTCTCTCTCTCTCTCTCTCTCTCTCTCTCTCTCTCTCTCTCTCATCATACACAAAAAAAGCTTTCAGTTTTCACATATTTCAATATCCGTGGCTCGTTGGTTTAATGAGATATAATAATAGGTCTCCTAATCAAGATCTCGATTTTGACTTACGATTTAGATAGAAAACAGACTACGTTAAGAAGATGGCCCCCTAAATAGACCACTACAAGTTTCAGACTAGATGTTAAATATAGTTTTTTTTAGATGAAAGATGTTAAATATAGTTTGTAATATATTGTGGGTATTTGCCCACATTGAAAAGTTAAAAAGAAGTTGATGGGTTTATAACCTATCAAATTTGAAACTATTTGAATTTAGTTGAAATTGTATATCGGAGGAAAAATGTGATTTTCTTCGAATGACCTTAAAAAGAATAATAAATAAATAAATAATTATTTAAGGGTAAAAAATATGACACTTGGGTACTTGCGGCACTTGGGCATTAGAAATTAAGTGATTTCTTGATTATTTATTTATTTTATTCAAACGACGTAATCGATTATTTATTTTTTCAAATGACACAATTTTGAATTTGAAAAAATAAATAAACTGGTGTCTTATGAATAAATTGATAATTTTTAAATCAAACGGATATATTCGTTGTATCCTTTAAGTGAAGGAATATACATCATTCATTTTCTATAAATAATTTCTTCCACCGTTAAGAAAATTCACTTAGAATTTTCTATTATTTGGCAATACAATAACATTTCATTTTTTTTGAAAATCACTTTTGTTTTTGGAAAGAAATTTGAGATTTTGCTGTCTCAAATTTCTATTTCAACTTGTATATTCTGAAGGAATCTGTTATCAACTTAGCCAGCAATATAGTGAGGGCATAATTTCCTTAAGAATAATGATCATTTCACAAGCAAGTCTTTTCAAACCTTTTATTTCGAAGATCCTCCTTTCCCAACAATCTTAAGGAAATTATTCTACGATGGAGACTATTAGTTCTAATTCTGTTTTCAATAAGATGATCAACCCAAATATGTTCAAACTTGACCGTTTTGATGGGATAAACTTTATTCGTTGGAAAGATAAATTACTCTTCCTTCTTACCGAGTTGAATGTTGTTTATCTCCTAAATCTGAATTTGCCACCCTTTCTAGAACTGAATGAAAGTGATACTGACGAAATCAAAACTCTTCGCCAAAAATGTCAGGATGATGAAATTCGATACAAAGGATTCATTCTGAATTCTCTATTTGATCGATTTTATGATTTTTTTTCGTCCACTCGAGACCTTACAAGAAATATGAAAAATATTGGAGAATAAGTATACATCTGTAGAGTAAGGTACAAACAAATTTCTCAGCATGAAATTTTTTGAATTTCAAATGGTGGATAATTAATCTGTTATGGATCAAATGGATGAGTTACTAGTCTTAGTCTCTAGACTCAATGATTTAAAAGTAGAAATGTCTGAACAATTACAAGTGGCTGCAGTGATTTTGAAATTACCAACCACTTAGAACAATTATCGAAAGAAACTGTTACACACTTATGAAGATTTTACTATAGATTAACTCCTAAAACATATTCGAATTGAAGAGGAAACTCAAAATCGTGAGAATAAATATGTTTTGGAATCTGAAAGTAAGATAAATTATATTGAGTCTAGCACTAAGAATAGAGGAAAGAAAAGAAAATATGACATCTTTAAAGATTGATCGAACAACAATAAGAAAAATAAGTCATGTTTTTTCTACGGAAAGAAAGACTATTTTAAGAAAGAATGCAGATTCTACAAGAAACTAAAATTAGAGGAAAACGTTGGGAACAAGAAGGCAAATGTGGTTGAACAACAGTCCGGCACCACAGAAATTATTGCCATGATTGTAAGAGTCAACATCAGCATGATTGCAGCATGTAACATGGCAGTAATAGAAAATCTTCTGACTGGTGGTATGATTCCTGTGTTTTTGTGCATGTATGCAACAATAAAGATCTTTTCAAAGATTACACAGTGGCAACCAAGGATGAAAAGGTTCTTACGAGGAATCACGATACAGCCAAAGTTATGAGAAAAGGAACCATCGAATTGCCGTTTACCTTAGGAAAGAAGTTGATCTTGATAAATGTCTTCCATGTTCCGAATGTGAGAAAGAATCTTGTTTTTAGAAGTTTGCTTTGTAAGAAAGGTGTAAAAGTTGTAATAAAGGGAGAAAAACTCATTTTATCTAAAAATGGTGTATTCGTAGGACAGGAATATTCATGTGATGACATGTTCAAATTAAGTATTAATAAAGTTGAAATTTCTGTTTATATTATTGAATATTCTTTTGATTTATGGTATGAACGTTTATCCCAAGTTAATTTTAATTCAATTAAATATATGTCTCGACATGGTTTTATCTCTTGTGCTAACAAAAAATTTGGAAAATGTGAAATATGCATGCAAGTCAAAATGACCAAGAACCATTCCCAAAAATTGAAAAGACTTCAGAGTAGGACTGTTATGATACTTGGGTAGTGTCACGGGTACCCGTCACACTATCCGGTCAAAGCCCGACTTGAGCTCGAGCTAAGGTACCTCAGGCTCAAGCCCAAATGTGCTGGGCTCGAAAACCCGACGAGCTATCCAAATAATTAATTATATTTTTTATATATTTTTTATATATTAAATATCTAATAATATTACCCGACGACGCTATCCGATAACACTATTCGCAAAACTTTGAGCTTGAATTCGAGCTCGAGAAATACAAACATGGATGATACTACTCGACGACACTATTCGCCACACTTTGAGTTCGAACTCGAGCTTGAGAAATACAAATTTGGACCATACTACCTAACAACACTACCCGATGACACTTCGAGTTCGAACTCGAGCTCACCTAAAAAATACTCGAGCCGATACCCAAGCTCAACCCAGGTGTCGTAACACCCTTACTTTAGAATTACTTGAATTTGTGCATTCTGATATATGTGAATTAAATGATCATTTAATCAGAGGTGGTAACAAATATTTGATAACTTTCATAGATGACTATTCAAGATTCACTTATATTTACTTGATGAAAAAAAAAGGATCAAGCATTTAGAATATTTAAATGTTATAAAGTTTTTGCGGAAAATCAATTAAAAAAGAAAATTAAAATATTACGAAGTGATTATGGTGTGGAATATTTTCCAACAGAATTTTCTAATTTTTGCAAATAAAATGGTTTAATTTATCAAATAAGTGCACCATATACCCCACAACAAAATGGTTTGGCAGAAAAAAAATAGAATATTAGTCGATATAGTTAATTCCGTATTAATGCATGCCGAATTGCAAACAAATTTATGGGGAGAAACTTTATTAATGGCTTGTCAAGTACACAATCGAATATCTTCAAGGGAAACAAAATGTTCTCCATACGAGACTTTGAAAAGAATGAAACCAAATTTGAATTATTTGAGTGTATGAGGCTGCATTGTATATTATAGAGTTTTGAATCCAAAAGGAACAAAACCGGGTCCTAGAGCTCTTAAAAGTATTTTTGTGGGATATGCTGAAAATTCAAAGCATATAGATTGTTGGATTTAGACTCTAATGTAATTATAGAATCAAGAGATGTTGAGTTTTTAGAAACTACATTTTTTGGTGATCAAATTGTGAATCCACAATCAAAGGAAGGAATTTATTCTCCCACTTTGGCACAGGAAACTGCTGTACATACTAATTCTTCTCATAAATAAAAGATTATTGATTTGTCTACTGACCCTAGAAGAAGTAAAAGGCTGCACAAAGAAAAGAACTTTGATTCTGACTTTATTTCTTTATAAGCAGTAACATTCTTGGTTGAAGGAAATAGAACTGAGGTAATAAATAAAATACCTATCGTATTGTATTTAGAGAATGATCCCAAAACATATAATGAAATATTAGTTTCAAGAGACTCTGCTTTCTGGAAAGAAGCAATAAATGATGAGATGGATTTTCTTTTAGCAAATGACACATGTGTATTAGTAGATTTATCTTCTGGTTTAAAACCAATTGAATGTAAATGGATATTTAGAAAAAAAATATAATACTGACAATACTATACAAATTTTTAAGACAAGACTAGTCGTTAAAGGTTTCAGACAAAAAGAAAGGGATAGATTTTTTTTATACATATGCTCCTGTTGTCAGGATTACTTCTGTAAGAGTGTTGTTTGCTTTATCATCAATCTATGATTTACAAGTCCATCAAATGGATATTAAAACAACATTTTTAAATGGTGATCTTGATGAAGAAGTATATATGGAGCAGCCAGAATGATTTGTCCCTCCTGGTAATGAAAAGAAAGTTTGTAAATTAGTAAAATTCTTGTATGATTTAAAGTAGACTCCGAAACAATGACATGAAAAATTTGATAGTGTGATATTATCAAATAGATTTAAACATAATGGAGCAGAAAAGTGTATTTATTCTAAATTCACTAAAGACTTTGAAATAATCATATGTCTTTACGTGGATGACTTGCTAATCATTGAGACTAACATGCAAGATATAAATGATACTAAAAAGTATATGACTCATCAACTCAAAATGAAAGATTTGGAAGAAGTCAATACTATTTTAGGAATCAAAATTAAGAAATATAGTGGAGGTTATATTTTGTATCAATCACATTATGTAGACAAAATGCTTTCAAAACTTAACTATTAAAGAAGTTAATACCCAATTTGATATTTCTAACAAACTGATAGAAAATTCAGGAAGGTTTGTTAATCAATTAGACTATGCTAGTACAATTGGTAGTTTGATGTATGCTATGCATTGTACTAAGCCTGACATTGCTTTTATAGTATGTAAACTTTCAACGTTTACACATAATCCCAGTACAGATCATTAGAGAGCCATTGAAAGGGTTCTTGGTTATCTTAAAAGAACCAAATCTTTTGGATTATTTTATAATAAATTTCCTTCAGTATTAGAAGATTACACTGATGCTAGTTGAATAACTAGTGTTAATGACAACAAATAAATAACTGGTTGGATATTTAAATTAGGTGGAGGAGCAATTTCTTGGGCCTAAAAAAAAAACAAACGTGTATTACTCATTCGACTATGGAGTCAGAATTTGTTGTATTAGCAGCAACAGATAAAGAGACGGAATGGCTAAGAAATTTGTTGTTAGACATAGAGTTGTGGCCACAATCGATGCCAGCAGTCTCGTTACATTGTGACAGTGAAGCAACTATCTCTAGAGTATTCAACAAAATTTATAACGGTAAATCTAGACATATTGGTTTAAAACATGAATATGTTAGATAATTAATTTCTGATGGTATAATCACAGTTGTCTATGTAAGATCTAGTAGCAATCTTGCCGACTCATTAACCAAAGGACTCTCGAGAGATAGAATCAAAAGTACTATAAGTGAAATGGGTTTAATACAATTCTAATTTATCACCGGTAACAGAAACCTTACATTTCTTATTGCTTAGCAATTCTAAAGGTTTAAAAGATAATAATAAGTTACTCATGTGATAGGTAGCAAACATTGGAACTTTTAATACTTAAGAAAAGAAGAGTAAATAATAATTATTTTTAATGGAGCTTTGTTTAATTCAAGAATAAGGAAAATCCAAATATGAGATTTTCAAACTTCACATATATAAACACAAAAGGTAGTATCGTTTCTAATAAAGTTTGGGAATAAGCTCTATAAGTGTCTGTGAATTCATGAGGTAGCACATGGCTATATTATGGTGTTAAAGTTCACGGTGAACATGTTAGAGATTTGTAGAAAATTATGAGTATTATCTTTTCCGATCTTATCATAAGAAATTAAGATTTAATAATTATTCACCATAAATTTCTACAAAATCTTGAAATATTAATACTATCGTTAGGTTTAAGTCGAGAGACACCTATTATAAAGATAATTCTAAAAGAAATTATATTGTTAATGATATTATAAACTAAGTAGGAGATTGTTAAATATAGTTTGTAATATATTGTGGATATTTGTCCCATATTGGAAAGTTGAAAAGAAGTTGATGGGTTTATAATCCATCAAATTTGAAACCATTTGAATTTGGTTGAAATGGTGTATCGGAGGAAAAATTTGATTTTTTTCAAATGACCCTAAAAATAATAATAATAAATAAATAATTATTTAAGGATCAAAGATAGGGCACTTGGGCATTAGAAATTAAGTGCCTACTCGGTTATTTATTTTTTTTATTCAAATGACACAATTTAAAAAAATAAAAAAATCATTTGGTTATTTGTTTTTTCAAAGGACGCAATTTTGAATTTGAAAAAATAAATAAACTAGTATCTTTTGAATAAATTGATAATTTTTAAATCAAACGAATATATTCGTTGTGTTTTTGAAGTAAAGGGATATATATCCTTTATTTTTTATAAATAATCTTTCCTACCGTTGAGAAAATTCACTTAAAATTTTCTATCATTTGACAATATAATAGTATTTTGTTTTTCTAAAAATTTCCTTCATTTTTGGGATAAATTTAAGATTTTATTGTTTCAAATTTCTATTTTGAATTATATATCCTGAAAGAATCTACAATCAAACCAGTCAGTAATATAGTGGGGATATAATTTTCTTATCAGTAATCATTTCACGAGTAAGTTATTTTAAACTTTTCATTTTGATGATCCTCTTTTTTCAATACCAAAACTATAATTTCGTGTAACGATCGATATAATAAGAAAAAAAGAAAGGTTCAATATCTGTCCATCTTGATACTTAATTGCCTTTGACAGCGTTGCAAGAAAAAACATGCTCATTTTTCAGGAGACAAGTATTCTGAAGGGCAATTTTGGAAGATGTTAAATCAGAGAGAGTCGGGGGAAACTTCGAAGTACTCCCTCGGTTTTTTATTATCTGTCGTTTCCTTTTCTACAACATATTATACGTGTCAAAGCTTAAGGAAGCACTAATTAGGACTTTATCTGTAACCTTTAGTTTTTTCCTAAACCCAATAATTATATTTATTAATTCATATTTACAAATTTATTCTTTTATCTTTCTCTCTCATTTTTATTTTATCTAAAATATATTGAAATTCTCAGCCACGTAGAGATCTCTCCATTTTGATCTTTCACTCTAATGATCTTTTGGGCAAAAAAATTTCCCTCGTTCCCCCACCTTTGCTTTTGCTCGACTATTCCTCTCTCTATCAACCTGCACCCTGGTTTTTTGTATCAGAGCAATTCAGCCATTTATTTTCCGAAACTCACGTGCAGGAAACTTTTGAATGTCAAAATAGATTAGTTTAGTCTAGATTTGGGTCTATTTAATTATTTTTTTCCTAAAATTTATGTTGTTGTGTTAGGACACTCACGGAAATTTTGCAAAAACACTTGTTTATAACATTTGTCATTTTATTACAATTTCGTTTCTTTTCTTTTTTAAATCAAAGTTTAAGAGTATAAATAAAGATCAAAGAGGACTAGTGTTCTAGATGAAGAGTCGAGATAAAAATAAATAAACAAATAAAAGCAACAACTATGAAGAAATGTCTATGTGGGGTCTCAAGAGAAAAACTTGGAAATGAAAGAATAATTCCAAAATACCCGAGAAAATTCTCGAGTGTGGAGAGATATCTCAGGCGTCAACTAAGTTGCACAGAACTAGAAATGAATATAAAATGATACGAAAAAATACACATTATAAGAATACAGTAAATGAAAACGTGGGTAAACGTGTTAATATAAAAAATATAAGGATTTTTTTTTATAAATATTAATGATTTTATGAAAATAATAGAGTTCCTATATTTTATAATAAAAATCTAAATGATTAAACTGTAATTATTAATTATATGATAAAAAATATAAAAAACAAAAATTATTTCTTCCACATATTCATTAAATATAAAAATTTTAAAATTTTTCATTTTAGATTGAGTTTCAAAAATTCAGATTTATCTATTAATACAGATCAGTAAACACACCATTAAACCAAAGGAAAGAAGCATTGATAACTCGGAGTTAAAAAATGATGAAAACTTTGTAAGCTCACTCCATTTTATTTCCAAAATGAGTGTTTTGTTGGGTGTCATTTCTTCAATTTATTTATTTACTCTAGATACACTTAGAATTCATTTATTGATATTTTTCTTTTGGTTCTGCTCCATTAAGATCGGGAAAAGGTTGCTTATGGTGCTTTAGGTTGGTGGGGGGGGGGGGGGGGAAGGATTAAAAGTAGGGCACTAATACAATCATCACCTAATTAAGGTATTTTGTTGGAAAACAAAAAGAAATTACAAAATAAATTAAAATAGTTTAAAACTTAAGTCTATCATGGTGTGGTATAGAGGATCCGCGTTCACATGCTTCCAGCGGCAAGAGGATATTGGGTGTGTGTGTTGAGGGGTGGGGGAGGGTTGGGGGTCTACCCTTTAATATCCAAACTCTCCAAATAAAATTAATTATTTCCTGTTTTCAGTTGTGAAGAAGCCAAAAATCATTTGGGGGTGGAGGGCTGGGGAGCAACCTAAGCATGCAGGAATCTTTCTTTTGTTGAGCAGATGAGAATGATATGAAATGCACTGGCCTTAGTAGGCATAAGGTGGGGTGCCTTTTCAAATTGGGAGAACTTAATCTTAGCGACACTTCTAGGTAGCAACAGCTGCTGATTTTTCATTTAGTGATGGATCCTGTGCTATACCAACGTTTCGTTTGTCTAATGGAAAGGGTACTAAAACTATATATCTAAGTGTTCGGAGTCGGGTTTTAGGAGTGACAAAATCGACATTGAAAGAGCTCCCTTTGAATGAGAAATCGACAGCGAGTCAGTCCAGATTAGTCGAAGCAAAACTCCGGATATTAGACAGTGGACAAAGACCATACCAACAAAAAAATAAAAAGGATGCAGGCTCTGTTTGGGCTGAGATTGAAGAAAGCTATAATGTCCTGTGTTGATGAGAGTGAAGATAACTGGGCTGAAAATTTTTCAATATTCCCACGTCTGGGTTGATACTTCATTGTCTTTGACAACATTGCAAGAAAAAACATGCGTTTTTTCATGAGATAAGTATTCCGAAGGTCAATTTTGCAAGTTGTTAGATCATAGAGAGTAAAGGGGAAAATATCTTTTACAAATTTTTTCTTTTATCACCTATTTTTATCTTCTTATTGATGTAATTGAGAAAAATACTTGATGATTGTGCAAGTAAAAGATATTTAATGTATGTATATGAAATTTGGTGGAAGAGAGATTATTGATCAATTGAAACAAAGGATAATTTAGTAAGAATGAATTAAACTTATTGAGGTCATTTAATTATTTTCTTAATCCTGGATAAAAATCTTGAACGACAGATAAAATAGAACGAAGAGAATAATTGTTAACACTCATGGTAAATGGCATTTAGTTAATTCTTGGATAACATCAACCGGTACCTTCGGGGTCTAACCCTTTATTTTTTTCCAACTGCATTTCAGCTTATTTTTACATAGTATCTTTAGACACGTCAAGGCCCCTCATGGACAGAACACAACCCTATAGTTAGTACCACTAGGGCACGTAAATGTGCTAGTAGCATCATCTTTAGGGTAACTATATGCATCAGGGCATCTATCCTTGAAAAATTTTGAGTAAGAAGTTGGTCCACAGCTACCTGAATTGCAACAATATTGATCAGTCTTAAAGACGGTGCACGGGTTATTGCACCCGCCTGGAGCCCGCAGCTCATTGGGGCACTGCCCATTAATATCTGCGGTGCACCGTGGCCCACGGGTACACGCACCCGAGGTTGGGACAAATTCCATGGGAACATTAAATCCATCCACGAGTGAGATATCGAAAAAGTCCAAGTTATTGAATTGTTTCAATGCATATTCGGCTAAGGTGTTTGGTGGTTGGCCGTAGCCCTTGCATTGTAAGACTCCGCCACAGTCACCTGTTTGGCATCGCCCGTGACCTAATCCGTCGAAGTTGCAGCCTGTGCGGGCCCATATACGGGCCTGTGTGGTACCTGGGTTGACGGTGATTGTCCACTGTTGACCACTGTTTAGTTGCCTACCACCACCAACAGGCACACTCGCAGCCCATACTGTGTAAGGGCAGTTGTTTCGGATGAGGAAATTAGCTGCATTCGCGGTGGTGGCAAAGAGGAGGGATATGAGAAGTGAGGGGAGAGAGATTTGTGAAGAAAGGACTCATGTTCGGAAATTGGCTTTGATGGGTTTTGTGTGTTGTGCTTGAGAAGCACTGGGCCAGGGATTTTATAGATGGGTGCTTGTATGTGAAAATGGGAAGTCGATAGTTGAAAATGTTGATATGTTTTGTAGGAATGACGTCTGGAGTCTTGACTGGTTGAACATGGTGGTGAACCCACTACCCATCTGTGGGCGTTTTTCTTTCATATGAAAATGCATGCATCAAGAAGTCCAATGGCAAGAATAATTTATAATTTCATAGTAATGATATTAATAATAAGAATAATTTTTTGTACATATATATAAATTAAAATAAATTACAACAGTACAACCATGTTTTCTCTTATCATTCATATAAAACATTAAAATAAATCAAATAAGTTATTTTTCCGACATGTGATAACCTTACCTTTTCTCACCATTTTTCAAATGAAGTTCACAAATTGTGCTTTCTTTCTTTCTCCTTTTGATTTTTGACATTCCCTTTATACAGCATTGATTTGATACTACAAACACACGTACTTTTTTTTTAAAAAAATAATTTGGACCTGTTTTGTACCATCAGAAGAAAAAAATTTATTATTTATGAACAAATTAATCAAAATAAACAACAACAAATTAAAATTAATTGTCTAAGGAAGATAATAAAAAAATATTATTAATTTAGATATATTAATTAAATGACTATAGCTTAACTTTCCATGACAAAATTAGTTAAAGTTTGAGAAAATATATATTAAAAGAGTAATACTATATAAACTAAATGTATCAAATTTTACATGTGGATTCATTTCATTAAATGGTTAAAATCTTTCAAAATTAAACAAAATTATACTGATCAATTAAAATCAAACAAAAAAAAATAAAATATATTGATCATTCATTCTTATCATTAAAAAAATAAAATAAAATATAATAAAATTTCCCCCACTCCCCCACCCTGATTTTTTGTATCATAACAATTCAGCCATATGTTTTCCAATAAACTCGCATGCAGGAAAATTTTAAATTCTATACTTTTTCCTTTTTTGTTGTTTTCAAACTGTATATTATGCTATTTCATAAATATCGCACAACATGAACAATACAAACATTCACATATGTGATTATGATATAGTTGAAAATATTTGATTTAAACTCCAAAAAAAAAAAGACTACGTGCATCAGATAGGGCCGAGTTCTTCTTAATTATAAAAGCAATTCTATGCTTAATAATGATATAATACAAAGTATTAATTACTAAATCAACTGATTAAATGGTATGATAGGAAAACTCTTAATTTTCACATTTAAAGAAATTAGATTTGAGACTGCTTAAGAGACTTTGTGTATGGTTTATCATACAAATTCAGAGAACACCTATTTGTAACATTTGTAATATTGTTATAATTTCGATTTGTTTTCCTTTTAAATATCAAAATGAATTCGTTTGGTCTAGATTTGGGTCTGTTTAATTAATTTTCTTTTTTAAATCAAGGTTTAAAAGTGAGAATAAAGATCAAAAAGGACTAGTTTTTACCAGATGAAGAAAAATGAATGAAAGCAACAATCATGAAGAAAAGTCTATGTAGAAAAAACTTGGAAATGAAAGTCTATATATGTACATTACTCAACCCACTAAGGTTATATTTGAAGGTTGCTATTCAAATTCCTCTCTTAGTTGGACTAATTTACACTCTGCCTTTTCCACATGAAAACAACCCTAACCTCATCTTCTCGCAGAGGTCAAGTCTTTTGGAGAAATATCATGCACTCACTTGGTGTCTCAAAAGATCTTAAAAATAAAATAAAAAATAAAAAAATAATTTCGGGAAAGTGTTTAATTTGAAGTTTGAGAGAAAAAGAATAAAATAGTAAAGATAAAATATGATAACAATGGATCCAGTGGTTGATCACTCGTACCATTTAAATAAGATTTAGGGTTCGAGTATTATCTGTGGGAAAAATGAAAGTTGAGAAAATTTTGTTGTTTAAGAATTCAATTTAATTAGAATCAAATTTAATCGGATCCATTCGAATACCACTATTTTTTAAAAGAAAAAAGAAATGACAAAAAGGATAGAACGAAAATTTTAAAAAATATACAAAAACAATGTTAAAAAGGTAACCAATTTTTTTTCCCCGACTCTATCCTTCATTTTTTCTTAAAAAAAAATAAAAGAAAATTTTCATTCATTTTTACTTCACAAACTGACATAATTTTTATTCTCCACACCATTGGAAACGTAAGCTGTAGTGGGTCGATGCCATTCTCCAACTTGGCTGTCTAGACGTTACGAAATTCAATTACTTTTAAAGGGTCTATGCCGTTGTGTGAATCTGACCTATAGTGGGCTAGCTTTTGTTCGATATTAAAGTTGGAGGGCTATCCATCTGTCTCGGCGGCCTTTGAATGGTGCGTGGTGGACCTAAGACTTATAGCATATAAATATTACAATTACTAAAATTTTATGAAAAAAATATAATTTAATACTAAAAATTGTATTTTCTTAATTAAAATTTAAAAAATAAAAAAATTGAATAGTTATAATTGTCCACACCCTCATAGTGGTGTGAGTCATCTTCTTAACTCACTTATTCTCACTTGTCATAATGAATCAAGGCTAAATTATTCTCACGTGATACAATAAACCCCCCGGACAACTCAATGGACAACTCAATCAGTAAAATTCTTTTATTTTTATTTTTTTTTAATTTAATTTTATTTAATTATATCTTTATTTTTTTATAAAAATAAATAAATAAATAAATAAATAAACTATATACCTCACTTAATCAAGCTCTAATTTAAGATGGTCATAGTTTTGTCGCCAAAGCTATAGAACTTTTGAAATGGGCTTCTCATAACTATAATTTCAATAATTTAATTTTCGTTAGACAAAAGTTTATTTATAAAATTAAGTCCATACTTTTTTTCACTGAACTAATATATATACACACACAAAAGAAATGGATAAATAATAAATATAATTAATAAATCGTCTTTTTTATTGAAATGTTGTAGAAAAGATATAACATGAATTAATTGTAATTAAATTAATAATAATTTGACCAACAATGATAATATCTCCGAAAATAAATTAAATCACCAAGCTCTTTCTCTCCTATTAAAATATCTCAAGAGCAATTTGGTCAAAGCGTTACTTTAACAAATACTATTTAAAACATTTTATCTTCTCTTTCTTTCTCTCTCTATCTCTTTACTTTTTTTTTTTTTTGGTGCGAATCTCTTTACTAATTTCCTAACCATGAAAAGAAACAAAAAGGTATTAACAATAAGACAAATGTTATAAACATGCGTCAATGTCTTGTAAACTAAACACAAAAAACATAAATTTTAATAGAACTCTTTTAAATGACTCAAATCTAAACTTTTATCATATAAAAATTGAATGTTTTACTATACACTTGATCTTAGCCAAAAGGCCAGGAAAGATATTGAATGTTTTACCATTCCATTATCTAATTCTGGATTTTAGTAATCAATATTTGGAATCATTAATAATTTTTTTTTATAAATTAATATTCATAGAATTGCTTTAAATTTCATGATTATAATCACATAAGTGAATTTCTATATTCTTTATGACCCGTGTGTAATATGGAATTTAAAAGTCACCCATTTTGAGAAATAAAAAAAAAAAAAAAAATTGGGATGGGTTCGACAGAGAGAGAAATAGTTCGGAAAAAGTTGTGGAGTGATTTTCTCTACTGATAGAACATGGCCCAAGACCCAAATTAAAAGAGTTTATTCTCTAAAAACTCATGAAGATACCTGCCGATCAATATCTAACGCCCACTACGATAATCTACTAACGGATCATAGCCACTTCGATTAATCTACCGAGAGGTCTTAGTCACCAAACTCTACCAAACGTAACTCACTGAACAAAGGTAATCGCCTCGATTGGGTAAGCGAACATCAACCCTTCAATCGGACTAGCCATGAAGGTCTCTTAATCGGTCGAGAGACTGAACGGTGGACAACACTCCTAACGACTCAAAAGGAATGTCAGAATCCCTTTACCTCTACTTCCTATTTTCATAACGGCAAAACTAGAATCTTTTGAACAAGGAAAGCGTTCCCCCAAAAGTGAAAGTCCTCCCCGAGAAGTAAAAATCGTAATCAATTCGAAATATTGACTCCCGAGATTCTCAGATCGGTCCGATAAGGAAAATAGGGTTGAAATCCCCTAACGGCGCACGTCTCTCAGGGATATAAAATGATCTCTAAGGTTTCAGAACTAGGTACGCGCTCTAAGCCTAACACAGGGGGCACACTGATCACATGAAATAACATTCCCTCAACTCTCAGTCTGTTTCTTTCAATCGAAAACTGCTCTTTACTAACTTGAGTATCGGAGCCTCCTCATCGGAGTACCCTCTTGTGGCTTTTGCAGGTGTATCCACCCATTGACGGCTACTATTCGGGTCAAGAATGAGTTTGTATCTGTGGAGCGATAACCCACCTCAAACAGATTGACGTCATTCGTGGAAATCGGACTAGAGTAATTTGCTGTTGTTATTTTAATAATCATACCTCCGAGAACTAAAGCATCATCAAAAGTCGCCCCTCTTGCAGAAGGGCGCACCGCCACACTTTCCGAAACCGCTCCTCTTGTGGCACCTGCTCATGCCACTCGTGATCAGACAGCTCCCATGGGACCACCTCATTAAGAACAGGCCTTACAACCTGCAATCCCCATCCAACCTATGGCCGACCCCATTTCAGAGCGAGTCAAACGCCCCTAGATGGAGAGACTGGAATCCAAACTTTAGGATGTGAGCAGACAATTGAAGGATCTTAGCCGTGTCTTGAGGCTCGAGGAACAAACTATGAGGAAAAGTCTTAGTTGTATCTCCTTATACCAAAAAAAAAAAAAAAAAAAAAAAAAATCAATGGCATAAAATCACATTTCCTCTCTTGCATAAGGTTACTTTATGCATGTGGGTTAGGTGCGGTGTGGGTAGACTGAGATAGATTACTTGTCGAGCTAAATATTTCTTAGGAAATTGTGTTTTCTTATTGCCCAACTCAAGTTTGCATGTATTAGCAATACTATTCAGTCAAATAATAGAAGTTCTTTGGTAATTATTTTTGTTTAGTTCCAGTTTTCCTAAATGCCCACTCTTTTGAGCCGACTAATTCCTTTGGACCCATATAGATACTCAGCGTAGGGAGATACAACGCAAAATCACCACCAAATAATCAGGATCATAAGCTTTCTAATCAACTCTATCACAAAAACCAAGAAAATACTGTTTTGACAAATCCCCAAGAAACTTGAATCCAAACAGAAAAATTAATATATAAATGCACAAAAGCATGCAGAAATTTAACATGGTTCAGCCTATGGCCTATTTTGGAGGCAGAGATGAAGCTTCTCTAGAAGGAAACGAGAGATACAGAACAATGTCAAACTGAAAGTCTAGGTCTATAATCAAGCGCTCAGAATTTCCAGAATTATTGTGATTGACCACGTCGAGGTATTCATAGTCCCCTCCCCCGGAGGGGGGGACTTTGCTGCAACCCTGCCACTTGGTTGCACACAATGCAGCATCATAACCAGAAAGTCTCAACAGCATTTCCATAAGGAATCCAATGCAGCTATCATTACATGAGCTGGTATTGACAAACTGAAAGTCCTCACTGATAAATTGCACAAGAGACCGGACCACTGACAGCAGGTCACTCTCATTCTCACTCACAATGTAGCAGGACGATGTGAAATGAATGTTTACATTTTGATAGCAAAAACAGTTGAGCTAACAAAGGGAAAATAAATGAGAGCAACAAACTATGAGGAAAAGTCTGCGTGCAGGGTAATCAAGAGAAAAATCTTGGGAGTGAGAGAATAATTCCAAGGCACGTGATAAAGTTCAGGAGCGTGGAGACGTATTCTAGGCATGTACCTCAAGTTTGTTTTGTGAAAACAATCTCCAATCTCCTCGGCGGTGCTTATTTTCTTTCGAGGTTCAATTTCATCCGTTATGGTTTCCTACACACCGTCAATGAACTATAAGTTAAGTGGCACTATTCCCTTCTCCCTTATAAAGGTTTCAAGGGGAAAAAAAAAAGGTTTCCTAGGCACCTAAATGGACAAGAATGAAACCCAAGGCTTGCATTCAAGCAAGCCCACACAGTAAATTTTGTGTGGATTTAAAGCTTTTCTACTACAACTACCAAATATTAAAATTTGAAATTGTCTTACATACATCAACCAGGTAAGCTTATATTTGAACACTGCTAATGAATACTTCAAATTCCACTTTTTTTTTTGTGTGTGTGTGTCTGAACGGGAGGGCCAACTATAGCATAAAGCAAATAAACCCCTTGCTTCAGATCCCAAAATTTTAGGTCTTTTATTATCTAATTACAATTTATACAATTATAAAAAGTTTTTTTTGAAAAAAGAGTTTCGGAATTTTCTATTTTAAGACTATTTTTTATATAACTTCCATCTATTTTAAAAAAATTGAATTAATAAAAAAGGTTATATTATTAGTTCTTTAATCCTAACAAAATGAAATATAGTTGCTTTGTTCTAGAAATGAAGGGTCGTCCTATGCCATTGTCTAGGGACAGCTTTTCTTTGGTAAATAAGATGGAGGGGCCATCTGAATTTTCTTCCCACGAATGGTCTGGATCTTCTCGAGTCATTAATCATGGCCGAATTTCTCTCACGCTGTGGAATAAACGCTTGGTTACCATTTTGTTGCCAAAGCAATAGGATTTTTGGCATAGGCTTCTTAAAGCTATAATTTCTATAATTTTCTTTTTCTAGTTGCATTCTATGTTTGAGATCATATAACAATAATAACAAAAATAATAAATTGAGTATTAATTTTAAAATAGAAGTATCCAAATTTGAGATCATAATGAACCAAAATTCTCACATGATTTGTTAACAAATTTACTCTGTATTATTGTTTACTCAAGTAAGACAAATACAAGGATCACCTTTTTCCTTTTTGTTATTCCTCCATCCAACATTAGGACAAGTCCTCACATGGTTTTCATGTATCAATTATGTGTATTTTAATTAATTTTCTAACATATTTATCATTCAAAAAATAGTAATTGAGTTCTATTATGCGTTTGGGAGAGTAAAAATGGCCAAGAAGAATTGATATAGACTATGGAGTATATTGGAGCCATTAGGGTCGTTGTTAAATGTGAAATCTGCAGAATACCAGACTTATGACTTTGTTTTTTGGTCGAGTTTAAAAATCTTTTCCATGTCTACATTTAAAAAGAGGGCGAAATGCCCGTTAACAATGGCATGTGAAAAGTAATGTCCAGTAGAGATGAAAATAAGTGTTCCTTTCATTTTACTGTCGGAAGCCCACTACTCTATCTTTTCTCTCCCTGTACTGTCGGAAGCCTCTTATTTTTCCTCTTAATGGATTTTTTTTCTTTTATTTTCTTACCCTCTCTCTTTGCGGTCAACAACGGAAAACTTTCTCTCTTAATCGATTTTCTTTATCATGATGACTTTCTCTCTCTTCATCATGTGACAATCTGTCTCTCTCTCTCTCTCTCAGCTATCAGTAGCCTTTGCCTTTCTCCATGAGAAAAGAGAATGAATAGAGAGAAAATATTAATCGAGAGAGAGAAATGTTGAGATTGCCAATGCTTAATAGAGAGAAGGGAGAGAAAAAACAAGGAAAAGAGAGAAAGATAAAGAGTGTCGATGACAAACAAAGAGAGGAGAGAGAAGGGGGGGAAGAGAGAGAGAGAGAGAGGAGAATTTTTTGCCAAAGAAAAGAGGAAAAAAAATATGCATGAAAAAAAAAAACGAGAACAAAAAAAAAAGCTTTTTTTCAACATAAAAATTAATTCTAAATTCGAATGAAAGTCGAAAGAGAAAGGGAAAATTTTTTCTTCCCTAGCTAGAATGAATTTTATTTGCATCTAAAGGGTATTCTGCCTAAAAAATGTCAACATATTTATGAGTTTACCTCTCTTGCTATTATTTGATAATTTTTTGTTTTATTAAATTATGAGATATGCGGTATTGAAAGAATTAGTTTAAAAGCAGTGTATTAAGTGAACTTGTGAATATATTTTTAGAAATTTCATGATTCTTGAATCCATTACATATTGTAAAGAACATTGAGGGTCTTTTGTCTTAGAAATGCCATCCCGCATCACATATTCTAATGTATTTCAACAACTAGAAGACATGATTAGAGATTTGTTTAAATTATCATCTTGATAAGTCAAAACTCTGTGTAATAAACATATTACTTTCGAGTTGTGCCTCTTTCTTATTGCCAAGAAAGGAAAAGACTTTTCTGGTTTTGATATATCAACTTGTCTTCTTTTTACACCATCCATCAATATATTAGCAAAAATGAAAAAGAAATTAAAAAAATCGAGAGAATACCATAAGATATTAGTACTTTATATTATTATCAAATATTAATACTATGCATCAACGTGCACAAAACGAAAATAATGTGCACAATAATGCATTTGTGCACATATTTATTTTTCTAGGTGCAGCGCAGCTTAGTGCACTTCTTTTTGCAAGACCTTTCTTTTCTTATTCTTATACTATTACAATAACCATGTGGCCAGGTTCGTTCAAGGACAGAACACAACCCTGTAATTGGTACCCCCAGGGCATGTAAAGATACTAGTTTGATCATCCTTAGGGTAACTATATGCATCGGGACATCTCTGTTTGAAAAATTGTGAGTAAGAAGTGGGAACACAGCTGCCCGAATTACAGCAATACTCATCAGTCTTAAATACGGTACACGGGTTATTGCACCCGCCTGGAGCTTGCAGCTCATTCGGGCACTGCCCGTTAATGTCCGCGGTGCATCTTGGCCCGCGAGTACACCCATTTGAGGTGGGGACAAATTCCATAGGCACATTGAAGCCATCCACTAGTGACATATCAAAGAAGTCCAAGTTGTTGAATTGGTTCAATGCATATTCGGCTAAGGTGTTTGGTGGTTGGCCATAGCCCGTGCATTGCAGGACCCCGCCACAGTCACCCGTTTGGCACCCGTCTCGGCCTGATCCATCAAAGTTGCAGCCTGTGCGAGCCCATATACGGGCTCCGGCTGTGCCGGGAGCAACTGTAACAGTCCATTGTTCACCACTGTTTAGTTGTCTGCCTCCACCGATGGGCACGCTTGCGGCCCAGACGGTATAAGGGCAATTGTTTTGAATGAGGAAATCCGCCGCATTGGTGGTGGTGAAGAAGAGAACAATGAGAAGGAACGAGGAAGTGAGGAGGGTCTTCGAAAAACTCATTTTTGGATAGGGAACAGGAGAGATGGTTTTTGTTGGGTGTTTGTATTGGTGTGGCTTTTTAAGGGCAACCTGTGTGGGCTTTTATAGGAGTTTTGAGTATGGAAAAAAGAGGAGGCGTATAGTAATGGGATTAATGGTCTCCGTAGAATTATTTAAAAAAAAAAAAGGAAAAAGGCACAGGCGTATGGTTTGGGCTGTGGAAAAGTAAAACATAGGCCCGCATATAATATCAGCTTCCAAGACCATCAAAGCCAATCCCACACATCACTCCGAGAGAGAGAGAGAGAGAGAGAGAGAGAGGGAGGGAGGGAGGGAGAGGGAGAATGCCTGCAATGCTTATGGTAAATTATGGGGGTCTCCGCCAAATATATTCTAATTTACCTAAGATTGATGTGGTATGAAATAATTAGTTAAATATTGTGTTGCACAACTATTGTAAGTTCATTTGAATTTTTGTAATTTAAGTTTTGATTTGAGACAAAATTTTATTTGTAATAGAGTTATAAGCTTCAAGGCAACCTAGACCTGGTAAAATAAGTTTTAATTAGACCGGAGTGGTAGGCCACAAATTCATGACTCTAGGGCACAACATCCGACCAATAGATAGGACCACCTTGTGGTCTTTTAGGAATAGCTTAAATAGTAGAGTCTCATCATTTTCATCCTCCCTTCTTGATTCAATTTCTCTTAATTACATCTCTTTGTATTAAAAAAAAAAAAGAGAACCACCGTATGAACACCACTCTCTTCTTATAACAACCACACATTTTCTCCGGTAATGGGCCAACATTTCTTATAATTTAATAATTTCTTTTGATGTGTTTGAGATGAATTCTGGAAACCTATAAATAATATTAAGTTGTTTCATCTGAATATATATATATATATATATTTTTTTTTTTTAAATTTAAATCTATTATTATAAACGTCTTTCATTTTAATGACGATAGAAATCTCAACTACTGCTATTTGATATAAAGTAATAAATTTACAACTGCATACAACCCGAGGCAACTGGAAAAAGATAATTATTTTTTTGTTAGGTGGTTAAAATCGCGAAAATATACAAAGGTTTGAATAATAAATTTAAGCGGAGATACTTGAATAAGAATTTTTTACTATTCGAATATTCCTATAATAAACTTATCGTATATAAATTTTAATTTATATATATATAATCACATAATAAATGAACAAAAGTTTTTTACAACATTGAAGATTAACATAATTAATTGAGGAATCAAGTGTTTGCATCTATCGTCGACTTTTTCCTTTCTCTTTGAATGCTCATCAACTATGCTCAAGATTTTGCATGTATGGACGCCCCTGCGCGCTAGGAGAACATGTTTGTGTTGGCCTCCTATTCTCCAATCAGCCTATATATATCAGATCAAATGTCCAACTGCTAGGGGCGAAGCCACATTGAACCACCGGGGTGGTGGCCACACTGAATTTTTAACATCGTCCCTTCCTTTAAAAATTTTAACAAAACATTTTAAATATTATTTACTTTAAAATTTTTAATTTACAAACAATTTTTAAATATATTTTTTTTTGAAAAAACAAGTCCAACTAAACTACTTCTTCTTCTTCTTCTTCTTCTCTTCTCTCTCTCTCTCTCTCTCTCTCTCTCTCTCTCTTCCCACCCCTTTGTCTAAGAATAGAAACCCTCGATGAGCCCATAACAAGAATAACAAAGTTAATTTTTGCTGCATATGCCCTCGTCCATTTATTTTTTTTAACGAATAAGAGCAGGGAGAAACTAACATGTAAAGGAAACCGTGCCTCATATATCCCGTATTAAAGAAAAATACATCTTACTAGGAAGAGAGAAAAATTCATAAAAATTAGGAGAAAATGATGTTCCTAATTTGTTCAGAACATCCATATAAGAGTTAACCTCACGGGACACAAAAAGCACCTCATGCACAAGAGTGCAACGAATGAGCTGTTGGCATTCTCTAAGGATGTGGAGGTTTGGGTGAGTGGGGCCCACCTTGGAAGAGAGGGCTGACATGAGCTTGGCTAAACCAGTCTCTAGAATAATCGTGAAGAACTAAGTATGAAGTAGAAGCAGAAGCCCTTCACGAACGGCACATAGCTCCACAGTTAAGGGTTCTACCACTCCCAAATTCACCGTAAAGTCATGAACCTATGAGCCAGACTCATCACATGGCAATCCTCCAGCTCCGGCCACACATGAATGAAAACTCAAAATCCATCCGTATTCAATTTGTAAAATCCTAGGGAGGGGGTCATCGAATCCAGGAATTTGAGCAGGGAGGAGGCTGAGATCTACCAATTATCACTAGCCATTTATCCTGAGTATAATTAGAGGTGACTCTCTCGACATCTTCTGGAGAGAATTCAATGCCCTTAAAAATAGATTGACAATGAAATTTTCAATTAGCCTATAGAGTATAGACAAAGAAAACAATCCACAGACATCGCATGTGGAGGGCTTGAGACTAATAGTTAGGGACTAACCACTCCTTTTCAGGCTAATTCTTAAAAACTTGCTTAGAAAAGGAGGAAGGTGATGAAAACCAATCTCTTGAAACTCATGACATAGAGGGCATAGAAGATTAGTAGAAATCCCATGCCATAACCGAGTAGCATTCACCATCAGTGTACCTAGAAACGCAAGCCATACCAAGAACTTTACCCTTTGCTGACATTTGAGCTTCCAAATCCACCTTCATGAAGCAAGAGGAGGAAAGATGGATTTCTCAAGGCGTTGGAAAGTGTGATGGGGCGATCGCCCTGAAAAATCACTCGCCTAACACATGAGATGTTGGGATTTAGGATTTCAAGAGATCAACACAGCCCGAATCTCCTCCACTATAGAGCAGGTAAGATAACAGTGAGCCTCGTAATATCCCACTATCGATGTAAGTAACAAACTGGTTCACACTTAGGTCAACCGTGGAATCTAAAAGAGTCCCCGAACCCTTTTTTTTTCATTATTATTATAATAGGTATCGAATTTTGAATTACAAAAAATAAGATAAAAAATAAGATTATTCAGTCCCTGTACCCTCTAACATAACTATCCTGCACCAATCCGATTATTCTCTCCCACTCTCCACTTGCAAGCACATCTACCCTTATATGGATATTTTGTCCGTGTAAGCACTTATATGGATGTTTAGTCCGAAGAGTGCATCATCAGAGGTTCAAGAGAAAACACCGGAAAGAGTTTTTACCTCGAGAGTGATTGTAATAAATTTGCCAAACTTTACTTTTGTCTAATTGTTTTTTCTTTTTTTTTGTTACAAGAAGAATAAAATCTAGATCATGAGATCGAGGGAGGAGAGTTATTACTATTGGGCTATCCTCTTATCGATACTTTTTTCTAATTGTTTAATATACACTAATCTCATATAAGAAAGCTTCATAAAAATTTTATAATTTGTTTAATTTTATTTTTAATTTATACTTCAATAGTATATACTTTAAATATACCAATAGAATAAGAAATATGAACTAATATTTAATTGATTTAGTAATTGAATACTGATATCTTTTAAATAAAATTTTGAATTTGAATTTTATTTATAAAAAAAATAGTATTGGAAAGTTTTATCTTTTAAATATCTAACCTGATTCAAAACAAATTTAATAGAATTCAATGTGATTATTAAATAAGTGATATAAAATAAGTAATAGAATTGTTCACAAGGTAGCATACAAAACCTTTGCTGATTGTCTTAATTATGACAATAAGAGTATAATTCTTAATCGGTTTTCAAGATTTTTTTTAAGAGACTAATTTTTTTAAAAGAATAGAAAATCTACCCTGATAAAAACAAGCAAGCAAACAAACAACCATGCATATGACTTGTATCGTTTCAAATTTCGATTAATTTCTTACTTTTTTTGTTATCCTTTGTTGCTTCCTTAAATTCAAAGAAGGCTTCAGTGTTTAAGGGCCTAAAATTGATAAAATTTTGTGGGGCCTCCCATAAAATTATTTCGGGTCTGGGATATTACATTGAATAAAATTTGAAATACTTTTTTACGAGTATTTTAAGAAAATAATATTATTAAACATTAAAAAAAAAGATTAATGTATTTTCCTTTTTTTATTTGAAAAGGGGTAAAATAATGTTGGATTTTTATGAGTCTCATGTATAGCGAAAACAATCAATAATTTTCAAAAAAATAAAATATGGATCGGGTATAGGGTAGTTCAATATGTAGAGTATTCAAAATCAATCGAACGACATATCTTTCGATCGGATTTCGCGATCGGGATGATGATCACGATATTAATCGAACCACCACTGCAACGTCATAACGCCGTAATCCTCAATCCGACGATCGTTACAACGGAAAAAATTTCCTATTCGAAATTTTTCTCAAACCCTCTATATTCTCTCTCTAGATAATTCACTCAATTGTTGTCTAATGATTTCACACGATTTCACATAGAATAATAGAGAGATTAGTCTCCTCATCAATATGAAATTCTATATGAGAGAGATTCAATGGGAAGTTAGAGTATTATGGGTAAGTGGGAGTTATCCCACTAACCCATTACAAAATGTCCAAAATGCCCCTTTCAGGCACTCTAAACTAATATCTCTCACTTGCACGTGAAGACATTTTACGTCCGTTATATGATCACAATTCATGCGATCTATCCATCATCCAGCTGGACTTTCATACAGGATTGACGTCGTGCGACCGACGAGTACACCTGCAAACAAAGATCTCTCGATGCACCTGTTAGGATGATCGAGAAACTATCGTTAGTATAAAAAATAACTCGCTGGACCCCAAATCCAAGACTAATTACATCCATCGAGTTACTTTTCTTATCGAAAGTAATTTCCAATAAACGTTCGACTATATATCCACTATTATGCTTACATCCCAATATTGATAGATATAATAGGCTAACTAGTGAATACAACACAATGATGCAATGTTAATTGATCTTTCTTTTTCCAAACTCGAATCTATTAGTCTCAATTCAGTTGTTTTCCTAAACCTGTCTCTCATACCTCAATTTATCTTCTGAACCATCGATAAATAGACTAAATGAGCAACACTGAGCCAAGACTTCTAAAAACAGCCGAAAGTAATAAGGGTACAAGAGATCCCACCCAATAGATTTCGGGTGTCACACAGTGGGAACGAGAATTTAAATCATATAATGTCTCAAATAATGCTCCCACTATCCCTGATCGACATATCACACGCGGTATGAAACACATGCCACAATGTTATTCTCACATCTCTCAAAGGTCATTTGTCAGATTTTGCTAACACTTTGCAAGTATGGGATTCAGTTTACACGTAAGACTTTATCCAAAGATCTCAGAGAAAGTATCTTAGAGACAATATCATTAGTCACAGTTGATATCTAAGATCTCAAAACTGGCTATTTACAGGCAACATGGATGTGGGTACGTCCATGTCGGTCATATTGCATATAATCACATCCTGAACACGTATTAAGGCAACTTATGTTCTAGTAGGGCCACTCTCAAAACCTCTTACAACTAGAAACCGTCTCATCTCCGCTCACTCAGAGTTGGAGGTGGTCACTCGTATGAGAGAATTGACCACGCCTGCCTGATATATCATCTATCACAATAAATCACAAAATATATGGCAATAAAATGGTACAATAAATAAACTTGTGATTCAATCATGCACACATGTCATATATATACAACACAATAAGTATTAGTACAAATTGAGAAATATAAAAAATATACATAAAACCAATGATTCATATATTTCATACAGGAATCTCTCACAATAGGTTTATTGAAGGGATCAGCAAACACGTTGTATAGTAGTGTACTTAATTTGTTATTTCACCCTTCTCGGTGATATCTCTCATAACGTGGTATTATGTATCAATGTGTTTGATGTTACTATAATACTTAGAGTATCAGGTGTGGTCAATAGCGGCCTGATTTTCTCAATAAATCATCCACTGGTCTCCCACTATTTGTCATAACTCCTAAATGATCCGGAAATCTTCAGAACCAAATACTCTCCTGAACTATCGCTGAGCATATCACAAGCTTAGTCTCTCATGGATAAACATACATAGGTTTGTTTCTTACTACTCCAAGATAGCAAAACCTGATATCGATTTGCATACACTCAGATCACCAACCCAGTTGGTATCTGAATACCCAACAAAATGCAAATCACCTAATCCGTAACACAATGAGAGGTCCGCAGTTCTTTCGTGATATCTCAGAATTCTTTCACTGCTCTCCAATGATCCCTTCTAAGATTCAATCGATACCTAATTACTTTACTTACTGCAAATCAAATGTCCGATCGTGTATGTAACACTGCATACATCAGACTACTCAGTGCACTAGTATAAGGAATTCTACTCATTTTTCTTGTCTTTTCCTGAGTCATAGTGCATATGTCAAGAATTAGGTTTTAACATTTTAGCGATAAGAATATCTATAGGGTTGTAATCGTTTTTCTCGAAACACTCGAGAACTCCCTTGATGTTGGACTCCTGTGTAAAAGCCAACACTTATCTCGAGCGATCCCTCTAGATCTTAATTTTGAGGAAGAACTAAACCTCACACATGTCCTTCATATCAAGACTTGACAATATCCACGTCATCGTGGTCATCAGATACTCTCTGTTGTTCCCAGTCAACAGAATGTCATTCACACATAAAAACATGATCACAAAAGAGTCATGAGAATATATAAGGTATACGTGATAATTCTCCTTGATTATGACAAAACCGTGAAATATCACATCCTCGTGAAATCTCAAATATCACTGTCTAGATTGATGATTAAGGTCGTATGTCAACTTCCGAAGTCAACGGACCTTATCATCTTGATCTACAAGAATAAAGCCAGACGACTGCTCCTTGTAGATCTCTTCATCCAAACTCCCACTCAGGAAGACAGTCTCTATATCCATCTGGTGTCACTCCAGATCCATGTCATGTCAACGACAATCACTAAAAGTAAATGGATCGAAATAATCTCGCTCTCAGTCTGAGTAACCCCTGGTTATCAGACGGACCTTATACCTCTCCACCGATCCGTCGGCCTTTCTCTTGATCTTGAGAACCTACTTGTTCTCAACGCCCTTACCACCCTCAGGCAAATCAACTAGATCTCATATCTCGTTGATTCTCATCAACTCCTTCTCTCATCCATGACCTTAAACCAATAGTTCTTCACAGAACCCTCAAGAGTCTCTAGGACCGTTTAAGATTTCTCGTAATCCTCAAGAATCACACTGAGAGCGTCTCTCTCAATAGGGAAGCGACGGTTAGGTACGCGTTCTCGACTACTCTTATGAGGATGGGAAACCTTTTCACCTCTAGATAGATTACTCCTACTAGAACTAAGATTCGTAATAGATTCTTAGGTCATGCCGCTGGGATGAACTAAATCACTAGGTTTATCCATCTCATAGAAGGTAAAGTTCCAATCGATTTCACCTCTCATAGGGAAATCATTTTCAAGAAACTCGGCATCATGAGACTCAATCTCAGTGAGAGTGTTGTCCGTATGCTTTCCTAGAACACATTCTCCTTAGAGTGTTCTAAGTATCTCATAAGAATATACCTCCTTTCTCTCAGACCTAACTTGTAGTGTAAATGCGAGAAATAGTGAACATACGCGGCACAACCCCATAATCTCAAATGGCTATGGTCAGACTGTCTCCCTGTCCAAAACTCATATGGGGTACTGACTATGGAGTTCAATAGAATATGATTGAGGACGTAGGCTGCATCCAATAGCACATCTCTCCAATGAGAAACTAGCAAATTGGCACACGCCATTATAGACCTCATCGTCTCAAAGAAAGTCTTATTCTTCCCTCGGCTACTTTACTCCACTGAGTAGTAAGAAATAGTCAGTTATCTCATAATACTTTTCTTGAAACAGAGCTCTTCAAACAAATACTCGCGCTCTCGATCGGTTTTAAAAATCTCCACTCTCAAATCTAACTGATTCTCAAACTCGCTAATAAATCTCCTAAGACATCTCAATGCCTCAGACTTGTGCAAAATCAGATAGAGATAACCGAAATGCGTATAATTGTCTGTGAATATAATAGAGCACCCAACTCCATTTTGGGTCCTCTCGTTCACAAAGCCACAGATGTCGGAGTGAACCGACTACAATGGAGTCACAGCTCTCATTGCATTATCGAATAGTTTTCTTTTAACTTTGTCATCTAAACAAGATTGGTTAGCGGGTCCTACAAACCACTCACTGCTAACCGGTTCATCCTCTCTCACGTTAGGAGGTTAACAAGAAATACCATTGAAATGAATCACTTACAGTGCATATAGTCTCTCATGGACCAAACCAGAACTAATTAAAGAATTGTCGTAATAAATGAAAAATATAAAATTTTCAAATTAACAGAGCATATTCTAGGCTGAGATTAAGTTTCATCAAATACCCGAAGTGTAAATGACGTACAGAGTTTAACAACTTTGTAACTTTAACTTGCAAGTGCAATTCCCTCTAATGTCAACAAAACGCTTTGTTCCCTACGTAAATCCTCCTACTTGAGGATTCATTGGGTGGAACTATATAAGCGCACTCCTGTCTTGAGTTACGTGGTCGATGGCTCTTGAGTCTACAATCCATGAAAGAGAGACTTAGCATACATCTCAAACCACATAAAGAAAAAAGAGATAATTTCTGCTCGTCACACTTATGAGCGAAATGACCCAGTCTACTACAGATGTAGCACTATATATTGGTCTTATCTGATTCCTTTCTACGCTTTAATATTTTGTTGTCAGTTTTCTCAGATGGTTTTTTCTTACCTGAATCTCGAGTTTATTACTCATGCTTATGCCATTTGTATTTGGTGTCATGGAAGTCCTTGCTCGACTCCATTGGGTAAGCATAACCTGAGTATGGCCTACTTGCCTCTAGATACTTCTATTCGAACTCACTGTGCCTATTTACATTAGTAAAAGTGTGAATGCTCTCGTCGTATATGAAATAGATTTTTCATGGTGTCCCATGATTCAGGTAAAGAACTGGATTGCATCCAGTATTAAAAAACACATCCGAAATAGGCTCGTTCACATTCCCCAACTCGCGCGATCATACTCGACATTTTCATCAAATGTTAAATCATCGTATGATCAACCCTTTTCTTATAAGTTATTAAACTTATAAGTCAATATCCTCATCTCAGAATCTGTAAGAACATCACAATACTCTTTATAGGGCGAGTCAAACCGACATAACAGTAGGATGTTACTTGTAGACTGGGATCACATCATCGTACATCATGTTCAAGAGGATTGCCCTAACTCGGCCATCCTTCCTCTTCCATGCACGTAATGTCTCCTAATCCTGTCTCTCTAAGGTGTGATACCTTCTCTAGAGTCCACCATCTCATGCCTCAAAATTTCAGTTAAAACTTGCTCCTCGAGGATCAACTGAATCTACTGGTGAAAAATCACATAATTATCATCATTGAATTTTATCCCCCTTGTAAAGATCTAATACAACAATTTTTGAAGCAGTTTTAGAGACTTTAGTGACTTGTCTATACTTATTCTCACATTTTTTGAATCCTACGAATCATCAAGACCCAAATGACTCGAGTACAGACCCCAAAACGAGCGTATGAATCAACAAACACTATACACCACAATCCGAGATTACATCTCACCATTCGGACTAAAATTCGGTATACAAAAACCCATAATTAGTCATATTTATATCATAAAACCCTCAAAAATTGAAAAAATTCCAATTTTAGACAAGCCTACGCGCCGCCGAGAGGGCCCACGCGCCCCTAGACGTCAGCGGCGCCTCCCCACGCGCTTCCACGCATTGGGGAGGCCTAGGGCGCGTGCCAGACACACAGTGCGTCAGCGCACATGCCTGAGGCGTAGGCGCGCGAGTCATGCGCCCATACTCGCGCGACCCGTTCGCCCGGGTCGGTTCCAACCTGGTTTGACCCGGGGAGCTCACGCGTGAGCTTCATCGCTCACTTCCCCTTGCACACACGCGCATGTCATGTACGCGCCTGAGAGTGGGTGCTTTCTTCTTCGCCCGATTTTCCTACAACTAAGTTTTTTGACCTGGATGTCAGAAAATCACTTTTTCTGACCCTGTTTTCGTAGGATTTTTTTAAGAATCTCTAATTCCATTTATTCCAACCATCATTGACTCGATTTTTGGAATAATCGCGCTCTAATCTTAGCGTATTTTGAATCTAAAATTCCGATCCTTTGCGATGAATTTTGAAACTCTCGTTTCCAGCATCAATCATACACAATATATATATCAAAATGTAGATCATTAATAAAGGAACTCAAATATACCAATTTCATGCATCGATTTGCCCTAAATCTCTACAAATCTGGGGTTGAATGGTTCGATTGCTATTCACAGTCGAAAATTTCAACCGAAATTTTCTTGACCTAATCGTGTTCAAAAAATTACGAAAAAATTATTTTCGTGATCTACTTGACATGGATAATATCGTGATATAATCAGATTCATGAAATTCATCTGTGATCCGAACTTCAAATTTTTATACCCTATATTTTTATACCCAAATTAATTCTAAAAGTTATTTTTAATTAATTCAACAATTGCTCTAATACCAATGTTGGATTTTTATGAGTCTCATATACAGCAGAAGCAATCAATAATTTTTGAAAAAATAAAATATGGATCGGATATAGGGTATATCAATATGTAGAGTTTTCAAAATCAACCGAATGACATGTCTCTCGATCAGATCTCGCGATCATGATGGTAATCACGATATTAATCAAACCACCACCGCAACGTCACAATATCTCAATTCTCAGTCCGACGATCGTTACGACGAAAAAAATTTCCTATTCAGATTTTTTTCAAACCCTCTATATTCTCTCTCTAAAGAATTCACTCAATTGCTCTCTAATAACTTCACACAATTTCATGTAGAATAATGGAGATGTTAGTCTTCTCATCAATATGAAATTCTACATGAGAGAAATTTAAGAGGACGTTAGAATAATATGGGTAAGTAGGAGTTATCTCACTATTCCAATACAAAATGGCCAAAATGCTCATCCCGGACATTCTAAACTAATAAATAAATTAATCATTATATTTGCCATCCTTTTCGGTGCTATAGAAAAATAAATTACACATTATAAAATATTCAATTAAAATTATAGCAAATACATTGACGTAACCCACTTAAAATATTAGAAATTTTAAACTTTTTAAAATTTAAAAAAAAAAGGAATTTTCCAAATCACATCACATCAATTCTACAAAATCTACTCAACAGATGTTTAACTAACTTTTAAATTTCACTAACAATGATATAGATTAAATTAATTAAAAATTAAATAATTTAAATTTTATATTAAAATTTCCTTGAATATATTTTTAAATTATTTTTTATTCAGTTTAAAAATATTTCAATCAATTTAAAATTACTTAAATATAAAATATTTAATTTTTACTAATACAGATTACCATAATCCATTCGATTAATATACCTTTATACCCTTACATAACTAAGCGCGTCCCAATCTGTCGTGCTGAGCAAGCCTAATGTTAAAATAAACGTTTAACATAACGGAGTCAAACAGCTGTGACGTAACGCCGTCTCTCTCTCTCGTTTTCCTTCCAGCGCAAGCTTTTAATTTTAGCTCTTTTTCTCTCTCCTCTTTTTATAACGTCCCTCTAAACGAACTCGCCTATTCGACTGCCCTCTCCCTCTCTCTTTCTCTCTCTCTGTTTTTTCAACTTTCTCCATTTCCCGCTTTCCAAACCCTAATCTTCGCTTTTCAAACTTTGTTTGTCGAAACCCTAATTTCAAAGATCGTCCCAATCTTTCCCGGTCTCTGTGCTTCTTGAAGCGGTTACATCTTCTGATTGGATCATCGACGTCCAAGAATCTCTTCGTAAACCATAATATAGTCGATCTCAGGTTTGATTTGTCGTTTCTTGAAACTTAATTCTTGCATTATTGTCTTGGATTCTTTGTATGTTTAATCGATTGTTGTTTAGGGAATTTTGGGGTTTAGATCCCCTTTTTTTCCATGTTTCTTGTTCTATTTTGTTGATTCGTTTGTTTTGTCTGTGCTATCTATGAAGGTTTGTAATCATATTTGAATCTGATTGGGAGGAGAATTCATGGGTGAAATTGTAAAAGGAGATTTAGATGGCGTGAAATCGGTCTCATATTCGTCATTTTCTGATAGTAGTTGTGATACCCCTTCTCATTCTCAAAGGTTTGCAACATTCCATGCGGTTTGTCAATTTTTTTTTTTTTTTTTTTTTTTTAAACTAGATTTAACTCATGAATCTTGTACCAAAAAAAAAAAAAACCCACCGCCAGATTCCTATCTGGGTTAAATTTATTTTCTGGGATTAGGGTTTTGTGTTCTTGATATTGTATGTGATGTCTTTACAGGAGGAGAACTGGTCCAACCAAACGAGCTAAGGGAGGCTGGACAAAGGAAGAAGTGAGTTTTGGAGCTCATACTTTCTAAAATTTTGTGCTTATTGCTTGGAAAACTGTTAGTTGAACTTGCATATAAATCTAATTGTTTGAACCTTGGAAGTTAGATAATACTAAGTTCTATTTTATTTGTTATTGTTAATTAGACACGTTGAAGGATGCATCTTACCTATTTAATTAAATGACCCTGTGAATCTTCTTAAGTTTTGATTACTCTGGTTTATTTTTGTCTCACTTTCAGTTTCTACAAATGAGCAATATGCAATCAGTTGATGTAGTTTCCAATATAATTTACATTATTCTTTCTTCTCTGGTTTCTTTTTGTGGTTATTTCTTAATTATGAGCAGGATGATCTTTTGACTGAAGTGGTCAGAAAGTTCAGGGGCAGGAACTGGAAGAGAATAGGTATGGCGACACCATCCATTCCATTGCATTCTCTATATCTCAAATCGATCATTGTGGAGAACTTTCTATTCTTCCAGGATGTCAATGTTTAAATTGTGGGACGTTGTAGGAACTTCACTTGTCTGACTCATAAGAGGGTTAGAAGGGGTTTTGTCTCATGTTGTCTTCTATAACAGCATCCCAGATGGTGTGCATTCTATGTGCTTAAGAATTAACTAACTAAGTAGATGGAGCACTTAATTTTACTGCAGTACTGGAGTTGATATTGCTTTAGCTTTCAGTTATCTGTTTTCTGAGAATTTTCGCCTGTTGTAGCAGTTGAGGTGTGGGTGTGGTTCACAGTATTCGAAAGTAGACAGAAACTTACTATGAATATTTATTTTGCTGATGTAATTCTATTTGTATTTTATACAGCTTCATATGTTTCTGGGCGGACTGATGTGCAGTGCTTACATAGATGGCAGAAGGTTTTAAATCCTGAACTGGTCAAAGGACCTTGGACAAAGGAGGTGGAAAACATTCTTTTTCTTGGTCATCTGTTGGTTGGTCAAGTCACTTCTTTATTTTTATGTTAAAGTATCGTAACTGACTGTTCTGATTCTTGTAAATTTAGGAGGATGCTCGTATCATTGAGCTAGTTGAAAATTTTGGTTGTAAGAAATGGTCTGTCATTGCGAAGTCACTACCGGGTCGAATTGGAAAGCAATGTCGAGAAAGGTTGGTTGATGGGTGCTGTTTATTGTAGTCTATATTACTTGATTACGATTGGCAACCCCCCTCCACCCCAACAAAACAAGCATAGAGAAATCATAAATGCATGAACAAATTGAGCTAAATCTTGTGGCTCTATTCTCAGGACTTGGTTGATTTTTCCATCATAGGGGCATTTTTGCCCCTTTTTTTTCCAAATAGGTGATGTGGTCTCATTGGATAAATTTCACCTATAGGGTCTTTTGGTTTGTTTAGTCTTTTGGTTTTGTTGGTCAGCCTGGTTCATTACCTCTCATACCGTTCACATGCATTTCTTTTTAGCACATTATGCTCAGTCATTATGTATTAACTGTTATGCCTCTGTGTCTTGATGTCTTGTCTTCAAATTACCAGAAGTCTTGTTAGTTCTGTCAATTTCAGTGCATTCTCTCTGGACTTGATATGTCCTGGCATGTGGCTTGAATTACATACATCTTATATTTAGTTTTGATTATTGAAAACTTGTGTGAAATGTCTCTGCTTGTCATGTGGTGAGCCCTTTTTCACTCTTCTTGACTGCTTATTATCAATTTATATTCTAAATCCTTTGTTTCCAAGGAAGGGCCTTCCTTATTCACATCAACAAGAATAGATAAATCTGTCCCCTACAACCCTGTGGCTATAAATATTATTTGTTCATAAATATTTTGTTCATACTGTTGTCAATATATTATTTGCATGCGCACGCGCACATGCGCACATAAATTCTACTCGGGTCTCTCAATGTCAATGATGTTTCAAATCAATTTGTTGTTATTAGCTTTTTGCTGAGTGTCTTGTACAATAGATTTTTGTTGCACATCTTGAAATGGTTATAGTGTTTTTTTATATAAATTTAAATTGTCAAGAAAGCCAAATGTTAGTGAACTAAAATTTAAGTCTGGCATTATTTATTGAAATAATGTTACCGTCTACCCTCTTGAACATGTCTTCCCTGGTGAAGTATACTAATTCTGGAAATCTAAAGTGAAGAACTGTTTTTCAGGTGGTGTAACCATTTAGACCCTACCATAAAGAAAGATGCTTGGAGCAGACAGGAGGAGGCTGCTATAATTCATTACCAACGGCTATATGGCAACAAGTGGGCTGAAATAGCAAAGTTTTTACCTGGAAGGTAATTTTTCATGAAGATCATGATTATTTTAGCACTATGTTTCTTTTCAACCCTTCGACCTTTTCTGTTAACTCTCTTTTTACTTCAGTTGTGAAAATCCAATTCAAATTGTAGGATGTTTTGATCCTATATATGGAGAAATTCAAAATCTATATTGAAACTTGACCTAATTCTATGTTCTTGTTTATGAAACTAGTCAGGAGCATCCTGATTACAATGACCTTTCTCTCTCTCTTACTTGCTCTTTTCTCTCTCTTGCTTAATCTATTTGCCTCCCTGTTTCTTTTATCCAAGAAAGCAGATGCACTTCCCTAATCATTCCCTAATCATTCTTTTTCCCGGTTTCACCCTTTTCAATTGTTTTTTTTTTTATTATTTTTTTTTTATTTTTATTATTATTATCTCTTCTTGCCTAGTTAAGCCTGAACCACAGACATCACAAGATTCCTATCACTTTCTTTCCTTATAAATATGGGTAATATACGAAATTCTTTGAGAATTCTGCATGAACGTATTTGAGTGTTCTGGTGTATTCTAGTTAGTTTTCTCTTGTGTCTCTTCCACTAGTCAAAACGGTACAAAAACCGCAGTGTCTGCTACACTCTTCTCTGTGGAATTACTATGAGTGTATTGAAATAGGAGTTTTATTTGATTGTTCAATAAGGTAATGATATCTTTTGTTCTTTGAATATGCAGGACTGATAATGCAATAAAAAATCACTGGAATTGCTCACTGAAGAAAATGGATTTATATGTTTCTGATGGTTCTTTGCAAGAAGGCAGCCCTCCTAAGTTCTATAGTGGTGAGGTGGAACCTCAAAATATGACAGATAAATCCATAGGTCAGGGCTTTGTTAAGGCTGCTTCTGTTCATCAGAAAGTGAAGTTGGATAGTAGTGTCCCCTCTTACTCTACAGATCTAGTTCTTGGAAGTCCTGGTGGAGAGGAGACAGTTCAGAGGCTGCAACCAGTCAAGAGAGAAAGTTGCAGTTCTTCATCAGGAGGGATGAATGATATAACAGACTCACCTGGTCAGATCCATTTTGATGACGACGGTGCTACTCTACATGGTATGACCAAGGAATTCCACAGCACTAATTCTAGTCATGCTGAAGTACGTAACCCCCTATTAGACTCATTCAGCGGCATCCATCTCTATTCTACTCCTTGTGCGGATCTTATGACTTCTTTTAGGATTGTTGATTCTGCAACGAGGCCAAGTTGTGCCATGGATGTTACAAATTTGAGTTTTGACAATGAACCAGAGAGTTCCTTCTTAACTCTGTCAACAGGTGGAACTGACCATGGTAGTGTTCAAGTTAGTAAGAAGAGAAAATTGCATGTCAGACCTCCATATTTGCAGAATATATCCTCTGGTTCCTTGTCTCATGAGCCACATGTGCTGAAAGATATGGATGTTGCAGATGAAAATGATTGCTTTTCACCTCTAGACAACCAAAGAAGGATTTCAAGTAGTCCGTGTTGTTCTACTCCTTACACCTGTACAAAGAGTATCTCAGCTAATATTAGCAGCCCAGAGTCCATTTTAAGGATTGCAGCAATGAGTTATAAAAATATGCCATCTATTATAAGGAAGAGTTCTTTTAGAAAAGCTGCAGTTTCAACTCAACCAAGCTGTTCATGCAAACTTAATGATGCAAATTCGGGCACACGCAATATGGAAGCTGTTGATAGGGCGGACTCTGTGAATGTGCATCTAAGCTTACTTTCTCCTCTTGGTAAACCTGATGAGACAGCTGCTCTTAGGTCCGTGGAAAGGTGCCTCGAATATGCATTTGATATGGAGTGGGTTCCAGCTGGGGCTGCTGCTAAGAGCGAGCCTTCTACCTCCACAGTTTTACCTGTAGGAGTGGAAATCAGTCAGTTACAGTGTTGATCTCTTAATACAGGTAAATATGATACCTACACTTCTTTTCTTTGGATGTGAAACTACTGTTGAGTGATAGTTGTAGGGACCTTTTCATGCAACAGGTCTTTACAAGTGTGCTTGAGAATTGAGATCCTATTGAAACAATTTCTCCCCCCCCCCTCCCCCTTTGTTCTTGCTAAGCAAAGACAATACAAGTCACTAAATTTTAGGGTATGGACAACCAACCAGTTTTATTGGAATATTAGTTCGGTGACTATAATTTGCTCTCATAGAGCGAAGTAACTAGCTCTCTTACGTTGTTCTTTTTCATTATTTATGTATTATTAGTGATATAAGAGCTTATTCTGATTCTTTTTTTTTTTCCCTCCCCAAAAGACCAGGGCGTGATAATTTATCATAGTTGATTATTAAATTACTTGAGAAAAGTGAATAATGTGTTTCCTCTGGTTCCTTATACAAAATGCATGCTCTACTTCACTCGTGGCCTTATTTCAAGCCTATTTTTGCATGTCCTGGAGCTAATTAAAAGTGTATTTTTATCAGCAGAAATCTTGTACAAAATGTTTTTTTTTCCTCATAAAAATCAATTTTATTTTTCTTCCAGAATTCAGCAACTCACCAGTACATCTGCTACTGTCAATAGAGCCATCCGCAAATTCAGAGTGGGCTTCACAGAGGAATCTTGCTGTTTGCATGTGGAGTGATCCGACTACAAGAAGTGCTATTGGGAGACTTGAACGAAGATAAAAACTGCTTTTGGAATAATGAGCCAGTTCTGATCAGAAAGAGCTATTCAATTTCCCATAACAAGAAAAAAAATTGTAACCTAATGTATGTCCCGATTTTGAAATTGGCCGATCAGATGAGGCAAATGCAACTTAGCGGAATGAGCTGGGTTTTATATGCAGCGAGAATGCTGCGGCATTCTTGCAACCAGTTAATGTTTTGACTCTCCCCCCCACCCCTTTTTTCACACTCTCTTTATGAAGATTGGTGAACATATTGGCACATCATAGCAGGCTAATGATGAAGCAAGTAAGGTGCAACTACTTGCTCCTATGTGCTGTTGCTCAATTTTTACAATGCTGGTATTCTCGAGGTATAACTTCTATCTTAAATATGTAGTACAAGGTTGGTTGCACTTTTGAGCTTCTAAAATGTTTCATTTTTCTTAAATATGTTATACTAATGGGGCTTTTAAGTTTCCTCAATCCCCAAGCCCATTCCTACGCTTTGTGACTGGAACCCACGCGCTGTTTCTGTTAGAATTGTATTTGACAAATTCCACCCCCCCCCCGGGGGGGAGGGGGGGGGAAATTGTTGTCATTTTCTTTTTGTTGTCAAGGACTAATCTCATTCGCGAAGTTCGCAGCCCTTTACAAGTATTTAGCTGTCTAGTTTAATATATAAGTCGTATGTGCATATTAGTTGTGAACGTGGTGGTTCTAGGGAGTATTGGTTGGTTAGGTGCTCTCGTTCGTTGGTGTGGTGGGTACTAATAACACCAACTTCACAGGTCTAATAATTTATTCTTATAATATACATAATATATATACATACATGAGAGAGAGAGAGACCAAAACTTTATGAGTGCTTTTCAGACTGAGAATGAATTTGAGTGTCTTTTTTCATTTTTTCGAACAGTTGTATGCAGTATTAATATGTTTTGGAATTAATAATTAAATTATGAGTAAATTTTTAGGAAACCAATAGGAATACTATATTAGTTAAATGAATATAGAAATTATTTAAAAATTTTAAATTGATCCATTAATTTGGGCAAATGGCAGTTGGGTTTTTTTGGGTGAGGGATCGAAACCATAGCCCCCCCCCCCCTCCTTGTTTTGTTTCTTGGGGGTAGGGAATATGTGGGTGGAAATGTAAAGGATAACCATAGTTTGACGCACAGGACATGTTTGATAATATGCCTGTGTTGAAATGGGTCTTTAAAAGGAAAAGAAAAATGAAGAATTGAATCAATGATTTGCTGTCTTTACGATTCTGGAGGGAAAAAATTGTGCAGGGCTCTATGTACAATTAGTCTTAGTTATATTTTTCTTCTTGTTCGCTCAAGGCTTAATGTTAACAATGAATGGAAATGATGCAATATCTCCAAGAAAAATGGGTAACAAAACAGTTAGAGGCAAGCCACAAAGGAAAATAGTGGTTTCCTTCCACTATACCACCTTCTTGGAAAAACTGGTCATATGCTATAACCAACTGTGCAAAAGTAATAATTCTATAACAGTGTGCTTGCCCAGCATTGGTTTGCTGAAGTATGAAAAAAATTGTTCTGTAAAATGCAATCTTCAAATTTGTTCAATAGAATATATATTAGTTAAAGGATTAAACTAAAAGAAAGATAAGATTTTTTTTGGGGGGGGGGATTCTTTGTCATAATTAGTTCCTTTAAAGCCACTCTTTCTTGCAGTTAACCTACCTTATGCAGATTTGAATGGGAAAATTGTTCTTATAAGAACGCCATAAAAGATGTTCACTTTTCAAGTCTTAGGTCAACAAGAAGAGCCACCCATTTCCTCATTTTCCGTTACTTTGAATCTCATAGATTACTTGAGCATGCACATTGAGCCCCCATTCCCCCTCCCTTACTTGATTGTAATGACAATTTTGGGTGAAATTCATGTGGAACATTGGAGTGATGACCAAAGATGTTCATCTTTCTAGAGGAGAAACTCGTGTTATCTGTGTCTATTTTGTTGTAAGAAAGCTGCCGGGCCTGGTGTCTTGGAGCTGAAACATTTTGTCTGTTTTTGTTTTGTCTGATTTTTATGAATATTTGGTGTTTTCAATACTGATTCATCTAGAAATACTCATGTAGTTGTCTGCAAGGCCAAAAGCTGCTTGATATGTGTCAAAAGAATGTCATCAAAAAGGGGCCCTCCATAGTCTGTTAGCCAACATTTTGCATATTATTTTTCTAACAAACACCGCAAAGAGTAATAGGTCCAAAGTAAGCCACCCTAGCTTTTCTAATTAGGACAATGCGGTTACGATTAAGTTCGTATTGAAATCATCTTCGGTGAAGAATCCCTGATGGAACATGGTTCAAGACTCAACTAGAGAGGTCAGTTCTTGAAAAACTCACAAATGACAACTATCGATCAATATTCAAATATTTCTTATAACTATTCATCGAAGGGTCTCAGTCGTTCAGATTTTCCGAACGATAGGGTATCAGTCGTCTTGAATGTGATTCATCAAGTAAAGGTAATCGTTCTGATCGGGTATCCAACCGTCAGATCCACCGAACGAACGACCTCCGAAGACCTTCCATCGGCCCAACAGTTAATCAATAGCCAACAGCTCCAACGATTCCAAGGAAAGTCAAAATATCCTAATAAATCTGATTTCTTATTTGAGAGCAGCCTCTCTAGAATCTTTCCGTTAAGAAAAGAATCTCACCAGAAAACGAAAACTTCCCAAAGGATGAGAATCACAATCAATTTGAAATATTGAATTCCCAAAATTTTCGGATCTGCTTGATAAGGAAAGTAGGGTTGAAGCACCCTTACGGCGCACGACTCTCACAGGTATAAAACATCATAAATCCTTCAAACTACGTACGCTCTTTGAACTTCACACATTGGGCACTCTAATCGTAGGGAATAACTCCCTTAACCTCTCAGTTTGTTTCTATTTCATTCGAAAACCGTTCTTCCTGACTTGAATGTCGGAGTCTCCCCGCTGGAATACCCTCCGGCGGTTTTTATAGGTATTACATCCCTCCTGACGGTGATCGTTCAAGTCTACAAGGAGCCGGTATTTATGAAGGCGCAACCCACCTCCAACAAATTCGCATCGTCTATGGAAAACAAACTAGAGTAACTTCTGTTATTTTGACAACTATGCCTCCGAGAACAATAGTATTTTCAAAAGCCGCCCCTATTGTAGAATGGCACACTGCAACACCTTCCAAGACCGTTCTTCCTATAGCACCCGATTACTCTGTTCGTGAACATGCAGCCTCCCCTTGCCCGCTTCATTAGGAACAGCCTGCTATCCCCGTCCAGCCGATTGTGGCCCTTGCTCCAGAGCGAATCAGCCACCCCCAGATAGAGAGGTTGAAGTCAAGGATTCAGAATATGAACAAACAATTTGAGGGTCTTAACCGCGCCTTTAGGTCTGAGAGCCAGTCTTCCGTTGGGAGGTCTAGGCGTCCCCAGCGACGACCGTCGCCCCCGTGCCATGAAGGATCTGAGAACTCCAGATTAGCCCCCTGCGATCTTCGAAAGTAGGTCGAGCAACTTGTTACTGACGAACTCAATCGAGTCAATGCCCAGGGAAACCAGACCTCTCCCTATTCTCATGTTTCACCTTTCGATCCTAAGGTCTCTTCAGAGTCTATTCCTTACAACATACTCTTGCCCCCCATGGAAAGATACAATGGGACAATAGACCCCCAAGATCATGTGGCTCATTTCGTGACTGTGATGATTTCTATAGACATGTCCAATGCGGCCATGTATACGCATTTTCCTACTACTCTTTCGGAAAACGCACTAATTTGATCCAATTCTCTTCTACTATTGAGCATAAGGACCTTCTCCTAATTACAAAAACAGTTTGACTCACATTTTGTGATAAGTAGAGGGGTCAAGAGAAAGTTCACCTCACTGTTATCACTGCATCAGAAGGAGAAAGAGTCCCTAAGGGACTTTCTAAAAAGATTCAAAGTAGAAATAATAACGGTTCCATCTTTGAATTACTCGATCGCACTAGTTGCGCTATTAACAGGACTACGACATTCCAGTATGAATGTGTCGATCACGAAAAACCCTCCTGCTACTATTCAGGAATTTTACGTTCGAGCCGAGAAATATATCGTTGCTGAGGATGCTGAGACGATCAATCACAAGAGAGATCAATCCGTTCGAAAGGAACGTAATCGATCACCCAGGAGGTCTCCACCAAGGAAGAGCCGAACGAATCCTCCTCCTTCGCAGAGGTATAACAACTACACCCCACTGAACGAGACCCCTAGCTGGGTCTTAACTTTAATCAGGGACAAACCGTACATCCGATGGCCCCCACGGTCGACTGAGGAAGATTCCAACAAAGACAGAATCAAATATTGTCATTTTCACCGCGATTATGGTCACACAACAGATGACTGCAAGAAGTTAAAGAATGAACTAGAATTCCCATTGCGAGAGGGATGGAGATCCCCCCGTCGATCATCGGCATAAACTGCCGCGACGTGACCGGGCGGGGGACCATCAAGCCGCTCGGCTCCCGGCCGACAGGAGAGATTGAGTAATACTCCAAATCCAGGATGGATTAGTCCTTCAAAAACTTCCTTGTTCTTTCGATAATCCATCAGAAAATGAAGCAGTATGCCTGACCATGCCAATCTTCTATTTCCTGAACACACTTCCTCCTACACCACAAAAAATTCTAGCGACAGACGCTGATAAACGACATGGGGAAAAGAGACTCATCATTGGTTTCACGGACGAAGACCTAGTCGGAATAAATCCAAGCCGACACGACCCCTTCGTGATGACCACTAGGATTTAGCAATATGAAGTTAAAAGAATCTTTGTCGATTAGGGGGCAGGTTATAACCTCCTATACCGGGATGCTTTCAGACGAATGAGGTTTACTTCTGCCCATCTCTAACCCCACGTAGGCCCAGACAGGGGGCTTTCAGACAAATGGATATATCCCGAAGGTATTATCTCACTTCCGGTTACACTCAGGATGCCTCCTAACCATGCGACGGCTTCTGTCATATTCAACGTGGTGGATCTTGTAACACCGACTCTCGGTGTATTCTATAGTGAATTCCATTTCATATATATATATATATATATATAATGTTTCAACTATTATGTTAATGAATTTTCACTAAGAAAATTTTCCTGGTAAATCAACCTTAGATATTTGACGGTAAAATACAAATCGGATCAATTTTGACTCAAAGAGATTCAAAACCTTAATTTCACATTAAATAAATTTAATTAGGTCTAATATAAGATTTTGGGCCTAGTGTGTAATTATTGAAATTTTAGGGGTCAAATTAGAATTTTTATAAGTCAAAGGACTTGTTAGCAATTAACAAAACTTAAATGAAATGTGACAAGTGTATTCTTGTATTGAACAAGTGTTACAGTGAGGAGGACAAGTGTTGGCCAAATGGAGATGAGAAATGCAAGGTGGACCAATGAGAACACATGCACATGAAAACCAATGAGAACACATGCAATAGCAAAATGATCCTATGGTTTAGATTAATTGGAGATTTGATCCTAGGGTGGTGAGTTATTAACACAATAATAAAAGAAGAAGGCCTTAGAATGCTTGTTCATTCTTCCCAATTCGTGAGAACAAGGAGAGAGCAAGAGAGGAAGACCAAGAAAGTGAGGTAAGAAATTTTATCCTGTCTCACTTTAAATTTTATTTCTGTCCGTGATTTCATCTCTGTTTTAAGACATCTTAGAGCCAGAATTTGAAAATGTGTTAGTTATATGAATTGTAGATCAAAGTCTTATCTTTCCAACGAGATAAGAATCACCAAAATCAGATGCCTGTGCCAAAAGTTATGGCACTTTTCCTGAAACTCGACATAGAAGTGTCCAGTTTCGAACCTTGACAGTAGTGAGTAAAAACGACCCCTCTTCAGTCTTAGTTTGAAGAAACACAAAACATGAAAGTTATAGATATACTTCTTGCCTATAACATATAAAAATTTCAGCCATTTCGCACGAGGAAATTGAAAGTTATACAATTTTCCTTAAAACTGTGTTGACAGAAACGTTATGTTTCACTAAAACGTATCAGTCTTGTTCATGAATTTTGTTGAACCCCTTCCAGGCATATTTGGATAAAACTCAAAACACGAAAGTTGTAGATCTACATCTTAGCTATAACATGTTAAAATTTCATTAGACTTTAGTGAGTAGAACGAAAGTTATGGCTTCTGCACAAAAAAACTGGACAGAATCCAAAACTTAAATATGACAGTAACAAAATTAGGCTTACCGGGAATTCTGTGATTTGAATCTGAGGAAGTGTGCAAAATGAAAGTTATAGTGCTATCTCTTAGCTTTAAAATGAGATAAGAATCATCTGATTTGGACTAGTATAGCCAAAGTTATAGTCTGTTTTCCATGACTGCGCAGGTTAAAAATCTGCAGACTGTTTGTCTCCCTAAGAGTTATTTGAGTTGAACGGAAGGAGCACTTGATTTACACTTTGTGGAGATATTGGGGAGTGTATTATCCTCCCCTAACTGTGAGTGGGACTTGACATCTACTTTTAATTGATACTGTGTTTTAAAAAGTTTTCAAAGGCATGATTTAAAATGGTATGATTGATCTATTTCCCTGGATTTATGAAAATGTTTTGTGATATATGGAGTGTCCCAACTTGTTTATATCGATATGCATCCATGATTTTGACACTTGATGATTGTGCCACACTTTGATATATCCACATGATTTTATACTTCCATTGCATATTGGCACATGATTTTGACATGTTATGGCTTGAGATATATGATTTGGGCTGGATGCCCCTGTGGATACTGTGATGATGATGATATGCTTCCTATGACATTCCGTAGCTACGAAGGACATTTGGTAGAGGCACCTGTTGTGCCCGGATACGCCTCTGCAGGGGGTATCCGCCAGATTGTCATACATATTGTACGGACAGTCGTCGGTTGAACCACTTCGGGGAGGACCTTGGTAGGTCTAGCACCGGCGGGTTTTCATACACACTTGATCCTTGATACGTGTGCGATATATATATACAAGCTAGTTGGAGTAGTCTGTGGCCAACGTTGGGATTGAGAGCCTTATTTTATTACTTGCACCGTGAAAACCCCCAACGTTGCCCGTCCTTGGCCATGGTTGGCCTTTGCTGGGATATTTTCGGCCGACTCTACATGATATGATGGACATGCATAATGGATGCATATTTGATTTGATACGTATGCCGTGAATGATTTATTGAGATGTCATAATATTTTTGCATACCATGGATTTATTGGGACATAATTTTGACACTCCTAATTCACCCAAAAATTAATTGTAGCATGTCATCCCCCCGACTTGCTGAGTACCAACCCCCCCTCTCTACGGTACTCACCCCTCACATTCCCCTCCTACAGGTGTAGACTCGGCCGAGAGATTTGTTCGCATTATTGTATTGGACATTCTTTGGAGACTACTGGGCCGGGGTATGACTACCCGCTATTCCGCTATGTATTGAGGTTATTTTATTATTTTGAGGAAGTTAGGATGACCATTGTATTTGTTTAAATTGGGATGACTGTATTTATAATTTTTCTTATCTGTATAAGTTTAACTCGCACTTGTTTTAATTTACATTGAGGCATACATGTATTATTTTTATTTCTTGGGGATCTCTGTGATTTGGAAACCTGGATTTTGTGAATGTCGACAGCCTTACGGTGCTTAGATGTGCGGGACGTGGTGCCCGTGCATCGAGGTGCCGCGGCGGGCTGGTCACGTGCCCGGCTCGGGTGTGGGTCGGGGCGTGACAGATCTTCTTTCGCTCAATAATGTCATTCTGGGCAAATCGGGCTTGAACGCCCTGGAAGCTTTGTCCAGCACTAAGCATATGAAGATCAAGTTTAGAACGCTGCTAGGGATCGGGACACTGTCATGTGATCCAAAACCCTTGACTTCTGCTTCTAAGTGATCATCGGGCTCTATTGTCATTGGCTCTACCTTCAAATTTCGAGGGTATTTTTCAAATTACTGAAACACCGACTTAATGGATTTTTTACAAGTACATTTTCTTTTTCTATTGAACGGAGGGTCTGAGCTGCCCACATCTTATCATTCGTACGCATCGTCAATAAGGGATAGAACTCCTTAGACGAGTGGACACGGCCTCTCTATCTAAAAGCTTCCTATCGAACGGATGACCTGATCCACCCAGATCTTATTGTTCGTACGTGACATCAATAAGGGATGGAACTTCCCGAACGGGTGGATGCAACCCCTCTATCTAAAAGTTTTCTATCGAACGGAGGGGCTAAGCCGCTCAGATCTTATCGTTCATACGCGTCGTCAATAAGAAATGGAACTCTCCAAACGGGTAGACGCGAACCCTCTATCTAAAAGTTTCCTATCGAACGGAGAGTCTGAACCGCCCAAATCTTAATATTTGTATGCGTCGTCAATAAAGGATGGAACTCTCCGAACGGGTAGACGCGGTCCCTCTATCTAAAAGCTTTCTGTCGAACGGAGAGTTTGAGCCGCCCAGATCTTATCGTCCATATGAGTCGTTAATAAGGGATAGAACTCCCCGAACGGGTGGACGCGACCCCTCTATCTAAAAGCTTTCTATCGAACGGAGTGTTTGAGTCACCCAGATCTTATCGTTTATACGCATTGTCAATAAGGGATGGAATTCCCTGTACGGGTGGACGCGACTCCTCTATCTAAAATCTTCCTATCGAACGGAGGGTCTGAGTCGTCCAGATCTTATCGTTCGTACGCGTCGTCTATAAAGGATGGAACTCCCTGAACTGGTGGACGCGACCCATCTATCTAAAAGCTTCCTATCGAACTGAGGGCCTAAGCCGCCCAGTTCTTATCGTCTGTACGTGTCGTCAATAAGGGATGGAACTTCCAGGATGGGTGAACATGACCCCTCTATTTAAAAACTTCCTATCGAACGGAGGGTCTGAGCCGCCCAGTTCTTATCGTCCGTACGCGTCGTCAATAAAGAACTCCCCGGACGAGTGGACGTGGTCCCTCTATCTAAAAGTTTCCTATCGAACGGAGGGGCTGAGCCGCCTAGATCTTATCGTTCGTACACGTTGTTAATAAGGGATGGAACTTTCCAGACAAGTGGACACGACCCCTCTATCTAAAAGTTTCCTATCAAACAGAGGATCTGAGTCGCCCAAATCTTATCATTCGTACGTGTCATCAATAAGGGATGGAACTCCCCGGATGGGTAGACGCAGGCCCTCAATTTATCATTTCTACCGAGCGGAGGGCCTAGCTCATACAGTTCCTATCGATCATATATGTCATCAATAAGAGATGGAATTTCCAGAACGGGTAGACACGGCCCCTTATCTAAAAGCTTTCTTACCGAATAGTGGACCAAAGTCGCCTTGATTTTGTCGAGCTGATGTGACAAGGAGTATAATTGAAAATAACAAGATGATCTCTATCGATGAAAAAATAAAGGTTTCTTATTGTACAAACAACAGTCATCGGATACAAAATTTTGAACGAATGTCATACATGATCAAAGAGGGGAGACAGTCAGACTCTGAGTCTTTGCCTCAGTCAAGGGCAGAGCGTCGCTACGACAGATTATCTTTTCAGCGCACTTTAATCTCTCAAACAATTTGTGTTGAAAATCTTTAAAGACAGTGGCATCCTTCGCACGAAATTCCTCAAACACAACTATTTTGCATTCCGCCTTTCGAAGAAACTCTTCACGAATTTAAGCCAACTTTTCGATCAATTTAAAATGTGCCTCACGCACCGTAGCCTCCGATTTCAATCTTTCGCATTGTCCTTGATACTGGACCAACTCCAATCGAAAGTTTCTCAGCTCTTTTTCCTCCTTATTGAGCAACGCACCGGACGCACTCTCAGCCATTGCAGTCTCTTCCTCCCAAACAGGAACTTCTTCCTACGCTTGAGCCGAACGAGTTAACTTAGAGAGATGCCCCTCTAAATGATGTATCACCTGTCTCCCCTGCTGTTCTTGAAATTCCGCAAGAGCCATTGTCTGAAAGGAAAACTGAGTCAACGAATGTAAAAATGAGAAAAAGCGTAACAAGTATAGAGAAAGCGATACCATTAAATCTAAAAACTTAAAAGCCCTGCCAACTTGCTCGTAAGACATCCTGTGGAAGTCGAGTTCGCAACAATGAAAGTCTAACCAGTTGACGATACGATCCGCCTTAGTAAGGTCTATGTAGTTATATCGCATGTCCCCAACACAAACGGCGATGGTTTCTCGTTCTTTTGAGTCATTCTTCCCATCAAAGGACAGAACGGGGACGATAGGCGGAGAAATCGCTCCTTCAAAAACATTGCGCTTTCCTTTACGCGAAGGCCAAACCGAAACAGCAGAAGAGGGCCCTGCCATCTTACAATTGTGGCCCTGGAAACATTCGCTCTCGTCGTAGCACCAGATGAAGGATCGTCTCCTAATCCTCCTAATTCGCCCACATCAGCACTCATTCCACCTGACGAACTACCTCTGCCCAAGACATTAGTTTCCCTCAGTGTAACTGCTGACGGGGCCAAACGCTCAGCTAAAATCGCTAATGCGCGTCCGAATGAAGGCGAGGAAGAAGAAATCACCCTCCTCTTCAATGAAGGAGGTGACGACTCTTGAAGGGCCTCAGACGCCCCGGTAGAAGATCCTAAGAGGGCCTTAGACGCCCCAATGTCCTCCTGAAGAGACATCTTCACGCCCAATCGAATCAACTTATCAACAGTAACATTCTCTAGGATGGTGTCGTCAAGAGAATCCAACAAATCAATCAGTTCGATTTTCCCCCTCTTTAACAAAGGAGGCCTGTTAATTTTTCTCTTCTCCCCAATCAGCAGGTCGGCCAAGGACAGTATCTGATCATCTAGTAGGGACTTGACCCATATACTTTGACCGGTGGATTTGTAATAACCACTGACTAACTGAATGAAACAATCGTGTTTTGATGTGGTTAGGGGTTTCAGTCCCAAAGAAGACACCTTATCGGCTTCAGGCAACATGGGTATACGATCTTTATTTGAGAACTTTACATAAAAGAATTTCTGCATCCAACTCTTGTCAATAGACTCCTTATAGTAAAACCTCCAGCTAGATTCAGGTCAAGTCTGTAATTTGTATCAGCTCTTGGTCGAGCTACTGTTTCTACATCTCATCAAAATGAAGATGAACGATAAGATACCGAAATCAAAGCGAAAATGACAAAATTCTAATAGGGAAGTCACAGTAACTACCAGACGTCAGGCACTTGGGATCAGAAAAGTCAGAAATATGTTCAAACGGCGTAGTATTCCGCGAAAGGACTCGCGTATGGAACTTTTAATCTATACCTAACTGATTGAAGGTACATTAGTACACAACCCTTTGGCACCATATTAACCCTATCGGCTTCTATGGCAAACACAAAGGTGTAATCGTCTCCCATCAGCATCTCAGTTTGCACCTCTTGGAGTTCCTTCATGGACATAATACTCGCAATATCACCAATGCCTGAGAAAGTCTGAGAAATGGACATTTTCGCCATTGTTTTTGGAAATGACTTCTCTAATAGATCTCGAAGGAGGATTAAAAGAGCAACGAACAAGAAAGCTGGGGTATGTGATCCTCTGATGAGCGCGAATTCTTATGAAGCGTACAAGAGACAATTCACGAAAACTGAGGCAACAGGAGTTACACTAAAAAGTTTCGTACATTTTTCAATAACCATTACTCACGGCGCCTCTTTACCAAGAATGCTATAAGTCGGGGGCAAATGATGGAATATAATCCAAGATCCAGCTAGAGGGGTCAACTCTTGAAAAGCCCACAAAGGACAGCTACCGATCAATATTCAAATATTTCTTATGACTATTTACCGAATGGCCCCAATCGCCCAGATCTTCTGAACGATAGGGTATCAGTCGTTCCGAACGTGATTCATCAAGTAAAGGTAATCACCCCGATCGGATATCCAACCGCCAAATCCATCGAACGAACGAGCTCTGAAGACCTTCCATCAGTCCAATCGCTGATCGATAGCCAACAGTTCCAACGATTCCAAGGAAGGTCAAAATATCCTAATAAATCAGATTTCCTATTTAAGAGCAACCTCTCTAGGATCTTTCCGTTAAGAAAAGAATCCCACCAGAAAACGAAAACTTCACAAAGGATGAGAATCACAATCAATTCGGAATATTGAATTCCCGAGATTTCTGAATCAGTTCGATAAGGAAAGTATGGTTGAAACACGCCTACGGCGCACGACTCTCGCATGTATAAATCATCCTAAATCCTTCAAGCCAGGTACACTCTTTGGCCTCACACATTGGACACTCTAATCACAGGGAATAACTCCCTTGAACTCTCAGTCTGTTTCTATTTCATTCAAAAACCGCTCTTTCTGACTTGAGTATCGAAGTCTCTCCGCCAGAGGGTGCTCTGGCATTTTTTGCAGGTATTACATCCCTCCTGACGATGATCGTTTAAGTTTACAAGGAGTCGGTATCTGTGGAGTGGCAACTCACATCCAACACATACCATAAATAAAAACCAAAAATAAATTAATAAATTAATTAAAATGTATGTAGATCGGTTCATGTAAAAAAAAATTGATATATCTTTTTTGGGCACATTTGTTGTAAATATTAACAGTATATTTGGATGGAAAGATTTTTTTTTTAAAAAAAAAGAAAATGTTAGAAGTAAAAATTATTTATTTTCTTTCATTTAGGAGTTTTATAGGAGAAGAAAAAAAAGAAAATGAGGTGATTTTTGATATCAAAATTTTTCTTTCTAAAAGTGAAAAGAAATTGAGGGAAAATAAGAGAAAAAAATGTTTTATAAATATATTAAATTTATCCTTAAAAAAATGAAAGTTAAATTTTTTAATTTTAATAAATTTTATTTATTTTCTTTTATTTTGTAAAATTCTTAAATAAAATTTTTTTTCTTTTTTCTTCAGATTATTTATTTATTATTTTTTTTTTGGTTCAAAATTCCCGAACATTCCGTAACTCCCGGACATTCCGTAACGGACGAGGAAAGAAGCGCGTGGATGTGAGTGGGTGATGTTTTCCCAAAAACGAAAACAGTTCCGAAAGAAGCGAGCGAAGGGATAAGAGAAAACGAAATCTCTGTATTCTTGTAATAAAAAGGAGAGCACAAAAGACATGACTTGAATCTCTCCGACCCCATTCTCTCTCTCTCTCTCTCTCTCTCTCTCGTTCATCTAATCAACTCCATGCTAACGTAATCACTGTCTGTATCAGTATCTCTCCTTTTATCCTTTTTCACCCCGAAAGAGTTTCCATGTTTTGCTCATACATGTCTTCTATATTTCTCTCTCTTCCCATTCTGCTGACTCATCACACACGCACACACATTATCTCTCTCTCTCTCTCTTAAATTCCTTCACTTTCCTTGCTGCAAGGCCTCTTTATTTCCTCGATTTCTCCGCTGCAGAACAGACACGCTTCCTAAAATATTATTTTCTGGGTTTGGATTGCAGTAGTGGGGTTGTTTTGTAATGGAGTGTTTGGATCAGACAATACTGGTGACTGGGGGTGCAGGGTTCATTGGAACTCACACTACGGTTCAGCTTCTCAATGAAGGATTTAGGGTTTCAATCATTGACAATCTTGATAATTCTTGTGAAGAAGCTGTTCAGCGAGTGCGAGATTTAGTTGGTCCTGAGCTGTCCCAAAGACTCCAATTTCATCTTGTATGCTTAAATCTCGCTTCTTGCCCTTTTCTTCTTCAAAGTTTTTAACTTCCCCTAATTAGGTTTTTTAAAATATAGGGTTTTGATCTGCTCTGCAGGGGGATCTGAGGAACAGAAATGATTTGGAGAAGTTATTTTCCCAGACTAAGTAAGTGAATTTAGGATTTTTTTTTTCCCTTTAATGTCGGTTATTCTGGTTGATTTTGTTTTGCTAAGGTTGAATTCTTTCAATTGGTGTAATTTAAGTGCAATGTGGATTGACTTGATTCGATTATGGGACAGATTTGATGCTGTTATACATTTTGCTGGGCTAAAAGCTGTTGGGGAGAGTGTTGCGAATCCTCGGCGTTACTATGATAATAACTTGATTGGCACCATTAATCTATATGAGGTCATGGCAAAATATAATTGCAAGAAGGTATGCATTTTGATTTAATCTTGATTTTCTTGATCTTCTGTTTGTATTTTGAGCAAGTTGATACCAGTGTACTTTACTCTTGGATTGGATAATGGGAATAGGAATGTTCTTAGGACCCATTTGGCTATAAAACATCATGTGATGTGGAAGTGACAAAATGAAGGTTCTTTGCACTATGTCCCATATTCTCAATCCCCTTCTTCAATGGGAAAAGGGTTTTACCTTTTCTCAGTTCATGAGGAATAAAGGTTTTCAAAATACCAGTCGATTCCTCTGATGTCCCTCCTGTCAATTTAACAGGCTTTACTACACTTCTGGGGAAAAAAAGATTTAGGAATAGAATTTAGGGTCATAGGGGAAGGAACTAAGTAATGGAGCCATTAGTTGAAAGATTGTTAAAGAATAATCACTATTTTCATTAATTCACTTTCTGTTTGGAATCAGAAGCTAAATTGTTATTTCTATAACTCAAAAAATGGGAAGCAAAATAAATGCACATTCATTTTTTGCTACTTTCTTCATCCCAATAAATGTGCCAAGTAGATGGTACTAAATCTAATCCTTTACTCTTTTCATTTTTAGACCTGTTGCTTATCTACTGCTGACTAATAATTTTGTGGATATAGATGGTTTTCTCTTCGTCTACGACTGTATATGGCCAACCTGAAAAAGTTCCATGTGATGAGGACTCAAAGCTAATGGCTATTAATCCATATGGTCGTACCAAGGTATGCTTCTATTCAATTCATTTATCTAATGATGACATTTGGTATTAGAAGCTGGATAAATTTGTGACTTCATATCTCCAGCTTTTCCTCGAAGAAATTGCCCGAGATATTCAGAGGGCAGAACCTGATTGGAAAATTATTTCACTAAGGTACTTCAACCCTGTTGGTGCTCATGAGAGTGGTAAACTTGGTGAGGATCCTAAAGGCATCCCAAACAATCTTATGCCCTACATACAACAAGTAGCAGTTGGCAGGTTGCCTGTTCTTAATGTATATGGTCATGACTATCCCACAAGGGATGGCACAGCGGTACGTTTGAAGCCCTTTAAGAATTACCTAATTCTCTCTCCAAGATTGATAAAGGAATTGCCTTGTGGTTTATTGAGATGTGATTTCAATTTGCTGTCACACACAGTTGTATGTGTAATTTAGAATCTCATGGAGCACAAGATATTTGAACTCTTGCACATTGTACACATTGATCACACGATGAACGATATATTTCTCTAGATCCTACATTTTAATCGCATGGAATGTGTATTGACTTATGAGTAACATTAATGCTGTAGATTTTGACTTCTAAAAAATTATATTTGTATCCCATGTCCCTCTTTTCCAAAAACAATTCTGACACTAAAGATTTTCAAGTCGATGGTTAGTATATGTTAATTTTTGGATTTTTGTTACAGATTCGAGATTACATTCATGTTATGGACATAGCAGATGGCCACATTGCTGCACTTCGGAAGCTTCTGACAACTGAGGATATAGGTAGATTATCCATATTTTAATACATAAATTTTAGATGCAATCACATGTTCACTTGAAGGGAGAGATGGGTTCCGTAAAAAATTTAGGTGCTGGCACTAGGTATTACAATAAAAAATCTGTTTCTTTTGGCTTTTCAAAATTCTGCATCATATGGCAGGTTGTGTTGCATACAACTTGGGGACTGGTCAAGGAACTTCAGTGCTTGAAGTAGTTGCTGCATTTGAAAAAGCATCTGGCAAGGTAAATTCTCTCTCCTCTCTCTCTTTCAATGGTTCTTTCGACGTCAAATGCATTTAGCTTTACCCTATGCTACAAAATCCCTAATTTTACTGGATTGTATTTGTGACATTCAGAAAATTCCAATCAAACTATGCCCAAGAAGACCGGGGGATGCAACTGCTGTTTACGCATCTACAGAAAAAGCTCTTAAGGAACTTGGTTGGAAGTAAGTCTTAATGTCTTTGCACAAAGGTCTATCTCTTGTGATGGGATAAATCATATTCTAATTTCTACATAGTATTCACCCATCAAGAAATAATCATGCTTCATGCAAAATGCCTAGAATTGCTGGATAGCATCATTTTCTATGCGTATAGACCATGTTCTCCGACCTTACAACAAATATTATTATCATATGAGTTCCATATTAGGATGCCTTTAGCTTGTGTCTGATGGAAATTCTGATGCATCATTTGTCCTTCTCTTTTCAGGGCAAAGTATGGGATAGAGGAGATATGTAGGGACCAATGGAAGTGGGTAAGCAATAATCCATGGGGATACAAGTCCGGGGCTTGATTGAACTGCTGTGTATATGTGACCCACCACACTCATAATTACTTGACCCCTCTCCAAAATTCGAGGGGAATCAGATAATCTTCTTTTAAGACACCCAACATCAAGAATTTAATTAGCTTCAGATAGGATACATCTCTCTCTCCAAGTCATTAAGCTCGTCAATGGTGTAAAATCAAGAACTGTGCCATTTGAACAGAATAATGAAAACATGTGGAGGTTGATTGTTGGTATGAAATTCATGTTGATTAATAATCAATTGGTTTTCATGTGGATTTCTTCTCTTATAAATGTTTTGGATTAGTCAATCCCAGAAGGAACAAGAGAGTTGATGACTTAAGGAGTCTTGATCTGAGACAGTCATCAACTTGTTGCAACCTGTATTTACAGTTCTTGGTGCATGTTATAAGTTCAGCGGAATGACAATTTGATGGGCCCACTAAATTGTATATTTTTGTCTAAATATCTAAGCGTCAACACACATAAAAATGGTCCAGCTCCAGATGCTAACGGCTCAAAAGCAAGAAATGAAGGTAAGCCTCTCACACTTTATTTCTTCCTCAAATTATCTGTAGAAGGTAGAACAAGTTGGACTTAAACATGTCACTGTCCGTTAACAGCCTGCATTATTCAATCCACGACTGCGCATCATCTCTCTTTTAACAAGAAAAGGTCAAACTATATTGTTTCAATGAATTTTAAACATCAGTCACTAGTGGTATAGCTAAATTAGTAGCTCTTTCCTTCAATTTGTAGTATGTGAAATTTTCCAAGATTCCCAAAACCAAGTGGATGGTTTTGGGGGGACCCACGTCAATCAGTGGTTTGAGGAAACCTTGGTGAAGATAGGCGCAGCTGATAGGGGCCGACTCAATGAAGGAAGATATTTCTTGCAGATCAATGGCTACTTCACCTTCTGTTGTACCGTACTCTCCAGCACAACCATTTCCTACTCCATCTCCTTTCTCATTCTCAGTCGCCTCTACAAGATGGAGCTCTAGGCCTTCAATCTACAGTTTCATTTTGATCCTCCGCTTCTTGGCACTTCTCTTCTCTTTCGTGTCTGCTCTCTCCTTGGTGGCAAAGGAGCCTTCTAACTTCAGCAACTACTCTGAATTAGTGTAAGCAAAACTGTCTTAAAGCTTCAACGTAACAACAGCCTATGCTCCAGCTAACCAGTTTTGGATCTTTTTCTCCTTAATTCCATTGACCAGACAAAGGCAGAATTCGGCATTTAAAACACTGAACTGCATAAAGAAACAGACATGTCTTTGGAGAGCTTTCTGCAATCTCATCCGCCACAAAAACCTTGATAAAACACTTTCCAATAAATCTCTATGAAAAAGCATATCCTCAATCATGTGATTCCTAGTCTAATCCATTGCAATTCTGGTCTAAGATATCTTCATAATGGCTTCATGCAGGTATTGCTTCATCGTATCTATTCTGGCTTTCTTATCCTCAGCCTACCACCTCTTTAAGGGTATCTCTGACATAGCTTATAGAGGTGTTCTCATCCCAGACATGATTTCTGACTATATAAGCTTCATCCTGGATCAGGTAAGGAGCTCTTCTTGAAGCCTATTCACTAATTATGCATCTCCCAACAATAATTATGCATCTTCCAACAATCTAAAAGTAGACCTATTGCACATCTATTATGTCTACACAGCCTCAAATTCGATGGAAAGAAGCCTGCCGTCAAGAACTATTTAGACGTGTATGAAATGCTCTGATGGCTTGTATGAAGTAGTTGATATTTGCCCAAAAAGTATTGGCACAAAATATTTTTAAAACAAAGCCTGCTTCTCTAAAATAAATTGCAACACTTTCAATTTCATGTCTTTCATCTACTTACAGCAGAAGGCTTAAATCACCATTGTATCTTACAGTTGATAGGTTACCTCCTCATTTCAAGTTCATCAGTAGCGATACCAGTAACCCAACAGATGGAGAGAACAGCAACACTCTGGAAGGCAGCTGTGATTTCCATTTGTATCTCATTTGCCACTTTCCTTGTTATTGCAATTTGTGCTCTCTTCTCCGGTTACAAGCTCTGCAAGAGGATCATGTGGTGAAAGCTTCTTGCAATTTCAACAACTCTTCTTTCGTGTCAACAGCTGCTTCTCCCTAATTTATGCCCAACAAAGAAATAGCTTAGTGTTTTCTTACTGTTTTTTCTTTCACTTTAAGATCAGGAACTATTACATTAACTTTTATTTCCCTTTGCCACCTCACAGGCAATCATTGCAGCTATGATGGCAACACAAAAACATGATGAGAGTGGGAATCCAAAAGAAAAACTCCCATACAACAGTGTAATAGTTGAAGGCCGTAGACAATTTTAGTACCATTAAATTGGAAAACTAATACAACTGGATTACGACTGCCAACTTACTTGATACTTGCATTTTTAAATATGGTCCTTGTTATGAACTCCATTAGTTGATGGAGCTGGCAGACTCTCTTAAATATGCAGCAGAAAAGATAAATTCCTAACATCCCGATAAATGCTAGAGGACACTTAAAAGTAGGTTTCTCAGCAGAAGACAATGGTTGGCAATCCCGCAGGTTACAAACCAAGAATGGTAAGGAAATGAAGACAATCTAGATTTTGAGCACTGTGGTTCTATTTCTGCTACTTAATATAGTTTCTAGCTCCACTCAGAATTTGAAGATACAGACCTTTACTTAAATCAGGATAAATGCAAAATTACAGGAGGAAAGGAAAATTATTGAAATATATACCTGAGATTAATATACCAGTCAAACGAATAGAGATAATATATATCACATATAATTCCATTAGTAAAATATAACTCCAGAAAAATATCTAGGAATTTGAAATGAGGAGATTTTGGTTTCAGTAGTCAATGCTATCTAAAGTATAAAAACTAATCCAGTATCAGTTTGATTCAGTGACTTTAGTAACACTATCTAAGCACCCACTTATCCCTATGGAAAGTTTAATGGAAATTGCATATAAATACTTGTTGTAGTTCTATTCTAGCAGGAGAGAACACTACAGAAAATTCCACCAACAGGAGATATTTTGTATTTAAACCCCGCCTAAGAAAAAGTGAATTAGTTTACTGGGATGTATGCCCATCTAACTCTCTTCCTTCCCAGCTATAGGACAGTACGGTATAACTCAATCAAGCTCCACCCCATAAGAAGATAACAATAGAAAGCTCAGCTCATGATCCGAGATCTTGGCTCAATATCTTTGAAATCTTGGGCAGGATTTATTTGCGGAGAACCTAGAATAGAAGCAGGCATACTTGCTGATCATCTCAATTTAAACTTAATGCAGCATACCTGATGATCATCTCAATTCAAACTTAATGCATACTTTCTTTGCTTCCAGTTGCTTCAAATGAAGTATACAAACTTGCTAATCAGGTTTAAAATTTGCCAACATCATTTTTTTTCATCAAATGTGGCAGAAAAAAAATGTGCACATCCTAGTCAGATGAATATTTAGTGATTCTAAACCCAGATTAAAAGCTTGTGAAAAATAAAAGCAAATAAAAGGAAAAGCATTGAATTCTTTTAATATGAATAAAAATGTTGACAGCTTAATGCCTTCCAATTTGTGTTCTCTCTGCTCCTTCCTCATGAACAACAAGCTTGCCTTCTGTAAACTCGCAAGATGGAATTGGAGTACCAAGCTGCTTCTGCAGCTTCTTTACAACAAAAACTTCAGGCTCCTCACATATTGTAACCACATAGCCCTTCCTGCCTAGACGACCTGTCCTACCAGCTCTATGAGCATAATGAATTGAGTCCGTGGGTAAGTCCAGATTAACCACGAGATCACATTCGGGCACATCCAAACCCCTTGCTGAAAGCTCATTTGTCACAAGAACTCTTATCTCCCCATTTCTGAATTTCTTCAGAGTAGTTGATCTGCCAAGCTTGCCAAGATCCCCATGTAGCTCTGCAGCTTTCAACCCACGTGCCTCTAGCTTGAAAACAGAATCCTTTAGCTGCTTAGTATGATTCATGAAAGCAATCACACATTTGGCATCAAGTGCATGGACACATCTCCTCAAGGTATCTATTTTGTGTTGTATCCTTGTGACACAATAGTAGTGTTTCAAATGTGGAGGAAGACTCTCCACTGCAGCTTGAGACTGCTGCTTTGAGGTTGACTCCAGACTGGCCAAAGGACCTGACGAGTTCACAGGTCCAGACAGAGATACAGATTCTAGTGGGACAACACTTTTAGCTCGAACAAGAAGAGGGTCCGTTCCCCAGCTCCTAGCTGCCCTCATGACTGACAATGGAACAGTAGCTGATACCAGAATTGTTTGACGCTCAGTCCTCCTAGCAAGGGAGCCCTTCAGAGCATTTGGGTCTGCGCCAGGTCTCCTTCCTACATGTTCTAAAATCCTGTGCATGTCCCCCCGGAAATTGAAGGAGAGAAGCTCATCAACTTCATCTAAGACCAAGAAACGGCATCCATGAGTATGAAGCTTCCCGGCAGCACTAATTTCAGCTATCCGTCCTGGTGTTCCCACAACAATGACTGGCTTGTTTTTCTTCAAGGCCTCTTCTTGTCTAGAACGGTTGGCACCCCCTACAAGCTGCTGAACCTGTCTTTTGTCTGCAGGTCCCAACAATCTCTCAACTTCCCTCACAATTTGCATGCCCAGCTCCCTTGAAGGGGCCACTATAACCGCTTCAATTTCCATTTTCTTCCCAGATTCATCTCCGGAGGAAGGAAGTTCCCTCAGTGGATCCACTTGAGAGAGTATTGGAAGGAGATATGCCAATGTCTTCCCCGACCCCGTGTATGACTGAATCACAACATCATGATTTTTCAAAATGGTTGGAATAGCCGATGACTGAACATCAGTTGGCACTGTCAAACCTTCCCTGTCTAACCTCTCTATCAGCTTCTGCGGGAGACCAAGCTCAGAAAATGACTTAGCAGCAAAAGGGGCTGCCTGAATATCTGGAGCTCTTTTCAAGTTAGCTTCCTTGATTCCATTGCTTTTAACTGGCTTAACTTTGTTCTTAGGGACTTCAAACGCAGAATTCAGCTGCTGAAGTTTACTTTTCTTATCGTTGTTTGTTGTTTCAAACTCACTCTTAAATCCGAGGCTTGCAAGTGTCAGGGGTCCATTAGCTCGACCACGTGAGCCTTGACCCCCTATACCACTATAGAACACAACTGTTCGATGGACATATGAAATTCTAAATCTAGGTAATGAATCTCCTGCAAGAAGCATACGCATAGACACTAAAGCGGGCATCTTTCTTAATTAAACTCACTGGGTCTCCTAAATACCATAGAGTAGAAGAATTAGCTTAAGCAACGGGATATAAAGTCTAAGTGGAACCTGCAAAACAGGAGAACAGGAGGAGTATGAACTGCTGTTAGAAGACATAGGATTGACCCATCAAGTAGAAAGTTGAGCAAGTAGTCATAAGCATTTTCAACAATCTGTTTTCTCACAGCATTTTCAATCCATTCTGAACATGGTTTTATAACATTTTTTCACTGAAGCATTACTTCATACAAGTAGAGAGCAACTTGTAAGACAAAACCGCCCAAAATACAAGAAGCAAAACCATTTGCTCCAATAAAATGACTGTATATTGTCACAAATAGAGAGAGAGAGAGAGAGAGAGATACCGGAGAGAGTGAAGCTAAGTCTGCCAAAGTCCTCCGAGGTTCCGGCTCCGAGTTTAACAGCGTGAGCTGTTTATCCACCTGTGTCGCGTGCCAGATGAATGGATGCTTTTAAAACCAATTATATCGGGCCAGACTCTTAAGGTTCACATTCGAATTGTGCAGGCCCAGTGAGGGCTATACCTGTTGAACTTGGGCTGTCCACACGTATTTGGGTTCACTCGCTACTCCCAAAATTCACATGCATTCCACTTTGTTGAGTTTCAACCGGTTGAACCGTGGGCATGCGAGAAGTATATACGGAATAAGCTGGTTCGAGTCTCTCAGTATCTTTCCTTCTCAAATTCGATCCCATTTGATTCGATCCCATTTGATTATATCTTTTTATGCAAAAAAAAAAAACAAAGTAAGCTGGTTCAAGACATAGAAGAGGAGAAACTTTTGGAAAGGGAATGCTTTTGAGTGGCTGAGGAAGGGGGCGACTAGGAAGCTTATGCTAGATGTAGAGGAGGAGGATTCGATCTTCATGCTAGCTGTGTGGTCCATATGGAAGTCCAGGTGTAATCTTGTGATCTAAAAGAAGTCGGAGCCCTGTCTTTTGGTGGCCAACAGGGTGGAAAGCATGGTCATGTAGTGCAAGATGAAAAAGATACAGGAGGAGAGCAAGGAGGGAGAGATGAGAGTGAGCTGGAAGTGTCCCGACAAAGAGGTGATTAAGCTCAATGTGGACGGAGCTGCTCAGCTGAGGGGGATTAGGCAAGCGTTGGAGGGCTGTTTAGAAACAGCAGTGGTAATTGGAGGCATGGCTTCTGGATGAACGTGGGGATGGCCAATAGCGATATGGCGGAGTTATGGGGCCTAAGAAAGGGCCTTCAGCTAGCAAAGAGGTTGAACCTAGGGGCTCTGGAAGTGGAATGTAATTCACTGATTGTCTCTAGAGCTGATAATTTGGGGGTGAGAGAAAATCATCCTTGAAAATCATGTTCTGAGAGAGGCTAACCAATGTGCCGATAAGCTAGCCGAACTGGGGCAGCGGTTGGGGGTGGGTTTTCAAGAAGTGAGCAGTCCGCCAGGCTTAAGAGGAGCTTCTTAGAATGGATGCCAAGGGTGTTTCTTGGGTCAGAAAAAAGAAGGTGTTCCTTCCGCTTAGTGTGCCCCCGACGGGGTTTTGTTCTTTCACCTTTTCACCAAAAAAAAAAAAAGAAAAAGAAAAAGTGAATCAACTTCTACACAAATAGGTATGGGCTGTTGGCCATGCACCTAATTGATTTTCTTTCAATTGGAGCTCCAATGTAATAGTATGATCTCCTCTTATGTAATATTAAATCAATACACTCATACATGAACCGACACAAAAAAAGAGAGGGAACCAAGTTTTTCCTCCCAAGTTAGAACCCGAAACGAGCATAAAAATAGGAATGATTTGGATTGGATCTATACCCATTTGGAAATTAAGAATATTTCGTAGGAATGCAATTTTGTTACAAAGAGGTGTGCCCACGAGATATTGTAAAATAACGGTAACAGAAATATTGACATCATTAATATCAGAAAATATTATTAAATAAAAGATCAGAAATTAATGGGAAAGATTTGATAATAAATTGTATTTATATCTCCAAGAGTAATGACTGTTATATTCGAAATAATTGTATCATCTTTATTTTTTATATTACAAAAAAAAATAACCTTATTAAAAACTTTACACATGAAACACATTTTCCACCTCTCAGTTATAAATGTGCCCGCTGTTGTTTCTAAAAATAACTCAATAATAAATTATAGCCATTTATCTTCAATAATCCCAAACTACCCAGAGTTTTTTGGGGCTATACCCTAAAAAAGTTCTCAGATTTTACCTCAGCCGGTAGCCTGGTACCCTTCACTCCTCTCTAGCATTCCAAAAACATGACTTATTAAATATGGAAAAAGGTTGGAGAGGGTTGAATTTTAATTGGGACAAGTTGGGATTTTTCTATTTTGAAATAGATAGCACATCCAAATATATATATTATTATATAAAAACAAAGTGACTTTAATGAAAATAATGTATTGATCTATATATAAGAGATGAGTATATCAAAGGCCCAAAAAGAAAAGGTTTTAGTATATATCTTTAAACTTTGATATTTATAAATTATGATTAAAAAGATGTAATGGTACTTCCAAAAAAAATGAGAATTTTGAAACATAGGCATTTTATTCGAAGCACCCTCTCTTTTTTTTTTTCCTGGCAAAAAAAAAGGTATGTTATTCGAGTGAACAGATCAATGTGATCGCTCTTTCCTTCCTTTTGTTTCTTAACAAAAACCAGATAACTCCTCTCTTTTTTCCTAAAAAAGTAAAAGGAAAAAAAAAAACCAATCAGTATCCAAAATCATAATCCGATAAATCCAATTCAAGTTTTGTCAGGCCTAATTCAGGAGAAATCTCTCTCTACATAATATTTTCTATTTCTAAATTTCTAATTCAAAATTTGATTTAAAAAAATCAAATATTCTTACCTACTAAACCAACTGTTCACTAGCAACTCTTTCCTTTGTTATTACTACTATTATTCCTTGATTATCTTATGGTTAGTAAACTCTTTCTTTTGTAGTTTTTTTGTCTAATGAACTTTCAAAAACAAACTTTTGCTAAAGGGGATTTGCATGCGGTTTAATCTATCATCCTTATATTCCATATCTACAAATTTACAACTACGTGCATAGTATAAAAATATCATAACTCTATGATTTAATTAAAAAAGAAAAAGAAATCTTTAATATAAGAGTCAAATTATCTTTTAATCTATTATCAAAGTATTATTAAAAGTTAAATTTATTCTGCAAGTTGAGTCCTATATTTATCAAGTCATATATAAATTATCCTTTGCATATTTTTTGAATCACTTTTGATTCCAAACTCGATAAAGTGCCTCGTGAATTTTACACTTTGATCACATCCCTCCATATTCTAATTTATGGTATAATCTAATTTTTCACTGTAATACTTTTTAATCACGGAAGAGTAAAGTAATGTTGAGCTAAAACGTGGAGGGCAAGATAGTTTTTTCTCTTCTTAAAGAAAATAAGATAAAGTTATTGTTGATCGAAAGAGATTTGAATTTTATTAGAGAAGCAGCTTAAATTAGGAATAAGATTTACTTTGATGACATGAACTCGTAATTACCACGGGAGCCTCATTTACATTTAAGAATTCTTTCCTCAAGATTGGACTTGGTCTTAAATCTTAGCAAAACCAAATTCTAGTCCCTATGGAACAGTTCGATCATAATCTCATTTTTCAATTTAGAGATTTTAAATTCAAATATTTATATAACCAAAAAAAAAAACACATTCTATTAGTTTCCTCTAAAAATTCCATCTACAAATGTATTTATTTCAATCTTAGAAAATAAAAGATGAATAATAGAAACAACAAATGTCACTCTTAAATCTCTTTGAATTAATGAAACAAAAAAGAGATTTAGGAATAAAATCTTCAATCAAATTATATATGATTTGTAAAATGCAAGAAAAAATATTGGTTTGTGTAATCCATTATCAAGGTGTTCAGCTCTGAATCGCGAAATGGGAAGCAAGCGACTCCATAGAATGTTCGACTACCGCTAACCTCGTAAATAAGATCTAAAAATACTAAATTAAGCACATAATCGGTGTGCGGATGAGGAGAGGAGCCCAACGAGGCTAGGCTAATATGGACAGTCGACACGTAGAAAACAACCCAACCCCACATCAAAATCAATCAAACGAACCAAAAGAAACGCCAGAACTTTCTGGAAAAGACATTTCAGGAAAAAAAATAGAAATAATAACCAAAAAGATAAGGCCGATTTGCTGGTAGCTAATGGTGCTTTCTTTTCCTCCCTCCCTATCCTTTCTTCTTTCTCCGCTCTTCTCTCCCTTTCTCGCCTCTGTCCCTCCCTTACCCCCCCCCTGTAGGCCCCACTCACGCTTTTCCTTCTCGAACCCACGATTCCTATCATTTACTCCTCCCCAGAAACTTCTAGAAACCAAACAAAAACCCGTCTCTCTCTCTCTCTCTCTCCCCCTCTGCCTCTCCCTCCTCCTCGTTGCACGCAGGTATTCAATGCAATCTTATTTTGATTTATTTGTTCTTTACTGGAAATAAAAATAAATAATTTCTATATTGCTTTGTTTGTTATGTGAATCAGAAGATATGCCTCCGCTACCTGTTGAACACACAACAGGGGAACCTGTTACCGGATGTAGTGGCGGCGGCGGTGGTGATAATCAGAGATCTATTCCGACGCCGTTTTTGACGAAAACATATCAAATTGTCGACGATCCATCTTTCGACGATCTGATCTCGTGGAACGAAGAGGGTTCCACTTTCATTGTTTGGCGACCAGCTGAATTCGCCAGAGATTTGCTTCCTAAATATTTCAAGCACAATAACTTCTCTAGCTTCGTTCGTCAACTCAACACTTACGTATGTTTTCTCTCTCTCCCTCTCCCTCCCTCTTTCTCTCTCCCTCATTTAATTGATTCGTGAATTTGAATTTCTTTTAGGGATTTAGAAAAGTAGTACCTGATCGATGGGAGTTTGCAAACGAGTGCTTCAAGAAAGGCGAAAAAGTGCTTCTCAAAGAAATTCAGAGAAGAAAAATATCTCCGACAGCTGCTGCGACGGCGGTTACCACGGCGGTTCCGGCGGTGACGGTTACAGTTGCAGCGGTTCCGCCGTTACGAGCGGTGTCTCCATCAAATTCCTGCGACGAGCAGGTTCTCTCGTCGAATTCGTCGCCTGCTGCTACTGCTACGGTGCATCGCGGAACAGGATCTTCGAGTGCGCCAGACCTTCTAGAAGAGAACGAACGGCTGAGGAAAGAGAATTCGCAGCTCAGACACGAGTTGAATCAATTAAGGAGTTTGTGCAATAGTATTTTGACTTTGATGACGAATTACGCTGCCGGGAGAGTGGATCCCAGCGGAGGATTTACGGTGGAGGCTAGAGCGCTGGATTTGATGCCAGAAAGGACGGCGTCTCCGTCGCCGGCAGCTGAGGTCGACGGCGGAGTGAAGGCGGAGGAGGAGGAGGAGGAGGAGGAGATGGCGGTGGTGAATAATCCGAGACTGTTTGGCGTTTCGATTGGTGGGAAGCGTGTGAGAAAGGACGATGAGGATGAGGAATTGATGAGACTAGAATCATCATCATCGCAAGATCAGCGCGGGAGAGACGTGAAATCAGAACCGTTGGATGGAAACACGCGGCATCATCAGGACCCGCCGTGGATTTGACGTATTAGTACTGATTCGTATGATTTGATTATTCTAGACGCACAATGGGAATAGCGGGGTGGACAAGAACTTGGCCATGCCATTGCTTAGGAAGGGAGGCACGTGACAGGAATTGAACAGCACGTGACTCTGGAATGACTTTGAAGTTTGAAAACCAAAATCCTTTTTTGTAGATTGTGTATATTAAAGTATTGTATTTATAAATGAGGTTTCGTCATTCTGTTTTCTAGTTGGGTCTGTTACTCTAAGTTGGTTACTTTGCATAATGTTCAATTTTTTTACGATGAATTGAAATGGAGACCAGAATATGAACCGATTAACTAAAAAATCAATGAATCAATTGATCAGACCGAACGAAAAAAATCAAATAATATTATAAATAAATTTTAATTATAATATATTAATAATTTAAAAAATTAAAATATATCTAATTATAAATATTTATCAAGTTATATTTAAAATATATAATATTAATAAAATATATTTTATTTATCTAAATATTATATATTATTTAATATGAAATATTATTTAAATATATCAAAACACTTAATTTAAATGATAAAGTTGAGTATATCAAAAAAAAAAAAACAAAAACATGCCCCATGGTGAAAAAAAAAATTCGAAGAGGTGAGAGTGAGGCAGAAGAAAAAAGAAAAAGGTTGTGGTGGTTATGACAATTCAAGCATTCAATGGACTGTCGTTGTTAGGTTCGAGTTCATGTCCACACTTTTTACACCAAAAAGAAAAGGAGATAAAAAGGGCATTGGCCGGTCCAATCAGTTTCTGATCCAATTCGGGTCTTTTGATCAGGTTTGATCAACTTTTTTAAATTTCGATTTTGTTAAGAAATTCAAATCAATTACTGATTTGGTTCTCGATCGAATCAGTTAATCTAATTTGAGTTTTAAAACGTTGATTATTTTTAAAAGATAATATAAAAAAATAAATATTATTTTTTTTTATAATAGAAATTAAACCTGGATCACGAGTTAACAAAGAGAGATTGTTAAGCGACTACTACTTTCGTGCATGTACAAATCTACACAAGCGAGGAACATGTGCATATTTTTTATTTTTTAGTTATATTTAGAAAATCTCAAAAAAAAAGAAAAATATCTTTCAAGAATTTAAAATGGTTGAGAATTTTAAAATTTAATACGAAAAAAAAAAAACAAAACATAAATAATATCAATTTTGAGAAAAGTTAGCACCCACTCTCTGCTGTGTTGTCTACCCCGCCTCGTCTCGTCTCTTTTTACTTCCAATTTATTCTCTTGATTAATCGATCGATCACCGTTTTTAATATATTTTTAATCCATTCATCAATCTTTCTCTTTTTCTCTCTAAATTGATTTGATCGATCTCTTTTATCCCCGCCTTCAATCTTTTAATGGAGAGAAATTAAGAGAACGAAAAAAATAGAGAGAGAGGAGCACCCGATAATGAGCTTTATCTCAAATGGTATTTTGTCCATTCTCTTCATAATAGATTTAGATTCAAATCTCATTATATACACTAAAAAAAAAAAGTGAGTCGCACCCCCTCTCTTTTCTTTCTACCCCATCTCATCTCGTCTCTTCTCTTCAATCCATTCATCAATCTTTTTTTTTCTCATTTTCTCTCAAAATTGATTCAATCGGTATCTTTCATCCCTAGCTTCAATTTTTTAACCGAGAGAAATTAAGAGAATGAGAAAAATATGGAGAGAGAGAGAGTAAAATCGGTTGAAAACAAGAAAGAAAAAGAGAGATCAAATAATTAATTGAGTTAAAATTAGTAGAAAATTTGGAGGCCACTTATAGGTATCAATAACCAAGTGCAAATTACCATATCCACTACCAACTTAGGGTGACACTTCAAATGACCTGCTGCTCAATCTTTCTTAAAAAGTTATTGGTAAATTTGGATTAAGTACAACATTATTAAAGTAACTGTGCTTTATTTATTTATTTTAGTTTCATGAATTCGACATGCAATTTGGTAAAGATGTGCATGGATGCATAGGCATTACAGATGCGTATTTTATGAGAAAAAGATTGTGGAACTTGATATGCAAGGGCCACGTAGTCCGAGCCTCCACCCGACTGATAGCTCCACGCAAGGCTGGTAGTTTGGGCCTTTGGAGAGCTCTCGTCCAATGTGTTAGACTTAAAATTGGGCCTTCCCATAAATATGGGCCAAGGGACTCTATGAATAACTGGCCCAGCAGGCATCAAATGCCAGATTAGAATTAACACATCAAACACCTTTTTCTGTGTCTTGCTACCTGCCCTTCTCCATCGTTCATGTGAGCGTTAGAGATGAGACTAAATACCGATGAACAGTCGGTCCGGTGAGTAAAAATACTAATTTTCTTAATCAAGTTTTATATTCGAAACTTAGAAACGAAAAAGTCTCTGTTGAAAGAGCTCTTTCCGACAATGTTTAGATCGACAACATTTGGGACAGTAATTAATTCTCGAGCGCTATTATAAAGGAATTAAGGGGCAAGGAAGGGCAATTACTTAACCCCTGAAGTTTTAAAATATATGGGAACTTCTCTTATGTATTGAGTAACGCCCTCATTTTATTGTCTAAATTGCCCACTCAGGCTTTAAAGAAATTAAAATTTTGCATGATTTAATTTTTAATATTTTCATTTATCAAACTCATAATTATGCCTAAAAATAAATCTTTTATTTCCTTGAAGAAAAGAACAGGTTCATTTAGTTAAATATTATGAAAATTTTAATTAATATATTTTTTCTAATGAGAATTAAATGATATTTTTCGTTTTTACAAAATTTATTTGGGACACCACGTATTTTGTACCGTAAGTAGACACATCGGCGCCAACTATATTTCAGGAAAGAAACATGGGAGGTGGATCCTATGACCGTTTCCTAGGCTGGAAGCTGGATTAGGGTTGGGCGGGGCCCACCCATATTTGACATTTCAGATGCCGTGTTCTTCGCCTCAACGTTGTCCATTCCCTTCGTCTTATTATTTAATATTAAATTTTTGACTCAAATTTTTAATATAGAAAATGAAGTTTCCCATTAATTTTTTTAATTGTCTATTTCAATTAAATTAAATTTTATAAAAACACTCGGTTTATAAAATTTTAAAAATAATTTAATTTAAAAATACTGACAAAAATAAAATTATACAATATATCATATCTTCTTTAAACTAATATCGTAAATATAATTATAAAAGAGTGTATTATTCATTAATTTTAAAATATCAACTCGAATAAAATTCTAAATACATACAAACTAAACCGGCAATTAAACTTAACTTTCAAATTATAAAAATCCCAACTTGCAACTAAACTAATTACTTTTCAAATTGTGAAAATCTAAATAAAATAACATAGGAGATATCTAATGTTGTTTGGGGCTTTTTCTTTCTTTTTTTTTTTAATTTGCAAATACATTATTTTATGTTATATTATTTACACATTTCTCAACTAAAATTTAAAATTCTTACATGAATGCATACAACTCTTAAAAAAATTATAAAGCCTTCGATATATATATATATATATATATATAATAAATATTATAATCACAAAATTTAGGAGGGAGTATGACATATTTTAATATCTTTCCATTAAAAATGTGTAACATTTTCCTATAAAATATTTGAAATTTTCATTTTCCAAGATAGCATAGAATTGTGGTATGGGGGAATTAGGTTGTAGTTTAGAGGAGAGTGGTTGACTTGAAGAATGATGCATGCAAGTTCGAGCACGGCATTTCCATTGTATCTCACTTTCTCTTGCTTGAATTTTGGAAATTCCGATACGTGAGGTGCCATTTTGTGTAAATCAGTCAGAGCTCTCTCCATTAATGTTGGATATCATTGTCACTCACAAGTTCTGCGAAAACAATAAATAATTTAAAAAAAAAATAAAATTGAAGATCAGGTGAAATACTTCGAATGTAGAATCTTGAAATCTATCTAATCGTATGTATCTGGAATGGATCTTGCGATTGAAATAGTAATCACGATATTAATCGAACCACCATCACAATACCACAACATCGCAACCCTCAGTCCGACGATCATCACGACGAAAAAAAATTCCCTACGCAGAATTTTTTTCAAACCCTTTTAGTTTTCTCCCTAAAGTAACTTGCACTCTCGTGGTATTCAGAATTTCACACACAAAAATTCACGAGGAAGAAGTTAATCTCCAAATGTCTAATGTTACTCTTTCTTAGAGAGAGAGAGAGAGAGAGAGAGAGTAATTAGGTGTTAGTGGTATAATAGGAGTTATGAGAAGTTATCTCATAACTTCCTAAAATGTCCCACGATGGGCATAAAAATTAATATCTCTCACTTGCATACGAAGGCATTTTACGTCCGTCACAAAATCACAACTCATACAACCTTTCACATATCATTCTACTGGACTTTCATACAGGATTAGATATCGTGCGACTTACGAGTACACCTGCAAGCAAATACCTCTCGATACACCTGTTAGGATGATCAAAAAGTCATCATTAGTATCAAAATAACTCGCTGCACCCCAGATTCAAGACTAATTACAACCATCGAGCTACTTTTCTCATCGAAAGTAATTCCTAATAAACATTCGACTATGTATCCACTATTATGTTTATATCCCAACATGGATAGATATAATAGGCATACTGATGAATACAACACAATGATATAATGTCAATTGGTTTTCCTTTTCCCAAACTCAAATCTATTAGTCTCAATTTAGCTGCTTTCTTAGAACGGTCCCTCATAGCTTAATTTATCTTTCAGACTATCGGTAAACATATTAAAGTAGCAAACACTGAGCCGAGACCTCTAGAAACAGTCGAAAGTGATAAGGACACAAGAGATCCCACCCAATGGATCTTGGGTTTCACACAATGAAGTTCGGGGATAAATTTCAAATTATTGTTTTAAGTAATATAGCTCCCACTATTCCTGGTCGTCATATCATACACGGTATGAAACGCGTGCCACAGTATTATTCCCACATCTCTAAAAGAGTATATGTCAGATTTCTCTAACACTGTGCAGGTATAGGATTTAGTCTACACATAAGACTTTACCCAGAGATCTCAGATAGAGTATCTCAGAGACAATATCACTAGTCGCAAGTGATATCTGAGATTTCAAATCTGGCTACTTACAAGTAACATGGATGTGGGTATGTCCAGACCGATCATATCGCATATGACCTCATTCTGAACACATATCAGAACGACTTATGTTCTAGTAGGGCCACTCTCAAAGTCTCTTACAACTAGAAACCGTCTCATCTCCGCTCACTCAGAACTGGAGGTGGTCACTTGTATGAGAGAGTCGACCACGCCTGCCTGACATATCATTTATTACAACAAATCACAAAATATATGACAATTAAAATAGTGCATTAAATAAACTCATAACTCAATCATGCACATATGTCATATATATATAACACAATAAGTATCAGTACAAGGTGAGAAATGTCAATATATACACAAATCCAATGATTCATATATCTCATACAGGAATCTCTCACAATGAATTTATTGAAGAGATCAGCTAACACGCTATATAGTAATGTACTTAATTTGTCACCTCACCCTTTTTGGTGATGTCTCTTATAACGTAGTATTAGGTATCAATATGTTTGATCTTACTGTGATACTTAGGGTCTCAGGTGTGGTTAATGAAAGCATGATTTTCTCAATAAATCATCCACTGACCTCCTACTGTCTGACACAACCCCTAAGTGATCTAAAAATTTTCGGAGCCAAACACTCTCCTGAACTGCCGCTGAGCGTACCACAAGCTCAGCCTCTATTGTAGATAGAGATATATAGGTTTGCTTCTTGCTACTCCAAGATAACAAAACCTGATATCAATTTACATACATTCATATCACCAACCCAGTTGGTATCTGAATACCCAACAAAATGCAAATCACCTCATCCGTAATACAAGGAGAGATCTGCAATTCTCTCGAGATATCTTGGAATCCTTTCACTGCTCTCCATTGATCCCTTCTATGATTCGATCGATACCTAATTACCATACTAACTGCAAAGCAAACGTCTGATCGTGTACGCGACACTGCGTATATCAGACCACTTAGTGCACTGGAACAAGGGATTCTACTAATTTCCCTTGTCCTTTTCTGAGTCATAAGGCATATATTAAGAACTATGTTTTAACCTTTTAGAGATAAGAGTATTTTTAGGGTCGTAGTCGATCTTTTCGAAGCGCTCGAGAATTCCCTTGATGTTGGACTCCTGTGAAAGAGTCAACACCTATCTCAAACAATCCCTCTGGATCTTAACATCGAGGAAGAACTAAGTCACACCCATATCCTTCACATCAAGACTTGACAATGTCCACGTCATCGTGGTCATCAGATACTCTCTGTTGTTTCCGGTCAACAGAATGTCATTCACATAAGGACATGATTGTAAAAGAATCAAAAGAACGTAAAAGGTGTACACGATAATCCTCCTCGATCATCATGAAACCGTAAGATATCACCTTCTCGTAAAATCTCAAACACCACTGCCTGGATTGATGATTAAGGTCGTATGTAAACTTCCGAAATCAACAGATTTTATCATCCAGATCTATAAGAATAAAGCCAGATGGCAATTCCTTGTAGATATTCTCATCCAAACTCCCATTCAGGAAAATAGTCTCAATGTTTATTTGGTCTCACTCCAGATCCATATCATGTCCATGACAATCGCTAAAAAATAAACGGATCGAGATAATCTCGCCCTTAATCTGAGTGTAACCCCTGGTTATCAGATGAGTCTTATACCTCTCCACCGATCCGTCAGCCTATCTCTTGATTTTGAGAGCCTACTTGTTCCCATCAGCCTCACTACCCTTAGGCAAATCAACTAGATTCCAGATCCTGTTGATTCTCATCAACTCCTTTCACCCATGGCCTATAATCAATGGTCCTCCACAGAACCCTCAAGAGCTTTTAAGACAGTTAAAGGTTTCTTGTAATCCTCAAGAGTTATACTGAGAGTCTCTCCCTCAATCGGGAAGCGACGATTAGGTACGCGTCCTCGACTACTCTTAAGAAGAGGGGAAACCTTTTTACCTCTAGATAGATTGCTCCCACTAGAATTAAGATCCGCAATGGATTCTTAGGTTCCATCGCTGGGATCAGCTAAACCACTATACTCTTCCATTTGATAGAAGGTAAAGTCTCAATTGATTTCATCTCTCATAGGTAAATCATTTTCAAGAAACTCGGTATCATGAGACTCAATCTCAGTGAGAGTGTCGTCCGTATGCTCACCTAGAACACATTCCCCTTGGAGTGTTCTGAGTATCTCATAGAGATACACCTCATTTCTCACAGGCCTAACTCACCGTGTAAATGCGAGAAATAGTGAACATACGCGGCACAACCTCATAATCTCAAATAGTTAAGGTTAGGCTACCTTCCTGTCCAAAACTCATATGAGATACTGACTGCAAATTTTAATAGAATACGATTGAGGACGTAGGCTGCAACCAATAACACATCTCCCCAATAGAAAACGAGTAAATTGGTTTACGCCATCATCGGCCTCACCATCTCAAACAAAGTTCTATTCATCTCTCACAGCTACTCTACTCCACTGAGTAGCAAGGAATAGTCAGTTTCTCGCAATACCCTTCTTGAAACAGAGTTCTTTAGATAAATACTCGCGCCCTCAATCGGTTCTGAGAGTCTCTACTCTTAAGTTTAACTGATTCTCAACCTCGCTAGTAAACCTCCTGAAACATCTCAATGGCTCAGACTTATGCGAAATCAGATAAATATAACCGAAACACGTATAATTGTCTATGAACGTAATAGAGTACCCAACTCCATTTCGGGTTCTCACGTTCATAAGGCTACGGATGTTTGAGTGAACCGACTGCAGTGGAGTCCCAGCTCTCATTGTATTGTCGAATGGTTTTCTTGTAAGTTTGTCATCCAGGCAAAACTAGTTAGCGGGTCCTACAAACCACTCACTACTAACCAATTCATCATCTCTCACGTTAGGAGAATATCTAGAAATACCATTAAAAGGAATCACTTCCGGTGCACATAGTCCCTCACGGACCAAAACAGAACCAATCAAAGAATTGTCTTAATAAATGAAAACTATGAAATTTTCAAATTTAACAGAGCATATTCTAGGTTGAAATCAAGTTCTGTTGAACATTCGGAGCGTAAAGAGCATACAGAGTCCAGCATATTTGTAACTTCAACTTACAAGTGCTACTCCCTCTGATGTCGACAAACACTCCGTTTCTCTATGTAAATCCTCCTACTTGAAGACTCACTAGGCGGAACTATATAAGCGCGCTCCTATCTCGAGTTAAGTAGTCGGTTGTTTCTGTGTTTACAATCTACGAATGAGAGAAAACATAGAGCAACTCAAACCACGTAAAGAAGAAAGAGTTAAATTCTGCTTATCACACTTGTGAACGAAATGACCAAATCTACTACGGATGTAGTACTACACATTAGTCATATCCAACTCCTTCTTGCGCTTTAATACTTCGTTGTTGATTTTGTTAGATAGTTTCTTCTTACCTGAACCTCAAGTCCCACAGGAGTCCTTACTCGACTCCACTGTATAAGAATGACCCGAGTATGGCCTACTCGCCTCTAGATGCTCCTACTCGAGTTCATTGTGCCTATTCACATTAATGAAAATATGAATACTTTCATCGTATATGAAATAGACTTTCATGATTTTTCATGAATCAGGTAAAGAATTGGATCACATCCAGTACTAGAAAATATATCCGAAATGGACTCGATCACATTCCCCAACTCGGCGATAATACTCAACATTTTTATCAAATGTTATATCATCGTATGATCAACCATTTTCTTATAAATTATTACACTTATAAGTCAGTATTCTCATCTCAAGATCTATAAGAGCACCACAATACTCTTTATAGGGTGAGCCAAATTGATAAAGTCATAGGATATTGCTTATAGACTGGGATCACATCATCGTGCATGCTACTCAGGAGGATTGCCCTAACTTGGCCATCATTTCTCTTCCATACACGTAATATCTCATAATCTCATCTCTCTGACGTGTGGTACCCTTCCGGGAGTCCACCATCTCACGCCTCAGAATTTTAATTAGATCTTGCCCCTCGAAGATAAATTGAATCTATCGGTGAAAAATCACGTAATTATCACCATTCAATTTTATCCCCCTTACAAATATCTAATACGACAATTTTAGAAGCAGTTATAAAGATAATTGTGACTTATGATGTTTATTCTCATATTTTGTGCATCTTACGAATCAAGAAGATCCAAATAATTCAAATACAGATCCCAAGACAAGCGTATAAATCAACAGATGCCATACACCACAATTCGGGATTGCATCTCACCATTTGGACTAAAATTCGGTACACAAAAACCCATAAAAGTCACTTTTATATCACAAAACCCTCAAAAAATTAGAAAAATCCAATTTTAGGCGAACCTACACGCTGTCGGGAGGGTCCACGTACCGCCAGACCCCGGCGGCGCGTCTCCACGCTCTCTCACGCACCAGGAAGGTGCCTGGGCGCGTGCAACACGCGCTTGACCCGCGGGCGCTCGGGTGACGCGCCTACACGGGCGCAACCCGCGCAGCCGGGTCGGATCCGGATCGCAGGCGCAGGTAGGAACCCCGGAACCCTGTCCGGATCCTGGGCATGGGTCGGGTCTAAACCCGTGTCGGTTCAGACCCGGTTTGACCCCGTATCTCACGCGCCTACGCGCGCATGAGGTGCACGAGTCTGGCGCCTCTACACGGACGCCCCTCCTCGCACGTGCCGTGCACGCGCTTTCCATTCGGATTCGTCTTCTTCGCCCGAATTTTTTCTGTAAACTGGTATTTTGACCCGGTATACGGAAAAACCATTTTCCGACTCTATTTTCACTGGATTTTTTAGGAATTCTGTAATTCAATTTATTCTAAGTATCCTTGACTCGATTTTTGGAATAATTATGCCCTAAACTCGACGTATTTTGGATTTAAATTTTTTATCTTCCACAACCAATTTTGAAATCCAATTTTTTGGCATCAACAAAATGCAATATATATATCAAATCGAAGAGCATGAAACAAGGAACACAGATTTATAATTTTCGTGCATTGATTTACCCTAAAACTCGACAAATCTAGGGTTGAATGGTTCGATCACTATTCATAGTCGAAATTTTTAACCGGAATTTTTTTCATCTAAACGTGCTCAGAAAATTACGAAAAAAATATTTTTGTGTTTTACGGATCATGGGTAATACAGTGGTGTTCTCGGATTCACGAAATTCATCCATTATCCGAATTTCAAATTTTATACCCTATAAAATAAATTCAAAAATTATTTTTTTAATAATCCAACAAATGCTCTGATATCAATGTTGGATATTATTGTGACTCGCATGCACAGCGAAAACAATAAATAATTTTTGAAAAAATAAAATTGGAGATCGGGTGAAATACCTCGAATGTAGAGTCTCGAAATCTATCCAATCATACGTCTTTGGAACGGATCTCGCGGTTGGGATGATAATCACGATGTTAATTGAACCACCACCGTACTACCACAATGTCGCAATTCTCAGTCCAACAATCGTCACGACGGGAAAAAATTCCTTACGCGAAATTTTTTTCAAGCTCTTTTAGTTTTCTCCCTAAAGTAACTTGCACTCTCTTGGCATTCAGAATTTCACACACAGAAATTCACGAGGAAGAAGTTAATCTCCAAATGTCTAATGTTACTCTTTATTAGAGAGAAAGGGAGAGTAATTAGGTGTTAGTGGTATAATAGGAGTTATGGGAAGTTATACCATAACTTTTTAAAATGCCCCACGATGGGCATAAAAACTAATAAATGCATCAATAGTTTTTAAAGAAAAATCCTAAATCATCGATAGTTTTTATTTATTTTTTATGACCAGAAATCTTATATTGTAATGTCTAAAAATTTTGGTTATATATAAAAAACAACCTAGTTGTGTGTCAAACATTCTTTTTTTTTTTTCATATACTAAAATTCGAATCCAAATTTATTACAATAGAGGATGTGTCATTTGAATTGAATTTTATTTATTAAAATTAATAAACAATCACTTTTTTTTAAACATGGGAGGATGGACAGACCAATCTGTAAGGTAATCATTCTTCAAATATCACGCTTTAACAAACGATATATCTTAGAAGGAAGAGAGTATAACTCATGGAATTCAGGGTGAGATTCGAACTCAAACTTATTACAGGAGGGTGGAGGTGTCATTTGAGTTGAAGTTTATTAGTTAAAATTAATAAACAATCACTTTTTTTTTTTTATTTTATTATGGGAGGATGGACAGACCAATCTGTAAGGTAATCATTTTCCAAATATCACGCTTTAACAAATGATATATCTTAAAAGGAAGAGAGTATAACTCATGAAATTCAGGATGAGATTCGAACTCAAACTTTTTTACAAGATGGTGAAAGTGTCATTTGAAATGAAACTCATTGATTCAAATTAATAAACAATCACTTTTTATTTTATTTTATTATGGGAGAATGAACAGACCAATCTGTAAGGTAGTCATTCCCCAAATATCACGTTTTAACAATTAATATATCTTAGAAGGAGGAGAGTATAGCTCATGGAATTCAGGGCTATCTTCCATCCTCTATTCTGGCCGGTATATCAGCAGAAGTATTTTCCTCTTTATGAAAAAAAATCACCTATTGCATCCATCTGTTATAGATTAATTCCTAGCATTTCTGAATTATATGATAATAAGTGTATAAGGGAATCACATCCAAAATAAGGATCGAAACAAGTTCAATTGAGTCAATCTTTAAAATGAGGGGGGGAATTTGAATGACTCAGAATGATCAATCTTTCTCTAGTTCACATAACTTTGCTGTAAATGGGAAGTTAGGATTTACGAGGAAATAATATCCGATGATCCATCTCTATTTAACTCATAAAATGCCGAACGAGGAGGGACCCATCTTATCCAATATCGTATACAAGCGGGATCACAACTTTTGGGGTATTCGTTTTGCTCAGTTGCCAGCTAAAATGCATCTGCTAGCCTCACCTAAAGATGCATGTGACATGTCCCTTTCGTTACGTACATCTGTAAAAAAAATTCCAAGACAAGTCTCTCTCTCTCTCTCTCCCTCTCTCCGATTAACATTAGGGCAATTGAAAGACAGTTGCAGGGATCGCACGCACCGTGTTTGGTAAAAAAGAAAAGAAAGAAACTAAAGAAGGGGGCTGGTCTGGTTGGATCATGAATGCAGCTGCGTTGTAAATTTGAAAAAACAGGACAAAATCTATTAATGTCGACAGTGACACCCAGCCTATTCTTACCAAACACGCACCCACTAGTGGTGCTCGACAAGACAACCTTGTGGAAAAACCTAACAAAACATAATTATTTGCGGCGGGATAAAACAAATCAATTAGAAAAATTTTTTATTAACGAATTTTAATTAATTAAATATATTAACAATTTAGTTAAAAATCAATTGACACATATTAATACGGATATCAATGTAAAATTTAATCAATTTAATATATTTGATCTGATATTATTATTTTTTAATTTTTAAACACATTAGAGGAGGACCTAATAGCCAATGACAAAAGTCAAAGTTAACGATTATGAATGTTAGATTTAATAGTTATATGAATCATTTAAAAATTCTGTGTTAAAAGGTTAAAAATTGGTCTCAAATTTTATTTTATTTTATTTTTTTTAATCGTCAAACACTAAAGACAAAAAAAAGAGAAAGTATACTTAACAGTACTTACGTAATAATCAAGTAATCTTTATTTCGGCCATGAAAAATACTCTTCAATGTCCCTAACGAACAACTCAAAAAATAAGATTTTTTACTTTCATTCCTTATATTTTTAATTTAATCTCATTTAAATACGATATAAAAAAAAATACCCTTTAATAACACAAGTACGAAACTTTTTCTCTGTTATTTCTTGAGATTGGATGTGTTACTGACCCGAGTGGGAGTAACAGTACTCTGAATTTTTTTTTCTTTTTTTTCTAAAGAGGAATCCTAATATATACATATTTATTGATATTTTTTAAAGAAAATATAAAAATTATCAAAATTTATAAAAAATACCATTAAAAATCTTAAAAATTACTTAAAATCTTTTTAAATTTTATTTATTTATTTTTTAAAATGAAAACATGCACCCTTACGCCCTTCTAACCTCTACTTTTGTACTTCTCCTCATCCTTGAGATAAATTTTTGGACTCCTGGCTTGGCTTCGCCACACCATATATAGACAGCATGCACTAACAGACTCGTATATTAAGTATGAAGTTTGTCATAGATTTTCAGATTCGATGTTAGTTCTTGGGTTTGGAATTTTTGTTTACAGGGTTATCAAGTGAAAATCAAGAAAAGGATTTGATGCGCAATGTTAATCACGAGAAGTTGCTCTTTGGATTTCTAATAGAAAATCCATATCCATGTCCATGTCGCGCTGTCATCATGCTTATGCGAAGTCTTGTTGAAAATAATGGGTTTCCCATCTTATCCATGGGCAGGATATTGATGTCACGTGTCACGCAGGTCAACACAATTTGGAAAAAAAAAATACAAGATAAATAAATAAATAAATAACAGAAAAAAACGAATTTTCAAAACACCGCCTAAGCCTCCCCCACCCTCCGTCATGCACCATCAGCCGTTATAAATTTCCCACTTGCTATTTTATTTTCCACTCGTAGGAAACTGCACTGTGAGTCACGTCTGAAACACCCTCGAAAACTCTCTCTCTCTCTAAAATTCTCCGACTCGCATCTTACTCTTCACCTGATTTCCTGGGGGTTTTGTTTTGCTAAAGTCACTCTTCACTCTCACTCGTCATGTCACACAAGAATCATCACCAGCCGTTGATCCTAGAGATCACAGTAATATCAGCCGAAGGACTCAAGAAGAAGACCTCATCAATCTTCTCCAACAAAATCAGACCCTTCGTGGAGCTGACCACGGTCCCACCATACAATCCCATCAACGGCGATAAAACATGCCGCGTGCACAAATCAACGGTGTACGATGAAGGTGGGGTGAATCCCAGGTGGGGTGACAAGTTCAGAATCCCAGTTGATCCCACGTTTTTCACAAACAAATTTGCCTCAATTTACCTCCAAGTTTACACAAAGAGACTCATGGCGCGTCAGGTTCAACTGGGTTGGTGTCAGATTCCCTCAAGTGATATCATCGGCGGGTACCATCCGGTTGGTACTGTTAGGTATTTGAGTTACCGGCTAAGGGCTAAAGACGGTTACAGGGGTCACGGTGTTGTAAATGTGGCGGTAAAGTTGGAAAGTCAAAAGGGTCTGTCAGATAATTCTGGTCTGTCGAGGTCGTCCCCGGAAAAGAGGGTTTTTCAGACGACGGCGTTGGGAATTCCGGTGACACTGTTTGGTGACCACTCAACTCCTCACCAACATGCGTCATGGACTGCTATTGGATGTTAGTTGTGAAGATTTATTATAATAATAGTAATAATGGAGTGCAAGCGTGACGTTTAGTCTGGGAGTTTGGTCGGGATGTGATCCAGTCAATCCAACGGTTGGATGTAATGAACCATAAAATTATCCGATGGTTGGAATGAGTTTCATGAATTTACCTTTGGCGGCTTTTGTTGGGTTCGGGACCAAACCGGTCTGAATCTCTCTTAATCTGAATGTATTGTAATTATAAGCCACTTTATTTTAAGAAATTGTATCCGGTTTTGAGAATGTCACCGACATGGAGGGCAGCATTCTTTTTATATTTGTTTATAAGAACAAGTATAATATTTACTTATTACGATAAATAAATCAAGAATTAAATATATAATAATTTATATAAGAAAAAAATGTATTTTTATATTTAAATAAATTTAAATTAGTTAAAATATCTTTTAAGTTATGTAATATTTTGGTCTAAACCATTTGATACGTGTAATATTATTATATTTTTCCACCTTTGCGTGTGAATGAGCGGCCAGTTCTCGGCGAATTTGTAAAGAAACTTTTGGAAAAAGTTGTGTGATTTTCGTTGTATAACTAAAATGGATGATTGTTTGTTTGTTTTTGTTTTCTGCGAATTGAGTTGACTTGGTCGACGGCTATGACAACTCCTTGTGTTTTTCATAGCCGCACGTTTGCCACGAGCAACCGGCCAACCGGCCATGGTTTGAAAAAAGTCTATCTACTCGGCCAACCAAAGTGAGACGAGCATCATAAAGGTTGGCATCTTTCCATTCCTTTCAAAATCCACCCCTTTTCAACCGATATCCAAATTTACTAAAATCTAAAACTTAATTAAGGGAGTTAATATCATATTCCACCCTATGGATTGTCCGTTGCTTATTTCAAAATGCCCTCTCTCTCTCTCTCTCTCTCTCTCTAACCTTTAAAAAAGAAGAAAAAAAATGAGCTTACTGTTTATGCAATGAAATATCCAAACTAAATTGAAACATTTCCAAGAAACTGAGGTTGGCCAACTCTTTTTCCAAACTTGAAGAGGTCTTCATAGAAGTCACCAAGAAATCACACCCAAAATTTTTTATCCAAATAAGGGATTTTGGATTTTAGATTTTGGACCACTTTCACAACACCAAAAAAGGGGAATATCCTTATCTTCCGTTGCTATAATTCCATGATTGCACAACATTTCCTTCCTCGTACAAGATTTTCACTAAAATAATAAAACCAAGTCCAAAAATTTCCAACCACATAATGAAAATGAGCTCCAAATCCAAAATAAATGTCCTAATCAAGACCCCAATCATCAGCCATTTTTCACATTGTCACGGGAGCTATTAATTATCTTTTTTCTCCAATCATTGAGACTTCCAAAAGTTTTAGGTGACACGTTTGCATCATCCAATGATTGTGATAAACTAACAGAATAATTTGATTAGAAACAACATAATCTCACATCAAATACTAGACTCACGGTATATGCCCATGAAGCAATAGGGCATCATAGCATTTTTCAATTACACTACAAAAGTAGTTCACGCTAAAATTTGGTCCTAGTCAAAATTTTACGCCGATACAAAGCTATAGTTTTGACTCATTACCACAAAAATACATTACGCTTGAGAGTAGAAGTTCGTGAAAATTTACAGTATCAAGTTCTTTCTCAGTGAACAGTTTTGCAATTCTTGTTGGATGGAGAAGGGTATGGTTGATTTTGAGTTCTTGATATGTTGACATACTTCGCTTTGATAAAGGTCAGAAGTTGCATGATGTATACAAGAGGCCTCAAGACCCACTACTGTACATGTATCGCTACCAGTGAGGGTACCTGATTTCTGATGTTGCCTTTTGAAGCTTTTCCTTCATCGACCTGAAACTACTTTGGCTCTCCTCTGACCACTGGAATGACGAGCCTCGTAGTAAGTCTGATAAAGGTGATCTTGAACTCGATTCTTTAACTGGAGCATCATCATACTCTGCAGCAATAACCAGATTTTATGGAAATGAACAAATTGACTATTGTTGATTGACAAAATCATGACATAGAGCAAGCATAGATAAGTTCTAGGAGTCGGAAAGAGTTATGAACCAAAAGTATAGGGCACTAAAATATCAAGTGCAGCCGAGGGCACAATGTTGTCTCAAGTATATGGCTCCACCCATGCAGGCAGGGTTAAAAAAAAAAAAAATGAAGCATGCAAACATGTGAATGTTAAAAACACCTGAAAATGAACCAAGTCCTTTTTGGAATAGCTTGAGTGATGTGCTCAGCTCTCATGTGTGTGTGTGTGTACACAAGATAATGTTCTTTTTCTTTATTTTTTTCCTCTTTTCTTTTTCTTGATCTTATTTCCAACAAAACAATTTGAAAAATCAGATAAAGGTTAAAGTCTCACAACATTGTACCGATCAATCAGGCATTTTTAACTTGTTCCCAATATTTGTTTCCTTAGCTTTTTTGCCAGTATGTTTGTGGGCTTGTAAGTATTTTAACGTAAATTATTTTATGGAAATAATAAGTCTGAACGCTGGAAAAGTTGTAGACTGAATTGCAAAATGTGGATCTAATATATGATCATCTACTTTTTGAAAAGAGAGTTAAGATAAATTCTCTTTGCCCCCCAAAAGTCTCCAATCTGACAGTGACCGTAAGTTCAAGGGAAAACAAGAACCTGAAGATGCAGGGAGCTGATATTGCATTTCCAAGAACTTGGAGGCCTCTCTATCCTTCCTGTGACATAGTACTCGAATCAAGGTGTCTGCATCATTCAAGTTTCGATGGCCATATATAAATGAATTTGATCCAGTTGCAATATGTTCACTTGCAGCCATCAACATTTTGATGACAGTTTCAGTCTGCAAAAGGAAGATGTGATATTTATTTCATTATTATCATGTAAGGTTTCCTGATTCTCAAAGGACAGCTTTCAAACCTGAAGCAAAAACAGGCTTAAGATTTCATGAGCAAATACTGCCTCTTTCTCAACTAATGAACGGGGAAGGCCTTCTCCATCAGCAACAAAGAAATCCTATAGACTCAACAATTCGAGACATGTAAAGAAAGTGATGTGTAGACAAGTATCAACTAAGCACTCAAATAGGGAAGATAATGTTTTGTTGGCAAAAGAATTTTTCCATGTCATTTCGCCTTTCCTTTTCCATAGGATGAGAAGTGAGGCAATACCTTCAAAATGTTAAGGTCATCCTCCAGCATATCGATGTCAGAATCAGAGAATGCACGGGAAGGCCCTCCATCAAGTATAACCCAAACAAAGCCTTCCTGCAACAAAAAATCGTAGTCTTAACCACCCAAATCAAAAAAGTTTTTTAAAAAAAAAAAACCCTTTTGACCTACAAAATAATCAGAATAATAACATACCAATAATGCCCGGTATACACTTAAAACCATGATATCTCGGACGGAATCATCAAGTAAACTACATATATCATCCAGGACCTACAGTATTGCCTCAAAATAATAAGAATTCAAGTATATCATAAAACATGTGGAATTTCAATTCATTTGGGTATAAATTGGTTTATCATGAGAATGTGGGATGATTTACTTTAATTTCTTACAGTATCAACACTGGGAAGAATGCTATCCATGCGAGCACCTTCAACACCACCACGATATAAGCAAGAAAGAAATGAGTCTCTCAGATCCCAGAAGACAACTTTTGTTCCTACAGTTTGGGCGGGAATAACAGAGACTAAGGTCCAGATATTTGAAAGCATTAAAAGCTACATAAATGCTAGGAGTAACTGGATAAAGATATTGTAAGGTGAAATAAGGATTGCACGAAGCTTACAAATAATCAGATTCTTGCACCAAGAAGAATCACATTTACAGAAAATTTAGATCATTTATAAAATCTTTTAGAAGATAATGGGATACAAATAGGCAGCAAAGGTGCTAAGATGGTTAAAGATAAAAGAAACAAAAGTCATTATAAGGATTCCAAAAATTTTGATGAGATGAACTAACTTTCAAACCAAAGAAATCGATATCAAAGTTTAGCATAAGGTCAAAGGATGTTTCTGTATACAATAATGGACTAAGTAGTCTTACAAAAGGCAATAGACTAGGTAAAGTACAGATCTGTAAAATGCAAGGGCTTGGCCACGCAGAACTGAGTGAGGGGGGGGGGGAGATGATTCAACTTTTAAAAACATCAATCAAAATTCAGGTTCTGTCCATGCAACACTTACATGTCATAGGCTGCCAAGTAAGAATATCTAAAATCTTTAATTTCATATCTACATAATAAGCCGAGCAAGCCTCGTTTAACTCACCAGCAAAGTCACGGATTTTACAGATAGCATCACTTGTAGCATCCTTAATACAGTCAAAGGTAGTAACAAATAGCTCATCTACTGATTCACCACACGTTGTTACATCTATTTCCGAATTTCGCCCAGGTTCACGTTTGGCTGCATGAGTTACAGTTGACCATAAATAGTAATAGAGATGTTAACAAATGTTCATCTATGGAAACTTGACAGACAACATCTAACTTTTTCAATTAACTTGTCATGTAACAGAGAGGCTGCTAAAGCAACCACGAAGATAAGCACCATACAAACAATTCTCAAGAGTGTAACAGATTATCTTGGGACCAAATGGAAGGAATAGACGAAATTAAGAGGCATTTACTAATTGCTGCAGTCACCCAACATTGCATAACAGAGGAAAGAATTAGTAATAGTAATTTGCCTGATGAATACTTACTCCATCTTTGATCATCAGATAGTCTGACATGTGACCAGGATTTTCTAATGCTGTCTCCAAGGATGCCTATTTGTTTCTGAATATACTGCAACATGAGAAAGAAATTCAACAAATTGAACAAAACACGCTGAACATTTTAGATAACAGAAAGCAACCATATGAATGAACTACCCGTTTTAATAATTCACTATTATATGTAAAGCAACCATACACTAGGTACATCTGGAAAGACAGCAATGCGTCTTTCATTCCTGTTCTAATGCAGATGGATAAAATATTAAAAATGATGTGGCATATCCAATCCATTGATAAAGCATTTGCTCTCAGTTGATCATTGCCTTACCACAGAACAAGAAGAAAAAAGCACAATCAATCAAAGAAGAACCCAATGGCACACTCACTTGAGATATAATAAGATTCAATCCATGGTACATGGTCAACTGACAGGCATCTCGGATCTGATTTTTCGTTCTATGCAATAATCTCAAATAAAAATTCTCCGAGTAGAGCAGTCATTTACTTACTTGGAGGGTGTTCAAAATTACACAGAGTCTGGATATGGTCAGTTCACGCAACTTGTGATCAATTCTTTGGTCCAGATATGTAGACTCCACCAACTTCTTCTTAAGTGATGGGATCACAGTTTCCTTGTAGCGAGTCAGAGGAGGAACAGGTGGAAATAGCTGGGACTTCTCCACTGCAATTTCAAAGATTCTAGCACCAAATTAGGTACTTCATATCAATTAACTTTGGAAATATATTTGTACCAAAAGATCCGCATTGAAGACAATTAAATGCATAAATCCCAATGGGCTTTAGGATGGAATTTAAAGAAAGGAAAGATAAAAAAAGCCCTATGATGTAAAACGACATGGAGGCAATGTTTCACAATTAACAGAACTAACTTAGCTGGTGAATCACCATACTCCATTTGAAAACAACATGAAATGTTTTCCTGGTCTCCTTACCATCACAAGTACATAAGAATCCATGTGTATAAATAACTAATGTACTATAAATCTAGATGCATAATTAGACTTGTCAAGCATATTACCTAGCTGGTTGACCACTTTTAGCAAATAAGCATCCAAACTGTGGAATATTACAGAGAGCAGAGCTTGCAAGTGTGTAATATCCATTGGAAGATTCATCCCAAAGAATTGATCCACTGTCTGCAAGTAAACTTCATAGATGTGATAACAGAAGGAAAAAAATATAAAGTCAAAATTAAATATAACAGGAAAAATCCTATATAAATTGGGGGGAAAAGTTCACATCAAAACTTGACAAAAATTCCCAGTTAATTGGGATTAAAACAGGAGGAGAACCAACTCCAAACAACTCCTCAGATAGATTAGCTTCAATTCTTTAAAGCAATAAAACCTTTGGAGGACTTCAGATATATAACTAGAGATAGTCATGGGTTCACAACCCTGGAAAACTGACCCCATGAAGAAGACAACTCTTCATATAACTGAGGGCTTGATGGATACAAATGCATTGAGAGAATATTTTGTATGGGCCGTCAGGAGATAATTCCCAAAACTATATATCAGATATGCCATTCCAATTCAACAATAAAGCAACTTTTGTGCACTCTCTGACTGTTTGCAACCAACTTCTCGTTTCTTGAGGCAAGGCCATAACTTTATCTGGGTGTAGGATTAGAGAAAGGAGATAGACTAACCTAGGCTGTATAGATAGACTAGCCTGGGGTGTATATAAAACTAAGTTATGCCCATGTAAGAGAAAGTCACTTGTAAAAAGTTCTTCTTCAAACTGCATCTAGGATGCTGGATATATCTCTGATACCGTACCGACAGGAAATTTAGGCATGTAATAAAGTGAAAAAGTAGATTAATGTGGGGCAAACCTCCTCAATAATCCTAAAAACTTCAATTGCTGATACTGCCTGTTTTTGCTGAGTTGACAGAGGTCCCCAATCCTGCTTATTAAGAGTCAGAAAATAGCAAAATCTTAGTATATATCTTCATAAAGGCATGTAAGCTGAAAGTTGAATAACTACGTAAACTAGATCCAAATTTGCAAAAAGGAGGTGATCAAACACTAGGTTATGGTATATGTTCTATCAGTAGAGCTGTAATATATATATATATATATACTTTTTTTTTTCAATCTTTGGGTGAAAGAAGAGCTACATGCAACAGGCTTAACAGGTCAAGAGGAAGATTCAGCGAGAGAATAAAGAGAGAATCCAACACTCTTGCAACCTTCTCATTTGCTTCTTATTCTTTTAGAATGTATTGTCAAAATAGCATCCAAAGGATATTGCAATTCTCAGTGGCTCGCAATTATATGAAATTCATTTGTGCAGAAAGAGTTGTAGGAACTAAATTGCCTAGTTACCTGTTTATTAATGGTAGAATTATGAAAAACAACATCTACACCCAGACAAAAACAATTGAACTATAAATGGCAGCGATTTGATAACAGGGCATTTTGGGAAAAATATTACAGGCATATCAAACTACCTCCAGCAAACAATAAAAGCACATTCAACTGGGAACAACAAAAAGCCATTTTCATATTTTGAATTTCTCAGAGGACTATCCAAAATCCATGGATAGAGAGAAAAATTTACTCAGATGCCCCAACTTGAATGGCACACGTTTCATAAACATGGTACTAAAGGCCTGCTTAATCAAACCTCATTCAATTAGTACAGTATTGGAACCATGATGTGCAATTGCCCTTGGGATAAACTCAATTTATTTATCTCACTTACCACCCTTCTCCACAGGCTCCTTCTTTTCTGGTTTAATATGACTGGCATGGGGGAGTGGTGTTTGAATGCCATGCTTTTCACAGATATTTACGCTTTGACATAGCATAGTCACAGATCCAGCCACAATTAAGTTCATAATAGTTATGGAAGCCATTTAAATAGCTCTGAGCAAGAGTTCCCCATTTGCAAACCAAACCCATAAATGAACCCTCAACAGCTATGGTTGTATCATAACGTTCTCAAGTAACGTGTTGAGATACTGTTTCTCAGAGGGCCAAAACCACAAACAAGCCCTCGAACTTTAGACATACTTTCAAATAGCCCCTTAAAATTTAATTATAGTGAACTCCTTGAACTTTTGAAATGGGTTTAATTGTGCCCGCTAACTGGAAGTTCCATATAGAATCCACCCAATCTCCAAATTGTGCATCTGACTCACTTTCTTCCTCTTTCTTCTCTCTACGACAAAAGTTCATTTGACTTCTGCAATTAAATATTTTTTGGTAAACCTTCTTGGATTTCGATTTCCCCACCTCCCATGATAATCTTTCACCAAATTTGAGTCACCCAACTAAAATTGTCACAAAAATTCCATATTTAATCTCCAAATGAATCTTTCCTTTTTCCCTCTATCTAGTTTCCTCTCTCTCTATGTAGAGTGGGTGCTGTTTCACCGGAGAGACGTAGGAAAAGAAAGATACAGCTTAAGTTGCCTTGTATGCGACTTTTAAATGGACAGAATTCTAACTCTGTCCACTTATGCGGCCGCTGACTTTTATTTTAAAACTTTTCAAGGATAATTGACAGCGATAAAAGTTAAGAGCATTCACTGAAAGTAGGGCTAAAATTCAGGAGGTTACTTGTGGTTTTGACCTTGTCAAAGAAATTAGTGCATGTATTAAGGAAACAATGTCACCAGCTTAGGCCTATGCAATCATGGTCAATGTTTTGTCCCTGGAATATTAGGGTAAAGTGATGATTTGTGATAGGCAGGACACTTGTAGAAAACCAAATATATATCTTATTAATATGGAAGGCCGGATGAAATTACTCAGCCAATTCACATTTCCAAAAGAATCCAGATAAGCTTAGCTAACAGCACATGCAACATGCCTCAAGATCCGCAGCACGTCCAGTCCACTCCATGATACGTGAATGCTGCGCAATTACCCAATCAAGAATGATCGGACCTGCAATTTTTCCAACCTGAAACCAGAGAAATGGGGCAAATAGATTAATATTTTTTCCCAGACACCAAGAAAATGAAGAATTATTTTCCTCCTGTACAGCAGATTCACCACACATGGTGATATACTGTTCCCCATCTCTCTTACTACTTTAAATCTATCACTGTGAACCCAAGTTTGACATACTCAATTCAATACAAAATCAATAGAAATCTGCCCATGTTACACAACACTAGTATCATATGAACCTACTGGATTCCATATATCAACCCCCTCCCACCCCAAAAAAATATATATATTAAAAAAAAAGAAAATCATCTCTTGAGAGAGGATTCTCTCTCCTCATGTCATTTTATACGTCCAATTATCTAGCAGAGTTTTTGCTGCCTAAGGCAAGAAGACAAACTGCAGTAAAGGAACTAAAAGAGACGAAATAATTTCAAAGAAAACACTACTGCACATTCATGGTTGTGCCTATCCATAAAAAATGAAGCTGATGCACTATTGCACAGATTTCCTAAAAGAAAAATTTTTGGTGAATTGCATACAAAAGAAATGTAAGTGCCTGAGAAGAATGCATTTGCAAAAACACATGATAGAAAGGCACCAGTCCTTATTATGAATGCAGTCAGCTCCAACATGATAATCCTAATGGGAACCTCAGAAGCATCACTGTTGTAGCAAAGATAAGAAAGATTCTTTATTTTTATCCCCTCCGTTGTGTAGAAATAATACCATCACCAATGACCAAATTACCATTTCATAAGATTTTGTCAACTCCCTTTGAAAGAAGTACGTAGTTTTGCACATCAAAAGAGGCTTCTCATGTTTGTTGCGCAAAGGAACCAAAAGGAGGCCATAATATGGTAGGAATGCTCAATAAGAACTGAATAGACATAATTTGGACTTGTGGGAACAAGTTGGAACTCATCCAGAATGTCATATGTCCGCTATTGACAAGACCTATCCAAATTTCCCAGGCGAATTACAGTAGTTCTGGAAAAAGAAATGGTGAAAGAGAAACTCATTTTGAAAGAGCATTTGGCCTTCTAGAATCTCTCTGGAACTTATCCTCTTTCCAAATGTTGTTGAAGCTCCAACTAAGCACAGATTTTAGTCTTTGATTGCAGTAATATGTCTATCACTGACATAAAGAACATAGGTGACAAGATTCAAGGCAGTTACAACAAGCAATAGGCCTTAATAACATGAAGATTCAGCAAACAACCATGATTAAAAAAAAAAGGGATGAGGCTTATTCAGGATATAGAAGATATATTTTGTCTCATATAACTTCTCATTTCACCCAACAAATTAAGTAAAGTGCTCTTCTTATATGCCCTGAATACTGACATTGCACATCCCACAAAATTTGGACCCAGAAAAGAAATCTTCAAATATATTATCACTTGAAGAATATTTAACAATAAATATCATAATAAACAAAAAACAGAAAATGGGGGGGGGGAGAAAGAAAGATAACCTGATAATGATCTAAACTTTGATTGGACTGCATGCTGCTTTCTTCACATGCAGAATAGTAAAACTGAGATAGATAAATATCTAACATATCAGCTTGAGAAAGAACAGATTTAACATCCTCAGAAAGGCATGAAACTCCAGCAAGAAATGGTTTCTGCAGATCAGCAAAAAGAAGACCAATAAACAGAAAAGTAAAAAAGACAAAACTGTGTGTGTGTGTGCGCGAGAGAGAGAGAGAGAGAGAGAGTTAAAGCAGTCATTATAATGCATGCATACAAACCAGTCTTTCCCCATAAAGCCCGTGAATTTGTCTGGCCGAGATGATCCCAGCTTCAGGACACCACAGACTAAGCACTGGATAAAAGACAGAGAACTCTATCTCAGCAAGTAGTTTCATCTCAACAGCAAGCACTGCCAGAGGATGTCTCTTTTCTGCTTTTGATTTGAGATCCACAACCTCCAATACCTGGAAGAAAATCATGTCAACCTCATGTCTAAAGAATTAAAAAATGAAAATAAAAAATATCACTTACTCGCCTGTATGATGCTTCAATGGACCTCCGTACATATATCCCAAGCCTTTTAGCAGCACTGTCAATTGTTGTGTCATTTGTTGTAAACTGCAACTGTGAGGGGTCCCATCTCAGCACTTTCAGAGATTAATACAACAGAGAGCAAAATTGATGTTTGACCAAAAAGTTTAGTGATTGAAAAAAATTTCTGGAGGTGTTCATATTAGAGTTTTTCTAACAATGTAACAGATCTAGCACCAACTTGTAGGAAATTGATGATAGACCTCTCCAATTTGGTTGTGCAACAAATACTATAGATTATATTGATGGCCAAGCAGCTAATTCCACTTTATGTACTAAATTTGTAGCTCACACATATAGGTTGCAGGCAGAAGAATATCAATCCAATCACCACCCACAAGTGGCTCAACAGGTGCTTACAAATTACTAACAAATTGACTGCATGCACTGGAAAATAAAAGACCAACCTCCAATCCCAATGTTAACACCCTCCTCAAGTTGCAAGGATTCTGAAAGGAAAACCAAATACTTAGCCAATAAAAAGACATGCAAACAAACTATGAGACAAGAGTTAAGAGGCAAATGAAGAAAACCAGCTGCAATGATCAGTATAATGTGGACTCTCATCTAGGTGTTGTAAAAAGATGAAAACTAAGGACAAGTACTTGCCTGCGTGAAATGCAAATGATAATCTTGCAATTTACAGTTGCACCAGGCAGCTATTGAGAAGAAAATAGCCTGCACTACACTTAATTTCAACTCATGCCCATTGCAGTTGCATGAACATACTAGCCTAGATATATATGGCCCTTCTTTTTCACTATCATCCTCAGCTGACAAAGCTTTTTTCAGTTCAAAAGTTGCAGATTCTAACAGCAATGCTTCATCTGTCCGAAGAAACTTTCAAAGAGAAAAACACCTTAGAATAAAATAGACTGTAATTAAACCACAAGCAAAGCATAGATTAGGGTAATATAAAGCAGAACCTTCAGGAAAAGAATAAAAACTAGCCTAAACAACAAAAGCATAGCACTGTGTCATTTAATAAATTCTTCACTGAAAATCCAACACCTCAAGCATATCTTACAAATGTGTTAACCGGATACTCAGACTGAGAAATATGAATTCACATGAAAGTTTCAGGGAGGCAACATGTCATGCAGAACTGCTCAGAGTAGGCATTAAGGTTTCCACAAGTGGAAAATCCTGATAATAATAAGTTAATGAATATGTTCTTTCTTTACACCTTTGAGCACCAAATATTTTTTAACTGAGTTTAAACAATTTTCGAAAGGTGTACAAGCAAGTCAAAGTTGCAGGCAGTCCCTACAACACATTGAGGAAGTGCTTTTCCAAATGGATCCACAGTGCGACCACAGTAAGTGCAAAAAATATGGTGCAGAGGAAATGCATATCCACTTGAAACATATTTCGAGCAGACAATATCAACTAGATGCTCAGGCCAGAAGAGACATAGAGCATTTTTCATAATTGTTACACACTGACAATCAGTAACTATTACTCCACTACAGCCCAGAAGCGAACACCATCACGTATCATTACCAACACTATTTCCATGATGATAGGATAAGCTAACGTTCCACAAAAGTACAAGTTTACCTAAGGAATTGCAAATGTCATGCTCCAATCATTCTAGACTCCATTAAGTGGTACCAGAGTAGCGCAGGACAGACCTGTTGATAGATGCTTCATGACAATGATCGATTTTCCAATACAAAATCTCAACTGCGAATATGTAACTAACTGATAGGGATCAAAGCCCCAAAGGTCATTCATTTCTTTTTAGAATTTAAGAGTTAGTAACAGAGTGCTATTCACGTCTGCATTTTTTCTACAATACGATCTTTTCTTTCTAAAATTTATCACCTAAGTTAGTTTCTTCTTTTGGTGTCTAGTAGGAAGTTTTGTCTTTCTTTATTATTAAACTTAGGATTATTTATAAGTTTCTAAATTTTAGTTTTCGTAGTAGTTTCTATTTCCTTGAGGAGGCTAATTGTCTATTTATAAGCTTGCAACTTTAACGCGAAGCAAGTTGAATAAGAAGTCAGTTTCCAACATAATTGCTTTGAATTCTCTCAAATTTTAGGTATGCTTGCCCAAGTTGTGATGTTGAAGGATCTACTATTGTGATGCTTACAACTCTATCCTCTTTCTTCTCTTCTGTTGTTATTTTTCCTTTAAATTAACTTGCTGCAGTTTGTTTCCAAAGAAGTCTCTGAGTATTTACAGATTTTTATCATATTAAGCTTTAAAGAAACCCAAATTTCTTTGCCTAAAATCCTATAAAGTCATCCTACATCACTAACACCATATGATAATTCCCATACAGACATGCAATACAAGTAGGAGAGCAAATTGTGCAACCATAATAGCAGTAGAATAAGATGATCATCAAATTGTTACTCAAACAGAGCATCTTCATATGCCATCAAGAAAACAAGCATTTGTTATCTAGTTACACCGTTTTCCGCTAAGGCATCTCAGTAATATACTTCACAATATATAATGAAAACCTGTTGAAAAAGCACCCATCCGAACATTGCATCATGTATTTTCTGCGTGATGCCCAAAATTGACCATGTCAACTTTACAAGTGCCATAATTTCTTCAGCTGCCTGTCATAGATTACAAGATCACTTAAACATCACTTAGGAATTTACATACCACAAATTGCAGAAGAACTTTAACAGTAGAAATGATTAACAGACTTGGATAAAGATACCTCTATAAGCTGGCACTCTTCAAGACTGTCAAAAAGACCAAGAAGTAGTTTTTCGTAAATCCTGATGTTCAAGCCATAGCCAGCAGTCCAGTAACAAGTTTCACCTTGGAGACCAAATTGGGCGGGCAACAAGGACATCCGTGAGACAATCACTCTTATTGTTGATAAGACATCATCACGCTCAGAAGGGGACATTGTAGAATCCCAGTCCTGAATAATGCAACAAATGTAGGGTTCAATAAAGGAAAATGTTCAACTTGGTAAAAATAATAATAATAATAATAATAAAGTTTTCTCAAGTAATAATAACAAAAAAGTAGAAGCAAGCAAACCTTTTCACTTTTAATTTTAGAAAGAGTTCTAACAGTTTCAAAGTCGGTTGATGCAGAATTAGCACAACAGAGAAGCTCTTCTAGAAGATTTGCCTGCAGTAAAATGTTCAAAAATGAAAACAATCTGAAACTGATATCCCACATTTTCCTCCTCCATTGAATGATAGATATTCTCTAGAAACAACATATAACCGGTAATTTAAAGCTATGAGGTTAGCTACCTTGTTGAAAAGTCCAAATAATGCCAACATTTAGAAAACAACAACAACAACAACAACAACAACCTCCTGAGCCTTAATCCCAAATTTAGAAAACAGCAAGAATTTATTTAACTATACTTGTTATGCCTCATGCACTAGTCTCAAGCCCAAGTAGAGAAGAAAGACATCAGGGAAAGAAAGATGTGAAAGGAAGACAAAGACCCCATGCAAAATAAAACAAGGAAAGTTCTTGAAAGGTACAAATTATAGGGCCAATATAACATTTTTTTTCTTTGGGAGAAGGGAAAACAATGTGAGGCTCCATTTGTTTTCCGAAAAATAACTTTCTGGAAAATATCCCCCCCACCTTTAGGGTAAAGCCTTCAATCAAATGAAATGTTGCCTTGCTTTCAGGAAAATGACCTCCACTTTGTAAAGCATAAGTCATTTTATCTTGCCCATCCCTGAATCTACTCTCTCTCTCTCTCTCTCTCTCTCTCTACCCCTACCACTTCCACGATATAGGGTTTTCATTTCCTCTCGAAGTTTCTCAGTCTAGCAATTGTTTCTTGTCTTCATTGCAATTAGAACGAATCCCTCTCTGACTCAAATTTTTCCGCCTCAAAAGTATGGACCCAAGAATTGCCAAATTTCAATGGATTTGAACACACATGATTTCATCAGTGCCTATGCAAACTCTAGAAGCAATAAATTGTGTTGATGGTGACGAAGTGGCCTGAGTTGATCTAGAAGCAATAGTAGTGGGATTCTAATAGTGGCAATGGGAAGAGCTTTCTCTTAAGCCTTTTAAGCCAAAATGTGAAGATCCACACATTAATAAAACCAAAAATGACAAAAATATTGAGAAGTGATTACCATGATGACTCAATTGAGATAAAAGATGAATAAGTTTATGATGACATGATACTAAAATTTGTGGCAACAGTGATTATGCAATACAACGGTGGCTTGATCAGGCATTACATAACCACCTACAACTAAACTTGGTTTTACAAACCCTGCACATGGTAGCGAAATCAATGCTCAAGCAACCATGCTCTTGAGGTGTTCTTTTCCCTACTAAAGGCTCACATAACTAATAAAATGATGAGATCATCACCTGTCTCTTCTTCCACTGCATATATGCCTTTTCATGGAGAAAATCAGCCCTTGACATCCCAGTTAAGAGTCCCAATGAGATAAGAGGGATATCAATAGGTTCAGTTGCAGTCCTTGAAGCAAACTGCGTCAATGTTCGCCTAATACATACATCCATTGCTTCTGAAATCTGGAATATTTTATGCAGCCAACGAGAGAGAACATGTACACCAATAAGAGCTCAACAAAACTAGATATGCTAGCATTATCAAGTATGGGGTGATAATCTTTCTTTGTCATGCTTATATTGAATTAAAGGTTGGGTATAACGACAATGTAGGTCAACATGAATATGAGATGAGGTTGTATCAAAAATCTAAATATGAACATGGATTGTATACTACATGCCTAACACAACAACATGCCTACACTGTTTGCTTCTATAAAGCAACCTGGCATGCCTTATCTTTTTTGCATACCTAAAACAATGCCAAATTTACCCGACACAGTCCAAACTTACTTAAATGTTATGTGGATAAACATTGAAACAAATACTTGCACTCCCTCCCACATAACCAACTTCTGAAATTGGAATAATCAAAAAATCATGCCAACTAAGAGTTAAAATGCAATTGGATCAAAAGTGTTCGCCAAACACATTTGAAATACTCATGTCAAAAAAGCACGCTGTTTTTATGTTGGCAAGTCAACCTAGACCACCCAACACAAATTTTTCATGTTCTTGATCATATCAACATATCATCAGTCTGCAATGAAGCTCAAAAAAGACTTTAACTGCCACGAATCTCAAGAACTCGTTAAGTCATTCCTCATTTCTACATAAGCAGCACCATTTTGACAGAAGAAATATATACATACACACAAGCATAAAAGGTCCACTGTTGAACCTCCAGTCAAGATCAAGCTCACTAGGGGATAACGATTTGAATACACAATCAGTATTAAAGTTCAAAAGAATAGCATCTATGCTGCTAAAAAAATAACAAATTTTGTGGTCTCTCAAAAAAAAAAAAAAAAAAAAACTAAACTTAATACCTGCATAAGTCTTTTAAATGCTCTACTTTTCAATGGAATTATTATTGCTATCACTTAAAGCAATTGCATAGGTTGAATGGAGTTTAAACTGCAAAGCAATTAATAAGAAATACTCATGCTGGAATAAGGTATCGCAATCATAGTGAAAAGGGCAAGTGCAAGATTGCCTGCATTTGAACACGGATTGTGTTGAGCAACTCTGAATGACTTTCTGGAGATTCGGGCTGAGACTGCGTATCCTTTTTACTCTTTAAACCTGACAAAAATTTGGAGCTCTTTCCTTTCTTTCTATCTTCAACAGAATATATTTCAAACCTACACAAGTTCAAAAAGGAAAGAAGATACAGCTGTCAACAAAAACAGAAAGCAGTACAGAAGTCATTAACTGAAGCATTGGAATGGAGATAGAAATTCTGGAAACAAAAGAGAAGTTACCCCCATAGAAAGAGAAGTTACCCATATAAAACCATAGACGCAAGCAATATTTCATAAGCTGATTCCCTCAAGTCATCTTCTGACAATCCTTCAAGTATCCTAAAACTATGTATCAGATTACTCAAAACACAAAGTCCATAAAGAAAATGAGATAAAAGAAAAGGGAAACACAGACATCAATGGCATTCACTGAAAAAAAAGGGCGATGGCTTCTCCCACTTTTCATGACATATCTAAAATAAAAACTGAATTTGGCCAATACCTGTACGGAGGACAGGTAAACCGAATGATGAAATATTCACATCTTCCACATGGGCCACCGGTTGAGTTGTTGGAATTGCATCTTCAACTTCGTGCCCATCTTCAACTGAAGGTTCAAACAGACCAGAAGAAGATGAAGCATGATGAGTGGACCAGTTTGTTGGAACAGAAGGCGCCCCACGATGAGGAGGTGACCCAGATGCATCAGGGTCAGAGAGAAAAAAATAGGCATTTCCGAACTGAGACTCAGTCTGCAAAATATGATATCGTAGAAGTTAATCATGTGCAAACAGAGTAGGACTACCTACATTAAGCATAACTGTAGTAGAAATTGCACACAAAGGTATTGCTAACAAGCACTCATACTTCTGACCTTAACTCATATGTCCTCCCCAACTCTAAGTAGAAAATCTTGTTCCAAAATAAATTCAATCAAAGGATACAATTCAAACAAACTAAAATCATATTTCATCCCCTCATTTATTAAACAAGCTCAAACCTAGCTAAATATACAAGCTCCAGCCCAGCTTGCCTGCAAAAAGCTATGTTCCTTTTGCCAACTGAGCGTATATACACCTCACTCATCCACTAGATGGGGATTCACCGCTCACCAATGATTCCACCATTATTTGTATAATCTAAGCAGTTTTAATATATATTTTTTTATTTGTCAAAGTTGATTGAACCAACGAATGGGAAGTAGCTGTCCCATATCCATAAACCTTCCCGACGCTGGTAGAGATGGGGATACAATCCAAAAGATATGATCCCATCTCAAGACCTGTTTACCAGCTGAACTATTCAACACCCATTTAAAATACTATGTAAAATCAAATAAGCAGACTGCTCAAAATGAAAATTTACGAGAAAAAACAAGCAAAACAGAAATAAAAACACAAATGTAGCAGAAAATAAAAATAATAATAATAATTAGTAATAAACTCGTTACTTACCGTGATTGGATAATCCAGCTCCTCAAAATACCTTCTAGTAGCTTCAGCAACATCAACAACTCCTCCATCTTCAAAAATCAAATCAAAAACACTAAAGTAAATTAACACTAAACAAAGTTATTAACATTAAAAAATGAAAAGAGTAATTTAAATGATACCGGAGTTGACGCGTTCGAGGACATAATCAGTACTGAGAGTGTCAAGATCGATGGGACCACCACAAGGGTTTTGAATTTGTTTGATGAAAACAGAAGAGAGTACGAATTCGAGAAGCTTTCGACGGTCACGACGATATCTCTGTAAAAGGTGCGTTGCTTCCATAATCTACTAGGGTTTATGAACTGAACCACTTACCGATCATCAAAGGATAGAGAGAGAGAGAGATGATCTTGAAAAGGCAACAGGAGAGGACAGGAGCTGCCGAGCAAAGGACGGACCAAACATGAATCAATCATTACATTTGGGGGAAAATTCAAACGCATAAAAATCAAGAATGCCACCGTTTTGTTTTCAACATTGAATTTTGTCCCGTTCCGCTCCCCAGAAGAAACGGGTCGTTTTTGCTTTTCCCATTGATAAAAAATTCCTCTCCGAGTAAACAAAATAACTGAATAAACACTAAATACAATCAAATAAATAAAATCAATATCTTTTTTAATGTAAGCTTATTCACACATTCTCAATTTTAATACTATTGATTTTTGTGAGAAACTTTCGACATCAATTGTACCCATTACCGAGTGAAGCTATACTAACATTATTTTTCATACTTTTTTCTTTTTTTTTTTTTTTCCTTCGCATATATATTCTAAGAGTATTTGAGTATCAGCTTATCTTAGGTAAAAATTATCTACTTAATACAAAATTTTAGGCACTTATGTAAATTTGTCAAACTAAATTTTATAGTACAAGTTTTCAGTTTTCTTCGATTTTCTCTCTGCATTCTCTGTTCTTTTGTCGCCGTGTGTTGGTAGCTGCCACTTTCTTTCTCTTTCCTCTTTCGCCTGATCGACTTCCTCTTTTTTTAACTTAATTGAGCAAGAGACATGAGAAAAGGATCAAGAAAGATCATTCCATAAAGAGAGAGGAAAGAGAGGAGAAAGACAGAGACACAAACAATAGAGAGGGAGTCTTACCAAAAAAAAAATAATAATAATAAGAGAGAGGAGATAGAAACAAGAGAGAAGACGGAGAATAGAACAAGACAAAGAAAAAGAAAGAAAGTCGGATTTATTGACTAGCATACATGGAAAAGAAAAGAGAGAGAAAGACAAGAAGAGAAAATAAGAGAGAGAAGATATGTGTGCGAAGATAATGAAAAGAGAGATAGTTTATCGCCAGTGATGATACAGAGGAGAGAGAGAGAAAGAGAGAATTTAAAAAAGGAAAAAGAAAAGAAAAACCGAGACAAAGAGAGAGAAGAAAGAAAGAAAGAAATCTGTTAGCAGCTAAGACAAAGGAAATCTACAATCTGAAAGAGAGAACATTGAGAATAATAGGGATATTTTTGTGCAACAACATAAAGAAATGGGTAAAACAGTCCTTCCACATCAATCAACATTAAAACATTATTACATAGAAGGTAAATTTTTTCGGGCGCCCACAGTTTATTTATTTATTTATTTTTACATCTATAACCAAAATTAATTTAATAATTTCCAACCAGCATCCATAATAGAAAATAAGGAAAGAAAAGCCGCATGGCTAACAGGAAAAACAACTTGTTCGTAATTTGCGTTCAGCACCACACGGGGTGTTTGGTTGCAAGCTGCGAATATTAAAGTGCCAAAGGTCCCGTAGTCACCATTAAATCACCAGGCATCAAAGTGAGAATACCATGTCTCGTACCTGCCGGAGCCAAGCATCGGATGGCACATTGCACGACCTGGCATCCGGAAAAGAACAAGATACATGCATGATGAATCCACCCCATTTACAAGTTCAGTGAAAAATCGAATTAACCAAATATCCCCGCTTACCTAAGAGAAAGCAGTGTCCGCACAGAGATCTCGACACAAGCCGCCATCTAGAAGCAATAATCTAGGTGAAACATTTAAAAGATAGTTCACAAAAGTGAAGAATTTAGTAAAGAGGCCGAATTAGACAACCAAATTGTTATCTGCAAACTACATTAAGGCCAATTATGAACAGCTTTAGCTTACAGTTTACACTCTGATATCCAAAAAAAAATGTAAAAGAGATAAACAGGGGGAGGGTTGAGATTGAAAAGAGCTGACAGGCAGTTTACACACAGCAAGGGAGACCAAGGCAACAAAAAAGAGGGCTACCCATGTGCACAAGTCCTCAGGGAGGTCATGGCAAAGTCAGGGACAAGAATGCCACTGCAATACAAATATAACAAGAACTTGCATCAACACACTGTGCACAACCAGAATCTCATGCAAACATGAATGTGTGCCAAGCCAGGGCAATCCCATAAAGTTCTACACTTGCTCTGCGCCGTTACTGCAACTTTTCAAGATGTTGTACTTGCAGAGGGGGCAGGTAGCATTAATATACAGCCACTTGTCTACACATGAACAGTGAAAATGGTGACCACAAGGAAGTTCCCGCAGCTCAACTCCATCTTCATAAGCAGAAAGACAAATGCAGCATTCCTGAATATGAAAAAGCATTATGTTATTTGTAATTTAAGTATCCTATAAGAGTTGGTGAACATTCAATCCCTTCTATCCTTTAAATGAGAATTTTCCTAGGAGAAGCTAATCCCAAACCTAACTGACAAATATATTCAAGATAAGAACTTACTTACAATTTCTCCATAGAAAGAGTAACAAATCAAAATACAGAAAATTTTAGAAAAAGGATAACATACCACATCCTCCTCTGAAAGATTGCGTTCATTTGGTGAATCCGAGCCACATTCAATCATTACCCCTCCACATGGCACTTGTATCTCATCACCAAGTTTCTCACTGTTTCCAATCCTATGGAATTTGTACTTAGGGAGTTGCTCAATGTCTTCCTTAGATGCCCCTTCCTGCAGGAGTTGAAAGGTCAAATTTTGAAATAATATATCATGAAATATCCATTTTGACCACTAGTTAAAACTTCTTCGATATTCAAGACCAAGAAGGACACCAACGTTTGCTGGCAATACTGGTGATGGTTATGACTGGCAATGATCGCATTAGTCAGGGTTAAACCTGGTAAAGAACTTCATCACTGTTCACCTCTTTAACAAGCTTATCTGGCAGCCATATTTGACCAGAGCCCAAAAGACTAATGATTTCACCTAATTTATGCTGAGGAGCACATCCATAAAGTAGAGCTTGAATAAATTATTTGGATATGACTAGACAGTCCCTAAAATAATAATTCATGAATATGACCATCATGAGAAATATATGAAAAGCAACAAGCTAACATGTGAATATATAAATAGTTAACTGGGGTATATTCTTACAAAGTCCCAATGGAAAAGCAAACTTTGAACCCAACACTTATAGTTGAGCCACTCAATTTTCTCCTAAGAGCTAGGTAACAAGAGTTGATTTCAAAAAGATATACTGCAAAGCAAAACAATACAAGAAAAAATAAACAATGAACCAGAAGGACAATAAATCATCAGCATAGTGATGGTAAATGGTATAACAAAAGCGCTACCATGCTATGAACCATTAAAAGATATGGCATCAAGAAGAACTTCATTGCGAATAGATGCAAAGAGAGAAAATCAAGGTTCCTAGATGCTGTTAAGGGGATTTAATTAGAACATAAAGTGAAGCATAGGAACTGAGGAAGAGATCAAAGAAAGTTCAAGAAAAATCATAGATTCATTTGATATCAACTATTGGTCCACTCTCCAGTTGTAGGCACTCTTCTTCTCCGATGTAAGAGAAAATCTTTCTTACACTCGATTACAGTGCTTTCTTGTGTCACAGAGATGGTTATCAAGCTCCAGAATATGTACACAAAAGTGGGCTGCTTTCAAGCGGTGAGTGGAAAACATGGGTGTTGGCACCTATGATGGTGCTCAAGTTGCAAGCATTGAATGGAGACCAATAAGGATAAGGAGGTGTTTCAAATGTGAGGAGGATGAAAGACTGCATCCTTGCTGACGAACAAGTTTAAGCGAGAAAACATCCAGTATCACCTCTCAAGGGCTGAGAGTGAAAAGGAGTTACAAAACAGAAATTAGCTTCTAGTATCCAGATGGAATATATTTCTTCAAGACATAGCTGCCGATGTAGTAATTAAAAGTTTGGAGAAAGAAAAAAAATGTTTTAAATCAAATTAGATGTAAAAATCAGCAATCTCTTTGATTTAATTAATGTGATCACCCAGTGGAAAAGATATTTACTTTACTTGAGAGATGAAATAGTAAAGGCAGGATGAGACCAATAAGGATAAGGAGGTGTTTCAAATGTGAGGAGGATGAAAGACTGCATCCTTGCTGACGAACAAGTTTAAGCGAGAAAACATCCAGTATCACCTCTCAAGGGATGAGAGTGAAAAGGAGTTACAAAACAGAAATTAGCTTCTAGTATCCAGATGGAATACATTTCTTCAAGACATAGCTGCCGATGTAGTAATTAAAAGTTTGGAGAAAGAAAAAGAAATGTTTTAAATCAAATTAGATGTAAAAATCAGCAATCTCTTTGATTTAATTAATGTGATCACCCAGTGGAAAAGATATTTACTTTACTTGAGAGATGAAATAGTAAAGGCAGGATGCAAATTTCTGATACAGAACGTCATCTGCTGGAAGAATATTGTGCCTGATGAGAATGGCAAGGCTTTTCAAGAGAAAAAGAGAATTTATAAGCAGCATGAAGCAGATTGAGAAAGGAAGAGAGGGACAGGAGGTTAAGTACCCACCTACCATGTTTGGATGTTTTTTCTAATAAGAAGGAAGAAGGAGATGAGTGAGAGTCCACTTTCCTCCATGTATCCTCTGGGAGTTTTGAGAAGGGAGGAGTTCATTTCAGAAGGAGAGGAGAGGGGATGGAACATAGCCTCCCCTTTGGATGCTTATAAAATCACTTAAGGCTAGGTTAATTTGGCGTAACACTAAAATTTCATTAAAACCTCCAGAAGGGATTGGATGGGAGGGATGGCGTTCTAATGAAATGTAACATGTTCTTCCAAACAATTTACTACAAGTAACACTCCTCATTCATTCTCATTCGCATGGTGTAACACTAAAATTTCATTAAAACCTCCAGAGGGGATTGCATGGGAGGGGATGGCATTCTAATGAAATGTAACTTGTTCTTCCAAACAATTTAATACAAGTAACACTCCCCCTTCATTCTCATACACTCTTCAAACAAACAAATGAAGGTTCCATTCCCTTCATTCCCCTCCATCAATTGCTTTAATCATCCAAACAAGAAGGAGGGTGCCTCCCCTCCCCTCAAGATGTCCAAACAGTGCCCACGATTAAGACCATACATGAGCTCATCCTATCCTGTTAGGTGGTTCCCCATTGATTTGTTTTTTCGATTTTCTCCCCTTAAAAGAGCATTCAAGACGTTTTTGGAAGAATTTCATGGGGAGCTGCATCAAAAAGGTGTAGGCCTTAAGTTCTGCATCTTTCAACCTAGTTAATAAGAAAAAAGTGGGCCTTATTGGCTACAAAATGCAACCCAAAAAAAAAAAAAAAAAAAATTCAATCTTGTAGGGGGAGGATGTGTAGCTAACATTGTAATTGTGGGAAACACAAATGGACCAAGCCAGAAAACATTCATGCATGGGTCAACTAGAATAATCTGCCCCAATATTGAATGCATCAAGGACTACAGGAAAAATATGGTAAGCAATATTACAGAAATAAGGCAAAATTAAACATTCAAAAAAGAAGTCAACTGTCCATGGAGATTTATTAATAACAATATAACACGAATAGTGATTGTAAGATATACCTGATCTGCCACAGCATACAAGAGTGCAATGATGCAAGGTAGACAGCAGCAAACAGCAATGCCAATAACACAAGCCAAGGCAACACAGAAGACAACAAAGAAGACATCAAATGCCAAAAACATTACGCATAGCCTGCATACCAGAATTAAAACCCACATATAAGCTCAGTTTCCTAGAACCATCTGAGGCTCAAAACAAAAAAGAAATGAATACACATGCACAAACCAGTAAAGCTGAGGGGAGTCATGCGCCATTGCTTGCCCACCAGCAGAAACCCAGTAAAATCCAATGATCCACCATATAAAAGAAAACATTGTATTTGCAGATTCCAAGTGCTTAGTAATGCTGCCAAACAAACATAAAATATAAAAAAAAAATAAAAACCCCAACCCCTCAAAAAAAAAAATAAAATATAAAAAAATTATAAAAAAAAAAATAAAAAAAAAAAATAAATATATATACATATACATATATATATATATATATCACCCACCTTTCCGCAAATAAAATATCCAGTGTCACACTGCTTCCACACAAACATATTAAAAGAGTCCTCAAGTACCATTTTATTATACCATGCATCCTTTGCCTCATTAACCCTGAACAAGGTGACTATACATCGATCACAACAATCCCAAGGATAATGTTAGTTGTCACTATTTAGTATAATGCCATGCCTTTTCACCTTGTTCTATATTATGAAAGAATCTTTTGCATACTTCATCTCAACCAAAACATTCACTCAACAAAATTTCAACCTCAAAAAATAGCATCATCTTAGTCCCAATATCTGACAATGTATTGGACTGATAATAACTTAAGACAACAAATTTCCACAATATGCATATGCCATGGTATACACTGACAATTTAGATCCATAGTGGAACATTAGGTGCAGAATATTTTCCTTATCTATTCATGTTGGTGACTGCTATTACAGCTATAAATGAGCCAAATCAAGCCAGCTTCAAAGAATGTTCAAGACCAGTTCATTTTCAAAACGTGCCTAGGCTCATTTAGAAAGATGCCTGGTTATTGTATTCAAACTTAACTTCTGTATCTAGTTGGTTGAGCCAAACCATAAACCTCTACCCACTTCAAACGGGCATGAAAATTTCAAGCTTAGCTCGTCAAATACATGATCCTAAAAATTGGGTTCCCGTGTGGATCGTTTAATGAGTTGAAGGAGCAGAGTCAAGCACAAAAAGAGTTGAGTCGAGCATTTTTCATGAATGACTCATTCATTTGCTGCCTACCAATATTCATAGTTCATAAGAACTATGACATGTGACTTCAGACACGGAATTCTACAATACAGCTAAGTATAGAATCACAATTTAATTACCCTTCTACACCCATACAAGTGATTTTCCTAGTCTTATTATACTATTCGATTAAAACCCAAATAAGAACACATGATTTCATAACATTCTTCACCATATTCAAGCATTCGGGATAAGAGTGTACCTTCCACTATCTTCGTCCCCCTGCGAAATCATAAAATTATCATCCGAATCCCCTCCACTGATCCTCGAGCTCGGACTCAAACCCTCGCCGCCCAAATCCCCCCCCACAGCGGAAACCCCGACTGCAACCGCCAACTGCCTCCGCCGCCGATACTCGACAAAAACACAAACCGCATGAAGCAAACACTGCAAGGAATACCCAAAAATCCATAACCTCAACGGCATAACCGGATTCTCAAAACGACTCAAACCCATAACCGTCATAGCAACGACGACGAATGCCAAATTCCAAATTATGTCGAGAATCACCACCGGCTTCGAATACGCCCAATCGCTTTGACGCTCTTCGAGCTGTTCCGCCGCGGTTTCGCGCACGATCATGGATGGTTCCCGCATCATCTGACGGCTACTAGCTCGCCGTAGAAACCGGACGGCTTCTCGGAGACTTCTCCGGCGATTTGATCGACGGCTCCGATCATTTTCGTCCGATGAAGTCGAAAGGAAAGGTGATGGATCTATCGTGGTGGCTGACGACTGATTTGATAAAGCCATTTTTTCTTGGAGGGAATATGGAAGTTGGAAACCCTAAAATTCAATTCATTTGGGAATAAAATTCTGGGAATTATGAATGATAATAATTTTGAAGAGAGAGGGAGAGAGGTGATGATGAAATCAAAAACGGACCGGGAAATGGGGAATAATGGGCGAGGTTGAATTTGGCGAGCCGATAAAACAATGACGCCGAAAGGATTTTTGGGCGGACGTGTATCTGTGGATTTCCTCAAGTGACCACTGACCCCTCTCTACGGTTCTCACCAAAATTTATTTTTTTCTTTTTCTTCTTCTCTTTTTTTTCCCCAACAAAAAAGTTTCTCCATTTTCAAACCATTAATTAACATCTTTTTCATAAAATTCTATAAACAACAAAACCAACGTCATCACAAAATTTTGTAACAAATTAGTAAAATTTCAGGTTTTATAATTATTCTTTTTAATCATAAAAAAATTGTTATTATCTGAAATATTTTAAATATTGTATGAAAATATATACTTTTGTTATTTTATGGTTTTATATTAAAGACTTTTGAAATATCAGTCACTTTATTTTTACCCAATCTTTTCATATCAACACAATATTTTCTCCCTTTTGTATTTGATATATTTTTTATGATATATATTATTTCTAATATATATAAGATAAAAAATATTTTAATTAATTTTTATTGATCATACATCTTTATTTTTTCCAAAAAGATAATTATAATCATTTTTGTTAATATTCATAACACGATACAGGATTGAAAAATAAATAATAAAATTATATTAAGATTTTTATTTATAATTATAAGTACTTCTCAAATAACACTGTATTTAATCTATATTACATACTTCTCAAATATTTTTAACGTATCCAAAGAAAAATAAAAATGCATAATGAGATTAAAAAAAAAAAAAAAGTTAACAGCAATGATTGACATTGAATGGAAAAACAAAATTGTACTAACCAGAAAACCAAGATCATAGTTTCAATAGTAACAAACAAGACAGAAACTAAGATTCAGTAATGATCAATTTGATAACATTGTGCACCAAATTTCACAGAAGCACACAAAGTACTATGATATGTGAATTTCCCAGGTAGAAAAAATTTTAAACCTGTATGACAAGAACACTGTTAAAACCTTCATGGTAAACTAGGTCATGATGGACGAAACGACCATAAATTAGGAAACATCCTGCACCATATTGTGTACATTTAAAAGAAACATTTAAAGGAGGACATGGGTACCTGCATGCTAGGACAAACAGTGGTCCTCGACTGGTCCCACAATAATGGGATTAGGGTATTATTTGGACACATACAACACATGGTGTGGCCAAACAAATTCTTGGGAAAAATAGTTCATCTAATACGACCTATTAATCAACCCTAGTCATCATGGAACTGTGACCAAATTAATCATGTCCATGAAGAACCCAGAGTTCTCTAAGAAGTTTCTTCATAAATGAAGGTTGTGACCACTAATAGTTTCCGATGAGTGAAATAAAAGATTTTAAAAGTGACTCCAATGGCATTAGGATATAATTGAAGGTTTTCTCCCCTAATTTCCCACTCATAGCGAATGAACCTTCCCTCTTATAAATTTATAATCAGATGCTCTAAGCAGATGGAAAAGAATGGTAAGATAATGTCATGAATCAAACCTTTCGCACCCTTTCCCATATGTTAGGGCCAAAGCAGAAGTAAGACCCTCGCTCATAGGAGCGGGTCTTAACAAGGGGGCTCCATGTCGGCAGCTCTAGTGAACCATAATCAGAGCTCACCGTGATAGAACCATCCTCTAGCATACCTTCAAGGCAATAGGCAAGATTCTGTTGGTCAAAACAGGAACAAGAACATACCAGAACCAACCTTACACGTGAATTGTCAAGCACCTTAGTACACTGGAAACCTAGAAGAGAAATGAGCTTTAGTTGTATATCTCAGTTTTCAATGTTAGAACCCAGATATTAAGATATGTAAGTTCAACAAGTCAAACCCGAAATTCTGTTCCCATTAATATATATATATATATGGCTCCAAGGATAAGAAATCCGTGGGAGCAGAAAAAATAAAATACAAAAGTAATCTCAATAAGCTAATGAAGCACTATTTTCCAATTCATCTTCAACTCTTCTAAACTATAACCTTTATAAACACCAGAGGCATGAGCTGGCAAAGAGGTGAAAAACACAATCTTGTCCCAAAGAAGAGAGGAATCAATTTTCTGATTATTCAAGATCCTTGCATTTCATTCTCATCAAATACACTGAGGAATAGCCAGCAATGTACATTCCCACACGCATCATATAAGTGATCCCACGTCTCCTATGCAATAGAAGAATGTATAAATAAGTGATCTCTGCTTTCAGAACATTTGTAGTACATGTCGCACACAACCGGTGAGATGACTTTATAAAGTTTCATCTTTTGGACTAGATTGTTAATATTAATCTTATTAAGCACCATAAACCAAATAAAACTACTAGAAAAAGATGTATCAATGACAGAAAAAAGATGTATCAACGACGGAAATATCCGTCGCTGATAATAAATATTCCGTCGTTAAAACTTTTTAATAATGAAAAATTAGTGACGGAAATTCTGTCGCTAAATGTTATTTCGTTAAATTTAGCGACGGAAATTTTTCGTCGCTAAAAAATTTATCGCTAATCCGTCGGTATTTTGGAGCAGTGTGAAATTATTTTAGTGACAGATTAACGACGGAAATTTTCCATCGTTAATTTAATTTTACACTTTTCAAATTATTCCAAATTATCGACGGATTAGCAATGAAAAATTTTCATTACTCATCCGTCGCTAAAAGTCGTGCACCCAAGGCGCATGCGGCCGCGAGCCCCTGCCCACGCCCGCTCACACGCCGCTGTCCACACTAGCACCCTTGTTTTTTTTGTTGAAAAAATGCTCTCACCCATATTTGAACCTAAGTTCTCAAGTATATTTTGAGTTATCTTAATCACTATATCACAATGACTTATGTGTTGTTTCCTTTTTTTTATTTCTTTACTTTCTATCTCACTCTCACCATTTAAAATACAATACTCTAATTTAATAAAAATATAAAATTATATTTAATAAAAATACAAAATTATATTTTAAAAAATACAAAATTATATTGAATAAAAAAACAATACCCTAATTTAATAAAAATACAAAATACAAAATTATATTTAATAAAAATACAAAATTATATTTAATAAAACAATACCCTAATTTAATAAAAAAACAAAATATAAAATTACGTTTAATAAAAATATAAAATTATATTTAATAAAAAAATACCTGATTTAATAAAAATACAAAATACAAAATTATAGTTAATAAAAACACAAAATTATATTTAATAAAAAAACACCCTAATTTAATAAAAATTACAAAATTATATTTAACAAAAGAATACCCTAAATTAATAAAAATACAAAATACAAAATTATATTTAATAAAAACACAAAATTATATTTAATAAAAATACAAAATTATATTTAATAAACAAACAATACCCTAATTTAATAAAAATACTAAATACTAAATTATATTTAACAAAAACACAAAATTATATTTAATAAAAATACAAAATTATATTTAATAAAAAAATACCCTAATTTAATAAAAGTACAAAATACAAAATTATATTTAATAAAAATACAAAATTATACTTAATAAAAATATAAAATTATATTTAATAGAACAATACCCTAATTTAATAAAAATACAAAATAAAAAATTATATTTTATAAAAAATATCCTAATTTAATAAAAATAAAAAATTATATTTAATAAAAATACAATACCTTAATTTAATTAAAATACAATTTTTTTCAGGTGTTAGCAATGGATTACCGACGGAAATAATTCTGTCGCTAATTTTAACGACGAATTAGTGACGGAATTATTTCTGACAGATTTTTTCGTCGTGAATTTGTATGAAAAATTTCGCGCGTGTTTTATCGACAGATTAGCGATGAAACTTTTTTGGATGGATTTTTTCGTTGTTAATCCGTCACTAATTTGTACGAAAAATTTTCCATCAATTTTGCGTGAATTTTATCGACAGATTAGTGATAAAAATATTTTCGTCGTCAATTTTAACGACCGATTAGCGACGATATATTTTTTGACAAATTTTTTCATCGTTAATTCCATCGCTAATCTGTCCGTCGCTTATCCATCATAATTCTATCATTAATTAGTGACGGATAATTATTCGTCGTTAATTTCTATCGCTGATGCCGTGTTTTGTAGTAGTGTAAAAATATTAATCTTGACAAGAACTTTGGCTTTTCAAATAAAATTATATAGAGAAAAAGGAGGATATCATGGAAAACTAATAAGTCGATGAAACCAAGATTTGTTAAAAAAAAGAAAAAAGAAAAAAGCTGCATCCTCAGCGTCAACACCTCAAATCCTAATGTCTGGAACATTTCAGAAGGTTCCTTCCCTATTAGAGGGAAATTAGAGGAGAAAACTCTATAACTTCTCTATCATTATCAAATTTTGTATCCTTTGCATCATCATCTTCAATTTGTTGACATGAGTACATTTGGGGTATCAAGAAGGATCATTCCCAATGAGAGGGAAACTAGAGAAGAAAATTCCATAACTTCTCTATCATTAGCAAACTTTGTATCCTTTGCACCATTATTTTCAATCTGTCAATGTCGTACATGTGGGATGTCTAAACATACCTATCCCAAAACAAGGTAAATTTATCTAAACTAGTCATCTCTCTCTACCTAAAACATCCTTTGTTCAAGCTATGCACATTATCGTTAATGAATGTGCACAAAATTACTTATTGGTTAAAAAGTCCTATGTTTGTTGTTTGAACAATTATTTTATAAATTTTTTACACCCCTAGCTCTGGATCCTAATTTGCCACTGGTCCCAACCAAATCATTTAAATTTCAACATGGCAGGAAAAGCTTTATAACGCAAAGGGTTGGGTAAAAAATGATGATGTGTTCTGCAGAGAGAAGAATGCTACAAACAATAAGTAGCTTGACAAGAAAAATAAATTATGTGCGGATGTTATTATAAAAAGTAAGAATACAACTAGTTAGAGCCAGGACAAGAGCAAAAATAGATTGAAAGGGTTCGTCTTGGATAGACAAGACCCTGCATGCAACACTCAGAAGAAATAGAAACTACAAACTGGCGGTACTCCAAGAAATAGCTGACTTTATAATAATTTGAAAACTCAAGGGACATTATATAATGACATTTTACTTAATTACGTGTGTGGATATTATTATAGAAAGTAGGAAAATAGCTAGAACCAGGATAAGAGAAAAATAGATTGAAATGGTTTATCTTGGATAGACAGGACCCTGCATGCAGCACCAAGAAGCAGCGGAAAAGTACAAACTAGTGGGACTCCAAGAGATTGAAGACAAGTTCAGAACTAAAAGGACATGATATAATGACAGCGTACTTTATTACTGATAAGGTTTTAGTCTTCATCTAGAGATGAATTGGAGAGGCTAATCAATGGGGCTGAAAAATTAATTAAAATACCTTCTTATCAATAGGCAGAATAGGAAAAGTAGGTGTAACCTTACTTTCGGAATGAAATCTCTCTTCCTATACAGACAGCCAGACGGGCTCTTCACCTGGCCCAACTTTTTTGCTTCGGCTAAGAGATGCAGGGTTGACAAGGACCCTATTCCCAACAATTGGGTTGGATGGAAGCCTCGTTTAGGTAATAACTTAAAACTAAATACCGATAGGTGTGTCGATAGATCAGATGGGCAGGCTGCTGCGGGTGGCATTTTGAGGAATGACAAAGGAGATTGGATCACCGGGTTCTGAGTTAAGGTAGGCATTTCTTCTGTGTTAGTCGCCAAGTTATGGGGAGTTCGCGAGGGCCTCAAAATAGTCGGGAAAAATAATTTGCATGGTATTGAACTTGAAGTGGATTCTTTGATAGTAGCCCAGTTGCTTCAAAAGGGTGTTTCTCGAGACTATTAGCTTAGCGTGCTCATTGGAGAGTGCTGAAAGCTTATGCAGCAAACTAATGTGACCATGGTGCTTCATACGTTCAAAGAAGGCAATCGTGCTGTAGATTATATGGCCTCCCAGGGTCATTCTCTCTCCATTCGTTTATCTGAGTTCAGTCAACCTCCTCAAGGCTTGGTCTCCATCCTTAAGGAAGATGCTAAAAGCTGTAAGTTTCTAAGGTCTAGGAAATCTATCCCTGCTGGTTTGCCTTCGGGGATTGGCATACTTTGTTAGTTTGGTTCTGTTTCCTTTATCCTCTTTCTATTAAAATAAATAAATAAATAAAAACAATAATTTAGACCTTTTAATCGGAGCCTAGATTTGTGGGCCTTGTTAAGTACAGAAGAAGGAAGGTCAGTATAAGCTACAGAAGGTCAGTACAAGCTACAGAAGAAGGAAGTTAGCTTGAAAAGCAGTTGAGCAGTTGGACAACTCAGCAATTAGTTAGTTTGTTAATCTAGCTTGTTAGTTGTTTGTTTTAAGTAGTTGTAGATTTGTTACAAGTAGTTAGAATTCTTGATATATAAAGAGGGACTCTACCTGTTACAGAGTATGTATGAAAACTTGAGGCAATGCAGCTTCGTATGAGATTCCTTTCATTCAGCATGCAATCAACATGGTATCAGAGCCATTGAACTAAGATCTGTGTATCAAAATGCAGAACGCAAATCAAAATCAACCTGCAGAAATGAGAAGGAGACCAGAAGCAATGGAAGACTCAAGCTCATTGATTGATGTCAATCATACATTGTTCCTTCATCCTTCAGATACATCTGGAATACATCTGGTTTCTTATCAATTGACAGGAGCCGAGAACTACACTGTATGGAGCAGAGCAATGCGAATTGCTTTACTAGCAAAGAATAAGTTAGGCTTTGTGGATGGCACTTGCATCAAAGAAGTTTTTGCTGAAAATCTTCATGATCAATGGGAGAGATGCAATGCAACAGTTCTGTCCTGGATTCTTAATACAGTGACAAAAGAATTATCAAATGGAATTGTGTTTGCTACAAATGCATACTCAGTTTGGAAGGATTTGAAAGAAAGGTTTGATAAAGTCAATGGATCTAGAATTTTTTTTCTTCACAAACAAATTTCAACTATAGAGCAAGGAAATTCTTCGATTTCAAGTTACTTCAGCAAGCTTCGGTTGCTATGGGATGAATATGAGGCACTGGTTTCTCTGCCAACCTGTGCTTGTGAGAATTCAAGAGAATATGTGCAACATACACAACAACAGAGGTTATTGCAGTTCTTGATGGGACTAAATGAAAGTTATGGAGCAATACGAAGCCAAATTCTACTGATGGTACCATTGCCATCGATGAATCAAGCATATTCAATGCTGTTGATGCAGGAGGAATCTCAACACTCATATACAGGAACAATTGCCAACAATCCAGTTGAGGCATCTGTGTTCTATTCAAACACTTCAAAAAAGAAATTTGATGGAATTTTCTGTGAAAATTGCCATAAAAAAGGACACAAAATGGAAAATTGTTATCGACTCATTGGCTTCCCACCAAACTTCAAGTTCAACAAGAAGAAAGATTTTAAAGTCTTGACATCAAATGTCAGAAATGTTACAAGAAGAATCGACATCTTGAAGAAGCTGCACCACAGGCTCCAATGTTTACTCAATCTCAATATCAACAGATTCTTGAGCTACTCAACAAAGACTCAACGGCCAAACCACTAGCAAATATGGCAGGTATGACTTCAAAATTCTTACTTGCTACTGATATCACATGGATCTTGGATACAGGTGCAACTTGCCATATGATTTCTGATCTGAAGTATCTTAATTCTTATACTCCATATGCTTCTGACATCAACTACATTAAACTGCCTAATGGAACCCTTACTAAAGCAACTCAAATTGGAACTTATAGATTATCATCTGATCAAGTTCTGAATGATGTCCTTTATGTTCCTGATTTTCGAATCAATCTTATTTCAATTTCAAAACTAACCAAAGATTGGCATTGCTCTGTCAATTTTTTTCCTGATTTTTGTATCATCCAGGACCTCTCAAATGGGAAGGTGAAAAGGATTGGTAAGGCACATGATGGTCTATATCTGTATAATGAGGTGAAGAAAACTGCAAAAAATTCAACATTTACTTCTTGTTTGAACACACAGCTGTATGATCTATCTGATCTGTGGCATAAGCGCTTGGGACATCCATCCTATGCCAAGATGAATCAGATTCTTTCAATAAGGGACCATGTTTTTAATAAATCTCACATCCTTAAATGTCCTATATGTCCACTTGCAAAACAAACACGATTACCATTCCCTATTAGTTCTTCTCATGCTTCTCATCCATTCTCTCTTATTCACATTGATCTGTGGGGTCCTTATCACACAACAACACACAATGGTAATAGATTTTTCTTAACCATAGTAGATGATTATGCCCGCATTACTTGGACTTTCTTACTTAAAACTAAGAATAATGCAGTCATTTCTATCAAGCAATTTATCATTTTGGTTAAGACACAATTTGAAAAACAAATTCAGACCATACGATCAGACAATGGTACTGAATTTTTTAATGCAGAATGCCATTCTCTATTTAGTGAACTTGGAATCATACATCAAAGTACATGCACATACACTCCTCAGCAAAATGGTATAGCTGAAAGAAAACACATGCATCTTCTTGAGATTGCTAGGTCTCTGAAATTCCAGTCAAATGTACCAATTAGTTTTTGGGGTGACTGCATTTTAACAACAACTTATTTAGTAAATAGACTTCCTACTGCAGTCCATAATGGAAAAACACCATATGAGATGTTACATCTTAAGGCTCCTAATCTTTCTCATTTAAGGGTCTTTGGTTGCCTGTGCTATGCAACCATACCTAACATTCAAGACAAGTTTGCACCTAGAGCTGTACCTTGTGTTTTCTTAGGATATTCAGAAACTCAAAAAGGATATAAACTTCTAAATCTAGTATCTAAATCATTATTTGTCAATAGAGATGTAGTTTTTCATGAAAATATATTTCCTTTCAAACTACAGGATAAGGAACCACCTATATTTCCAGCAAATCCAATACCAATATCAGACTTTGATTTTCTGCACATGTCACCCTCAAATCAGTCATCAAACAATAATAATCCAATTAGTTATTCAGATGCATTATCTCAACCTATTCCAAATATTTCTTCATCTGATTTCCAAGTCCCTACAGCTGTTGTTCCTTCAAGAAAATCTACAAGAAACATTAAACCTCCTATTTGGACAAAAGACTATATGTGCAATACCAACTTCCTAACATCAGTACCACCATCTAACCCAAATTCCATTACTAATTATGTTTCATATATCCATTTGTCTTCACATACACAAGCATATCTAGCATCCATCTCAAGCATCATTGAACCACAAACTTACCATCAAGCCATTAGAGACAATAGATGGATAGAAGCTATGAAAACTGAAATACAGGCTTTGGAAGAGAACCATACATGGCAAATTGTGACCTTACCTCCAGGAAAAGTGACAATTGGATGTAAATGGGTATACAAAGTTAAATACAAATCGAATGGTGAGATTGAAAGATTTAAAGCAAGATTAGTAGCCAAGGGATATAATCAGAAATTTGGTGTTGATTATATTGATACTTTCTCTCCTGTAGTAAAAATGGTTACAGTCAGAACAGTCATCTCCTTAGCTACAATATATCAATGGCCTCTATTTCAAATGGATGTTAATAATGCTTTTTTACAAGGGGATTTACATGAAGAAGTTTATATGGAATTGCCTCAAGGATTTTGCAGACAGGGGGAGAAAAATAAAGTAGTCTGCAAGTTACTTAAGTCATTATATGGTTTGAAACAAGCATCTCGACAATGGAACATGAAGCTGACTGAGGCCTTGATTCAAGCTGGTTATTCTCAGAGCAAATATGATTATTCTCTGTTTACAAAGAAAAAATGTGACAGAATTGTGGTGCTATTAGTGTATGTAGATGATTTGTTAATAACTGGGAATGACAAGTTCATGATTGATGACTTAAAGAGAGTATTACATAGAAATTTCAAAATTAAAGATCTGGGTGACCTGAAGTACTTCCTTGGCATAGAAGTGATCAGATCAGAAAAAGGAATTGTTCTCAATCAACGGAAATATGCCTTAGAACTTATTTCAGAAACAGGTCTAGCAGGTTCTAAACCAGCTCAATCTCCATTGGAACCAAACCTTAAACTGACCACTATTGAATATGATGAAAGTGTTAATAAAGGAAAGCATGATGATGAGGTAGACATTTTGATTAAAGATCCCTCAAGTTTTCAAACACTAATTGGCAGATTGTTGTACTTAACTACAACAAGACCAGATATCACCTTTGCTGTTCAACACTTAAGTCAATTTATGCATAAACCAAAGAAGTCTCATTTTGATGCAGCAATCAGAATAGTCAGATATATAAAAAATAACCCAGGACAAAGAATTTTCTTCCCATCCACAGGCAAAATACAGCTTGTTGCATATTGTGACTCAGATTGGGCATCCTGTCCAATGTCAAGAAGATCTGTTACAGGATTTTGTATCAAAATTGGTGAATCTCTTGTCTCATGGAAGTCAAAAAAACAGAGTACGATTTCAAGATCTTCAGCTGAAGCAGAATACAGGAGTATGGCTGCTACAGTCTCAGAATTGGTATGGTTAACTGGTTTACTGCAAGAACTTGGACATGATAAACTAAGACCAGCAGAAATGTATTGTGACAGCAAGGCTGCAATACACATTGCTTCAAATCCAATGTTCCATGAGAGAACAAAACATATAGAGATAGACTGCCATCTTGTTCGTGAAAAGGTGCAGAAAGGTCTTCTTATCACAAAACATATCTCTTCAAAAGAACAAGTGGCAGACATAATGACAAAAGGATTAGCAGCATATCAACATAAGTATCTCCTTGCCAAGTTAGGAGTTCTGGATATATATCACTCTCCAACTTGAGGGGGAGTGTTAAGTACAGAAGAAGGAAGGTCAGTATAAGCTACAGAAGGTCAGTACAAGCTACAGAAGAACAGTTGAGCAGTTGGACAACTCAGCAATTAGTTAGTTTGTTAATCTAGCTTGTTAGTTGTTTGTTTTAAGTAGTTGTAGATTTGTTACAAGTAGTTAGAATTCTTGATATATAAAGAGGGACTCTACCTGTTACAGAGTATGTATGAAAACTTGAGGCAATGCAGCTTCGTATGAGATTCCTTTCATTCAGCATGCAATCAACAGGCCTGCCTAACCCAGCCTAAAAATGAGGGATTGGGACCCGAGGGTGAGCTCTGATGACAAGCCTGTACCTTTCTAGTCCAGGTCTCCAGAGGGAATTTCATTGGCGATACCTCGTTTGGCAGCGTCAGTAGGTCATAATCTGCGATCGGCCTCCAGGTCGGTGTGCAAATCGGGAAGAACAGGAGGACAAAATTCCACTTTTCTAGGACTTGATTGGTCCTATCCCAAGAGAAACATTTCCATTTCCAGATTGGCAAAATCTAGCACTTATTCCTAAGTTTTTACTTGTAATTTCATTTAGATGCAGCAGTGTTGTTTATTTCAGGAATCAATCTGTAGAGAAGCTCTACGGATGGAAGGATTATGAATTACTAGGACAAAGAGCAGCAGATTTGCTTGTAGAATGTGACTACTACGTCTACCTTAGAAACGTCATGGAAAAGTTGAGCTCTGGACGGTCATGGTCTGGTCAATTTCCTTTTAGGAAGAAGTCCGGTGAGATGTTCATGGCCATGGTGACAAAAAGCCCCTTGTATGAGGATGGTGAGCTCGTTGGATTCATCACCGTTTCAAATGGTGCATCCGTATTCAATAACCTAAACTTGGAGAATCCAAGAAACTGTCAAGACCAGGGCAATGACCGGTCCAAAGCTCAAGCTCAAAATGCGAAAAAGGTTCAGTGGCAACCACAGCCACATATGGTTGCATCAGTGCCACAATTAGCATCATCCGTTTCCAATCTGGTGATCATCACTTGTTACTCTTAGTCATTTTTGTTCCGCAAGTGATTTTAGTTCTTCTAACAATGTAGAGATGAACAGGCCTCAAAGGTTCTGTTGTGAAGACGCAGAGATGATGCTTCACCTGACTCGGGTGAAATGAAAGCAGACAAGACAGAGGAATCTGTGAGTCTTGGTTCCTTGGAGTTTTTGTTTTATACAGGTCGAGGAAACCCTAAACAATGTGTTGAATGTTTCAGGACGCAAAGCCTGCTTTCAGATTGAACTTGAAGAACTTAATTGATAAGAACAGTCCTGGCAATGATGACCCCACATTCGACATTATGCAACCTTCAAAAATTGTAAACTTAGAAATAAATAAATAAATTAATTATTCGGTGTTTGATCTATGATAGTCTCTATTTAGAAATTCTGCTAATTCTGGTTCTTGTAGGCAGCTAAGGTGCTAGCAAAGTTGCAAATAGGTGGAAGTGACAACAATGCCAAAGACAATCAAGGCCTTAAAAGAAAGAGCTCAAATTGTTCTTCTGCAAATGTGTCAAGTGATCCTCGTCTGGATAAGCAAGACACCTGCCACAGGAGTTCTTCTTTCGCTGCTAAATATTCAAATGGGAACGGGCGTGTGACAAGCAATTATCATTCAGACCGTTCTTCTATATCAGAATGTCACAAATGCTTTGGAATGTCTAGTTTATACAGTATGTCTTTGAACAAGCAGGATATTGAACCTGACTTGGACAACATGGAAGCTCTAGAAATAGAAGAGGCTGTGCAACAGGAGAAAGATATCGAACATGTTCCTGTCTCACGGGAGAGCATAGCTAGCAGCCATGACAGCATGTTGACAAGAGGGGATAGTGAACCAAACTCAATTCTAGATTGTGAGATCCCTTGGGAAGATCTCCAAGTTGGGGAGGAGATTGGTCAAGGTAAATTTTGGAGATGGAAAAGGTATATGGGGTTAGTCCACGTCTGGGAGTCTCATTGCTTTCATATCTATTTACCTTGCAGGATCATATGGTGTTGTGTATCGTGGGACATGGAATGGATCGGATGTTGCTATTAAGGTTTATTTCACGAATGCATATTGTGAAGGAACTTTACTTGACTTCAGAAAAGAGGTACTATTAACTTTTTCCTTAATTACTTGTCTAATGGATGAATAGGTCTAAGTTGAGATTTGCTTACACTTCAGATCAATATAATGAAAAGATTAAGGCATCCAAATGTCTTATTGTTCATGGGAGCAGTATATTCAACTCAGCGGCTTGCCATTGTGACGGAGTTCCTACCCAGGTAACAACATGAACGTAGGCTGTTTTTGCTTTATCTATTCCTGATTTGGATTCCACCAAATACAAGTCAATCCGTGACCATATTAGTTTATCCTAATTACTGTATAGCTGATTATTGATTTTTGACCATATGGTCAGGGGAAGCCTCTTTAGAACACTTCATGGGAACAATCAGGCTCTAGACGTCAGAAGGCGGTTAAGGATGGTCCTTGATGTTGTAAGTTTCCTGGTCATGACATAAATAAGCTTCTCTCTTCTCCCCCCCTTTCTCTCTCTCTTTCTCACATAATCTTTAGAAACACTCTGATCCCACTGGTGCAGGCTAGAGGTATGAACTACCTGCACCAGTCAAGGTAATGAAATTGTGTGTAATTCTTTATGTTTAAGAAGATTTAGTAATTCATTACCGCATAATATAAGCAATTTCTTATAGGACAGGTTGGAGATTTTGGGTTGTCTAAATTGAAGGATGCGACCTTCATCACCGCAAAATCGGGGAGAGGAACAGTTAAGTGTCCGATAACTTCTCCCATAATGCTGATTTTGATGATTTTGAATTTTTGCTGCATGGACACTTGCGAGCTTTTTCATCCTTTATGTTTAATGCAGCCTCAATGGATGGCTCCTGAAGTTCTTAGAAATGAACCATCAAACGAAAAGTAATCTCTTCGGGATCTAAATGTTTCATGGATTTCTTATTACTGGAATACCTTCATTGCAGATTCAGTTAATACTTTTTTTAATGTTGGACAGGTCCGATGTGTTTAGCTTTGGTGTGATCTTGTGGGAACTAATGACAGAATCCATTCCTTGGAACCACATGAACTCTCTGCAGGTCCATCTTTTCTTACATTTCACAAATTGTCAGGCCTCGTTAAACAGACCCTGGTACTTGTGATTCAACATTAATATGCTTAATGTGTTCAAATCAAAGGTTGTTGGAGTTGTGGGCTACATGGATCGCAGGTTGGACCTACCAGAAGAGCTTGATCCTCGTGTCAGAGCAATAATTCATGACTGTTGGCAAAGGTACCTTAGCAGATCTAAATGTTCCAAGGATTTTCCTAGCATCCGATGGCTATTGATATTCATAAGGTTATTCACTGATGGATTGCCCTCCAACTGTCAGATCATTCTATCATTTTGTTACACAAGGGATGATCTTCATGGTAATCCAACAGCTACCAACCTTAGAACATCAATACCATGAGAGTACTAAAAATTCCCATTATGATTATTAGAACAAATATTAACCAAATGCTGTGGGAAAAACTAGCAGTGATACAAGACGGCGCCCCTCGTTCCAAGACATAATCCCGAGATTGGCTGATTTAATTCAAGCGCTTGGACCAGCAACTACTCAAAAGTCCTCAGAACCATAACTAGTAATGTTGTTCTCTTTTGCGTGTCTATAATCTCAGAAGTTCTGTGCTCAAGAGAGACGGGAAAAAGGATAGGATGATACTCTGTATCACTCTAGTTTTATTAAAACCTCGACGTCTCTACCGAGGTTATTCTGGATTGAATTAAGTTGAAATAGATCAGCAAAATGCTGTTTAGTGTCAGAGGGTATAACATTATTTCCTATATGGTGTTTTATTGTCTTGGGAAAACGACTGTTGGTCCACAGTTAAGTGTGAGAAACTCTCAATTTTTTTTTTTTTTTTAAAAAGACAACAACAAACAAGTGAAGAAAACAATGTATGAAGCCATGACTATACAATGGGAGGTATTCCTTTTTTTTTTTTTTTGCATTAGTATGTGAAATCAAAACCAAGAAAATATGCGTTATTTGGCTGAAATTTAAAAATAATTTATGACTCACTTAATTGTATGTTCTGAAAAGTTATGATCCTTACTGGAATCATAGCCCAAATTGAAAATTACTGAATCATAACTTCCGTCAAATATTTTTAGAGTATGGATGGAAAGAGTGAACTAAAAAAAAATCATAATTATATGGTCATGGTTCGATATTTTATTAAAGCAAATATTGGTGAATTTATATTCAAATATTTACTCAAATAATCTTTTAAATAAGTCCTTCAAGCTCAAGTCGTAGAATTTTTCTATTACTATCATTTTTTTTCTAATTCAGTTTCATTTAGTTATATGTTTTTATATATATAAAAAAAAATCTTTTAAATAAATATCAATTCACATCACAACTAGAGAAATAAATTATTGATTAAATATTAATAAATTTCAATTCAAATGATTTTTGTTTTTTTTTTATGATAGGTTTGAATTCAAACCTGAACTACTTACTGGATTAATATCAACTTGAGCTCTTTTTTGTTTGGACCTTGGTCGGGAAGTTTCCTGTTGACGGATTGGGTGCCTTTGTCGCTCCTTATCCTGTCCAAGGAAAAGGCAAAAGGGGAAACCGATTTTGGATTGGGCTGGGGCTGGACTTACCGTAAGCGTTCCAGTGTGATGCGGAGTCATTTGCCACTGAAATCTTGATGCTACGTGTCATGATCAGAGCGGATAACCAGACGGCAAAAGAAGCAGAGAGGGGCATTGACAAGTAATGTCCGTAACCGGGTAGAAGCCGATTCTGAGTAGCTTTTGGGTGTCAGATTATGGGACATACAAATTTGCCGAGGCGAGGTTGTATCCATTTTTCTCCCTTCCTGGCCGTCTGATTTGAAATTCCAAATCAACAGACACTCACGTCGCATGCACGTACTCCCACGCTCTTCTGATGGGATAATCCAAAGGGGAGACATTGGGAAGGTTCTGTCTGGGACTTGGTTGGACGCTCACTTCCACTCTCTGGTTAAGCTTCCTATGATAGCGTGTCGTCTCTTTCTTTCTGTTTGGATGTATATTTATTAGGGCAGAAGGTCTGAACCTGAGCCGAGGTCCCACCGTACTTGCTCGGGCGATTTTGTTGACGAACGAGAACCACGAGCGTTGAAGTTGAAAACTCACAAAATTCCCACCACCAGCTTTGACCAACAAAAGAGGGTCAACAGAGCAGGAATTTGCTGCATTTTGATTTTGTTGAGAAAATTACATGTTAAGTTGTTAAATTTTATTCTGAATTGATAAATCAGTTTTCAAATTTTAAAATACTTCAATATGCTTCTCATACTTTCAAAAATATAATTAATTGGTCCTTTTATTAATAACAGAATCAATCTTTTCATTAATTATTGATTTGATACAGCCACATAACTTATTCACCTCGTCAACAATTAACGGACAGTTTGCCTACGCATTAATGGAGGGACCAATCAGTTACACTTTTAAAAGTCTAAATAAATATTTTGAAGTTCAAGGATCAATTATGAATTCAGAATAAAGTTTTAAGTCTTGACATGTAATTTTCTCTGATTTTGTTATTTATCGCATCATTTTACTATTATTAAAAAAAGATACCAGAAAAAGATCAAATAAGTTTAAAAAATAAAATTTTTATTTTTTATTGAAATAGCTTGAATTTTATTTATTTAGGTAGTAACTTGGAATACCCAATGATGAAATAAAAGACTACACTATTTTTAATTATTTCTAAAATATCAAAACTGTTATCGTTTCAATTTACAATTCATTCTTGCACATTCTCTTACCAAAATTACAATTTGATTGCTATTTTATTAAATATTAATATTATTAATATATAAAAGATAAAAAAAACATTTTAATTGAGTTTAATTAGTCGTATAATTTGTCTTTTAAAAAATCACATTATTCCTTTTAGTAATTTTAACATATAAGTTATTTTTAATCATTTTTAACCAAATATTTAAAACTATGTAAAAATAATTTTTATAATTTTACTAAATATTTTAACTATTTATTTTTAAATTGATTTATAAGCTAAAGCCTATCGAGTCAAACACACTTTAAGTCTACGTATCATTAACTGAATAAAAATGGAAATAAAAACATAGATGACCATCAATATAAATATCTAATTTTTTTAAAGGCAAATATATTTTGTGGCGAGAGCCTATTTTCTTGATGATAACCAAGTAGATTTAATACTTTCCTAAAAAAAAAAAATTCTTTTACCAAACTTAAACTTTTCTTCTTTTTTTTTTAAATAAAAATATTTCTTTTATTTATTACACAAAAACGATCGAATTCAAAATCTTTAAAGGGAGAGAAACGATATTAGTTGAGTTATTATTCGAAATAAAAATATTTCTGTCTACTCATGGAAATGGCAAAGAATAATTAGTTTCAACGTTTGTTAAGAAATGTTATTATAAGAATTTTTTTCCCATTACAAATCACAATTGTGAGGTTCTCCGATTTTTATTTAACTCTCATGTGCACAAAACAATAAAATAGTCAGGTGCTTGTGAATTACTCAAAATTCTACCTCGCACGCCCAAGTGATTCAATGACAGTAGACATTCTTTGTAATAATAAAATGTCACCCATATCTTATTACTATCATCTCTGTACTTGGAAAAAATAAAAGATAAGAAATAGGGTTGAGCTGGCAAGCTGGGAATCATCTCTTCTAATCAGTTTTTTAATCCAATCCGCACCTAATATTTGTCTTGTTCATGGAGGTCAGGGCCTACCAGAGGAGACATGCAAGTATAGATTATCTTATTTCCGACCAGTCACAAATACTTTTTAGACAAAAGTTTTCAACTTCTGGGGGTCCGACTGGGTCAAGGCAGATTATAAATTAAATGATACATGCATGCACGTAAAAGATGTGTGTAATTTGTACCGACACTTCCAATTTTTTTCATACACCAATAATTATTATTATGGCGTGGAGATGAAACTTCAAACTATATAACAGAAGATTGAACTTTGGAATTCCCTACAAAACCCTTTAGTTTTTGCAAAGAATCTTTTTATTTAAAAATTTCTACAAGTTCCAAAAAAAAAAAAAAAGGAAATTAAGTAACTTGAGCTGAGTTGAGGCAAGTGGTGGCTTTCCAAACATGTTAATCTTTCAAGAGTTTAAAATTTGCATTGGTTTAGTTTAATTTAGCTATAATTAGGTACAAATTTGATATATAATTTATTAATATAATATTATGTTTAAATCTTTTTTTAATAAAAATTTAATTTTATTTGTTCAAATCATATAATAAAACAATTTTTTACTTTACTCCATTATAACTAAAATGAAATTTTGAGTTGAATTAAGATAATAAAATACTATTTAAAAAAAATCCTTATTTCGTAGTTTTTTTTTGTTTTCAATATTAGTATTTGAAATAATATTTTAATTAATATGATTTAAATATTTGTAGAGTTTTATTTAGAGGAGAATTCTTTTAATATAATTTTTTTATTTTTAAATTTAAAATTTAAAATTTGATTAAAAATATAAACTTCTCGTCTTATTTGGTTGACTTAATTGTATCGTAATTTCTTCAAAGTAGGGCGAAAATATTTGTTATAGGGTGCATGAAAGTGATGGCCCGCAATTAATGGGTGGACGAGAGGATGGGGTCCCCCGGGTGCGGGTGGTTTCTTTAAGGACAAATTTCGTAAGGGAGACCAATCACTACCCTATTTTCTAAAGGAAAGTGAAATTGATAATAAATACTAACCAAAGTGAAATGAAAATTTTTATTTATTTTTGTTTGAAAAGAAGTAATTGACATTGATGGAGAGAGGAGAAAATAAGAATTGATGGGACACAAGAGATGAGATTCAGATTTTTTTTAAAGGTAATCTAATGGTTAAGAGTTTGTATTTAAATATTTTATAATTATTATAATCTTTATATAATTAAAAAAAAAAAAAGCAAAAGAGATGAGAGTAAAAAAGAAGAGCAGAGAGAGGAGAGAAGACTAAACAATGGAGAGTATATTCTATGGTGCTAAATTTAAATTGTATGTATCTGTTTAAAATTAATAGTCATATACCGTATTTCAATTTATTTAATAATTATATAAGAGTATTATTTTTTTTTATTTTGCAACACTAAATTCATTAATATTATAATAAATAAAATAAAATAGTTATTTTATGGATGCCTGACATTTTTTTAAACATCTCCCTACAAGGAAAAATAGTTAATTTTAAAAAAAATATTGTCAATCATTTTTAAATATGATCTATATGGGAAATAACTCATGTTAGTATCTCAATTTTAACGGTGTTAATTTTTTTTAAAAAGTCTTAATATCATTAATTTTACTTTATTAACATTAAGTTATACAAATGGTATGCCCCCTTTTATTTATTTTTTATTAATTGATATTTAAATTATTGGTTAAGTTTGATTTAATTTATCTAAATAATAAAATTTACCTTAATTATGACGTGGAAAGTAATTTATGAAAATATCCCTAGGTGGTGGGTGGCGATACGCTACTATCTACTCTCTGCCTAGCTAAGCAGGGTCTATGCAGTCTCTTCAGTATCCGCATTCAGTCGCCATCTCATCAGATATTCCGAATCCTAACCCAACCCAACCCTTACTCTCTTTCTCTGCGCGTCGACTTCCAAACAATATTAATTTTATGAACAAATTAATCATAAAAATTAAAAATATAAACAATTTCAGGGATAAAAAATTATAACAGTACTATTTTGAGAAGTAATATTTTTAATAAATAAGTTTTTTCTTCAAATTATAAGATTATGCATTTTTGTGCTAGAATTGAAAATTTTAAAAGGGCTAGAATGTCGGGAGGTAAATTTTTGTTTAATAACTGCTGTCGTCCCTCTTTGGAAAAGAAAAAAAAAATGGAAAGAAAATTCTAGATACGTGAGAACCACGCTCTAGGGAAGAGTGGATCACGTTACCCCAATAACATAGTTTTACCATTTTTTTGTAATTTTAAATTTTCGTTTTTCAATATGTGGACTCCACCGTATAAATTTCCGCATATTTATTTACAACCACTCGTCTTTCCTCACTCGCTCTCCTCTCTTCTTACACTGTTCCCACTTCATCTCTCTCTCTCCCCCCCGCCCCCCCAACTTCCCTCCCAATGCAAAGCATTTCTCACTTCCCGCTCCCCAAATCAGTCCTCGGGCGAACGTAACGAACCAAAATGGGAAAAGCAGCGAGGTGGTTCCGCAACCTCCTCACGGGGAAAAAGCCCAACCCGGCAGACCCAAATAAACCAGCTAAGGAGAAAAAACGTTGGAGCTTTGTCAAATCCTACTCCCAAATCACCCAAGCACAAGCACAAGTCCATGAAGAGAGAGTAGTGGGGTATGGTGGAGGAGAAAGCGTTGACCCCAACAATCATGCAATTGCAATCGCCGCCGCGACGGCTGCCGTGGCGGAGGCGGCAGTTGCGGCGGCTCAAGCAGCAGCAGCGGTGGTAAGGCTGACGAGTAGCGGAAGGTGTAGTAGTAATAGCACGGCGTACGTTAGTGGTCACTACTTAATTCGCGAAGAGTGGGCTGCTGTTAAGATTCAGTCTCTTTTCCGAGGTTATTTGGTTAGTTTTATATTTTTTTTCTTCTTAAAATCGTCAAAAGTTGATTTCTTTATTTTTTGCCTTGAATTTCTTCTTATTTCATTGCAAAAAGTACTGGTAATGAGCATAAAAAAATAAAATTAGAAAACCAAAAAAAAAAAATCTATTTTGGCTTATGCACGAACACTTCTGTTGTTTATATGTTTTATTTTTCAAATAAAAAAAGTTCTGAATGTGCGAGAGGTCACTAAAATCAACATTTTGGAGTTTCTAATTATTGATGAAGTTTTAATTTCCAGGATAATACATGTAATATATGATTTTACCGGGTCGAGGGCAAAACTGGGATTTCATTCCAACCCACCGTCCAGCACGGGAATCCCAAATGTGCAGACGACGTCGTTTTAGTAGTCAAAATCAATTTCCTCTTTAGGGAACGTTTCTGAGGGGGAGTCCCAACGACGACGTTTTGTCACCACCTACAAGTGTTTGTCAATTTCAATGCAATATCACCATCTCCCCGTTTGTTGTGACTTGTTTGCTTGCTCTCCTCCCCTACCTTTATCACGAAAATAGATAGCAAAGCTTATCCTCCCAACAAGCACACCCTTATTGCCTTCTTTTCCCTCTTAAAAGAAATATAATCATACAATTTCAATGTTTATAAGATTCAAAATTTTTATATATTCGAACCTTTTTTTATACATGCAATATAATTTATGTTATAATTTCAATTTCGTTTAAAAAAAATTTCCAATATAAGGTAAAATAATAGTAACTTGAGTCAAATACATCCAAACAATGGTATACGTGAGCCTCTTATATGAATTTTGTCAAGATTTTAGTACATGCATTTGCATTGGGATGTGTGGCAAGGCAAGGCAAGGCAAGGGAACAGAGCAGAACCCCACAATGAGCTGTGAATGAGTAAATTTTAGGATTATGAATTCGGTTTCCAGCTGCTTTGCTGCCTGCCATTTGCACCATTAAAGACCCATCAATCTTTTGCTCTGTACTTACTGTCTAATTTTGGTTGTTGGTTTTGATTGCGCCATTTATTGTCCCATTTCTTTTTAATAATTATGTGGAGGGTCTCTCTGTTTTTGCTCAGCTTTATTAGTGTAGGGTCTGATTTTTTGGTGATGTAATTACACAATAGTTGGTCTTTTCACTTTCATATGCTATTTTACCTGCCACTTTTAGGTCTAGTTGGGCTATTCACTTTGACATACTATTTTACCTGCCACTCTTAGGTCTCTTTTTTCTGGGACAATTTTTGCCCCCAGTATTCTTTTATTTTCAGATACTTTTTTCAGTGAGCCAATAAATCAAAGATTTGGGCAATGAAGAATCTGTATGGTGTGTGCCGACCCTACGTTTGTGGGGGTTGGTGGGTATGGTTAGAACTTCTGCTTTTAGTATTCGAAGAAAGGTTAGGAGATTTTGAGCCAAAATAGGACAGAGACACAGTTGCATTCAATGTCAATAAATTTAGGTTTTGTGTCTAACAAGGTTAGTTTTTTCTTTTAAAAGGAAGTAGTTGGCGTGTTTTAATTCATATGGTGAATTCTTAACTGAGAAGTATCATTTGCTCAACCTAGCATGGCTGCTGAGATTGAATCCAGACTACGTTCTTTTAGGATTTTGCTTTTTGGGTACACACATGTTCTTTTAGAGATAAAGTAAGAATGGTTGATGACTTTAATGTTTAACTATGAACCTATGTTAAGGACTTATCTTTAGCATTTTGTATTTTGGAGGGAATCACAATCAAGATGTCATTGCCGATTGCTGTATTAAGTGAGAACCTAGTAGCTTAGCTATCATCTTTAATTTCTTTTCTGAGCACTTGAAGTAATGTTGGTCTGTTATGACATTTGAAAAGGCTAGAAGAGCATTGCGGGCATTGAAAGCATTGGTGAAGCTACAAGCATTAGTAAGAGGTCACATTGTGAGAAAGCAGACAGCAAATTTTCTCCAGAGAATGCAAGCATTGTTGCGAGCGCAGGCACGAGCCCGAGCGGGGCGGGTGCAAGTTTTGGAGTTCCCACATCCAAATAGCAAGCCCTCTCAAGTTCAAAATCCCGTAAGTCTAGAATGTGCTTTCCCTCCACTCCAATTATTTGAATTTGAATTTTCCTAGATATGCCTTCAATTTTTGAATGCTATTACTTTAGTGGAACTATAAAGTATGGGCAGCTTTTAGCATTGTTAGCTTGAGAAATAAGATAGAATGGTCCCCCTATTTTTTGAATTTCACATGTATGGTAGTTATTAGTAAGTACCAGTGAGAAAGCATTATATAATGTGGGCCTTAAAAACATCTTCTGAGAATTTCCTCTGCAATTCTAGAGTTACTTTTGTCAAATCAATTAATTCACTTTTAATGACCAGCAAGTATGTTTTGTATGAGTAGGCTACAAACTAATATGATAAGTCCATTTTTTCTTTTTTGGTTGGGGGGTGCGATTGCAAAATTCTGGGAGCCGTGGAGACTCGAACCCAGTCCCTGCGTGAGTGGAAGGGGGAGTAATTCCATGGAGCCAACAAAATTTCTCTCTTGTTTGGAGAGAGTGGGAGTTTCTGATGTATTTATACTGGAAACTTTTTGTCTTCTTATATTTCCTGCCACTTTTCATTGGTGGGCCATGCAGAGGTTCCTATGCTTTAAAACTCGTGGAATCTAGTATCGTTTCATAAAGATATCAGCAAGTGATATCTGAGCTTCATACGAATTTGGAATATTTTTATGGATCATCTTGTCATCCTATATGTCTTCTACGTGCAGGGCCCTCCTACCCCAGAAAAATTTGAGCACAACATTCGAGCTAAAAGTGGAATAAGAGATCCATCTTCTGTGTTAAGGGTATGTGGTAGCATTGTGTCTTATGCAATCATGTTTCACATCACTAATACATTTTTTGTTCATTATGTAGAGAAACAGTTCAAGATCGACCAGCAGGGCAAACGATGTAGAGAGAGCTGAATTAGGTCAGAGCTGGGTAGACCCGCAAAGTTATGAAGGATCTTGCAATCAACAAGGACCTCCAGTAAGGAAGGGATTGGTAGACGATGAAAGGACTGCTAAGATCCTTGAAGTTGACACTGGGAAACCGCATGTATCATCCAAAAGAAGAAACCTTTTCCAATCATCTAACTATACCATGTCTTCTGATCAAAATGGTCATAGCTTTACAACTTCAAAAGACTCAACAACACATCAATCCGTTCCAAGTCCATTGTCACATGAAGTCCAATCTCTAAGCCCTCTGAAATTTTCCCATGAATTAGAGGACTGTTTCTGCACAGCTGATAATAGTCCTCAATTCTACCCTGCATCCACTAGGCCTGCTAGTTACAAGGGGGGGCCCTTCACTCCTGCAAAGAGTGATGGAACACGGAGCATCCTTAGCAGTTATTCTGACTACCCAAACTACATGGCTAACACTGAATCTTCAAGGGCTAAGATGAGATCCCTCAGTGCTCCAAAACAAAGATTACAGTTTGAGAAATCTAGTTCCACAAAGAGGTATTCTCTTTATGGATATGGTGATTCGAGGTCTCGTTCTCAAAATGTGTCTTCATTGCATACGAATTTCACAAACAAAGCCTATCCCGGATCAGGTCACTTGGATAGACTTGGAATGCCAATTACAGCTGAAGTGTCTGGATTCAGTGATGTCTTGCGACGTAGGCATTAGAATGTGCTTAGGAATTTTTCTTTTTCTGCTACAAAGTTGACTAACTGCTGTACCTAGTTCGTAACTTGGTATCAAGTAGGGAAAGAGCACAATATCAAATGAGTCCAGGTAGAGCTGACTTTCATGTCAAGAATTATGTATGCACTAATTACATTCTGAACAGATCTTCACCTAAATGCTGCTGCAAAGAATCGATGGTCGATATATGATCACTGTGCTCAAGTGTATGAATGTGAAATGAATCAAAATTTCAAAATCCAAGTTAGCTTCATATTGAGTTTGTACTTCGAAAATCAACAGTTGGGTCCCATCATAGCTACTGCAGATTCCATAATCTCATCCAAGGGAACTCATTTGTTGACCATTATAAATTTTAAGTTATTTGGCGGGGGATGAGGATACCCCCACATATTGGATCCACTGTGAGGCTCTTACATGTTACGGTGTCGGTGCTTGTGCCCCTACGCGGACATTAATAGCAAACAAGAAATCTTGTTTCCAAAGATCGTCTTTTGGTAGAGTCAACCATTTGTGAGGCGTGACATTGATCTAATCTCAAGTAATACAGCAGTCGACCTTTGTGTACTGATAATCTGGGTGTAAGTCGTTCTATTAATTATTTTCTGGCCGTTTTCCATTGATATCGAAGGAGATATATATTTGGTAATAATTTATATCATTCAATCATGTTCACTCGTAAGAACATTCACACAAGTTTGTGGGGACGTCACTCTCTCGAACTTGTACACCAAAAAAGAAAGAAGTTATTCAAGAATGCAAATCTTATTGGAGATAAGGGTTATTTCTATCTTGCAACCAACATTTATGGAACTAGTCTTCTTTTTAAGACAGTAACTAACGATTACATAAAATTAAAAGAGATTGTTGTTAGAACTTGTTCTCTCTACAATAGTAAGAGCATGAAAATGTAATTGCCTTTCTTCCTCCCTCCCTCCCCCCTTAAATATTTGGCCATGCATAGCTGGTGTTATTTGCATGGCAAAGTTCTTTAGCCAAGTTTTGTGAGCTCGTTGAACCAGTCATATAGCTAAATCAACAGGTGGGTGTGTGTGTGATAATGATGAAACCATATGGAAAAAGGGGCATAAACTTTCTCTCTTGAAACCGATTCCATATAGAAAGGAATTTCTGTATAAATCAACATGAAATCATATCTAAATATCCAAATAAGATTTCAAGTAACAAAGATCCTCGGACTAACACTATGCATGTACATAAAAGGCATCACAACAAATGTGAAAATAATATAAAGAATATGAAAAGAGTGATAAAGAAGAGATTTTTTCATCATTCCCCGCATTTCCATTTGGATGTTGGAACGCAGCTCAAGTAATGGCACCAGCTGCAGTACTTGTTTCCATTCTCACCATTAAATAGCATCACCAATCCGACAGTAAATCTGCAAGAGTTGTCCAAAGAATATTTAGACAAGCATGCAAGAAAAACATGAAATTCTGGGACACAAGTTCGAAGTAATAATAATCTTAGGACTAATCTATGGTGAACTTCCATTGAGTTATTCTGAACCAATTAATATTAAGAGTGATGTATCTTACCCTACAATAAGTAGAACCACTGAAACCACCCAAAGAACATATTGATAGACCTTGTACTTTGATTTTCCATGAGCACCAGAAGGAAGATGCTGACGCTCCACCCAGCCAAACTGAGGACGCGCTAGTAGAACAAAGCCAAGGAAGAAACCTGTCAAGAATCCTCCGATGTGAGCAAAGTTATCAACGTGAGGAAGGATGCCAAGTGCCAAGTTGATGACAATGACAACCACTAGTGTCAAAAGAGCTGCAGCCTACACAAAAGGAGGAGAAACAATCAAATCAACGAACCCAATCCTGTTCATATAATCAAGAAGTTACTTGGCCATAAAATCACTCCTAGAAAACAAAGTTGAATGGGATTGCCCTCAGCCCTGGCTCCTGGCGAACTCACCTTGTTACTGTAGATGGTCCAGTTAGTAAGCAGCTCCGATAGCATCGCGCCAAGAAGGCCAAAGAGAGCACCAGAAGCACCCACAGAGATATTATGGCTGGTCTGAATGAAAAGGGAGGAGAGTATGCTCCCACCAAAACCAGATAAAAAGTAAATTATCCCAACTCGAACTGCAACAATGCATATCCCAAATAACTAATAAGAATATTAGATACAAAACTATAGGTCTAGTATGAAGAAACAAGTATGATGTATACCAAAAAAAGTAAAAAAAGACACAAGAAATGACTTACTAAACCCAAATTGTTGTTCGAGACGAATTCCAATGAAGACCAAACTCAACATGTTTGCAAGAAGATGAATGACACCAGCATGAAGCCACATACAGGTTAGAAGTCTCCATCCTTGATGTTGGTGAACTACCTTGTCCCACTCTAGAGCTCCCAGTTTCAACAAACTGAACAAATATATAGAAATGTCAATAAGAATAATTTGTGAAGAGGAAAAGAAGTAGAAATTGGTTGGAAAGAGAGTATCAATAAGAATAATTTGTGAAGAGGAATAGCAGTAGAAATTGGTTGCAAAGAGAGTATGCAGTAAACTTTTTCCAAGTTTACAAGTTCAATTCAAACATAAGTTGCCCCATTTCTGCATAAAATAGTCCCTTTCAGAACGGTCATGTTTTGGTTCTTGGCCCCAGAACACAAGGATTTTAGGGTCACAAACGAAGCATGTTCCCAACAAGATTAACTTGCGAAGCAGAAACTTCACCAGAGAAATGCTTTTGACAGTTTCATGAGAACATGACAGCATGGTACAATTCATAGTCAGATTCATTCCCAGCTATTAGAAACACTAGTGCCCTATTTCATATTCCTTGAAATTTTTTAAGGCTCAATCGTAGCCGGAAACAGATCTTCCACCTTACATTTTTGATCAACTGATTAAAAAAAAAAAGAAACAAAGAAAGAAAAGTATCACTATGGACGTTTAACAACAATCTAACCCTCCCAACAAATTATTCAAACCCACTTAAAGACATTCAAAGCTTGCATAATCGAAGGATGAGAAAATTCAGAAAAATGCAAGCAAAAGCCAGCAGAAAATTCTTAATAAATGTTCACCATATAAAGACAAACAAAAGCAGAAGCAATAGGATTAGGTAAACTACTCCAACTAAATTCCCCAAAGTTATTTACAAATACCTTAATTTAGATTTTAGAGAAGCCAACAATTCACAACAAATTGCAAAAGATTTCGAAACCCAGAAGGTAAAATTAAGTCAAAAGAAGACCCAACCAATCAATTTAACTCGAGGACCCCACCAAAACGTGTTTTTTTTTTTTTTAAATCCCAATTCAGATTTCATAGCGCGCGAGAGAAATTGGGGGAAAAAAAAATCCTTATTTCTTCTTATAAAAGCAAAAAGCAATAACCCGAAGAAAAATTCACATCAAAATCACAGCCAGCAAATCAATTAAACTCAAAACTCTGAATTCCAAACCCTAAAAGAATGTAAACAATTCCTCAAATTTGTAATTGGACAAAGGCTAGATCACGAGACCCAGAAGACCAAATCGAATCAAACAAGGACCGCGAAGAATCAATTGAAACAAAACCCACGAATTTCAAGATGGACATCCAGGAAAAACATGGACTTAGATAAAAAAACTCCAATTGAGTTTCCAGAGTAAACTGACAAAATTCCCAAATCAGATTTCACATCAGACCATACACAATTCAAGATAAATCACGAAACCCAGAAGTCAAAATGAAATGAAAATCACACCCAACTGACCAATTTCACTAAAACCACAAATAAAAAGAAAGAAAGAAAGAAAGAAAGAAACTTTCAAGATTAGAGATTAAAGAAAACTCACGTGGAAGACGAGGGACCCAAAAGAGGGTTTTCTTTGGTGGGCTCGAAAGAAAATCTCCCAAGAAATTTGGCCACACACTGTCCATATTCTTCGGTAGTGGTCGAATTACTAGGACAGTTGTTGATGTACATAACCACAACGAAGACTGCAATGTTGGCGACAACAATCATGGGAACCAACCATGAAGTCCAATATGTTTCAGAAGACTCAACGTAGTACGTTGAGTAATACCCATTTGGATTTTGAGGTGGACCTCTGTTTTTCATGCTTCCTCTGTTTTCTAGATCTCCGCTTGGCATTTTTTTCTCTTTTGGTTCTTGGGGTTCCTCTGTTTTTGGAATCTCGGAATGTTGAGGATTATATCGGAATCGGAGTTGAGTTGAAGAGTGGCTTTGAAGGGATTGTGAGTTCGTGTTTTTCACAGAGAGAGAGAGAGAGAGGAGAGACAACTGTTCTGCAAATTCAGGTTCTTTGTAGGCTTGCATTGCATAGCCACGTACATCAATTGCACGGTCCCGAATTTTCATCTTTTCTTTTTTCAGGGTTGGGGGGATTTTTTTCTTTTTTTTTTTCTTTTATTTCAAAGCCTTTTCAAAAAATGCCAAGTGAAAACTGACATACACATCATAATATTTTAACTATTGACTCTGGACCATATCTACTTGCCATCTCTATATAATTTTTTTCTGGTTATAAAATAGCTAACATATATATATAATATATATTTATCTAAAAGTTCAACTTTTTTAAGTAATAAAAGAATGAAAGGTATTTACATCATTTGTTTACATTTATGCTTTCAATTTATATTTTCATTGTCCAACATAATTCAGTGTGTTATGTGCTATGTGTTTTTCCTCTCCTTTTTTTGTATATTTTCACATTAAATAATTTTTTTCTTTTTTGATTCAAATTTTGTTTAA